>OY292445.1:5488454-6701908 GCA_958496245.1 Perizoma flavofasciatum | reverse complement strand
CCTGAAACAGAAAACAACATATTAGAGGCGAGAAATCGCAAAAAGTTGAAAACTTCAAAATTTTCCTTGACAAAAGTCTTGGTACCCCAGTCAGATTTCATACATTTTATAGATTTTTGAGAAAATAATTTTTCTGAATAATTGTGTCAAGGACTTCATCCGCAGCGCCTTTCTATCCCCTGCCTAAATATTTAATTGGATTTGCCTACATTCTTTGGAAACTTTAGATTTTTACGTTATTTTCAAAATTTCAAAACTTTTTAACAACTCTTTATAAGTAACTTACAGTAATTAATTTCGGCTCAGATAACATTTTCTGTGTACCCGCGTGTGGCTCGGTGTGAATCGGTAGCCCCAGGGTCCATTCCTGAAGAGAAAACACCAATTTACTTTGAAATTGCGTCATTTTTGCGGTTTTCGTAAGGAAATACGCATTTTTTACGACTTTTTCGTGTAGATTGGTCGATCTCAGCACCTCCAGCAGCTGCAGCGGCGTCGCCCGTCGTCCCCGCGTGTACCTGAAACAGAAAACAACATATTAGAGGCGAGAAATCGCAAAAAGTTGAAAACTTCAAAATTTTCCTTGACAAAAGTCTTGGTACCCCAGTCAGATTTCATACATTTTATAGATTTTTGAGAAAATAATTTTTCTGAATAATTGTGTCAAGGACTTCATCCGCAGCGCCTTTCTATCCCCTGCCTAAATATTTAATTGGATTTGCCTACATTCTTTGGAAACTTTAGATTTTTACGTTATTTTCAAAATTTCAAAACTTTTTAACAACTCTTTATAAGTAACTTACAGTAATTAATTTCGGCTCAGATAACATTTTCTGTGTACCCGCGTGTGGCTCGGTGTGAATCGGTAGCCCCAGGGTCCATTCCTGAAGAGAAAACACCAATTTACTTTGAAATTGCGTCATTTTTGCGGTTTTCGTAAGGAAATACGCATTTTTTACGACTTTTTCGTGTAGATTGGTCGATCTCAGCACCTCCAGCAGCTGCAGCGGCGTCGCCCGTCATCCCCGCGTGTACCTGAAACAGAAAACAACATATTAGAGGCGAGAAATCGCAAAAAGTTGAAAACTTCAAAATTTTCCTTGACAAAAGTCTTGGTACCCCAGTCAGATTTCATACATTTTATAGATTTTTGAGAAAATAATTTTTCTGAATAATTGTGTCAAGGACTTCATCCGCAGCGCCTTTCTATCCCCTGCCTAAATATTTAATTGGATTTGCCTACATTCTTTGGAAACTTTAGATTTTTACGTTATTTTCAAAATTTCAAAACTTTTTAACAACTCTTTATAAGTAACTTACAGTAATTAATTTCGGCTCAGATAACATTTTCTGTGTACCCGCGTGTGGCTCGGTGTGAATCGGTAGCCCCAGGGTCCATTCCTGAAGAGAAAACACCAATTTACTTTGAAATTGCGTCATTTTTGCGGTTTTCGTAAGGAAATACGCATTTTTTACGACTTTTTCGTGTAGATTGGTCGATCTCAGCACCTCCAGCAGCTGCAGCGGCGTCGCCCGTCGTCCCCGCGTGTACCTGAAACAGAAAACAACATATTAGAGGCGAGAAATCGCAAAAAGTTGAAAACTTCAAAATTTTCCTTGACAAAAGTCTTGGTACCCCAGTCAGATTTCATACATTTTATAGATTTTTGAGAAAATAATTTTTCTGAATAATTGTGTCAAGGACTTCATCCGCAGCGCCTTTCTATCCCCTGCCTAAATATTTAATTGGATTTGCCTACATTCTTTGGAAACTTTAGATTTTTACGTTATTTTCAAAATTTCAAAACTTTTTAACAACTCTTTATAAGTAACTTACAGTAATTAATTTCGGCTCAGATAACATTTTCTGTGTACCCGCGTGTGGCTCGGTGTGAATCGGTAGCCCCAGGGTCCATTCCTGAAGAGAAAACACCAATTTACTTTGAAATTGCGTCATTTTTGCGGTTTTCGTAAGGAAATACGCATTTTTTACGACTTTTTCGTGTAGATTGGTCGATCTCAGCACCTCCAGCAGCTGCAGCGGCGTCGCCCGTCATCCCCGCGTGTACCTGAAACAGAAAACAACATATTAGAGGCGAGAAATCGCAAAAAGTTGAAAACTTCAAAATTTTCCTTGACAAAAGTCTTGGTACCCCAGTCAGATTTCATACATTTTATAGATTTTTGAGAAAATAATTTTTCTGAATAATTGTGTCAAGGACTTCATCCGCAGCGCCTTTCTATCCCCTGCCTAAATATTTAATTGGATTTGCCTACATTCTTTGGAAACTTTAGATTTTTACGTTATTTTCAAAATTTCAAAACTTTTTAACAACTCTTTATAAGTAACTTACAGTAATTAATTTCGGCTCAGATAACATTTTCTGTGTACCCGCGTGTGGCTCGGTGTGAATCGGTAGCCCCAGGGTCCATTCCTGAAGAGAAAACACCAATTTACTTTGAAATTGCGTCATTTTTGCGGTTTTCGTAAGGAAATACGCATTTTTTACGACTTTTTCGTGTAGATTGGTCGATCTCAGCACCTCCAGCAGCTGCAGCGGCGTCGCCCGTCGTCCCCGCGTGTACCTGAAACAGAAAACAACATATTAGAGGCGAGAAATCGCAAAAAGTTGAAAACTTCAAAATTTTCCTTGACAAAAGTCTTGGTACCCCAGTCAGATTTCATACATTTTATAGATTTTTGAGAAAATAATTTTTCTGAATAATTGTGTCAAGGACTTCATCCGCAGCGCCTTTCTATCCCCTGCCTAAATATTTAATTGGATTTGCCTACATTCTTTGGAAACTTTAGATTTTTACGTTATTTTCAAAATTTCAAAACTTTTTAACAACTCTTTATAAGTAACTTACAGTAATTAATTTCGGCTCAGATAACATTTTCTGTGTACCCGCGTGTGGCTCGGTGTGAATCGGTAGCCCCAGGGTCCATTCCTGAAGAGAAAACACCAATTTACTTTGAAATTGCGTCATTTTTGCGGTTTTCGTAAGGAAATACGCATTTTTTACGACTTTTTCGTGTAGATTGGTCGATCTCAGCACCTCCAGCAGCTGCAGCGGCGTCGCCCGTCATCCCCGCGTGTACCTGAAACAGAAAACAACATATTAGAGGCGAGAAATCGCAAAAAGTTGAAAACTTCAAAATTTTCCTTGACAAAAGTCTTGGTACCCCAGTCAGATTTCATACATTTTATAGATTTTTGAGAAAATAATTTTTCTGAATAATTGTGTCAAGGACTTCATCCGCAGCGCCTTTCTATCCCCTGCCTAAATATTTAATTGGATTTGCCTACATTCTTTGGAAACTTTAGATTTTTACGTTATTTTCAAAATTTCAAAACTTTTTAACAACTCTTTATAAGTAACTTACAGTAATTAATTTCGGCTCAGATAACATTTTCTGTGTACCCGCGTGTGGCTCGGTGTGAATCGGTAGCCCCAGGGTCCATTCCTGAAGAGAAAACACCAATTTACTTTGAAATTGCGTCATTTTTGCGGTTTTCGTAAGGAAATACGCATTTTTTACGACTTTTTCGTGTAGATTGGTCGATCTCAGCACCTCCAGCAGCTGCAGCGGCGTCGCCCGTCGTCCCCGCGTGTACCTGAAACAGAAAACAACATATTAGAGGCGAGAAATCGCAAAAAGTTGAAAACTTCAAAATTTTCCTTGACAAAAGTCTTGGTACCCCAGTCAGATTTCATACATTTTATAGATTTTTGAGAAAATAATTTTTCTGAATAATTGTGTCAAGGACTTCATCCGCAGCGCCTTTCTATCCCCTGCCTAAATATTTAATTGGATTTGCCTACATTCTTTGGAAACTTTAGATTTTTACGTTATTTTCAAAATTTCAAAACTTTTTAACAACTCTTTATAAGTAACTTACAGTAATTAATTTCGGCTCAGATAACATTTTCTGTGTACCCGCGTGTGGCTCGGTGTGAATCGGTAGCCCCAGGGTCCATTCCTGAAGAGAAAACACCAATTTACTTTGAAATTGCGTCATTTTTGCGGTTTTCGTAAGGAAATACGCATTTTTTACGACTTTTTCGTGTAGATTGGTCGATCTCAGCACCTCCAGCAGCTGCAGCGGCGTCGCCCGTCATCCCCGCGTGTACCTGAAACAGAAAACAACATATTAGAGGCGAGAAATCGCAAAAAGTTGAAAACTTCAAAATTTTCCTTGACAAAAGTCTTGGTACCCCAGTCAGATTTCATACATTTTATAGATTTTTGAGAAAATAATTTTTCTGAATAATTGTGTCAAGGACTTCATCCGCAGCGCCTTTCTATCCCCTGCCTAAATATTTAATTGGATTTGCCTACATTCTTTGGAAACTTTAGATTTTTACGTTATTTTCAAAATTTCAAAACTTTTTAACAACTCTTTATAAGTAACTTACAGTAATTAATTTCGGCTCAGATAACATTTTCTGTGTACCCGCGTGTGGCTCGGTGTGAATCGGTAGCCCCAGGGTCCATTCCTGAAGAGAAAACACCAATTTACTTTGAAATTGCGTCATTTTTGCGGTTTTCGTAAGGAAATACGCATTTTTTACGACTTTTTCGTGTAGATTGGTCGATCTCAGCACCTCCAGCAGCTGCAGCGGCGTCGCCCGTCATCCCCGCGTGTACCTGAAACAGAAAACAACATATTAGAGGCGAGAAATCGCAAAAAGTTGAAAACTTCAAAATTTTCCTTGACAAAAGTCTTGGTACCCCAGTCAGATTTCATACATTTTATAGATTTTTGAGAAAATAATTTTTCTGAATAATTGTGTCAAGGACTTCATCCGCAGCGCCTTTCTATCCCCTGCCTAAATATTTAATTGGATTTGCCTACATTCTTTGGAAACTTTAGATTTTTACGTTATTTTCAAAATTTCAAAACTTTTTAACAACTCTTTATAAGTAACTTACAGTAATTAATTTCGGCTCAGATAACATTTTCTGTGTACCCGCGTGTGGCTCGGTGTGAATCGGTAGCCCCAGGGTCCATTCCTGAAGAGAAAACACCAATTTACTTTGAAATTGCGTCATTTTTGCGGTTTTCGTAAGGAAATACGCATTTTTTACGACTTTTTCGTGTAGATTGGTCGATCTCAGCACCTCCAGCAGCTGCAGCGGCGTCGCCCGTCGTCCCCGCGTGTACCTGAAACAGAAAACAACATATTAGAGGCGAGAAATCGCAAAAAGTTGAAAACTTCAAAATTTTCCTTGACAAAAGTCTTGGTACCCCAGTCAGATTTCATACATTTTATAGATTTTTGAGAAAATAATTTTTCTGAATAATTGTGTCAAGGACTTCATCCGCAGCGCCTTTCTATCCCCTGCCTAAATATTTAATTGGATTTGCCTACATTCTTTGGAAACTTTAGATTTTTACGTTATTTTCAAAATTTCAAAACTTTTTAACAACTCTTTATAAGTAACTTACAGTAATTAATTTCGGCTCAGATAACATTTTCTGTGTACCCGCGTGTGGCGCGGTGTGAATCGGTGGCCCCAGGGTCCATTCCTGAAGAGAAAACACCAATTTACTTTGAAATTGCGTCATTTTTGCGGTTTTCGTAAGGAAATACGCATTTTTTACGACTTTTTCGTGTAGATTGGTCGATCTCAGCACCTCCAGCAGCTGCAGCGGCGTCGCCCGTCATCCCCGCGTGTACCTGAAACAGAAAACAACATATTAGAGGCGAGAAATCGCAAAAAGTTGAAAACTTCAAAATTTTCCTTGACAAAAGTCTTGGTACCCCAGTCAGATTTCATACATTTTATAGATTTTTGAGAAAATAATTTTTCTGAATAATTGTGTCAAGGACTTCATCCGCAGCGCCTTTCTATCCCCTGCCTAAATATTTAATTGGATTTGCCTACATTCTTTGGAAACTTTAGATTTTTACGTTATTTTCAAAATTTCAAAACTTTTTAACAACTCTTTATAAGTAACTTACAGTAATTAATTTCGGCTCAGATAACATTTTCTGTGTACCCGCGTGTGGCGCGGTGTGAATCGGTGGCCCCAGGGTCCATTCCTGAAGAGAAAACACCAATTTACTTTGAAATTGCGTCATTTTTGCGGTTTTCGTAAGGAAATACGCATTTTTTACGACTTTTTCGTGTAGATTGGTCGATCTCAGCACCTCCAGCAGCTGCAGCGGCGTCGCCCGTCATCCCCGCGTGTACCTGAAACAGAAAACAACATATTAGAGGCGAGAAATCGCAAAAAGTTGAAAACTTCAAAATTTTCCTTGACAAAAGTCTTGGTACCCCAGTCAGATTTCATACATTTTATAGATTTTTGAGAAAATAATTTTTCTGAATAATTGTGTCAAGGACTTCATCCGCAGCGCCTTTCTATCCCCTGCCTAAATATTTAATTGGATTTGCCTACATTCTTTGGAAACTTTAGATTTTTACGTTATTTTCAAAATTTCAAAACTTTTTAACAACTCTTTATAAGTAACTTACAGTAATTAATTTCGGCTCAGATAACATTTTCTGTGTACCCGCGTGTGGCTCGGTGTGAATCGGTAGCCCCAGGGTCCATTCCTGAAGAGAAAACACCAATTTACTTTGAAATTGCGTCATTTTTGCGGTTTTCGTAAGGAAATACGCATTTTTTACGACTTTTTCGTGTAGATTGGTCGATCTCAGCACCTCCAGCAGCTGCAGCGGCGTCGCCCGTCATCCCCGCGTGTACCTGAAACAGAAAACAACATATTAGAGGCGAGAAATCGCAAAAAGTTGAAAACTTCAAAATTTTCCTTGACAAAAGTCTTGGTACCCCAGTCAGATTTCATACATTTTATAGATTTTTGAGAAAATAATTTTTCTGAATAATTGTGTCAAGGACTTCATCCGCAGCGCCTTTCTATCCCCTGCCTAAATATTTAATTGGATTTGCCTACATTCTTTGGAAACTTTAGATTTTTACGTTATTTTCAAAATTTCAAAACTTTTTAACAACTCTTTATAAGTAACTTACAGTAATTAATTTCGGCTCAGATAACATTTTCTGTGTACCCGCGTGTGGCTCGGTGTGAATCGGTAGCCCCAGGGTCCATTCCTGAAGAGAAAACACCAATTTACTTTGAAATTGCGTCATTTTTGCGGTTTTCGTAAGGAAATACGCATTTTTTACGACTTTTTCGTGTAGATTGGTCGATCTCAGCACCTCCAGCAGCTGCAGCGGCGTCGCCCGTCGTCCCCGCGTGTACCTGAAACAGAAAACAACATATTAGAGGCGAGAAATCGCAAAAAGTTGAAAACTTCAAAATTTTCCTTGACAAAAGTCTTGGTACCCCAGTCAGATTTCATACATTTTATAGATTTTTGAGAAAATAATTTTTCTGAATAATTGTGTCAAGGACTTCATCCGCAGCGCCTTTCTATCCCCTGCCTAAATATTTAATTGGATTTGCCTACATTCTTTGGAAACTTTAGATTTTTACGTTATTTTCAAAATTTCAAAACTTTTTAACAACTCTTTATAAGTAACTTACAGTAATTAATTTCGGCTCAGATAACATTTTCTGTGTACCCGCGTGTGGCTCGGTGTGAATCGGTAGCCCCAGGGTCCATTCCTGAAGAGAAAACACCAATTTACTTTGAAATTGCGTCATTTTTGCGGTTTTCGTAAGGAAATACGCATTTTTTACGACTTTTTCGTGTAGATTGGTCGATCTCAGCACCTCCAGCAGCTGCAGCGGCGTCGCCCGTCATCCCCGCGTGTACCTGAAACAGAAAACAACATATTAGAGGCGAGAAATCGCAAAAAGTTGAAAACTTCAAAATTTTCCTTGACAAAAGTCTTGGTACCCCAGTCAGATTTCATACATTTTATAGATTTTTGAGAAAATAATTTTTCTGAATAATTGTGTCAAGGACTTCATCCGCAGCGCCTTTCTATCCCCTGCCTAAATATTTAATTGGATTTGCCTACATTCTTTGGAAACTTTAGATTTTTACGTTATTTTCAAAATTTCAAAACTTTTTAACAACTCTTTATAAGTAACTTACAGTAATTAATTTCGGCTCAGATAACATTTTCTGTGTACCCGCGTGTGGCTCGGTGTGAATCGGTAGCCCCAGGGTCCATTCCTGAAGAGAAAACACCAATTTACTTTGAAATTGCGTCATTTTTGCGGTTTTCGTAAGGAAATACGCATTTTTTACGACTTTTTCGTGTAGATTGGTCGATCTCAGCACCTCCAGCAGCTGCAGCGGCGTCGCCCGTCGTCCCCGCGTGTACCTGAAACAGAAAACAACATATTAGAGGCGAGAAATCGCAAAAAGTTGAAAACTTCAAAATTTTCCTTGACAAAAGTCTTGGTACCCCAGTCAGATTTCATACATTTTATAGATTTTTGAGAAAATAATTTTTCTGAATAATTGTGTCAAGGACTTCATCCGCAGCGCCTTTCTATCCCCTGCCTAAATATTTAATTGGATTTGCCTACATTCTTTGGAAACTTTAGATTTTTACGTTATTTTCAAAATTTCAAAACTTTTTAACAACTCTTTATAAGTAACTTACAGTAATTAATTTCGGCTCAGATAACATTTTCTGTGTACCCGCGTGTGGCTCGGTGTGAATCGGTAGCCCCAGGGTCCATTCCTGAAGAGAAAACACCAATTTACTTTGAAATTGCGTCATTTTTGCGGTTTTCGTAAGGAAATACGCATTTTTTACGACTTTTTCGTGTAGATTGGTCGATCTCAGCACCTCCAGCAGCTGCAGCGGCGTCGCCCGTCGTCCCCGCGTGTACCTGAAACAGAAAACAACATATTAGAGGCGAGAAATCGCAAAAAGTTGAAAACTTCAAAATTTTCCTTGACAAAAGTCTTGGTACCCCAGTCAGATTTCATACATTTTATAGATTTTTGAGAAAATAATTTTTCTGAATAATTGTGTCAAGGACTTCATCCGCAGCGCCTTTCTATCCCCTGCCTAAATATTTAATTGGATTTGCCTACATTCTTTGGAAACTTTAGATTTTTACGTTATTTTCAAAATTTCAAAACTTTTTAACAACTCTTTATAAGTAACTTACAGTAATTAATTTCGGCTCAGATAACATTTTCTGTGTACCCGCGTGTGGCGCGGTGTGAATCGGTGGCCCCAGGGTCCATTCCTGAAGAGAAAACACCAATTTACTTTGAAATTGCGTCATTTTTGCGGTTTTCGTAAGGAAATACGCATTTTTTACGACTTTTTCGTGTAGATTGGTCGATCTCAGCACCTCCAGCAGCTGCAGCGGCGTCGCCCGTCATCCCCGCGTGTACCTGAAACAGAAAACAACATATTAGAGGCGAGAAATCGCAAAAAGTTGAAAACTTCAAAATTTTCCTTGACAAAAGTCTTGGTACCCCAGTCAGATTTCATACATTTTATAGATTTTTGAGAAAATAATTTTTCTGAATAATTGTGTCAAGGACTTCATCCGCAGCGCCTTTCTATCCCCTGCCTAAATATTTAATTGGATTTGCCTACATTCTTTGGAAACTTTAGATTTTTACGTTATTTTCAAAATTTCAAAACTTTTTAACAACTCTTTATAAGTAACTTACAGTAATTAATTTCGGCTCAGATAACATTTTCTGTGTACCCGCGTGTGGCTCGGTGTGAATCGGTAGCCCCAGGGTCCATTCCTGAAGAGAAAACACCAATTTACTTTGAAATTGCGTCATTTTTGCGGTTTTCGTAAGGAAATACGCATTTTTTACGACTTTTTCGTGTAGATTGGTCGATCTCAGCACCTCCAGCAGCTGCAGCGGCGTCGCCCGTCGTCCCCGCGTGTACCTGAAACAGAAAACAACATATTAGAGGCGAGAAATCGCAAAAAATCGCCCTCCCACCCACCCTTTGTAGGATTGGGTATATCGATTTCAGCCACTTTTGTGGAGGGAAAATTTTGAAAGTTGCTGATTTTTAGAAATTAGATTTGACAGAGGTAATACATAGTTACCATGTTTGTAACGCCGCCGCCGACCAAGGTTGGGAAGCCACCAGCGGCTGAAATGACGACACGAAGACTATCAGGAGAAGATGTGGGGAGCCCCCCGGTACCTAACAAGCCGGTATACGCAAATAGAACTGCGGAAGCGAGGGCCTGCCTTAATAAGGCCAAACTGCATCTAAACAACTCCAGAAATCTTCGCACAGACATTAAAACCGAAGTTACTCAAGCTGTGGAACGCCTATATAGGCTGGTAAAGGAAGCAGAAGCAGGAAACGCCAAAGGAAAACCGGCAATTGAAGAAAACGGGAAAGAAGAGGAACTCGGAATGCTCCTCGAAAAAAGAAATGGTGAAGATGACCTCAAAAAGAAGATAGAAGAGCACAGCAAACTTCTTAGGGAAAACAGCGAGAAGATGGAGAGATTGAAAGAATCGATGGAGAAACAGAAAGAGTTCTTAGAGAAAGCCACATACGCAAGTATTGCAGGGGGTCAGCCCAGAAAGCAACCTTGTGAGCAAACCGCGCTCCACTCCGTAGTGGTTTCCTCTAAGGACGAGAACGAGACAGGGGAAGAGGTCCTTAACAGGATTAGAGAGGTTGTGAACGCCAAAGACGGATGGGTAAAAGTGGACAGAGTCAGAAAGGCAAAGGACCGAAAAATCATAGTTGGGTGTAAGACCGAAGAAGAACGAGAAAAGATCAAGGAAAGACTAAAGAAAGCGGAGGCACATCTGAATGTTGAGGAAGTAAAAAACAAAAACCCTCTTCTGATCCTTAGGGACGTTCTTCAGTACAATACTGACGATGACGTCCTGAACGCCCTGAGGAACCAGAATGGAAGTATATTTCAAAGCCTAGACAAAGAGGAAGAAAAAGTCGAAATAAAATACAGAAAAAAGACCAGGAACCCGTACACAAGCCACGTAGTACTGAGAGTGTCTCCCAAAGTGTGGAACCGGATGATCGATGCAGGAGAAGTCCACATCGATCTGCAAAGAATCCGAGTTGCAGATCAGTCACCGCTAGTGCAATGCTCGCTCTGTCTGGGTTATGGGCATGGCAGACGTTTTTGCAAGGAGACGGTCGAAAAGTGTAGCCACTGCGGGGGACCTCACAAGAAGGCTGACTGCGCCGACTGGCTCGCTGGAGCAGCCCCGACATGTTGCAACTGTAGACACGCTAAACATGATATGGTCGATCACAACGCGTTCAGCCAGGAGTGTCCAGTGAGAAGGAAGTGGGACGCACTGGCTCGAGCCAGTATATCATACTGTTAAGGGCAGCCCCGGTGACAACTTAGCAACCATTAAAGGCACCTCAGTTAATAGGAAACCGTATTTGGTAGTCCAAGCTAATCTACAAAGGAAACAACTAGCAACCAACGAGCTGATGATACAAGCTAGCAAAAGGAAAGTTGCCTTTGCCCTGCTCCAGGAGCCGTATGTGGGTGGCATAAAAAGGATGAAGGACTATAGTGGAGCAAGAATCTTTCAGAGCACTGACAAAGGAGATGGGACTGTAAAGGCCGCAATAGCCGTCTTTGATTATGACATGGATATTATACAGTACCCAGAACTCACCACGAACAACATCATAGTGGTGAAGGTCCGGACTAGTGCCTGGGAGATAGTCATAGTTTCCTTCTACTTTGAGCCAGATCAGCCCATTGACCCATACCTGGAGCAGCTCGTAAAGATAGAAAAAGAACTTGGACCCAAAAGAATCATAATGGGTGGAGATTCAAACGCAAAGAGTACTTGGTGGGGTAGCCAAATAGTAGACCATAGGGGCGAAGACATGTCAGGAACTCTCGAAGAAATGGGCTTGCAGGTGCTCAATGTAGGAGATACTCCAACATTTGACACCATCAGAGGAGGCATAACGCTCACCAGCTATGTTGATATAACAGCATGCTCAGTGGACATGTTGGACTTAGTAGAAGACTGGGAAGTTCAAGATGATCTTACAAGTTCGGACCACAACGGCATTACATTCAAAATTAGAATAACGAAAGCAAAAGGGACAAACATACAAAGAACAACCAGACTATACAACACAAAAAAGGCCGATTGGAGCCAGTTTCATGAGAAGCTGGCCCAATTAACAACAGAGAACAATATTAACAAAACAGAAATAGAAAAAATTGAAAACCAAATAGATTTAGAACAGACAATAGAAAAATATACCAACAACATAACACAAACATGCACACACGCAATACCAAAAAAGAAAATAAAGGGGAAACTTACCTTGCCGTGGTGGTCCGAAGAACTCGCTGAGCTGAAGCACGATGTAGTCACCAAAAAGCGACGAGTCAGGTCCGCAGCACCAGTCCGAAGAGCAAAAGTTGTCGATGAATACCTGCAAGCAAAAGAAAAATATGAGAGTGAGGCCAAAAAAGCGCAAACAGAGAGCTGGAAAGGATTCTGTGAGAAGCAAGACAAGGAGGGACTCTGGGAGGGGATCTACAGGATAATAGGAAGAACAACAACAAGACAGGAAGACCTACCCTTAGTAAAGGATGGGAAGGCAATGACCCCGAAGGAATCGGTGAAAACTCTAGCGGATACCTTTTACCCGGAGGACTTTGGAAGGGAGGATAATGAAGATCACCGGCGGACCAGACAGATAGCTGACCAAGTAAACGGCTGGGTCGATGAAGAACAACATGACCCGCCGTTTACAATGGAAGAGCTAAGAGCCGCAGTGGAGAGCTTCAATCCGAAAAAAGCTCCGGGAGCAGATGGATTCACGGCCGATATCTGCAGGCAGGTGATATCACGAAGCCCAGATGTTTACCTTGCACTGGTCAACAAATGCCTGGCTCTCCATCACTTCCCCACCATCTGGAAGGAAGCCACAGTGGTGGTATTAAGGAAACCAGGCAAGGACAACTACACCAGCCCGAAGTCCTATAGGCCTATTGGATTGTTGCCAGTGATGGGGAAGATCTTCGAGAAGATGGTTGCAGGGCGCATGAAGTGGCACCTGATTCCCAGAATGAGCGCTCGCCAGTATGGTTTCATGCCCAAGAAGAGCACCGAAGACTCCCTCTATGACCTAATACAGTACATCAGAAATAAACTTGATCAGAAGAAAATAACAACGATGATATCATTGGACATAGAGGGCGCCTTCGATAGCGCATGGTGGCCTGCTATTAGAACCAGACTGGCCGAGGAACAGTGTCCAGTAAACATCAGAAGGCTGATCGACAGCTACCTCCAAGATAGAAGAGTGAGAGTAAGGTATGCTGGAGAGGAACACACAAAAAGCACTAGCAAGGGATGTGTCCAAGGCTCGATAAGTGGTCCCATCCTTTGGAATCTCCTCCTAGATTCTCTTCTGAAAGGGTTGGAGCAGAGGGGTGACTACTGTCAAGCCTTTGCAGATGACGTCGTTCTGGTGTTCGACGGGGACACAGCACTAGAAGTTCAGCGACAGGCCAATGCCGCTCTCACCTATGTTCAGCAGTGGGGTGTCAAAAATAAGCTGAAATTTGCACCGCACAAAACAAAAGCAATGGTAATTACGAGAAAACTTAAGTATGACACACCACTGCTGAGGATGGGGGGGGTCGACATTGATATGTCGCCTGAAATAAAGATTTTGGGGCTTACAATTGACCAAAAACTGACGTTCAATAGTCACTCGATCAACGTCAGTAGGAAGGCCATCAACATCTATAAACAGCTATCCAGAGCAGCCAGGATCAGCTGGGGCCTTCACCCCGAAGTCATTCGGACCATCTACATAGCTACAGTGGAACCGATCATCCTGTACGCGGCCAGTGCTTGGGCACCTGCAACCAAAAAACTCGGAGTACAAAAGCAGTTAAATGCAGTCCAGCGAGGATTCGCCCAGAAACTCTGTAGAGCTTATCGCACCGTCTCCCTAAACTCGGCACTGGTGCTGGCTGGGATACTCCCTCTCGACCTCAGGATACAAGAAGCAGCCGCCCTGTACGAGGCAAAGAGAGGGGTACCCCAGCCAGCGCTAGGAGATAGGGAGATAGAACAACTGGTGGGATATGCGAAGACTCGGCACCCAGCTGAACGTATGCGCCTGGAGTTCACCAGCTTGATGGACCAAGAACAAGTAGATAATCACGAAAACCAAGCAGTCAGAATTTATACAGATGGTAGCAAGATTGAGGGTAAAGTCGGAGCAGCGCTGTCCATATGGAAAAGCGACGCCGAGACGAAAACCCTCAAACTTAAGTTATCATCATACTGCACTGTATATCAAGCGGAACTCCTGGCTATTTGTAAAGCTACAAGAGAAATCCTCAAGTGCCCGGAATCAACTTTTGGCATATATAGCGATTCTAGATCAGCGTTAGAGGCCATAGCATGCCAAAACTCCCTCCACCCTCTAGCTGTGGAAGTCCGGGACAACATTAGGACCAGTAAACTCCAAAATAAAGAAATATCTTTATTTTGGATAAAAGCCCACGCGGGGTTGGCAGGAAATGAACGAGCAGATGAACTGGCTAAAGAGGCAGCCCTTAACACAAAGAAAAAACCTGATTATGACCAGTGCCCGGTCTCATTCGTCAAGCGACAGACCCGGATGGGATCGCTTGACGAGTGGAACCGGAGGTATAAGTTAGGTGAGACTGGCGCTATAACCAAAATGTTCTTTCCGGATGCTATAGCAGCGTACAGGGTCGTCAGGAAGTTTGAACCAACCAACTTGCTGACGCAGGTCATGACAGGGCACGGTGGGTTCTCAGCATATTTGAACCGGTTCAAATGTAAGGAGGACCCATCGTGCATCTGTAAACCCGGTCTTCCCGAAACTGTTGTGCACGTTCTGTTCGAGTGTCCCGTATACGCCCACAAACGGTATGAAGCCGAGCAGATTTTAGAAGAGGATTTAAGTATACATAACTTGAGCAGTATGATAATAGATAATAAAAAGAGAGAAAAACTCTTTAAATATTGTACTGAAATTGTAGAAAAAGTAATAAAAAGAAATAAGTAGTAAAGTAAATTATGATGAATATACATTCTAATATATATATATATATATATTATATAACCAGCATAAATGTATATAAGTAAATAATTTATTTAAAGCAAATAGAATATATGTAATAGTTTTATGAGAAAGGGTAAAAATTTGATAATGATTAAAAGTAATGAAGATAGGATATCTATAAAAGTAAGCAACTTACAAAGTTGAAAAATAAGTAAAAAGATAGAAAACGGCTCTGATTACGTCAGAGGTATTATAATATTACAAAAAAAAAAAAAAAAAAAAAAAAAAAAAAACCTAACCTAACCTAACCTAACCTAACCTAACCTAACCTAACCTAACCTAACCTAACCTAACCTAACCTAACCTAACCTAACCTAACCTAACCTAACCTAACCTAACCTAACCTAACCTAACCTAACCTAACCTAACCTAACCTAACCTAACCTAACCTAACCTAACCTAACCTAACCTAACCTAACCTAACCTAACCTAACCCATGAACTCTGAGAAAAATATTTTTCTATAATATCTTGTTTTTATACAACATTCGCAGTGCAAATACATCCCCTGCCTGGATAATTGACTGAACGGCCTGCGCTTCTCAAACTTTACAGAGTTTTATTAGATTTTTATGTTGTAATTTTTTCAAAATTAAATACGTTTTTATTAAGTTTTTACAAGTAATTTGGACTGATCTTGTCTCAAATACGATTGTTCCGTGTGCCCGCGTGTGGTTGCGGTGTGTGTCGGTGGTCCCAGGGTCCAGTTTACGGGAGAAACACCAAATTTCCAGGAATTTGCGTAATTTTCGTTAATTTTCGCAAGAAAATTACGCATTTTGCAACTTTTCCTTGGAAATTGGTGGTTCCCAGCACCTCCAGCAGCTGGAACAGCATCGCCCGACGTCCCCGCGTGTACCTGCAACAGAAAAAATCAAATTAGAGACAAGAAATCGCAAAAAATCGACTTCTTCAAAATTCTTGTTAGGCAAAAGTCTTAGTACCTCGGTCGATTTTCATACATTTTATGAACTCTGAGAAAAATATTTTTCTATAATATCTTGTTTTTATACAACATTCGCAGTGCAAATACATCCCCTGCCTGGATAATTGACTGAACGGCCTGCGCTTCTCAAACTTTACAGAGTTTTATTAGATTTTTATGTTGTAATTTTTTCAAAATTAAATACGTTTTTATTAAGTTTTTACAAGTAATTTGGACTGATCTTGTCTCAAATACGATTGTTCCGTGTGCCCGCGTGTGGTTGCGGTGTGTGTCGGTGGTCCCAGGGTCCAGTTTACGGGAGAAACACCAAATTTCCAGGAATTTGCGTAATTTTCGTTAATTTTCGCAAGAAAATTACGCATTTTGCAACTTTTCCTTGGAAATTGGTGGTTCCCAGCACCTCCAGCAGCTGGAACAGCATCGCCCGACGTCCCCGCGTGTACCTGCAACAGAAAAAATCAAATTAGAGACAAGAAATCGCAAAAAATCGACTTCTTCAAAATTCTTGTTAGGCAAAAGTCTTAGTACCTCGGTCGATTTTCATACATTTTATGAACTCTGAGAAAAATATTTTTCTATAATATCTTGTTTTTATACAACATTCGCAGTGCAAATACATCCCCTGCCTGGATAATTGACTGAACGGCCTGCGCTTCTCAAACTTTACAGAGTTTTATTAGATTTTTATGTTGTAATTTTTTCAAAATTAAATACGTTTTTATTAAGTTTTTACAAGTAATTTGGACTGATCTTGTCTCAAATACGATTGTTCCGTGTGCCCGCGTGTGGTTGCGGTGTGTGTCGGTGGTCCCAGGGTCCAGTTTACGGGAGAAACACCAAATTTCCAGGAATTTGCGTAATTTTCGTTAATTTTCGCAAGAAAATTACGCATTTTGCAACTTTTCCTTGGAAATTGGTGGTTCCCAGCACCTCCAGCAGCTGGAACAGCATCGCCCGACGTCCCCGCGTGTACCTGCAACAGAAAAAATCAAATTAGAGACAAGAAATCGCAAAAAATCGACTTCTTCAAAATTCTTGTTAGGCAAAAGTCTTAGTACCTCGGTCGATTTTCATACATTTTATGAACTCTGAGAAAAATATTTTTCTATAATATCTTGTTTTTATACAACATTCGCAGTGCAAATACATCCCCTGCCTGGATAATTGACTGAACGGCCTGCGCTTCTCAAACTTTACAGAGTTTTATTAGATTTTTATGTTGTAATTTTTTCAAAATTAAATACGTTTTTATTAAGTTTTTACAAGTAATTTGGACTGATCTTGTCTCAAATACGATTGTTCCGTGTGCCCGCGTGTGGTTGCGGTGTGTGTCGGTGGTCCCAGGGTCCAGTTTACGGGAGAAACACCAAATTTCCAGGAATTTGCGTAATTTTCGTTAATTTTCGCAAGAAAATTACGCATTTTGCAACTTTTCCTTGGAAATTGGTGGTTCCCAGCACCTCCAGCAGCTGGAACAGCATCGCCCGACGTCCCCGCGTGTACCTGCAACAGAAAAAATCAAATTAGAGACAAGAAATCGCAAAAAATCGACTTCTTCAAAATTCTTGTTAGGCAAAAGTCTTAGTACCTCGGTCGATTTTCATACATTTTATGAACTCTGAGAAAAATATTTTTCTATAATATCTTGTTTTTATACAACATTCGCAGTGCAAATACATCCCCTGCCTGGATAATTGACTGAACGGCCTGCGCTTCTCAAACTTTACAGAGTTTTATTAGATTTTTATGTTGTAATTTTTTCAAAATTAAATACGTTTTTATTAAGTTTTTACAAGTAATTTGGACTGATCTTGTCTCAAATACGATTGTTCCGTGTGCCCGCGTGTGGTTGCGGTGTGTGTCGGTGGTCCCAGGGTCCAGTTTACGGGAGAAACACCAAATTTCCAGGAATTTGCGTAATTTTCGTTAATTTTCGCAAGAAAATTACGCATTTTGCAACTTTTCCTTGGAAATTGGTGGTTCCCAGCACCTCCAGCAGCTGGAACAGCATCGCCCGACGTCCCCGCGTGTACCTGCAACAGAAAAAATCAAATTAGAGACAAGAAATCGCAAAAAATCGCCCTCCCACCCTCCCTTAGGAGGATTGAGTATATAGACTTGACCATTTTTTGGGGAAGGAAATATTTTGAAAGGTGGTAGATTCGTATTTTGACCGTGAAATAAGTTGACAGGAGCCTTTTAGGTTTACACATACTTTGTAGACAAACTACAGAGTATACAATTTGACAGGCTTTTAGCCTCTAGTTGGAGATTCACCAACTATTTAGGGGATTTTTACCTACTTCAGGTACAAAACACTCCGCATTAGTCGAATCGATCGCTCCTTGACCAACCTTGTCTAGAATTAGGAGGAAAACTTATAATTAAGATCTTAAGTAACTACTGACCTGTATACTTACCTGTATACTTACAGTATACTTACCAGCTATACAAACCCGTACATACTCCACTTGACTGGACACGGTTGCAGACATCAGTACCTGAAAATAATAAAAAGAATAGATTAAATTGACATAGGTAATTAAGAATAAATTTTTAGTATATACAATTTTAACTTACGATTTATTTACAACTTTTACAAATTTATTTAACTACTTTACATTTCTACATTTTAATTTACGCATATTTATAACTTTTACAAATTTACAAGCGTCTTAATCAATACAAATCTATTTATAGTTAGGTTAGGTAAAGTGAGTGAAGTTCCTCACAATGTTTGGCATTCGAACACCTGACGCCAAGCAAACAAGAAACAGAAAAGCGGAGCAGGACAAAACTAAGGAGATAGAACTCACATGGAAAGAAGGAGAAATTAAACAGCAGAGCAGTGTGAGAAGAAGTATTGGAGAATGGGAGTCAGGTAAACCGGACACACTCTCCAGAACTTCTACTACTCCCAAAAAAGTCCCACCGGTGGAACTCCCAAAGCCGAAGACTGTACCAGCAAACCAAAGTGGTCCTAACACCCGACCAGTAGCACGAAGGGTGTCAGTTGAGGCAGTGGAAAGTCCACCTAAACAAGAAAATATAAAGCACAATGATAGACTGTCAGAGGCAAGAGCGTGTGTTATGAAAGCAAAATTAAACCTAGCAAATTCAAGAAACATAAAAACTGAAATAAAAATAGAGGTGACGAAAGCGATAGAAAGGCTCTTTCAATTAGTGAAAGAGTCCGAAAGCATGAAAGGACAAGGAACGAAGAAACAAATTGAAAAAGAGAAGAAAGAAGAACCACAGAAGATTGAAGAACAAAGGAAACTAGAGACAGAAATAGCAAGAGACGACAGTGAGTTGATAAAACGAATAGAAGAGCACACGAAAGCAATGAAAGAAAATACTGAAAAGATAGAAAAGTTGAAAGAAACGCTAGAAAAACACCAGGAGAAAGTTTCATACGCGAGTGCGGCAGCGGCGTCCACTAGGAGAATTCCAGTGAAACAGACCGCGCTGCACTCTGTTGTAGTCACATCGAAAGATGACCAAGAAACTGGAGAACAAGTACTAAACAGAATCAGGGAAGCAATAAACGCAAAAGATGGAGGAATCACTGTGGAAAGAATTAGGAAAGCAAAGGACCAAAAGGTTATAGTAGGATGTAGAACGGAAGAAGAAAGGAGACAAGTACAGGAAAGACTCAAAAGAGCAGAAGAACACCTTAATGTAGAAAAAATGAAAAACAAAAATCCTCTTATTATACTAAGGGGTGTCTTCAAGTTTAACAGCGACGAAGACATCCTTAACTCTTTGAGTAATCAGAATAAGGATGTCTTCGGCGACTTAGACTTGAAGACAGAAATTATAGAATTTGCATACAAAAAGAAAACGCATAACATTCATGCACACCACGTCGTCATGAGGGTTCCTCCCAGAATCTGGCAGAGGATGGTAGATGCCGGATCCGTCCGCATCGACCTCCAACGCGTACGAGTGGCTGACCAGTCACCACTGGTCCAGTGTTCTCTCTGCCTTGGCTACGGTCACGGCAGACGCTATTGCGGAGAGACACTGGAGAAGTGCAGCCACTGCGGAGGAGCTCACGTGAAGACGGAGTGTGAAAAATGGAAGGCTGGAGTGTCCCCTTCCTGCTGTAATTGTGCACATGCTAAGGCAGAAAATACAGCTCATAACGCCTTCAGCCAGGAGTGCACAATCAGGCAGAAATGGGACGCTCTAGCCAGAGCAACCATAGCCTACTGCTAAGGGCAAAAACGCGGAACATCAGCAGGCAAAAGAACAGTTGTCCAAGCAAAAGGACCGTGGCAAAATGGAAACCTTGCCAAACCTTTTGCCAATGAAAAGCTGGAAAAGCCGCTGCAAACAACCAAGATACTGGATAAAATAAGCCTTGTTAAAATGTATGCTGACACATATATAAAAGACCAGCGAAGAAATCTAGAAAATAAAACAGCTAGCGTTAAAATCACCTAAGCAGAAGAACAGAAAATACAGATACAGATTAGAAATACAAAAAGATTAAAAATAAACTTACAACACAGCTAAAATTAATAGACCAAGATAAAACTTTTAAAAAATTCAGACATAGTCATATAATAAAATGCTAGAATAAAATTACTGAAATCCGGTTTAAAATGGATAAATATATAAATAGGTATAACTTACAAGAAAATAAAAAAAAAAAAAAAAAAAAAACAAATTCCCCCCACCCCAAAAAACAAGAGAAACAAATAGTAAATAAAACTTAAGTCAACACAGGCTCAGCCCAATGGCCGAGGAACTTCGCACTGTCTTCAAAATAGAAGACAGACTAATAAAAAAAAAAAAAAAAAAACCTAACCTAACCTAACCTAACCTAACCATGAACTCTGAGAAAAATATTTTTCTATAATATCTTGTTTTTATACAACATTCGCAGTGCAAATACATCCCCTGCCTGGATAATTGACTGAACGGCCTGCGCTTCTCAAACTTTACAGAGTTTTATTAGATTTTTATGTTGTAATTTTTTCAAAATTAAATACGTTTTTATTAAGTTTTTACAAGTAATTTGGACTGATCTTGTCTCAAATACGATTGTTCCGTGTGCCCGCGTGTGGTTGCGGTGTGTGTCGGTGGTCCCAGGGTCCAGTTTACAGGAGAAACACCAAATTTCCAGGAATTTGCGTAATTTTCGTTAATTTTCGCAAGAAAATTACGCATTTTGCAACTTTTCCTTGGAAATTGGTGGTTCCCAGCACCTCCAGCAGCTGGAACAGCATCGCCCGACGTCCCCGCGTGTACCTGCAACAGAAAAAATCAAATTAGAGACAAGAAATCGCAAAAAATCGCCCTCCCACCCTCCCTTAGGAGGATTGAGTATATAGACTTGACCATTTTTTGGGGAAGGAAATATTTTGAAAGGTGGTAGATTCGTATTTTGACCGTGAAATAAGTTGACAAGAGCCTTTTAGGTTTACACATACTTTGTAGACAAACTACAGAGTATACAATTTGACAGGCTTTTAGCCTCTAGTTGGAGATTTACCAACTATTTAGGGGATTTTTACCTACTTCAGGTACAAAACACTCCGCATTAGTCGAATCGATCGCTCCTTGACCAACCTTGTCTAGAATTAGGAGGAAAACTTATAATTAAGATCTTAAGTAACTACTGACCTGTATACTTACCTGTATACTTACAGTATACTTACCAGCTATACAAACCTGTACATACTCCACTTGACTGGACACGGTTGCAGACATCAGTACCTGAAAATAATAAAAAGAATAGATTAAATTGACATAGGTAATTAAGAATAAAATTTTAGTATATACAATTTTAACTTACGATTTATTTACAACTTTTACAAATTTATTTAACTACTTTACATTTCTACATTTTAATTTACGCATATTTATAACTTTTACAAATTTACAAGCGTCTTAATCAATACAAATCTATTTATAGTTAGGTTAGGTAAAGTGAGTGAAGTTCCTCACAATGTTTGGCATTCGAACACCTGACGCCAAGCAAACAAGAATCAGAAAAGCGGAGCAGGACAAAACTAAGGAGATAGAACTCACATGGAAAGAAGGAGAAATTAAACAGCAGAGCAGTGTGAGAAGAAGTATTGGAGAATGGGAGTCAGGTAAACCGGACACACTCTCCAGAACTTCTACTACTCCCAAAAAAGTCCCACCGGTGGAACTCCCAAAGCCGAAGACTGTACCAGCAAACCAAAGTGGTCCTAACACCCGACCAGTAGCACGAAGGGTGTCAGTTGAGGCAGTGGAAAGTCCACCTAAACAAGAAAATATAAAGCACAATGATAGACTGTCAGAGGCAAGAGCGTGTGTTATGAAAGCAAAATTAAACCTAGCAAATTCAAGAAACATAAAAACTGAAATAAAAATAGAGGTGACGAAAGCGATAGAAAGGCTCTTTCAATTAGTGAAAGAGTCCGAAAGCATGAAAGGACAAGGAACGAAGAAACAAATTGAAAAAGAGAAGAAAGAAGAACCACAGAAGATTGAAGAACAAAGGAAACTAGAGACAGAAATAGCAAGAGACGACAGTGAGTTGATAAAACGAATAGAAGAGCACACGAAAGCAATGAAAGAAAATACTGAAAAGATAGAAAAGTTGAAAGAAACGCTAGAAAAACACCAGGAGAAAGTTTCATACGCGAGTGCGGCAGCGGCGTCCACTAGGAGAATTCCAGTGAAACAGACCGCGCTGCACTCTGTTGTAGTCACATCGAAAGATGACCAAGAAACTGGAGAACAAGTACTAAACAGAATCAGGGAAGCAATAAACGCAAAAGATGGAGGAATCACTGTGGAAAGAATTAGGAAAGCAAAGGACCAAAAGGTTATAGTAGGATGTAGAACGGAAGAAGAAAGGAGACAAGTACAGGAAAGACTCAAAAGAGCAGAAGAACACCTTAATGTAGAAAAAATGAAAAACAAAAATCCTCTTATTATACTAAGGGGTGTCTTCAAGTTTAACAGCGACGAAGACATCCTTAACTCTTTGAGTAATCAGAATAAGGATGTCTTCGGCGACTTAGACTTGAAGACAGAAATTATAGAATTTGCATACAAAAAGAAAACGCATAACATTCATGCACACCACGTCGTCATGAGGGTTCCTCCCAGAATCTGGCAGAGGATGGTAGATGCCGGATCCGTCCGCATCGACCTCCAACGCGTACGAGTGGCTGACCAGTCACCACTGGTCCAGTGTTCTCTCTGCCTTGGCTACGGTCACGGCAGACGCTATTGCGGAGAGACACTGGAGAAGTGCAGCCACTGCGGAGGAGCTCACGTGAAGACGGAGTGTGAAAAATGGAAGGCTGGAGTGTCCCCTTCCTGCTGTAATTGTGCACATGCTAAGGCAGAAAATACAGCTCATAACGCCTTCAGCCAGGAGTGCACAATCAGGCAGAAATGGGACGCTCTAGCCAGAGCAACCATAGCCTACTGCTAAGGGCAAAAACGCGGAACATCAGCAGGCAAAAGAACAGTTGTCCAAGCAAAAGGACCGTGGCAAAATGGAAACCTTGCTAAACCTTTTGCCAATGAAAAGCTGGAAAAGCCGCTGCAAACAACCAAGATACTGGATAAAATAAGCCTTGTTAAAATGTATGCTGACACATATATAAAAGACCAGCGAAGAAATCTAGAAAATAAAACAGCTAGCGTTAAAATCACCTTAGCAGAAGAACAGAAAATACAGATACAGATTAGAAATACAAAAAGATTAAAAATAAACTTACAACACAGCTAAAATTAATAGACCAAGATAAAACTTTTAAAAAATTCAGACATAGTCATATAATAAAATGCTAGAATAAAATAACTGAAATCCGGTTTAAAATGGATAAATATATAAATAGGTATAACTTACAAGAAAATAAAACAAAACAAATTCCCCCCACCCCAAAAAACAAGAGAAACAAATAGTAAATAAAACTTAAGTCAACACAGGCTCAGCCCAATGGCCGAGGAACTTCGCACTGTCTTCAAAATAGAAGACAGACTAAAAAAAAAAAAAAAAAATAAAAAAACCTAACCTAACCTAACCTAACCTAACCTAACCTAACCTAACCTAACCTAACCTAACCTAACCTAACCTAACCTAACCTAACCTAACCTAACCTAACCTAACCTAACCTAACCTAACCTAACCTAACCATATAGATTTTTGAGAAAATAATTTTTCTGAATAATTGTGTCAAGGACTTCATCCGCAGCGCCCTTCTATCCCCTGCCTAAATATTTAATTGGATTTGCCTACATTCTTTGGAAACTTTAGATTTGAAACGTTATTTTCAAAATTTCAAAACTTTTTAACAACTCTTTATAAGTAACTTACAGTAATTAATTTCGGCTCAGATAACATTTTCTGTGTACCTGCGTGTGGCGCGGTGTGAATCGGTGGCCCCAGGGTCCATTCCTGAAGAGAAAACACCAATTTACTTTGAAATTGCGTCATTTTTGCGGTTTTCGTGAGGAAATACGCATTTTTTACGACTTTTTCGTGTAGATTGGTCGATCTCAGCACCTCCAGCAGCTGCAGCGGCGTCGCCCGTCGTCCCCGCGTGTACCTGAAACAGAAAACAACATATTAGAGGCGAGAAATCGCAAAAAGTTGAAAACTTCAAAATTTTCCTTGGCAAAAGTCTTGGTACCCCAGTCAGATTTCATACATTTTATAGATTTTTGAGAAAATAATTTTTCTGAATAATTGTGTCAAGGACTTCATCCGCAGCGCCCTTCTATCCCCTGCCTAAATATTTAATTGGATTTGCCTACATTCTTTGGAAACTTTAGATTTGAAACGTTATTTTCAAAATTTCAAAACTTTTTAACAACTCTTTATAAGTAACTTACAGTAATTAATTTCGGCTCAGATAACATTTTCTGTGTACCTGCGTGTGGCGCGGTGTGAATCGGTGGCCCCAGGGTCCATTCCTGAAGAGAAAACACCAATTTACTTTGAAATTGCGTCATTTTTGCGGTTTTCGTGAGGAAATACGCATTTTTTACGACTTTTTCGTGTAGATTGGTCGATCTCAGCACCTCCAGCAGCTGCAGCGGCGTCGCCCGTCGTCCCCGCGTGTACCTGAAACAGAAAACAACATATTAGAGGCGAGAAATCGCAAAAAGTTGAAAACTTCAAAATTTTCCTTGGCAAAAGTCTTGGTACCCCAGTCAGATTTCATACATTTTATAGATTTTTGAGAAAATAATTTTTCTGAATAATTGTGTCAAGGACTTCATCCGCAGCGCCCTTCTATCCCCTGCCTAAATATTTAATTGGATTTGCCTACATTCTTTGGAAACTTTAGATTTGAAACGTTATTTTCAAAATTTCAAAACTTTTTAACAACTCTTTATAAGTAACTTACAGTAATTAATTTCGGCTCAGATAACATTTTCTGTGTACCTGCGTGTGGCGCGGTGTGAATCGGTGGCCCCAGGGTCCATTCCTGAAGAGAAAACACCAATTTACTTTGAAATTGCGTCATTTTTGCGGTTTTCGTGAGGAAATACGCATTTTTTACGACTTTTTCGTGTAGATTGGTCGATCTCAGCACCTCCAGCAGCTGCAGCGGCGTCGCCCGTCGTCCCCGCGTGTACCTGAAACAGAAAACAACATATTAGAGGCGAGAAATCGCAAAAAGTTGAAAACTTCAAAATTTTCCTTGGCAAAAGTCTTGGTACCCCAGTCAGATTTCATACATTTTATAGATTTTTGAGAAAATAATTTTTCTGAATAATTGTGTCAAGGACTTCATCCGCAGCGCCCTTCTATCCCCTGCCTAAATATTTAATTGGATTTGCCTACATTCTTTGGAAACTTTAGATTTGAAACGTTATTTTCAAAATTTCAAAACTTTTTAACAACTCTTTATAAGTAACTTACAGTAATTAATTTCGGCTCAGATAACATTTTCTGTGTACCTGCGTGTGGCGCGGTGTGAATCGGTGGCCCCAGGGTCCATTCCTGAAGAGAAAACACCAATTTACTTTGAAATTGCGTCATTTTTGCGGTTTTCGTGAGGAAATACGCATTTTTTACGACTTTTTCGTGTAGATTGGTCGATCTCAGCACCTCCAGCAGCTGCAGCGGCGTCGCCCGTCGTCCCCGCGTGTACCTGAAACAGAAAACAACATATTAGAGGCGAGAAATCGCAAAAAGTTGAAAACTTCAAAATTTTCCTTGGCAAAAGTCTTGGTACCCCAGTCAGATTTCATACATTTTATAGATTTTTGAGAAAATAATTTTTCTGAATAATTGTGTCAAGGACTTCATCCGCAGCGCCCTTCTATCCCCTGCCTAAATATTTAATTGGATTTGCCTACATTCTTTGGAAACTTTAGATTTGAAACGTTATTTTCAAAATTTCAAAACTTTTTAACAACTCTTTATAAGTAACTTACAGTAATTAATTTCGGCTCAGATAACATTTTCTGTGTACCTGCGTGTGGCGCGGTGTGAATCGGTGGCCCCAGGGTCCATTCCTGAAGAGAAAACACCAATTTACTTTGAAATTGCGTCATTTTTGCGGTTTTCGTGAGGAAATACGCATTTTTTACGACTTTTTCGTGTAGATTGGTCGATCTCAGCACCTCCAGCAGCTGCAGCGGCGTCGCCCGTCGTCCCCGCGTGTACCTGAAACAGAAAACAACATATTAGAGGCGAGAAATCGCAAAAAGTTGAAAACTTCAAAATTTTCCTTGGCAAAAGTCTTGGTACCCCAGTCAGATTTCATACATTTTATAGATTTTTGAGAAAATAATTTTTCTGAATAATTGTGTCAAGGACTTCATCCGCAGCGCCCTTCTATCCCCTGCCTAAATATTTAATTGGATTTGCCTACATTCTTTGGAAACTTTAGATTTGAAACGTTATTTTCAAAATTTCAAAACTTTTTAACAACTCTTTATAAGTAACTTACAGTAATTAATTTCGGCTCAGATAACATTTTCTGTGTACCTGCGTGTGGCGCGGTGTGAATCGGTGGCCCCAGGGTCCATTCCTGAAGAGAAAACACCAATTTACTTTGAAATTGCGTCATTTTTGCGGTTTTCGTGAGGAAATACGCATTTTTTACGACTTTTTCGTGTAGATTGGTCGATCTCAGCACCTCCAGCAGCTGCAGCGGCGTCGCCCGTCGTCCCCGCGTGTACCTGAAACAGAAAACAACATATTAGAGGCGAGAAATCGCAAAAAGTTGAAAACTTCAAAATTTTCCTTGGCAAAAGTCTTGGTACCCCAGTCAGATTTCATACATTTTATAGATTTTTGAGAAAATAATTTTTCTGAATAATTGTGTCAAGGACTTCATCCGCAGCGCCCTTCTATCCCCTGCCTAAATATTTAATTGGATTTGCCTACATTCTTTGGAAACTTTAGATTTGAAACGTTATTTTCAAAATTTCAAAACTTTTTAACAACTCTTTATAAGTAACTTACAGTAATTAATTTCGGCTCAGATAACATTTTCTGTGTACCTGCGTGTGGCGCGGTGTGAATCGGTGGCCCCAGGGTCCATTCCTGAAGAGAAAACACCAATTTACTTTGAAATTGCGTCATTTTTGCGGTTTTCGTGAGGAAATACGCATTTTTTACGACTTTTTCGTGTAGATTGGTCGATCTCAGCACCTCCAGCAGCTGCAGCGGCGTCGCCCGTCGTCCCCGCGTGTACCTGAAACAGAAAACAACATATTAGAGGCGAGAAATCGCAAAAAGTTGAAAACTTCAAAATTTTCCTTGGCAAAAGTCTTGGTACCCCAGTCAGATTTCATACATTTTATAGATTTTTGAGAAAATAATTTTTCTGAATAATTGTGTCAAGGACTTCATCCGCAGCGCCCTTCTATCCCCTGCCTAAATATTTAATTGGATTTGCCTACATTCTTTGGAAACTTTAGATTTGAAACGTTATTTTCAAAATTTCAAAACTTTTTAACAACTCTTTATAAGTAACTTACAGTAATTAATTTCGGCTCAGATAACATTTTCTGTGTACCTGCGTGTGGCGCGGTGTGAATCGGTGGCCCCAGGGTCCATTCCTGAAGAGAAAACACCAATTTACTTTGAAATTGCGTCATTTTTGCGGTTTTCGTGAGGAAATACGCATTTTTTACGACTTTTTCGTGTAGATTGGTCGATCTCAGCACCTCCAGCAGCTGCAGCGGCGTCGCCCGTCGTCCCCGCGTGTACCTGAAACAGAAAACAACATATTAGAGGCGAGAAATCGCAAAAAGTTGAAAACTTCAAAATTTTCCTTGGCAAAAGTCTTGGTACCCCAGTCAGATTTCATACATTTTATAGATTTTTGAGAAAATAATTTTTCTGAATAATTGTGTCAAGGACTTCATCCGCAGCGCCCTTCTATCCCCTGCCTAAATATTTAATTGGATTTGCCTACATTCTTTGGAAACTTTAGATTTGAAACGTTATTTTCAAAATTTCAAAACTTTTTAACAACTCTTTATAAGTAACTTACAGTAATTAATTTCGGCTCAGATAACATTTTCTGTGTACCTGCGTGTGGCGCGGTGTGAATCGGTGGCCCCAGGGTCCATTCCTGAAGAGAAAACACCAATTTACTTTGAAATTGCGTCATTTTTGCGGTTTTCGTGAGGAAATACGCATTTTTTACGACTTTTTCGTGTAGATTGGTCGATCTCAGCACCTCCAGCAGCTGCAGCGGCGTCGCCCGTCGTCCCCGCGTGTACCTGAAACAGAAAACAACATATTAGAGGCGAGAAATCGCAAAAAGTTGAAAACTTCAAAATTTTCCTTGGCAAAAGTCTTGGTACCCCAGTCAGATTTCATACATTTTATAGATTTTTGAGAAAATAATTTTTCTGAATAATTGTGTCAAGGACTTCATCCGCAGCGCCCTTCTATCCCCTGCCTAAATATTTAATTGGATTTGCCTACATTCTTTGGAAACTTTAGATTTGAAACGTTATTTTCAAAATTTCAAAACTTTTTAACAACTCTTTATAAGTAACTTACAGTAATTAATTTCGGCTCAGATAACATTTTCTGTGTACCTGCGTGTGGCGCGGTGTGAATCGGTGGCCCCAGGGTCCATTCCTGAAGAGAAAACACCAATTTACTTTGAAATTGCGTCATTTTTGCGGTTTTCGTGAGGAAATACGCATTTTTTACGACTTTTTCGTGTAGATTGGTCGATCTCAGCACCTCCAGCAGCTGCAGCGGCGTCGCCCGTCGTCCCCGCGTGTACCTGAAACAGAAAACAACATATTAGAGGCGAGAAATCGCAAAAAGTTGAAAACTTCAAAATTTTCCTTGGCAAAAGTCTTGGTACCCCAGTCAGATTTCATACATTTTATAGATTTTTGAGAAAATAATTTTTCTGAATAATTGTGTCAAGGACTTCATCCGCAGCGCCCTTCTATCCCCTGCCTAAATATTTAATTGGATTTGCCTACATTCTTTGGAAACTTTAGATTTGAAACGTTATTTTCAAAATTTCAAAACTTTTTAACAACTCTTTATAAGTAACTTACAGTAATTAATTTCGGCTCAGATAACATTTTCTGTGTACCTGCGTGTGGCGCGGTGTGAATCGGTGGCCCCAGGGTCCATTCCTGAAGAGAAAACACCAATTTACTTTGAAATTGCGTCATTTTTGCGGTTTTCGTGAGGAAATACGCATTTTTTACGACTTTTTCGTGTAGATTGGTCGATCTCAGCACCTCCAGCAGCTGCAGCGGCGTCGCCCGTCGTCCCCGCGTGTACCTGAAACAGAAAACAACATATTAGAGGCGAGAAATCGCAAAAAGTTGAAAACTTCAAAATTTTCCTTGGCAAAAGTCTTGGTACCCCAGTCAGATTTCATACATTTTATAGATTTTTGAGAAAATAATTTTTCTGAATAATTGTGTCAAGGACTTCATCCGCAGCGCCCTTCTATCCCCTGCCTAAATATTTAATTGGATTTGCCTACATTCTTTGGAAACTTTAGATTTGAAACGTTATTTTCAAAATTTCAAAACTTTTTAACAACTCTTTATAAGTAACTTACAGTAATTAATTTCGGCTCAGATAACATTTTCTGTGTACCTGCGTGTGGCGCGGTGTGAATCGGTGGCCCCAGGGTCCATTCCTGAAGAGAAAACACCAATTTACTTTGAAATTGCGTCATTTTTGCGGTTTTCGTGAGGAAATACGCATTTTTTACGACTTTTTCGTGTAGATTGGTCGATCTCAGCACCTCCAGCAGCTGCAGCGGCGTCGCCCGTCGTCCCCGCGTGTACCTGAAACAGAAAACAACATATTAGAGGCGAGAAATCGCAAAAAGTTGAAAACTTCAAAATTTTCCTTGGCAAAAGTCTTGGTACCCCAGTCAGATTTCATACATTTTATAGATTTTTGAGAAAATAATTTTTCTGAATAATTGTGTCAAGGACTTCATCCGCAGCGCCCTTCTATCCCCTGCCTAAATATTTAATTGGATTTGCCTACATTCTTTGGAAACTTTAGATTTGAAACGTTATTTTCAAAATTTCAAAACTTTTTAACAACTCTTTATAAGTAACTTACAGTAATTAATTTCGGCTCAGATAACATTTTCTGTGTACCTGCGTGTGGCGCGGTGTGAATCGGTGGCCCCAGGGTCCATTCCTGAAGAGAAAACACCAATTTACTTTGAAATTGCGTCATTTTTGCGGTTTTCGTGAGGAAATACGCATTTTTTACGACTTTTTCGTGTAGATTGGTCGATCTCAGCACCTCCAGCAGCTGCAGCGGCGTCGCCCGTCGTCCCCGCGTGTACCTGAAACAGAAAACAACATATTAGAGGCGAGAAATCGCAAAAAGTTGAAAACTTCAAAATTTTCCTTGGCAAAAGTCTTGGTACCCCAGTCAGATTTCATACATTTTATAGATTTTTGAGAAAATAATTTTTCTGAATAATTGTGTCAAGGACTTCATCCGCAGCGCCCTTCTATCCCCTGCCTAAATATTTAATTGGATTTGCCTACATTCTTTGGAAACTTTAGATTTGAAACGTTATTTTCAAAATTTCAAAACTTTTTAACAACTCTTTATAAGTAACTTACAGTAATTAATTTCGGCTCAGATAACATTTTCTGTGTACCTGCGTGTGGCGCGGTGTGAATCGGTGGCCCCAGGGTCCATTCCTGAAGAGAAAACACCAATTTACTTTGAAATTGCGTCATTTTTGCGGTTTTCGTGAGGAAATACGCATTTTTTACGACTTTTTCGTGTAGATTGGTCGATCTCAGCACCTCCAGCAGCTGCAGCGGCGTCGCCCGTCGTCCCCGCGTGTACCTGAAACAGAAAACAACATATTAGAGGCGAGAAATCGCAAAAAGTTGAAAACTTCAAAATTTTCCTTGGCAAAAGTCTTGGTACCCCAGTCAGATTTCATACATTTTATAGATTTTTGAGAAAATAATTTTTCTGAATAATTGTGTCAAGGACTTCATCCGCAGCGCCCTTCTATCCCCTGCCTAAATATTTAATTGGATTTGCCTACATTCTTTGGAAACTTTAGATTTGAAACGTTATTTTCAAAATTTCAAAACTTTTTAACAACTCTTTATAAGTAACTTACAGTAATTAATTTCGGCTCAGATAACATTTTCTGTGTACCTGCGTGTGGCGCGGTGTGAATCGGTGGCCCCAGGGTCCATTCCTGAAGAGAAAACACCAATTTACTTTGAAATTGCGTCATTTTTGCGGTTTTCGTGAGGAAATACGCATTTTTTACGACTTTTTCGTGTAGATTGGTCGATCTCAGCACCTCCAGCAGCTGCAGCGGCGTCGCCCGTCGTCCCCGCGTGTACCTGAAACAGAAAACAACATATTAGAGGCGAGAAATCGCAAAAAGTTGAAAACTTCAAAATTTTCCTTGGCAAAAGTCTTGGTACCCCAGTCAGATTTCATACATTTTATAGATTTTTGAGAAAATAATTTTTCTGAATAATTGTGTCAAGGACTTCATCCGCAGCGCCCTTCTATCCCCTGCCTAAATATTTAATTGGATTTGCCTACATTCTTTGGAAACTTTAGATTTGAAACGTTATTTTCAAAATTTCAAAACTTTTTAACAACTCTTTATAAGTAACTTACAGTAATTAATTTCGGCTCAGATAACATTTTCTGTGTACCTGCGTGTGGCGCGGTGTGAATCGGTGGCCCCAGGGTCCATTCCTGAAGAGAAAACACCAATTTACTTTGAAATTGCGTCATTTTTGCGGTTTTCGTGAGGAAATACGCATTTTTTACGACTTTTTCGTGTAGATTGGTCGATCTCAGCACCTCCAGCAGCTGCAGCGGCGTCGCCCGTCGTCCCCGCGTGTACCTGAAACAGAAAACAACATATTAGAGGCGAGAAATCGCAAAAAGTTGAAAACTTCAAAATTTTCCTTGGCAAAAGTCTTGGTACCCCAGTCAGATTTCATACATTTTATAGATTTTTGAGAAAATAATTTTTCTGAATAATTGTGTCAAGGACTTCATCCGCAGCGCCCTTCTATCCCCTGCCTAAATATTTAATTGGATTTGCCTACATTCTTTGGAAACTTTAGATTTGAAACGTTATTTTCAAAATTTCAAAACTTTTTAACAACTCTTTATAAGTAACTTACAGTAATTAATTTCGGCTCAGATAACATTTTCTGTGTACCTGCGTGTGGCGCGGTGTGAATCGGTGGCCCCAGGGTCCATTCCTGAAGAGAAAACACCAATTTACTTTGAAATTGCGTCATTTTTGCGGTTTTCGTGAGGAAATACGCATTTTTTACGACTTTTTCGTGTAGATTGGTCGATCTCAGCACCTCCAGCAGCTGCAGCGGCGTCGCCCGTCGTCCCCGCGTGTACCTGAAACAGAAAACAACATATTAGAGGCGAGAAATCGCAAAAAGTTGAAAACTTCAAAATTTTCCTTGGCAAAAGTCTTGGTACCCCAGTCAGATTTCATACATTTTATAGATTTTTGAGAAAATAATTTTTCTGAATAATTGTGTCAAGGACTTCATCCGCAGCGCCCTTCTATCCCCTGCCTAAATATTTAATTGGATTTGCCTACATTCTTTGGAAACTTTAGATTTGAAACGTTATTTTCAAAATTTCAAAACTTTTTAACAACTCTTTATAAGTAACTTACAGTAATTAATTTCGGCTCAGATAACATTTTCTGTGTACCTGCGTGTGGCGCGGTGTGAATCGGTGGCCCCAGGGTCCATTCCTGAAGAGAAAACACCAATTTACTTTGAAATTGCGTCATTTTTGCGGTTTTCGTGAGGAAATACGCATTTTTTACGACTTTTTCGTGTAGATTGGTCGATCTCAGCACCTCCAGCAGCTGCAGCGGCGTCGCCCGTCGTCCCCGCGTGTACCTGAAACAGAAAACAACATATTAGAGGCGAGAAATCGCAAAAAGTTGAAAACTTCAAAATTTTCCTTGGCAAAAGTCTTGGTACCCCAGTCAGATTTCATACATTTTATAGATTTTTGAGAAAATAATTTTTCTGAATAATTGTGTCAAGGACTTCATCCGCAGCGCCCTTCTATCCCCTGCCTAAATATTTAATTGGATTTGCCTACATTCTTTGGAAACTTTAGATTTGAAACGTTATTTTCAAAATTTCAAAACTTTTTAACAACTCTTTATAAGTAACTTACAGTAATTAATTTCGGCTCAGATAACATTTTCTGTGTACCTGCGTGTGGCGCGGTGTGAATCGGTGGCCCCAGGGTCCATTCCTGAAGAGAAAACACCAATTTACTTTGAAATTGCGTCATTTTTGCGGTTTTCGTGAGGAAATACGCATTTTTTACGACTTTTTCGTGTAGATTGGTCGATCTCAGCACCTCCAGCAGCTGCAGCGGCGTCGCCCGTCGTCCCCGCGTGTACCTGAAACAGAAAACAACATATTAGAGGCGAGAAATCGCAAAAAGTTGAAAACTTCAAAATTTTCCTTGGCAAAAGTCTTGGTACCCCAGTCAGATTTCATACATTTTATAGATTTTTGAGAAAATAATTTTTCTGAATAATTGTGTCAAGGACTTCATCCGCAGCGCCCTTCTATCCCCTGCCTAAATATTTAATTGGATTTGCCTACATTCTTTGGAAACTTTAGATTTGAAACGTTATTTTCAAAATTTCAAAACTTTTTAACAACTCTTTATAAGTAACTTACAGTAATTAATTTCGGCTCAGATAACATTTTCTGTGTACCTGCGTGTGGCGCGGTGTGAATCGGTGGCCCCAGGGTCCATTCCTGAAGAGAAAACACCAATTTACTTTGAAATTGCGTCATTTTTGCGGTTTTCGTGAGGAAATACGCATTTTTTACGACTTTTTCGTGTAGATTGGTCGATCTCAGCACCTCCAGCAGCTGCAGCGGCGTCGCCCGTCGTCCCCGCGTGTACCTGAAACAGAAAACAACATATTAGAGGCGAGAAATCGCAAAAAGTTGAAAACTTCAAAATTTTCCTTGGCAAAAGTCTTGGTACCCCAGTCAGATTTCATACATTTTATAGATTTTTGAGAAAATAATTTTTCTGAATAATTGTGTCAAGGACTTCATCCGCAGCGCCCTTCTATCCCCTGCCTAAATATTTAATTGGATTTGCCTACATTCTTTGGAAACTTTAGATTTGAAACGTTATTTTCAAAATTTCAAAACTTTTTAACAACTCTTTATAAGTAACTTACAGTAATTAATTTCGGCTCAGATAACATTTTCTGTGTACCTGCGTGTGGCGCGGTGTGAATCGGTGGCCCCAGGGTCCATTCCTGAAGAGAAAACACCAATTTACTTTGAAATTGCGTCATTTTTGCGGTTTTCGTGAGGAAATACGCATTTTTTACGACTTTTTCGTGTAGATTGGTCGATCTCAGCACCTCCAGCAGCTGCAGCGGCGTCGCCCGTCGTCCCCGCGTGTACCTGAAACAGAAAACAACATATTAGAGGCGAGAAATCGCAAAAAGTTGAAAACTTCAAAATTTTCCTTGGCAAAAGTCTTGGTACCCCAGTCAGATTTCATACATTTTATAGATTTTTGAGAAAATAATTTTTCTGAATAATTGTGTCAAGGACTTCATCCGCAGCGCCCTTCTATCCCCTGCCTAAATATTTAATTGGATTTGCCTACATTCTTTGGAAACTTTAGATTTGAAACGTTATTTTCAAAATTTCAAAACTTTTTAACAACTCTTTATAAGTAACTTACAGTAATTAATTTCGGCTCAGATAACATTTTCTGTGTACCTGCGTGTGGCGCGGTGTGAATCGGTGGCCCCAGGGTCCATTCCTGAAGAGAAAACACCAATTTACTTTGAAATTGCGTCATTTTTGCGGTTTTCGTGAGGAAATACGCATTTTTTACGACTTTTTCGTGTAGATTGGTCGATCTCAGCACCTCCAGCAGCTGCAGCGGCGTCGCCCGTCGTCCCCGCGTGTACCTGAAACAGAAAACAACATATTAGAGGCGAGAAATCGCAAAAAGTTGAAAACTTCAAAATTTTCCTTGGCAAAAGTCTTGGTACCCCAGTCAGATTTCATACATTTTATAGATTTTTGAGAAAATAATTTTTCTGAATAATTGTGTCAAGGACTTCATCCGCAGCGCCCTTCTATCCCCTGCCTAAATATTTAATTGGATTTGCCTACATTCTTTGGAAACTTTAGATTTGAAACGTTATTTTCAAAATTTCAAAACTTTTTAACAACTCTTTATAAGTAACTTACAGTAATTAATTTCGGCTCAGATAACATTTTCTGTGTACCTGCGTGTGGCGCGGTGTGAATCGGTGGCCCCAGGGTCCATTCCTGAAGAGAAAACACCAATTTACTTTGAAATTGCGTCATTTTTGCGGTTTTCGTGAGGAAATACGCATTTTTTACGACTTTTTCGTGTAGATTGGTCGATCTCAGCACCTCCAGCAGCTGCAGCGGCGTCGCCCGTCGTCCCCGCGTGTACCTGAAACAGAAAACAACATATTAGAGGCGAGAAATCGCAAAAAGTTGAAAACTTCAAAATTTTCCTTGGCAAAAGTCTTGGTACCCCAGTCAGATTTCATACATTTTATAGATTTTTGAGAAAATAATTTTTCTGAATAATTGTGTCAAGGACTTCATCCGCAGCGCCCTTCTATCCCCTGCCTAAATATTTAATTGGATTTGCCTACATTCTTTGGAAACTTTAGATTTGAAACGTTATTTTCAAAATTTCAAAACTTTTTAACAACTCTTTATAAGTAACTTACAGTAATTAATTTCGGCTCAGATAACATTTTCTGTGTACCTGCGTGTGGCGCGGTGTGAATCGGTGGCCCCAGGGTCCATTCCTGAAGAGAAAACACCAATTTACTTTGAAATTGCGTCATTTTTGCGGTTTTCGTGAGGAAATACGCATTTTTTACGACTTTTTCGTGTAGATTGGTCGATCTCAGCACCTCCAGCAGCTGCAGCGGCGTCGCCCGTCGTCCCCGCGTGTACCTGAAACAGAAAACAACATATTAGAGGCGAGAAATCGCAAAAAGTTGAAAACTTCAAAATTTTCCTTGGCAAAAGTCTTGGTACCCCAGTCAGATTTCATACATTTTATAGATTTTTGAGAAAATAATTTTTCTGAATAATTGTGTCAAGGACTTCATCCGCAGCGCCCTTCTATCCCCTGCCTAAATATTTAATTGGATTTGCCTACATTCTTTGGAAACTTTAGATTTGAAACGTTATTTTCAAAATTTCAAAACTTTTTAACAACTCTTTATAAGTAACTTACAGTAATTAATTTCGGCTCAGATAACATTTTCTGTGTACCTGCGTGTGGCGCGGTGTGAATCGGTGGCCCCAGGGTCCATTCCTGAAGAGAAAACACCAATTTACTTTGAAATTGCGTCATTTTTGCGGTTTTCGTGAGGAAATACGCATTTTTTACGACTTTTTCGTGTAGATTGGTCGATCTCAGCACCTCCAGCAGCTGCAGCGGCGTCGCCCGTCGTCCCCGCGTGTACCTGAAACAGAAAACAACATATTAGAGGCGAGAAATCGCAAAAAGTTGAAAACTTCAAAATTTTCCTTGGCAAAAGTCTTGGTACCCCAGTCAGATTTCATACATTTTATAGATTTTTGAGAAAATAATTTTTCTGAATAATTGTGTCAAGGACTTCATCCGCAGCGCCCTTCTATCCCCTGCCTAAATATTTAATTGGATTTGCCTACATTCTTTGGAAACTTTAGATTTGAAACGTTATTTTCAAAATTTCAAAACTTTTTAACAACTCTTTATAAGTAACTTACAGTAATTAATTTCGGCTCAGATAACATTTTCTGTGTACCTGCGTGTGGCGCGGTGTGAATCGGTGGCCCCAGGGTCCATTCCTGAAGAGAAAACACCAATTTACTTTGAAATTGCGTCATTTTTGCGGTTTTCGTGAGGAAATACGCATTTTTTACGACTTTTTCGTGTAGATTGGTCGATCTCAGCACCTCCAGCAGCTGCAGCGGCGTCGCCCGTCGTCCCCGCGTGTACCTGAAACAGAAAACAACATATTAGAGGCGAGAAATCGCAAAAAGTTGAAAACTTCAAAATTTTCCTTGGCAAAAGTCTTGGTACCCCAGTCAGATTTCATACATTTTATAGATTTTTGAGAAAATAATTTTTCTGAATAATTGTGTCAAGGACTTCATCCGCAGCGCCCTTCTATCCCCTGCCTAAATATTTAATTGGATTTGCCTACATTCTTTGGAAACTTTAGATTTGAAACGTTATTTTCAAAATTTCAAAACTTTTTAACAACTCTTTATAAGTAACTTACAGTAATTAATTTCGGCTCAGATAACATTTTCTGTGTACCTGCGTGTGGCGCGGTGTGAATCGGTGGCCCCAGGGTCCATTCCTGAAGAGAAAACACCAATTTACTTTGAAATTGCGTCATTTTTGCGGTTTTCGTGAGGAAATACGCATTTTTTACGACTTTTTCGTGTAGATTGGTCGATCTCAGCACCTCCAGCAGCTGCAGCGGCGTCGCCCGTCGTCCCCGCGTGTACCTGAAACAGAAAACAACATATTAGAGGCGAGAAATCGCAAAAAGTTGAAAACTTCAAAATTTTCCTTGGCAAAAGTCTTGGTACCCCAGTCAGATTTCATACATTTTATAGATTTTTGAGAAAATAATTTTTCTGAATAATTGTGTCAAGGACTTCATCCGCAGCGCCCTTCTATCCCCTGCCTAAATATTTAATTGGATTTGCCTACATTCTTTGGAAACTTTAGATTTGAAACGTTATTTTCAAAATTTCAAAACTTTTTAACAACTCTTTATAAGTAACTTACAGTAATTAATTTCGGCTCAGATAACATTTTCTGTGTACCTGCGTGTGGCGCGGTGTGAATCGGTGGCCCCAGGGTCCATTCCTGAAGAGAAAACACCAATTTACTTTGAAATTGCGTCATTTTTGCGGTTTTCGTGAGGAAATACGCATTTTTTACGACTTTTTCGTGTAGATTGGTCGATCTCAGCACCTCCAGCAGCTGCAGCGGCGTCGCCCGTCGTCCCCGCGTGTACCTGAAACAGAAAACAACATATTAGAGGCGAGAAATCGCAAAAAGTTGAAAACTTCAAAATTTTCCTTGGCAAAAGTCTTGGTACCCCAGTCAGATTTCATACATTTTATAGATTTTTGAGAAAATAATTTTTCTGAATAATTGTGTCAAGGACTTCATCCGCAGCGCCCTTCTATCCCCTGCCTAAATATTTAATTGGATTTGCCTACATTCTTTGGAAACTTTAGATTTGAAACGTTATTTTCAAAATTTCAAAACTTTTTAACAACTCTTTATAAGTAACTTACAGTAATTAATTTCGGCTCAGATAACATTTTCTGTGTACCTGCGTGTGGCGCGGTGTGAATCGGTGGCCCCAGGGTCCATTCCTGAAGAGAAAACACCAATTTACTTTGAAATTGCGTCATTTTTGCGGTTTTCGTGAGGAAATACGCATTTTTTACGACTTTTTCGTGTAGATTGGTCGATCTCAGCACCTCCAGCAGCTGCAGCGGCGTCGCCCGTCGTCCCCGCGTGTACCTGAAACAGAAAACAACATATTAGAGGCGAGAAATCGCAAAAAGTTGAAAACTTCAAAATTTTCCTTGGCAAAAGTCTTGGTACCCCAGTCAGATTTCATACATTTTATAGATTTTTGAGAAAATAATTTTTCTGAATAATTGTGTCAAGGACTTCATCCGCAGCGCCCTTCTATCCCCTGCCTAAATATTTAATTGGATTTGCCTACATTCTTTGGAAACTTTAGATTTGAAACGTTATTTTCAAAATTTCAAAACTTTTTAACAACTCTTTATAAGTAACTTACAGTAATTAATTTCGGCTCAGATAACATTTTCTGTGTACCTGCGTGTGGCGCGGTGTGAATCGGTGGCCCCAGGGTCCATTCCTGAAGAGAAAACACCAATTTACTTTGAAATTGCGTCATTTTTGCGGTTTTCGTGAGGAAATACGCATTTTTTACGACTTTTTCGTGTAGATTGGTCGATCTCAGCACCTCCAGCAGCTGCAGCGGCGTCGCCCGTCGTCCCCGCGTGTACCTGAAACAGAAAACAACATATTAGAGGCGAGAAATCGCAAAAAGTTGAAAACTTCAAAATTTTCCTTGGCAAAAGTCTTGGTACCCCAGTCAGATTTCATACATTTTATAGATTTTTGAGAAAATAATTTTTCTGAATAATTGTGTCAAGGACTTCATCCGCAGCGCCCTTCTATCCCCTGCCTAAATATTTAATTGGATTTGCCTACATTCTTTGGAAACTTTAGATTTGAAACGTTATTTTCAAAATTTCAAAACTTTTTAACAACTCTTTATAAGTAACTTACAGTAATTAATTTCGGCTCAGATAACATTTTCTGTGTACCTGCGTGTGGCGCGGTGTGAATCGGTGGCCCCAGGGTCCATTCCTGAAGAGAAAACACCAATTTACTTTGAAATTGCGTCATTTTTGCGGTTTTCGTGAGGAAATACGCATTTTTTACGACTTTTTCGTGTAGATTGGTCGATCTCAGCACCTCCAGCAGCTGCAGCGGCGTCGCCCGTCGTCCCCGCGTGTACCTGAAACAGAAAACAACATATTAGAGGCGAGAAATCGCAAAAAGTTGAAAACTTCAAAATTTTCCTTGGCAAAAGTCTTGGTACCCCAGTCAGATTTCATACATTTTATAGATTTTTGAGAAAATAATTTTTCTGAATAATTGTGTCAAGGACTTCATCCGCAGCGCCCTTCTATCCCCTGCCTAAATATTTAATTGGATTTGCCTACATTCTTTGGAAACTTTAGATTTGAAACGTTATTTTCAAAATTTCAAAACTTTTTAACAACTCTTTATAAGTAACTTACAGTAATTAATTTCGGCTCAGATAACATTTTCTGTGTACCTGCGTGTGGCGCGGTGTGAATCGGTGGCCCCAGGGTCCATTCCTGAAGAGAAAACACCAATTTACTTTGAAATTGCGTCATTTTTGCGGTTTTCGTGAGGAAATACGCATTTTTTACGACTTTTTCGTGTAGATTGGTCGATCTCAGCACCTCCAGCAGCTGCAGCGGCGTCGCCCGTCGTCCCCGCGTGTACCTGAAACAGAAAACAACATATTAGAGGCGAGAAATCGCAAAAAGTTGAAAACTTCAAAATTTTCCTTGGCAAAAGTCTTGGTACCCCAGTCAGATTTCATACATTTTATAGATTTTTGAGAAAATAATTTTTCTGAATAATTGTGTCAAGGACTTCATCCGCAGCGCCCTTCTATCCCCTGCCTAAATATTTAATTGGATTTGCCTACATTCTTTGGAAACTTTAGATTTGAAACGTTATTTTCAAAATTTCAAAACTTTTTAACAACTCTTTATAAGTAACTTACAGTAATTAATTTCGGCTCAGATAACATTTTCTGTGTACCTGCGTGTGGCGCGGTGTGAATCGGTGGCCCCAGGGTCCATTCCTGAAGAGAAAACACCAATTTACTTTGAAATTGCGTCATTTTTGCGGTTTTCGTGAGGAAATACGCATTTTTTACGACTTTTTCGTGTAGATTGGTCGATCTCAGCACCTCCAGCAGCTGCAGCGGCGTCGCCCGTCGTCCCCGCGTGTACCTGAAACAGAAAACAACATATTAGAGGCGAGAAATCGCAAAAAGTTGAAAACTTCAAAATTTTCCTTGGCAAAAGTCTTGGTACCCCAGTCAGATTTCATACATTTTATAGATTTTTGAGAAAATAATTTTTCTGAATAATTGTGTCAAGGACTTCATCCGCAGCGCCCTTCTATCCCCTGCCTAAATATTTAATTGGATTTGCCTACATTCTTTGGAAACTTTAGATTTGAAACGTTATTTTCAAAATTTCAAAACTTTTTAACAACTCTTTATAAGTAACTTACAGTAATTAATTTCGGCTCAGATAACATTTTCTGTGTACCTGCGTGTGGCGCGGTGTGAATCGGTGGCCCCAGGGTCCATTCCTGAAGAGAAAACACCAATTTACTTTGAAATTGCGTCATTTTTGCGGTTTTCGTGAGGAAATACGCATTTTTTACGACTTTTTCGTGTAGATTGGTCGATCTCAGCACCTCCAGCAGCTGCAGCGGCGTCGCCCGTCGTCCCCGCGTGTACCTGAAACAGAAAACAACATATTAGAGGCGAGAAATCGCAAAAAGTTGAAAACTTCAAAATTTTCCTTGGCAAAAGTCTTGGTACCCCAGTCAGATTTCATACATTTTATAGATTTTTGAGAAAATAATTTTTCTGAATAATTGTGTCAAGGACTTCATCCGCAGCGCCCTTCTATCCCCTGCCTAAATATTTAATTGGATTTGCCTACATTCTTTGGAAACTTTAGATTTGAAACGTTATTTTCAAAATTTCAAAACTTTTTAACAACTCTTTATAAGTAACTTACAGTAATTAATTTCGGCTCAGATAACATTTTCTGTGTACCTGCGTGTGGCGCGGTGTGAATCGGTGGCCCCAGGGTCCATTCCTGAAGAGAAAACACCAATTTACTTTGAAATTGCGTCATTTTTGCGGTTTTCGTGAGGAAATACGCATTTTTTACGACTTTTTCGTGTAGATTGGTCGATCTCAGCACCTCCAGCAGCTGCAGCGGCGTCGCCCGTCGTCCCCGCGTGTACCTGAAACAGAAAACAACATATTAGAGGCGAGAAATCGCAAAAAGTTGAAAACTTCAAAATTTTCCTTGGCAAAAGTCTTGGTACCCCAGTCAGATTTCATACATTTTATAGATTTTTGAGAAAATAATTTTTCTGAATAATTGTGTCAAGGACTTCATCCGCAGCGCCCTTCTATCCCCTGCCTAAATATTTAATTGGATTTGCCTACATTCTTTGGAAACTTTAGATTTGAAACGTTATTTTCAAAATTTCAAAACTTTTTAACAACTCTTTATAAGTAACTTACAGTAATTAATTTCGGCTCAGATAACATTTTCTGTGTACCTGCGTGTGGCGCGGTGTGAATCGGTGGCCCCAGGGTCCATTCCTGAAGAGAAAACACCAATTTACTTTGAAATTGCGTCATTTTTGCGGTTTTCGTGAGGAAATACGCATTTTTTACGACTTTTTCGTGTAGATTGGTCGATCTCAGCACCTCCAGCAGCTGCAGCGGCGTCGCCCGTCGTCCCCGCGTGTACCTGAAACAGAAAACAACATATTAGAGGCGAGAAATCGCAAAAAGTTGAAAACTTCAAAATTTTCCTTGGCAAAAGTCTTGGTACCCCAGTCAGATTTCATACATTTTATAGATTTTTGAGAAAATAATTTTTCTGAATAATTGTGTCAAGGACTTCATCCGCAGCGCCCTTCTATCCCCTGCCTAAATATTTAATTGGATTTGCCTACATTCTTTGGAAACTTTAGATTTGAAACGTTATTTTCAAAATTTCAAAACTTTTTAACAACTCTTTATAAGTAACTTACAGTAATTAATTTCGGCTCAGATAACATTTTCTGTGTACCTGCGTGTGGCGCGGTGTGAATCGGTGGCCCCAGGGTCCATTCCTGAAGAGAAAACACCAATTTACTTTGAAATTGCGTCATTTTTGCGGTTTTCGTGAGGAAATACGCATTTTTTACGACTTTTTCGTGTAGATTGGTCGATCTCAGCACCTCCAGCAGCTGCAGCGGCGTCGCCCGTCGTCCCCGCGTGTACCTGAAACAGAAAACAACATATTAGAGGCGAGAAATCGCAAAAAGTTGAAAACTTCAAAATTTTCCTTGGCAAAAGTCTTGGTACCCCAGTCAGATTTCATACATTTTATAGATTTTTGAGAAAATAATTTTTCTGAATAATTGTGTCAAGGACTTCATCCGCAGCGCCCTTCTATCCCCTGCCTAAATATTTAATTGGATTTGCCTACATTCTTTGGAAACTTTAGATTTGAAACGTTATTTTCAAAATTTCAAAACTTTTTAACAACTCTTTATAAGTAACTTACAGTAATTAATTTCGGCTCAGATAACATTTTCTGTGTACCTGCGTGTGGCGCGGTGTGAATCGGTGGCCCCAGGGTCCATTCCTGAAGAGAAAACACCAATTTACTTTGAAATTGCGTCATTTTTGCGGTTTTCGTGAGGAAATACGCATTTTTTACGACTTTTTCGTGTAGATTGGTCGATCTCAGCACCTCCAGCAGCTGCAGCGGCGTCGCCCGTCGTCCCCGCGTGTACCTGAAACAGAAAACAACATATTAGAGGCGAGAAATCGCAAAAAGTTGAAAACTTCAAAATTTTCCTTGGCAAAAGTCTTGGTACCCCAGTCAGATTTCATACATTTTATAGATTTTTGAGAAAATAATTTTTCTGAATAATTGTGTCAAGGACTTCATCCGCAGCGCCCTTCTATCCCCTGCCTAAATATTTAATTGGATTTGCCTACATTCTTTGGAAACTTTAGATTTGAAACGTTATTTTCAAAATTTCAAAACTTTTTAACAACTCTTTATAAGTAACTTACAGTAATTAATTTCGGCTCAGATAACATTTTCTGTGTACCTGCGTGTGGCGCGGTGTGAATCGGTGGCCCCAGGGTCCATTCCTGAAGAGAAAACACCAATTTACTTTGAAATTGCGTCATTTTTGCGGTTTTCGTGAGGAAATACGCATTTTTTACGACTTTTTCGTGTAGATTGGTCGATCTCAGCACCTCCAGCAGCTGCAGCGGCGTCGCCCGTCGTCCCCGCGTGTACCTGAAACAGAAAACAACATATTAGAGGCGAGAAATCGCAAAAAGTTGAAAACTTCAAAATTTTCCTTGGCAAAAGTCTTGGTACCCCAGTCAGATTTCATACATTTTATAGATTTTTGAGAAAATAATTTTTCTGAATAATTGTGTCAAGGACTTCATCCGCAGCGCCCTTCTATCCCCTGCCTAAATATTTAATTGGATTTGCCTACATTCTTTGGAAACTTTAGATTTGAAACGTTATTTTCAAAATTTCAAAACTTTTTAACAACTCTTTATAAGTAACTTACAGTAATTAATTTCGGCTCAGATAACATTTTCTGTGTACCTGCGTGTGGCGCGGTGTGAATCGGTGGCCCCAGGGTCCATTCCTGAAGAGAAAACACCAATTTACTTTGAAATTGCGTCATTTTTGCGGTTTTCGTGAGGAAATACGCATTTTTTACGACTTTTTCGTGTAGATTGGTCGATCTCAGCACCTCCAGCAGCTGCAGCGGCGTCGCCCGTCGTCCCCGCGTGTACCTGAAACAGAAAACAACATATTAGAGGCGAGAAATCGCAAAAAGTTGAAAACTTCAAAATTTTCCTTGGCAAAAGTCTTGGTACCCCAGTCAGATTTCATACATTTTATAGATTTTTGAGAAAATAATTTTTCTGAATAATTGTGTCAAGGACTTCATCCGCAGCGCCCTTCTATCCCCTGCCTAAATATTTAATTGGATTTGCCTACATTCTTTGGAAACTTTAGATTTGAAACGTTATTTTCAAAATTTCAAAACTTTTTAACAACTCTTTATAAGTAACTTACAGTAATTAATTTCGGCTCAGATAACATTTTCTGTGTACCTGCGTGTGGCGCGGTGTGAATCGGTGGCCCCAGGGTCCATTCCTGAAGAGAAAACACCAATTTACTTTGAAATTGCGTCATTTTTGCGGTTTTCGTGAGGAAATACGCATTTTTTACGACTTTTTCGTGTAGATTGGTCGATCTCAGCACCTCCAGCAGCTGCAGCGGCGTCGCCCGTCGTCCCCGCGTGTACCTGAAACAGAAAACAACATATTAGAGGCGAGAAATCGCAAAAAGTTGAAAACTTCAAAATTTTCCTTGGCAAAAGTCTTGGTACCCCAGTCAGATTTCATACATTTTATAGATTTTTGAGAAAATAATTTTTCTGAATAATTGTGTCAAGGACTTCATCCGCAGCGCCCTTCTATCCCCTGCCTAAATATTTAATTGGATTTGCCTACATTCTTTGGAAACTTTAGATTTGAAACGTTATTTTCAAAATTTCAAAACTTTTTAACAACTCTTTATAAGTAACTTACAGTAATTAATTTCGGCTCAGATAACATTTTCTGTGTACCTGCGTGTGGCGCGGTGTGAATCGGTGGCCCCAGGGTCCATTCCTGAAGAGAAAACACCAATTTACTTTGAAATTGCGTCATTTTTGCGGTTTTCGTGAGGAAATACGCATTTTTTACGACTTTTTCGTGTAGATTGGTCGATCTCAGCACCTCCAGCAGCTGCAGCGGCGTCGCCCGTCGTCCCCGCGTGTACCTGAAACAGAAAACAACATATTAGAGGCGAGAAATCGCAAAAAGTTGAAAACTTCAAAATTTTCCTTGGCAAAAGTCTTGGTACCCCAGTCAGATTTCATACATTTTATAGATTTTTGAGAAAATAATTTTTCTGAATAATTGTGTCAAGGACTTCATCCGCAGCGCCCTTCTATCCCCTGCCTAAATATTTAATTGGATTTGCCTACATTCTTTGGAAACTTTAGATTTGAAACGTTATTTTCAAAATTTCAAAACTTTTTAACAACTCTTTATAAGTAACTTACAGTAATTAATTTCGGCTCAGATAACATTTTCTGTGTACCTGCGTGTGGCGCGGTGTGAATCGGTGGCCCCAGGGTCCATTCCTGAAGAGAAAACACCAATTTACTTTGAAATTGCGTCATTTTTGCGGTTTTCGTGAGGAAATACGCATTTTTTACGACTTTTTCGTGTAGATTGGTCGATCTCAGCACCTCCAGCAGCTGCAGCGGCGTCGCCCGTCGTCCCCGCGTGTACCTGAAACAGAAAACAACATATTAGAGGCGAGAAATCGCAAAAAGTTGAAAACTTCAAAATTTTCCTTGGCAAAAGTCTTGGTACCCCAGTCAGATTTCATACATTTTATAGATTTTTGAGAAAATAATTTTTCTGAATAATTGTGTCAAGGACTTCATCCGCAGCGCCCTTCTATCCCCTGCCTAAATATTTAATTGGATTTGCCTACATTCTTTGGAAACTTTAGATTTGAAACGTTATTTTCAAAATTTCAAAACTTTTTAACAACTCTTTATAAGTAACTTACAGTAATTAATTTCGGCTCAGATAACATTTTCTGTGTACCTGCGTGTGGCGCGGTGTGAATCGGTGGCCCCAGGGTCCATTCCTGAAGAGAAAACACCAATTTACTTTGAAATTGCGTCATTTTTGCGGTTTTCGTGAGGAAATACGCATTTTTTACGACTTTTTCGTGTAGATTGGTCGATCTCAGCACCTCCAGCAGCTGCAGCGGCGTCGCCCGTCGTCCCCGCGTGTACCTGAAACAGAAAACAACATATTAGAGGCGAGAAATCGCAAAAAGTTGAAAACTTCAAAATTTTCCTTGGCAAAAGTCTTGGTACCCCAGTCAGATTTCATACATTTTATAGATTTTTGAGAAAATAATTTTTCTGAATAATTGTGTCAAGGACTTCATCCGCAGCGCCCTTCTATCCCCTGCCTAAATATTTAATTGGATTTGCCTACATTCTTTGGAAACTTTAGATTTGAAACGTTATTTTCAAAATTTCAAAACTTTTTAACAACTCTTTATAAGTAACTTACAGTAATTAATTTCGGCTCAGATAACATTTTCTGTGTACCTGCGTGTGGCGCGGTGTGAATCGGTGGCCCCAGGGTCCATTCCTGAAGAGAAAACACCAATTTACTTTGAAATTGCGTCATTTTTGCGGTTTTCGTGAGGAAATACGCATTTTTTACGACTTTTTCGTGTAGATTGGTCGATCTCAGCACCTCCAGCAGCTGCAGCGGCGTCGCCCGTCGTCCCCGCGTGTACCTGAAACAGAAAACAACATATTAGAGGCGAGAAATCGCAAAAAGTTGAAAACTTCAAAATTTTCCTTGGCAAAAGTCTTGGTACCCCAGTCAGATTTCATACATTTTATAGATTTTTGAGAAAATAATTTTTCTGAATAATTGTGTCAAGGACTTCATCCGCAGCGCCCTTCTATCCCCTGCCTAAATATTTAATTGGATTTGCCTACATTCTTTGGAAACTTTAGATTTGAAACGTTATTTTCAAAATTTCAAAACTTTTTAACAACTCTTTATAAGTAACTTACAGTAATTAATTTCGGCTCAGATAACATTTTCTGTGTACCTGCGTGTGGCGCGGTGTGAATCGGTGGCCCCAGGGTCCATTCCTGAAGAGAAAACACCAATTTACTTTGAAATTGCGTCATTTTTGCGGTTTTCGTGAGGAAATACGCATTTTTTACGACTTTTTCGTGTAGATTGGTCGATCTCAGCACCTCCAGCAGCTGCAGCGGCGTCGCCCGTCGTCCCCGCGTGTACCTGAAACAGAAAACAACATATTAGAGGCGAGAAATCGCAAAAAGTTGAAAACTTCAAAATTTTCCTTGGCAAAAGTCTTGGTACCCCAGTCAGATTTCATACATTTTATAGATTTTTGAGAAAATAATTTTTCTGAATAATTGTGTCAAGGACTTCATCCGCAGCGCCCTTCTATCCCCTGCCTAAATATTTAATTGGATTTGCCTACATTCTTTGGAAACTTTAGATTTGAAACGTTATTTTCAAAATTTCAAAACTTTTTAACAACTCTTTATAAGTAACTTACAGTAATTAATTTCGGCTCAGATAACATTTTCTGTGTACCTGCGTGTGGCGCGGTGTGAATCGGTGGCCCCAGGGTCCATTCCTGAAGAGAAAACACCAATTTACTTTGAAATTGCGTCATTTTTGCGGTTTTCGTGAGGAAATACGCATTTTTTACGACTTTTTCGTGTAGATTGGTCGATCTCAGCACCTCCAGCAGCTGCAGCGGCGTCGCCCGTCGTCCCCGCGTGTACCTGAAACAGAAAACAACATATTAGAGGCGAGAAATCGCAAAAAGTTGAAAACTTCAAAATTTTCCTTGGCAAAAGTCTTGGTACCCCAGTCAGATTTCATACATTTTATAGATTTTTGAGAAAATAATTTTTCTGAATAATTGTGTCAAGGACTTCATCCGCAGCGCCCTTCTATCCCCTGCCTAAATATTTAATTGGATTTGCCTACATTCTTTGGAAACTTTAGATTTGAAACGTTATTTTCAAAATTTCAAAACTTTTTAACAACTCTTTATAAGTAACTTACAGTAATTAATTTCGGCTCAGATAACATTTTCTGTGTACCTGCGTGTGGCGCGGTGTGAATCGGTGGCCCCAGGGTCCATTCCTGAAGAGAAAACACCAATTTACTTTGAAATTGCGTCATTTTTGCGGTTTTCGTGAGGAAATACGCATTTTTTACGACTTTTTCGTGTAGATTGGTCGATCTCAGCACCTCCAGCAGCTGCAGCGGCGTCGCCCGTCGTCCCCGCGTGTACCTGAAACAGAAAACAACATATTAGAGGCGAGAAATCGCAAAAAGTTGAAAACTTCAAAATTTTCCTTGGCAAAAGTCTTGGTACCCCAGTCAGATTTCATACATTTTATAGATTTTTGAGAAAATAATTTTTCTGAATAATTGTGTCAAGGACTTCATCCGCAGCGCCCTTCTATCCCCTGCCTAAATATTTAATTGGATTTGCCTACATTCTTTGGAAACTTTAGATTTGAAACGTTATTTTCAAAATTTCAAAACTTTTTAACAACTCTTTATAAGTAACTTACAGTAATTAATTTCGGCTCAGATAACATTTTCTGTGTACCTGCGTGTGGCGCGGTGTGAATCGGTGGCCCCAGGGTCCATTCCTGAAGAGAAAACACCAATTTACTTTGAAATTGCGTCATTTTTGCGGTTTTCGTGAGGAAATACGCATTTTTTACGACTTTTTCGTGTAGATTGGTCGATCTCAGCACCTCCAGCAGCTGCAGCGGCGTCGCCCGTCGTCCCCGCGTGTACCTGAAACAGAAAACAACATATTAGAGGCGAGAAATCGCAAAAAGTTGAAAACTTCAAAATTTTCCTTGGCAAAAGTCTTGGTACCCCAGTCAGATTTCATACATTTTATAGATTTTTGAGAAAATAATTTTTCTGAATAATTGTGTCAAGGACTTCATCCGCAGCGCCCTTCTATCCCCTGCCTAAATATTTAATTGGATTTGCCTACATTCTTTGGAAACTTTAGATTTGAAACGTTATTTTCAAAATTTCAAAACTTTTTAACAACTCTTTATAAGTAACTTACAGTAATTAATTTCGGCTCAGATAACATTTTCTGTGTACCTGCGTGTGGCGCGGTGTGAATCGGTGGCCCCAGGGTCCATTCCTGAAGAGAAAACACCAATTTACTTTGAAATTGCGTCATTTTTGCGGTTTTCGTGAGGAAATACGCATTTTTTACGACTTTTTCGTGTAGATTGGTCGATCTCAGCACCTCCAGCAGCTGCAGCGGCGTCGCCCGTCGTCCCCGCGTGTACCTGAAACAGAAAACAACATATTAGAGGCGAGAAATCGCAAAAAGTTGAAAACTTCAAAATTTTCCTTGGCAAAAGTCTTGGTACCCCAGTCAGATTTCATACATTTTATAGATTTTTGAGAAAATAATTTTTCTGAATAATTGTGTCAAGGACTTCATCCGCAGCGCCCTTCTATCCCCTGCCTAAATATTTAATTGGATTTGCCTACATTCTTTGGAAACTTTAGATTTGAAACGTTATTTTCAAAATTTCAAAACTTTTTAACAACTCTTTATAAGTAACTTACAGTAATTAATTTCGGCTCAGATAACATTTTCTGTGTACCTGCGTGTGGCGCGGTGTGAATCGGTGGCCCCAGGGTCCATTCCTGAAGAGAAAACACCAATTTACTTTGAAATTGCGTCATTTTTGCGGTTTTCGTGAGGAAATACGCATTTTTTACGACTTTTTCGTGTAGATTGGTCGATCTCAGCACCTCCAGCAGCTGCAGCGGCGTCGCCCGTCGTCCCCGCGTGTACCTGAAACAGAAAACAACATATTAGAGGCGAGAAATCGCAAAAAGTTGAAAACTTCAAAATTTTCCTTGGCAAAAGTCTTGGTACCCCAGTCAGATTTCATACATTTTATAGATTTTTGAGAAAATAATTTTTCTGAATAATTGTGTCAAGGACTTCATCCGCAGCGCCCTTCTATCCCCTGCCTAAATATTTAATTGGATTTGCCTACATTCTTTGGAAACTTTAGATTTGAAACGTTATTTTCAAAATTTCAAAACTTTTTAACAACTCTTTATAAGTAACTTACAGTAATTAATTTCGGCTCAGATAACATTTTCTGTGTACCTGCGTGTGGCGCGGTGTGAATCGGTGGCCCCAGGGTCCATTCCTGAAGAGAAAACACCAATTTACTTTGAAATTGCGTCATTTTTGCGGTTTTCGTGAGGAAATACGCATTTTTTACGACTTTTTCGTGTAGATTGGTCGATCTCAGCACCTCCAGCAGCTGCAGCGGCGTCGCCCGTCGTCCCCGCGTGTACCTGAAACAGAAAACAACATATTAGAGGCGAGAAATCGCAAAAAGTTGAAAACTTCAAAATTTTCCTTGGCAAAAGTCTTGGTACCCCAGTCAGATTTCATACATTTTATAGATTTTTGAGAAAATAATTTTTCTGAATAATTGTGTCAAGGACTTCATCCGCAGCGCCCTTCTATCCCCTGCCTAAATATTTAATTGGATTTGCCTACATTCTTTGGAAACTTTAGATTTGAAACGTTATTTTCAAAATTTCAAAACTTTTTAACAACTCTTTATAAGTAACTTACAGTAATTAATTTCGGCTCAGATAACATTTTCTGTGTACCTGCGTGTGGCGCGGTGTGAATCGGTGGCCCCAGGGTCCATTCCTGAAGAGAAAACACCAATTTACTTTGAAATTGCGTCATTTTTGCGGTTTTCGTGAGGAAATACGCATTTTTTACGACTTTTTCGTGTAGATTGGTCGATCTCAGCACCTCCAGCAGCTGCAGCGGCGTCGCCCGTCGTCCCCGCGTGTACCTGAAACAGAAAACAACATATTAGAGGCGAGAAATCGCAAAAAGTTGAAAACTTCAAAATTTTCCTTGGCAAAAGTCTTGGTACCCCAGTCAGATTTCATACATTTTATAGATTTTTGAGAAAATAATTTTTCTGAATAATTGTGTCAAGGACTTCATCCGCAGCGCCCTTCTATCCCCTGCCTAAATATTTAATTGGATTTGCCTACATTCTTTGGAAACTTTAGATTTGAAACGTTATTTTCAAAATTTCAAAACTTTTTAACAACTCTTTATAAGTAACTTACAGTAATTAATTTCGGCTCAGATAACATTTTCTGTGTACCTGCGTGTGGCGCGGTGTGAATCGGTGGCCCCAGGGTCCATTCCTGAAGAGAAAACACCAATTTACTTTGAAATTGCGTCATTTTTGCGGTTTTCGTGAGGAAATACGCATTTTTTACGACTTTTTCGTGTAGATTGGTCGATCTCAGCACCTCCAGCAGCTGCAGCGGCGTCGCCCGTCGTCCCCGCGTGTACCTGAAACAGAAAACAACATATTAGAGGCGAGAAATCGCAAAAAGTTGAAAACTTCAAAATTTTCCTTGGCAAAAGTCTTGGTACCCCAGTCAGATTTCATACATTTTATAGATTTTTGAGAAAATAATTTTTCTGAATAATTGTGTCAAGGACTTCATCCGCAGCGCCCTTCTATCCCCTGCCTAAATATTTAATTGGATTTGCCTACATTCTTTGGAAACTTTAGATTTGAAACGTTATTTTCAAAATTTCAAAACTTTTTAACAACTCTTTATAAGTAACTTACAGTAATTAATTTCGGCTCAGATAACATTTTCTGTGTACCTGCGTGTGGCGCGGTGTGAATCGGTGGCCCCAGGGTCCATTCCTGAAGAGAAAACACCAATTTACTTTGAAATTGCGTCATTTTTGCGGTTTTCGTGAGGAAATACGCATTTTTTACGACTTTTTCGTGTAGATTGGTCGATCTCAGCACCTCCAGCAGCTGCAGCGGCGTCGCCCGTCGTCCCCGCGTGTACCTGAAACAGAAAACAACATATTAGAGGCGAGAAATCGCAAAAAGTTGAAAACTTCAAAATTTTCCTTGGCAAAAGTCTTGGTACCCCAGTCAGATTTCATACATTTTATAGATTTTTGAGAAAATAATTTTTCTGAATAATTGTGTCAAGGACTTCATCCGCAGCGCCCTTCTATCCCCTGCCTAAATATTTAATTGGATTTGCCTACATTCTTTGGAAACTTTAGATTTGAAACGTTATTTTCAAAATTTCAAAACTTTTTAACAACTCTTTATAAGTAACTTACAGTAATTAATTTCGGCTCAGATAACATTTTCTGTGTACCTGCGTGTGGCGCGGTGTGAATCGGTGGCCCCAGGGTCCATTCCTGAAGAGAAAACACCAATTTACTTTGAAATTGCGTCATTTTTGCGGTTTTCGTGAGGAAATACGCATTTTTTACGACTTTTTCGTGTAGATTGGTCGATCTCAGCACCTCCAGCAGCTGCAGCGGCGTCGCCCGTCGTCCCCGCGTGTACCTGAAACAGAAAACAACATATTAGAGGCGAGAAATCGCAAAAAGTTGAAAACTTCAAAATTTTCCTTGGCAAAAGTCTTGGTACCCCAGTCAGATTTCATACATTTTATAGATTTTTGAGAAAATAATTTTTCTGAATAATTGTGTCAAGGACTTCATCCGCAGCGCCCTTCTATCCCCTGCCTAAATATTTAATTGGATTTGCCTACATTCTTTGGAAACTTTAGATTTGAAACGTTATTTTCAAAATTTCAAAACTTTTTAACAACTCTTTATAAGTAACTTACAGTAATTAATTTCGGCTCAGATAACATTTTCTGTGTACCTGCGTGTGGCGCGGTGTGAATCGGTGGCCCCAGGGTCCATTCCTGAAGAGAAAACACCAATTTACTTTGAAATTGCGTCATTTTTGCGGTTTTCGTGAGGAAATACGCATTTTTTACGACTTTTTCGTGTAGATTGGTCGATCTCAGCACCTCCAGCAGCTGCAGCGGCGTCGCCCGTCGTCCCCGCGTGTACCTGAAACAGAAAACAACATATTAGAGGCGAGAAATCGCAAAAAGTTGAAAACTTCAAAATTTTCCTTGGCAAAAGTCTTGGTACCCCAGTCAGATTTCATACATTTTATAGATTTTTGAGAAAATAATTTTTCTGAATAATTGTGTCAAGGACTTCATCCGCAGCGCCCTTCTATCCCCTGCCTAAATATTTAATTGGATTTGCCTACATTCTTTGGAAACTTTAGATTTGAAACGTTATTTTCAAAATTTCAAAACTTTTTAACAACTCTTTATAAGTAACTTACAGTAATTAATTTCGGCTCAGATAACATTTTCTGTGTACCTGCGTGTGGCGCGGTGTGAATCGGTGGCCCCAGGGTCCATTCCTGAAGAGAAAACACCAATTTACTTTGAAATTGCGTCATTTTTGCGGTTTTCGTGAGGAAATACGCATTTTTTACGACTTTTTCGTGTAGATTGGTCGATCTCAGCACCTCCAGCAGCTGCAGCGGCGTCGCCCGTCGTCCCCGCGTGTACCTGAAACAGAAAACAACATATTAGAGGCGAGAAATCGCAAAAAGTTGAAAACTTCAAAATTTTCCTTGGCAAAAGTCTTGGTACCCCAGTCAGATTTCATACATTTTATAGATTTTTGAGAAAATAATTTTTCTGAATAATTGTGTCAAGGACTTCATCCGCAGCGCCCTTCTATCCCCTGCCTAAATATTTAATTGGATTTGCCTACATTCTTTGGAAACTTTAGATTTGAAACGTTATTTTCAAAATTTCAAAACTTTTTAACAACTCTTTATAAGTAACTTACAGTAATTAATTTCGGCTCAGATAACATTTTCTGTGTACCTGCGTGTGGCGCGGTGTGAATCGGTGGCCCCAGGGTCCATTCCTGAAGAGAAAACACCAATTTACTTTGAAATTGCGTCATTTTTGCGGTTTTCGTGAGGAAATACGCATTTTTTACGACTTTTTCGTGTAGATTGGTCGATCTCAGCACCTCCAGCAGCTGCAGCGGCGTCGCCCGTCGTCCCCGCGTGTACCTGAAACAGAAAACAACATATTAGAGGCGAGAAATCGCAAAAAGTTGAAAACTTCAAAATTTTCCTTGGCAAAAGTCTTGGTACCCCAGTCAGATTTCATACATTTTATAGATTTTTGAGAAAATAATTTTTCTGAATAATTGTGTCAAGGACTTCATCCGCAGCGCCCTTCTATCCCCTGCCTAAATATTTAATTGGATTTGCCTACATTCTTTGGAAACTTTAGATTTGAAACGTTATTTTCAAAATTTCAAAACTTTTTAACAACTCTTTATAAGTAACTTACAGTAATTAATTTCGGCTCAGATAACATTTTCTGTGTACCTGCGTGTGGCGCGGTGTGAATCGGTGGCCCCAGGGTCCATTCCTGAAGAGAAAACACCAATTTACTTTGAAATTGCGTCATTTTTGCGGTTTTCGTGAGGAAATACGCATTTTTTACGACTTTTTCGTGTAGATTGGTCGATCTCAGCACCTCCAGCAGCTGCAGCGGCGTCGCCCGTCGTCCCCGCGTGTACCTGAAACAGAAAACAACATATTAGAGGCGAGAAATCGCAAAAAGTTGAAAACTTCAAAATTTTCCTTGGCAAAAGTCTTGGTACCCCAGTCAGATTTCATACATTTTATAGATTTTTGAGAAAATAATTTTTCTGAATAATTGTGTCAAGGACTTCATCCGCAGCGCCCTTCTATCCCCTGCCTAAATATTTAATTGGATTTGCCTACATTCTTTGGAAACTTTAGATTTGAAACGTTATTTTCAAAATTTCAAAACTTTTTAACAACTCTTTATAAGTAACTTACAGTAATTAATTTCGGCTCAGATAACATTTTCTGTGTACCTGCGTGTGGCGCGGTGTGAATCGGTGGCCCCAGGGTCCATTCCTGAAGAGAAAACACCAATTTACTTTGAAATTGCGTCATTTTTGCGGTTTTCGTGAGGAAATACGCATTTTTTACGACTTTTTCGTGTAGATTGGTCGATCTCAGCACCTCCAGCAGCTGCAGCGGCGTCGCCCGTCGTCCCCGCGTGTACCTGAAACAGAAAACAACATATTAGAGGCGAGAAATCGCAAAAAGTTGAAAACTTCAAAATTTTCCTTGGCAAAAGTCTTGGTACCCCAGTCAGATTTCATACATTTTATAGATTTTTGAGAAAATAATTTTTCTGAATAATTGTGTCAAGGACTTCATCCGCAGCGCCCTTCTATCCCCTGCCTAAATATTTAATTGGATTTGCCTACATTCTTTGGAAACTTTAGATTTGAAACGTTATTTTCAAAATTTCAAAACTTTTTAACAACTCTTTATAAGTAACTTACAGTAATTAATTTCGGCTCAGATAACATTTTCTGTGTACCTGCGTGTGGCGCGGTGTGAATCGGTGGCCCCAGGGTCCATTCCTGAAGAGAAAACACCAATTTACTTTGAAATTGCGTCATTTTTGCGGTTTTCGTGAGGAAATACGCATTTTTTACGACTTTTTCGTGTAGATTGGTCGATCTCAGCACCTCCAGCAGCTGCAGCGGCGTCGCCCGTCGTCCCCGCGTGTACCTGAAACAGAAAACAACATATTAGAGGCGAGAAATCGCAAAAAGTTGAAAACTTCAAAATTTTCCTTGGCAAAAGTCTTGGTACCCCAGTCAGATTTCATACATTTTATAGATTTTTGAGAAAATAATTTTTCTGAATAATTGTGTCAAGGACTTCATCCGCAGCGCCCTTCTATCCCCTGCCTAAATATTTAATTGGATTTGCCTACATTCTTTGGAAACTTTAGATTTGAAACGTTATTTTCAAAATTTCAAAACTTTTTAACAACTCTTTATAAGTAACTTACAGTAATTAATTTCGGCTCAGATAACATTTTCTGTGTACCTGCGTGTGGCGCGGTGTGAATCGGTGGCCCCAGGGTCCATTCCTGAAGAGAAAACACCAATTTACTTTGAAATTGCGTCATTTTTGCGGTTTTCGTGAGGAAATACGCATTTTTTACGACTTTTTCGTGTAGATTGGTCGATCTCAGCACCTCCAGCAGCTGCAGCGGCGTCGCCCGTCGTCCCCGCGTGTACCTGAAACAGAAAACAACATATTAGAGGCGAGAAATCGCAAAAAGTTGAAAACTTCAAAATTTTCCTTGGCAAAAGTCTTGGTACCCCAGTCAGATTTCATACATTTTATAGATTTTTGAGAAAATAATTTTTCTGAATAATTGTGTCAAGGACTTCATCCGCAGCGCCCTTCTATCCCCTGCCTAAATATTTAATTGGATTTGCCTACATTCTTTGGAAACTTTAGATTTGAAACGTTATTTTCAAAATTTCAAAACTTTTTAACAACTCTTTATAAGTAACTTACAGTAATTAATTTCGGCTCAGATAACATTTTCTGTGTACCTGCGTGTGGCGCGGTGTGAATCGGTGGCCCCAGGGTCCATTCCTGAAGAGAAAACACCAATTTACTTTGAAATTGCGTCATTTTTGCGGTTTTCGTGAGGAAATACGCATTTTTTACGACTTTTTCGTGTAGATTGGTCGATCTCAGCACCTCCAGCAGCTGCAGCGGCGTCGCCCGTCGTCCCCGCGTGTACCTGAAACAGAAAACAACATATTAGAGGCGAGAAATCGCAAAAAGTTGAAAACTTCAAAATTTTCCTTGGCAAAAGTCTTGGTACCCCAGTCAGATTTCATACATTTTATAGATTTTTGAGAAAATAATTTTTCTGAATAATTGTGTCAAGGACTTCATCCGCAGCGCCCTTCTATCCCCTGCCTAAATATTTAATTGGATTTGCCTACATTCTTTGGAAACTTTAGATTTGAAACGTTATTTTCAAAATTTCAAAACTTTTTAACAACTCTTTATAAGTAACTTACAGTAATTAATTTCGGCTCAGATAACATTTTCTGTGTACCTGCGTGTGGCGCGGTGTGAATCGGTGGCCCCAGGGTCCATTCCTGAAGAGAAAACACCAATTTACTTTGAAATTGCGTCATTTTTGCGGTTTTCGTGAGGAAATACGCATTTTTTACGACTTTTTCGTGTAGATTGGTCGATCTCAGCACCTCCAGCAGCTGCAGCGGCGTCGCCCGTCGTCCCCGCGTGTACCTGAAACAGAAAACAACATATTAGAGGCGAGAAATCGCAAAAAATCGCCCTCCCACCCACCCTTTGTAGGATTGGGTATATCGAATTCAGCCACTTTTGTGTAGGGAAAATTTTGAAAGTTGCTGATTTTAAAAAATTAGATTTGACAGAGGGAATACATAGTTACCATGTTTGTAACGCCGCCGCCGACCAAGGTTGGGAAGCCACCAGCGGCTGAAATAACGACAAGAAGACTATCAGGAGAAGATGTGGGGAGCCCCCCGGTACCTAACAAGCCGGTATACGCAAATAGAACTGCGGAAGCGAGGGCCTGCCTTAATAAGGCCAAACTTCATCTAAACAACTCCAGAAATCTTCGCACAGACATTAAAACCGAAGTTACTCAAGCTGTGGAACGCCTATATAGGTTGGTAAAGGAAGCAGAAGCAGGAAACGCCAAAGGAAAACCGGCAATCGAAGAAAACGGGAAAGAAGAGGAACTCGGAATGCTCCTCGAAAAAAGAAATGGTGAAGATGACCTCAAAAAGAAGATAGAAGAGCACAGCAAACTTCTTAGGGAAAACAACGAGAAGATGGAGAGATTGAAAGAAGCGATGGAGAAACAGAAAGAGTTCTTAGAGAAAGCCACATACGCAAGTGTTGCAGGGGGTCAGCCCAGAAAGCAACCTTGTGAGCAAACCGCGCTCCACTCCGTAGTGGTTTCCTCTAAGGACGAGAACGAGACAGGGGAAGAGGTCCTTAACAGGATTAGAGAGGTTGTGAACGCCAAAGACGGATGGATAAAAGTAGACAGAGTCAGAAAGGCGAAGGACCGCAAAATCATAGTTGGGTGCAAGACCGAAGAAGAACGAGAAAAGGTCAAGGAACGGCTAAAGAAAGCGGAGGAACATCTGAATGTTGAGGAAGTCAAGAACAAAAACCCTCTTCTGATCCTTAGGGACGTTCTTCAGTACAATACCGACGATGACGTCTTGAACGCCCTGAGGAACCAGAATGGAAGCATATTTAAAGGCCTAGACAAAGAGGAAGAAAAAATCGAAATAAGATACAGAAAGAAGACCAGGAACCCACACACAAGTCACGTAGTACTGAGAGTGTCTCCCAAAGTGTGGAACCGGATGATCGATGCAGGAGAAGTCCACATCGATCTGCAAAGAATCCGAGTTGCAGATCAGTCACCGCTAGTGCAATGCTCGCTCTGTCTGGGCTATGGGCATGGCAGACGATTTTGCAAAGAGACAGTAGAAAAGTGCAGCCACTGCGGGGGACCTCACAAGAAGGCTGACTGCGCTGACTGGCTCGCTGGAGCAGCCCCATCATGCTGCAATTGCATACATGCCAAGCTGGAAAAGATCGACCACAACGCTTTTAGCCAAGAGTGCGCTATAAGGAGGAAGTGGGATGCATTGGCCAGAGCCACCGTAGCATATTGCTAAGGTGGTCTCAAGTGGACAAATGACACCAACTAGTGCAAGACCATACCTCATAGCCCAAGCAAACTTGCAAAGAAAGGAACTGGCAACACAAGAATTAATGCTTGAGGCAAACGGAAAAAGGATGGCTCTTGCACTGCTTCAGGAACCGTACGTCGGGGCGATAGGAAGAATGAGACACTACAGGGGAGTACGAATCTTTCAGAACACAACACAAGGAGACGGGACCATAAAAGCAGCAATAGCTGTCTTTGACAACGAAATGGACGTCATCCAGTGCCCGGAATTCACCACAAATAACATCGCAGTGGTGAAGATACGAACACACGCATGGGAGATTGTAGTAGTCTCGTTCTACTTCGAGCCTGACCAAGAAATACATCCATACCTGGAGAAGCTCAAACAAATAGAACAAAAAGTTGGGTCAAAGAAAATCATAATAGGCGGCGATTCGAACGCAAAAAGCACATGGTGGGGTAGCAAAATAGTTGACAATAGAGGAGAGGAAATGGTAGGCACCATAGAGGAAATGGGCATGCATGTGCTAAATGAAGGAGATACCCCCACTTTTGACACAGTAAGAGGTACCAAGCTGCTCACCAGCTACGTGGATATCACGGCCTGCTCGACGGAGATGCTGGATCTGGTGGAAGACTGGGGGGTAGATGACGGCATGACGAGTTCGGACCACAACGCGATCACTTTTAAAATCAGATTAACAAAATCAACCGGCACAGACATCAAAAGAACAACGAGAATTTACAATAGTAAGAAAGCAAATTGGAGCCAATTTCATGCGGAACTGGCCCAATTGCTTGAAGAAAATAAACTTAACAAAGAAGAAATAGATAAAATAGTTAATAAAAGAGACCTAGAGGAAAATATAGAAACATACATACACATTATAACAGAAGCATGCAATAGTAGTATACCTAAAAATAAAACATGCAATAAACTTACCTTACCGTGGTGGTCTGAAGAACTCGCTGAGCTGAAGAAACACGTCGTCACCAGGAGGCGTAGAATCCGTTGTGCAGCGCCGATCCGAAGAGCGAGGGTTGTTGAAGAGTACCTGCGAACAAAAGAAGAGTATGAGCAAAAAGCTAAAAAGGCACAAATTGACAGCTGGAAGGAGTTTTGTGAAAAGCAGGATAAGGAAGGAATGTGGGAAGGCATCTATCGGGTCATAGGAAGGACAACAAAAAGACAAGAAGATCTACCTCTGATCAGGGAGGGGAAAGTGCTGGATCGAAGAGAGTCTGCCATCCTACTAGCTGAGACATTCTATCCAGATGATAAACCAGAGGCAGATAATGCTGAGCAACAGCGTACACGAAATGAAGCTGACCAAGTAAATGGTTTGGGACATGATGAAAACCATGACCCACCGTTTACCTTAGAGGAGCTTAAAATCGCGGTGAACAGCTTTAACCCGAAAAAGGCCCCAGGATCAGATGGACTAACCGCCGACATCTGCAAACATGCAATAATCCAGGATCCCGAGGTATACCTATCACTGGCAAACAAGTGTCTGGAGAAATCTCATTTCCCAGACATATGGAAACAAGCAACGGTGGTCCCACTGAGGAAACCAGGAAAGGACAAATACACAGACCCGAAGTCATATAGGCCCATCGGACTATTGCCAGTGATGGGGAAGATTCTGGAGAAGTTGATCATAGGCAGAGTCAAATGGCACATTCTACCGAAAATGAGCACACGCCAATACGGATTCATGCCCCAAAGGAGCACGGAAGACTCCCTCTACGTCTTGATGCAGCACATACGTACGAAATTAAAACAGAAGAAACTTATAACTTTGATATCATTAGACATAGAGGGAGCCTTCGACAGTGCCTGGTGGCCTGCCATAAGAGTCAGGTTGGCGGAGGAAAACTGTCCCATTAACATCAGGAGGATCATTGACAGTTACCTTAACAACAGAAGTGTACAAGTGGTATACGCTGGAGAACAACACGTTAAGAGGACGACCAAAGGATGTGTTCAGGGCTCCATTGGGGGCCCAATTCTCTGGAACCTCCTCCTTGACCCACTTCTGAAGGGACTTGAGAAGCGAGGTGACTACTGTCAGGCCTTCGCCGACGACGTGGTCTTGGTTTTTGACGGAGACACGGCGATGGAGGTGCAGCGACGTGCAAATGCCGCTCTCGCCTATGTTCAGGAGTGGGGAGTCAAAAACAAATTAAAGTTTGCGCCACACAAAACAAACGCAATGGTGATTACACGGAAACTGAAGCATGACACTCCACTTCTGAGCATGGGGGGGATCGACATCAGTATGTCAACAGAGTTTAAGATCTTAGGGTTGACAATTGACAACAAGCTGACATTCAATAGCCACGCAGCAAACGTTTGTAAAAAAGCATTGAATCTGTACAAACAGCTTGCCAAAACCGCCAGGATCAGCTGGGGCCTCCACCCCGAGGTAATCCGCACGATTTACACCGCTGTGGTCGAGCCAGTTATTATGTACGCTGCAAGCGTCTGGGCACCATCAACAGAGAAACTGTGCATTAAAAAGCAGCTCAATACAGTGCAAAGAGCATTCGCCCAGAAGCTTTGCAAAGCATACCGCACCGTCTCCCTAAATTCAGCCCTGATACTGGCTGGAATACTTCCTCTCGATCTTAGAATACAAGAAGCAGCCGCTTTGTACGAGGCTAAGAGAGGAATATCCCAGCCACTACCGGGGGATAGGGAGGTGGAGAAAAGGGTAGCATACGCCGACACACCACACCCAGCCGAACATATGAGCCTAGAGTTCACATGCCTGGAAGACCAAGACCAAGTGGATATCCACAGTAACAAAGCAGTACGCATATTTACGGACGGCAGCAAAAAAAAAAAAAAAACCTAACCTAACCTAACCTAACCTAACCTAACCTAACCTAACCTAACCTAACCTAACCTAACCTAACCTAACCTAACCTAACCTAACCTAACCTAACCTAACCTAACCTAACCTAACCTAACCTAACCTAACCTAACCTAACCTAACCTAACCTAACCTAACCTAACCTAACCTAACCTTTTTTTTTTTTTTTTTTTTTTTTTTTTTTTTTTTTTTTTTTTTTTTTTTTGACCCAGGGGAAATCCTTTATGGATACCACCCAGCCCGGGGGGGCCAAGTGGTTATGTCGGACTCCTAATACCGACTAAAACCCCTGGGGTGTTCCTTCTCGTCGCTTATGATGGGGTCACGGGGACGCTATGCAAACTTCCGCGACCCCGCCAGCGTTTGTGCTTACGCACCCAACTCAGGAGGTTTGGCGTTTTAGCCACTCCACTCCAATCCTCTCAAGGAAGGCACCCTGAACACTTAGGCACCTTCACTCTTCGGATCTTACAGCGCAGGCGACAGACCCCCCGATCCATCGCCCGCAGATCCCCACTAGGTCGGCATTCGGGCCATGTAGGCCAAACGTCGCCGGCCATGCCTCCTGCGACGCATCGGGAGTGAGTTCGGGTCTTGTTCTCGCTCCCGCTCGGCCGCTTCCTTCTGGATTAAGATGTTTTCACAGAAGGTAGCGACCGCACTCCAGGCCTCTTCGCTGTCGACCATGGCTTTGATCATAGCCGACAACGACAAATCCCGTCCAATAACTGCGGATACGGCAGCGCGAGGCTCCGCCCATGCTGGGCACTCTTCACGCGTGTGTTTTGCCGTATCCGCGGCTCCACCTGTGCAGTGGTGACACTCCGCTGTTGGCTCTCGACCCACCACCCGACACAGATACTTACCAAAGCACCCGTGGCCAGTAAGCATCTGCACCAGGTGGAAGGTGAGAGCGCCGTGCTTTCGCTCGACCCACGGCCTAAGAACAGGCCTTATTGCCGCCACTAGGTCCTGGCTAGTCGCGGAAATCTCCAACCACGACGTCCACTTCTGGAAGAGATCGTCGCGCGCCTCTATTCTCCATTGCATGATCTCGCGCGGGTGAAGACGTTCACCTGTCTCACGCGCCTCCACGACTCGCCAGTACAACGCCGCCAGGACTTCTGCTTCCAGTTCCCACGGCGGTGTGCCAGCGAGTAAACATGCTCCTGTGTGTGACACCGTGCGATATGCTCGAGCTGCCCTGAGAGCTATAGCTCGTTGCGGGCGTCGCAGCAATGACACATTTCGGGCACTCAACGCATCTGCCCATATTGGCGCTCCATAAAGCGCCATTGAGCGTACCACACCTGCGTACAGGCGTCGGCATGCTCCTCCCGGACCTCCCAGATTTGGAAGGATCCTCCCAAGCGCTCCAGCTGCAGCTACCAATCTTGGGGCCAAGCGCCGGAAATGCTCATTGAACTTCCATCTGCCGTCGAGGACGATTCCCAGATACTTCATCGTTGACCCAACGGCGATGGAAGTTCCGCCCACCATTATCGATGCTCCAGGCGGTGGCGCATTCCGAGGTCCATGGAAAACTAGGACCTCAGATTTATTTAGGGCCACTTCCAGCCCTAGAGCACGGATCCTGTGCACCATTTGGGCAACGCCCGCTGTGGCGAGGCGGGCTGCTTCCCTATGAGTCTTGCCGAAGGCCGACACAAGAGTGTCATCCGCGTAACATGTTACGCCTACCCCCAGCAAAGTGGCTCCACGCAACACCCAGTCGTAGCCGATGTTCCACAGGAGCGGTCCGAGGACCGAACCCTGTGGAACACCGCACGACATCGCTCGCCTCCCCCAGCCGTCCTTCGTCGGAAAAGCAACCGCTCTACCAGCAAAGTAGTCCGCCACGACCGTCTGCAGGTATCGTGGCACGCCGTGATATTGCAGCGCTGCCTTCACTGTCTCCCAGGGAAGAGTGTTGAACGCATTGGAAATGTCCAACGACACAGCCCACAGCACACCACCCTGGGTGACCGCCTCTTCAGCAAGGTCCCTGACCCTTGCAATCGCGCCCAAGGTTGAGCGGCCCCGGCGAAAGCCAAACTGCGTATCGTGCAACCCAGGCTCCATGCTCTCGTGCAGGCGAGCAGCGAGCACACGCTCAAAGAGCTTGCTCACCTCATCGAGCAGCACGATGGGGCGATAGGCTGACGGCAGCTCAGCCGGCCGCCCCTCCTTTCTAAGGAGAACGAGCTTGCCCATCTTCCATGCTTGCGGAAACCGACCTCTTTCAAGGCAAGCAGTGAATAAGGCTTTCACCCTGTCCCCCATTTCCTTTAGGGCGAGAACCAAGGCACGCCCTGGCACGCCATCGGGTCCCGGGGCGGTGTTCTTTGACCGAAGTTTAAGAATTGCCACCCCGAACTCCACCTCAGACACCGGAGGGACCGCATCTTCCTCGCCAACCCGCTCCGGCCTTGCACTGACCATCGGTGGTGGCACCCACTCTTCCCGTTGGGGGAAGAGAGTGCTCACCACCTGGTCCAGCAGCTGTGGCTGAAGGCTGCTCGTCAGTGGAGGAGCCCAGGGTCGGAGCTTCTGACGCACCACACGATACGGCCTTCCCCAAGGATCCCTGTCGAGCGTCCCCAACCATTCCTCCCACGCCGACTCTTTGGCCCCTGCGATGGCTACCTGCAGGGTCTTGCAGGTGTTCCTGTAATCCTCGTACAGGCCATCCTCCATGCTCTGATCACGGACCCTCCTCCTTCTGTATCGTGTGTATCGGCGGCGCGCAACCACACAGGCTTCTCGCAGCTCATGCAGCTCTGTGCGCCACCAATACACTCGACGCCGAGGCGGGAATGGTTTGGCCCTGGGCATTGCCGCATCGCACACGCGAGTAAAGGCAACCCCAAGCCGCTCAGTCTCCTCATCCACCTCCTCGACTGGACCAGAACCAGCACTCCAAGCCTCCACTATGGCCGCCTCCTTGGCAGCGTCCCTGTCAAGTCGTCCCAGCACCCAACGCGGGCCACCACCTCCAGCCGACCGACTTCCTCTCTCCGGAGTGGCAGGGAACGCGGAGACATCATATTGGATATATCTATGATCCGACAGAGTCTCCACGTCCACCACCACTCTCCACTCCTGGAAACCTAACCTAACCTAACCTAACCTAACCTAACCTATCACTCAACCTAACCTAACCTAACCTAACCTAACCTAACCTAACCTATCACTCAACCTAACCTAACCTAACCTAACCTAACCTAACCTAACCTAAAGAAGAAGAAGAAGAAGAAGAAGAAGAAGAAGAAGAAGAAGAAGAAGAAGAAGAAGAAGAAGAAGAAGAAGAAGAAGAAGAAGAAGAAGAAGAAGAAGAAGAAGAAGAAGAAGAAGAAGAAGAAGAAGAAAAAGAAGAAGAAGAAGAAGAAGAAAAAGAAGAAGAAGAAGAAGAAGAAGAAGAAGAAGAAGAAGAAGAAAAAGAAGAAGAAGAAGAAGAAGAAGAAGAAGAAGAAGAAGAAGAAGAAAAAGAAGAAGAAGAAGAAGAAGAAGAAGGACACCAACTGCTCGTTTCCTATTGCTACTAGCAGACAAATACTCGGTTTTTAATAATAAAATTCGATTGCCCATTTGTTACCTATTTAACAGGAGACAACGCCAAAAAAAAAAAAAAAAAAAAAAAAAAAAAAAAAAAAAAAATGGTAAAACCTTATAAAATATTAAGAGGAAAAATCACATGAATAGCGTGGGGATACCAGCGTAGTCCGATTTCTTTCATTCTTTTTTCGTTACAAAGGAAGTACCTTAAAGATTTTTCCGTAAATATTTCAAGGTCATAGGTTTTGTAATTCATAAATTACAGACATCACAACCTCAGTATTAGGTCCAAATAACTTGATACCCGAATTGTACAGGTACAGGAATCTTTGAACGTTCGGCTGGCGTTAGCACTTAACGTCGTGTTTCATTAAATCAGGGAACACACCACAGTCAATACACTCGTTGAATATTAAAGCTAGTTCGGGCGCAATAATGCCAATCAATGATTTCACAACGCAAACAGAGATGCCCCAGAGGTCCGTGGTTTTTTTAACATTTATGAGTTTGAAAGCTTTTATGATGTCATCACTATTTACATGATCAAATTTGAATTGTATTTTACATTCTGTTAAGTTTTCTTTTAACAATGACTCTGCTTCTATGGGAGAGGAGTTTAAGGATTTTGTGGTAGAGACTAGAATGTCGGTAAAAAAGTTTTCGAACGCATTAGCTACATCACTATCCTGATTGACGGTGGCATTGTCAATTTTCAAATTAAACTTATTGTTCTTAGTTGTGACTCTTCCAGTCTCACTGTTGATTACTTTCCAAGTGGCTTTTACTTTATCTTGGCTATTTTTAATTTTTGAACTCAAATGACGAGCTTTTGCTTCACGACAAACATTTTTAAAAATTTTAGAATACTTTTTGACTTGTTCTTTAAACTCCTCATTAAAATTATATTGTTTTTCAGCATAAAGATCATACAATTTCTTCCTGCTTTTATGTATTCCCGCTGTTGCCCAGTCACTGAACTTTTTACCGTCAGAGACCATGATCGATTTCGATGTAAAAATTGAATTGAACACATCACTAAATTTCTTAAAAAATGTGTTCAAAATAAGTAACCCTGGTAAGTATAGGCTACTTATACGGCTATTTAAAAAAAAAAGTGTTTTAAATCAATCCTTATACATTATTATTATTATTTTTTTTTATCTGTTATCGAACAAATTATTTATTCCGTTTCCTACAGTACCGGTCATTCTTTAAGTTAATTTTTGATGGGTTTATTTTGCTTTCAGATACACAAATATGCCCCGAAACAAGAAAAGTAAGTCTGATGGTGATCTGGATCAGTTGAGCTGTCTATAGATCGTTTGTAACGGTCTTTAGATAGCTAATGTTTTATCTGTATTTTTTGTATATACAGATTATATTATGTGATAAAACCACATACCTATTAACCATTTTCGGACTTTTTCCTTTACTTGTGCTGCGAGACCTTGCTTCTTGCCACATGATCCTAGGTCAACGGGAAGTAGTTATCTATGCTATAGGTTTTGATTTATTTGCGAGTATCAAAATATGTCGCAAAAATGGTTGTATTATTTTATTTTATTGACATGAAGCTTGATTTTCAGAGATCCAAGGGACTGTAGACCTACGTAATAGATATAAATTTCTACTTGATTTCTGCATGGGTTCCTGAGAAAAAGGGTCTTGACAGACAGACAACTAAGACAGACAACAGAGTGATCCTATTCCGTTTTTCTTTTGAGGTAGATCCCTAAAAAACGTCCCTAACAGCTCGCATAGTTCGCCAGTCGGTTCTTCCTGTCAATCCAATCTTAGTTAATTGACGGCGTATACATAGAAGGCATAGAACGCGCATATAAGCGTTCCGATCGATGCTGACGCAAACAATCTGCTCTGCAATATCTACTAGCTTCTGCCCACGGTTTCGCCCGCGTGGTACCCGGATAAAAAGTAGCCTATGTGTTATTCTGATAAGCTATATTACTGTAAAGTTTCATCAAAATCCGTTCAGTAGTTTTTGCGTGAAAGAGGAACAAACATCCTCACAAACTTTCACGTTTATAATATTAGTAGGATTGTCGTGTTGGAAATTGCTGGCGTTATTTCGTTGTATAGGTACTGAAAAGAGCATTTTTAATAATGAAGCAATTTCCGAGCATGTGGGGGAAAATATGATTATTATTTATTAATTATAATATCAGGTATAGAATTGGTTTCTGTGAGAGAGAAAGCTTTCTTTTTGGCCATGTTTTGGTTGTGGCGCTGCTTCATGTGCTTGTTGTAGTTGGGCCAGTCGGAGAAGGTGTGGTGGCAGGCGAGGCAGGAGTAGGGCTTCTCGCCCGTGTGCAGGCGCTCGTGGTTGGTCCGGTACTGTGCGCGCCGGAACCGCTTCAGGCAGTATCGGCACTGGAAGGGCAGCGCGTCCGAGTGGATCGCTATGTGCTTCGTCAGATCTCGCTGAAGGCGGAAACTACTTCCGCACTGCTCGCAGGAGAACGGTCTGTCATCGCTGTGTCTGCTGATGTGATCTTTGAGCACCGGGATGGTTTTGAAACCCAGTTTGCAGACATGGCACTTGTGCGGTCGGTCGGTGCGGTGGATCTGCATATGCTGCGCGAGCGTGGATCTGTCCAAGAAGCTCTTGCCGCATGTTTCACAAATGTAGTTTAGTTTCCTCTCTGTATGCATTTTAATAACATGGCATTTGAGATTGCCTTTTGTTTTGAATGATTTTGAACATTTGGTACAAGTCAAGCCATTCATTAAGGACATCTGGGGCTGTGGCAAGGTGATTACTTTTTTCTTAACTTGATAATATGTTTCAGAGTGTAGTTTTTGCTGAACGCTATTCATAAAAGTGGCTTTACATCCTGGACAGCTGAATTTAGTGTTATTATGGAGAGACTTGTGCCGGCGAGCCTCTATTGTGCTCTTAAACTTTTGGAAACATTTATAGCATGAGTATTTGAACTCGCTGTGGTGTGATTTGACATGGTTGAGAAACTTGTCCAAGCGGCCCTTGCGGAAGTTGCAGTCGCTGCAGCGGTAGGGGTTGCATGCGGAGTGGGCTGCCTGCGAGTGGTTCTGCAGTTCTTCGATGCTCGGGAACTGGCTTTCGCAGTATGTGCAGCGCCAGTTATACTCCGCCCATGTCTTTGTAAGCTGCGATACGGCGATGCTGTCCACGGAGTCACTTTTTAAAATCTTATTTGCTTTTTTAAACCTAGAAGGTTTGTCGATTTCAATGCATCTGTGTTTAATGTGAATGTCAGTTAGTTCAGCTCGACCGCCTGTGGACTTTCCATGAGACATGTCTTTAGGTACTTCGTCCTCGGATCGGTGTTCCAGTTTCACGTATAACTGTGACACTTCACCAGCAGGGTCGCTGGGTCCCGCAGGCAGGGGGACGCCGCTACCAGAGTCATAATGGACTACTTTTAGCAGCGGAACTTCATCGTCGGATTGCTGTTCAATTTTCCACTGCTCTATCTGGGACTCTTTGTCCTTTTCATGTTTTACATTTTGCTGGGCAAGCATATCAATCAGAAGTTTTTGGGCGCGTTCTATGTTAACTACGAACACAAAGCATTTATTGAGCGAGCTCAAACACTCCATGCAAACTGTGCTGGGCAGCTTGTCAAAGGATTTTGTAGTGGCGTTTATTCGTGTCAGTTTTTGGATTATCTCGTTGCGTTTTTCCAGGTCTGACTGTAGATCCACTTGTTTGTTGCAAGGCTTCATTTCTGCGCACAAGCAGCAGTAAATATTTACGGGATCCATAATAATCGGTAAACCTTTCAGCCTTCTTCAACAAAAATCATAGATTAGTCTTTGAGATACAACAACAAACTAAACAAAACAATAACAAACAAAATGATCAAACCAGAGCTCAATCAACTCAATCGACAGCTATTTCAATTTCAGAAATGAATGAAATTGGATTTAGAGCCAATAACATATCTATGGTATTGGCTCTACTTCCACTCACTTCCTTGGAAGTCACTGATACAGAGGATTAAGCTTAACTTAGTATAGATAAGTAGATACTTATCTATGACTAGCAGCTGTTGTCAGCAGCTTCGAACGCGTGGAGTCGTGTTTAAAAAAACCCATACTCCCATACACAGTACACACCCGTCATATTTTTTTTATGATGAGTAGCTACAATTCCAATTTTCAAACCGATACTCCTATGCAAACTTTCATAACAAAGCTCATACTAAGCTTAATCCTCTGTATCAGTGACTCCCTTAGAAGAGTGGTCAATGCTGTTTAATATAATGCTGTTCAATGCAAATTTAATACTCAAAATCAATGAAACACACTGAACCTCAACCATCTTCCTTTTCAACAATTAGTGACATTTGAACATTTTATTAATAAAAAATAATCTTTTAATTTTAATACTCCCATGTTCGATCTAATAAAACAATGATTGACATAATTTATCATTTTATTGTTGTTACCTTCACGTTCACTTGAAGTAGCTAAGAAACATTTAGGTACTTCTAGCAACTTTTTTGCTTAAAAAAATCGTGCAATCTAGCATCTTTTCTGTCAACATTTAGAAAATAGTCTGTGATAGACCCTCGTCGAAAAGTTACGAGTGTCGACTCGATCCCGTCGAGTGTGAACTACCAATATAGTCAATCCCAATCGCGGAGTGTACAGTCAGTTTTGCGAGTCACGATGTGACTGACGAATGGCCAGATTTTAACTGGCCAGATTTATTATACTTACGGACTTCTATTAAGCCATTTGACAAAACCAAGTGTACTATGTAGTTCCTACGATTAATAAATGACTATGAGTATGACCAAAGAGGTTGGAAAACCAAAACTTTATGGATATGAATATAACAAATAAAAATATCTAACTTTTAAATAAGACAAAACCGTTGCAATAATGGTTTTATTCCACAAAATATATATTGACAGTTACGATATCAATCGGTAGCATAGCAACCTAATACATTAAAAAAGTTCAAAGGAGTTACGGCATTCTCGTTCTACGGTTCCAACGTACAAAAATATTGCCATTTGAAATGTTTATAGATAAAGAAGCGGATTTATGTCTTTGAGGTCATTGAGTTTAAATTCGTCCAGGAGAATATCATGATAAAAAACATACTACTGCCACATTTACCATTGGCCACTGAATAATTTCCTTGACCGTGAAGGAAAGGATTCAATCGCTTCCGGCCATTATTATGTTTACAGTATTTTGCTGCCATATTGAAAATATTTTGCAGTTATTTTATTATTAGCATTTTTTTGTGTGGTTAAAATTAAAACAAATACATAGGTATAATTGAAATCATAAATTCTCGAGTAATTCTACCTAATTTTATTTTACGGGATTCCTACAAACTCAACTACCAAAAACTTTACGTATACACGGTGTGTTATTTATTGAAAAAAAAAACGAATGTTTCCGTTATAAATGAAATTGAAATAGCTTTGGCAGTTATTTGTTTTCTTGTTTTGATTCTACCTACGAAATCGTCTACACGGTTTTTTTAGATTTTGGATATTTGGAGATGCCTCTGTAACGCTGTGTTAGCCTTGTTTATTTGTTTAAAATGTGAGGAACACTTTTTTACCATGAGCTGTGTGAACAGACCGGCTACAAGCTAGCGCTAGCTCTCAAGAGATGGGACCCGACCCAACGAACGATGTGAGTATCCATAAACCTATTATCTCTCTCCAAGTTGAGAGTAAACCAATACTTTCAACTTGGCTAACAGTCATTATGGCTTTAGAAAATGTCTCCAACCAACCTGCTTGTTACAAGACTAGGCCCGTTTGAGAGCACAAAATTTTGACAGCTCCTAAGATCCTGTAGATAAATGGTAACAGGCAAACAGATAAATGAAGAAGTGCTTATGGCAAATAAATATAAAGGGCTCCCTATGTCGCAGGTAAAAATAACTAGTTGGTCAATACTTAGGTCTGAACATGTGTGTGTTCAATTGATTGAGCATTAGCTAACTACAGGCCCTGGAACACCGTTAATAGTTGAGATAAAGCATTGTCAGTGTAGGTAGACCTTGTTTCACTCACTTAATATGTTAGGGCTCCATGAACATGAACAATGAGAAATCAGAACATTTATTTGTATGAATATATAGAATAGAATATAATAAATATTGCCAATACAGGTGTTACAGATTAATGCCCAATGTTTGGTCATTAACCTGTAAACTATGGTTAGCTGTGAGACCCAAACTAGGCATGCTAGCCTGTATCTTGTGTCTCTGCTGGAGTATGAGTTATCTGGGGGTTAGACAAATACCACTTTCTGTTGACGGAAAGATAAAATTTTATGGAAATGTCACATGGTGAATGTCATTTCCATACAATTTTATCTTTCCGCAGGTATTAACGTCAACAGAAAGTGGTATTTGTCTAGCCCCCCAGGAATTGTTTGACACAGTTAACAATTGGGTACAAAGTTGTTGGCATTATAGGTCAGACAAATGAATGTAGGTATATTTATAGATGAGCAGCTTTTGCTGATATCTCTATGTCATACAGTGTTGGATCAAAAGTCTTGTTTTTTTTAGATAGATAGATAGATAGATAAAACATTTATTTGTTGCTACAGACACACACCAATATACATTTTATTGTCAGTAAGTTTGTGTTTGTGTGTGTTGCAGCACAACAAAAAGGCCATGGCTCAGTGAAATTTTTTCAGCCAAAAACCTGTTGAGACCAAGTAGAACGAGTTGCAAGTGTACCTAGCTATGAATGATTGTAGTTGTGTTGCGAGTAGTGTTCATACATTTTAAAAGAGAAGAATCAAACTGATAGAAACAACTGACGGCAGTTTTTTTTTAAGTTTGGTTCACTTTTTTGAGTAGTGAAATGTTCTTTTGTAGCCAGTTGTTGAGCTTGTTCTTAAATGCGTTAACAGAGATAGCGGATACAACATCCTCCGGCAGTTTGTTCCAGTTGTGGACTCTGTTGCATGATGTTAAAATTTTTATAGGCTTTATAATTACATGCTACCATCTAAATGGTGTGCAAATGTCAATAGGTAGATACAATATCTTTAATTTTAATACAAGATTAATTTATAAAATGTCAGTACATATGAATGTTAAAAACATTTGAATTAAAATGACATTACCTACCATAAACAACTTAATCTCTTAAAATTTCAACCAAAGTCAATATTATCATCATCGGCTACTTCATGGTTCATAAATAAATGACTGTCATAGAAACAATGAGATGTTCAATGTTCATTGGAGTTTGTGTTGTGTGCGGCGGAGCACACAGGCGAGGAAGGGGGAGAGGGATGCGGAGTGGGCGGAGGAGAAGCAGGAGGGCGCGGGCGGGGCGAGGAAGCGGCGCTGCGGCGTGTGGAGCGCCAACTACCTGCGCCTGTTCACTAACCTGCTCTCCGCTAACACCGTGGTGCTGCAGAGCTTGCAGGGCTACTCGCGCGACGACCCCATACACGTGAGTGCATCGTGCGCGGACAGACCTGAGCCAGTCACGCTCCACTGCACCGAGTGGCTGGCATCAAGAATGTTGATTTTCACTACTAATGCTCATCATGTAAAAGTGTGTCATTTTAGCTGAGCAAAGGCGGTCTAAAGTGTATTCAATTAACCTCTTGGGACTAAACTATTGTTATTTTAGCCATTATTATCAAAACACTACAAAATTGAAGACTGCTTTTCGATGTTCAATTTTTAAAATCATTTCCCAGAAAAAAATAAAAAGAAAACATTACATATTTTATTTATAAATAAATTTATTTTTGAAAATGGAACTGAAAGCGGCCTACACTGCTGCACTAGCGAGCTTGGCGACCCGTTCATGATGTATGCATCAGTGCGTTGGTCAACAAAAATTAAAAAAAAAAATGGTTTTGCCGCGAAACCTAGATTCCCTGATTTCCCTGTAATACAGTTATTTTATTTCATCCCATCGAAGTGAAAAGTAGAGTGTTTAACTCGGGACCAAAGTCCATTCATATTTGATTCTATAGCTTCCTTCGCTGTGTCGTTCCGGAGGCAAAACATCTCGTATGAAATGTCCGGTTTTAGTCCCTCGTTGAACGATCTAGTATTGTGTTGTGTCTGAATAAGTGTGTATCGGTGCAGCGCCGGCGCGCGTGCGCTCTCGACCACCTTCGTCAGGAGCTCGGGATGGGCTCGGTGGAGGATGTCAAGCAACGGATAAACACCTTCAAGAAGTTCGCCGGCAACAGGGTGAGTACCACGTCCAGATCATTCTCGGATAGATCAATTTAGCAATGGATGGTACATATTATATGTTGATGTACATGTATTTATCGTACCGCTTGTTCTTCTACTGATATTTAGTGGCACTTAAGAAGTTCTTCACTGTCATGGATGGATGGACCGAGAGGAATCGGTTTTCACCCACATGCACAGAAATTGCTTCATTATAAAAAAAAGATACATTAATTACGTTTTTTTTTCGTGTCTTCAATGACTTACGTACCAATGACCTAACGTCATCGGCTCTTTTCGTTACGCAACGAAATAACTCGACAGCAATTATCAATACGTCAATAATAGATATTTCTGGACAGTTTTTTGTTATTATTCTTGGAGTGATAGCGAGGTTTAATATAAATTAGGTGTGTTTAGGAATACGATTTATTAATGTAAAGGCGGAATACGCTATCTTTTCAAAATGTTAATAATAGAACAAAGATCACATTTGATCTTTGTTCTATTTTTTTCATTTTTTTAACAGAACTTTCATTCCCGCCAATTCGAAAACGGTCATTTACCGTTTTCGAATTGGCGGGAATGAAAGTTCTGTTTCTTGAATGAATATGTTTATTGTTTCGTAAAGTCTAGCCATCAGTCTATCAGTCTCTACTGTCGCCTCGTCCTTTTCAAATGAATATAACTCGGCCGTGTTATTGATTTATTCTGGGGCTGGACGTAATGTAGTATTAGTAAGATGTTGCGGTGTCGGTCGGTTACAGTTGCGGTACTACGCGGACCGCAGCAGCGCTCACGCTAAGCCCGAGGCCATCCTGCGAGCGGCGCCGCGCTGGCTGCGGGACCTCGAGCCGCATCTCAACCTCTGGACGCAGTTGTTTGTAAATACACTATTACATCATTCACTTGCATCATTGAGTAAGAGTGAAATAAGTAGAGTATCGTTACTCTACCTAGTTCACTCTTATTCAATTAAAGTCAAAGTCAAAAGTCAAAGTCAAAATTCATTTATTCAATAAAATCACAAGGACCACTTTGAAACGTCGGTTTTTATCTAGGTGCCTGTTCCTCCGCGACCAAGCCAGGAAAGAAAGGCAAGAAAACAAGGCTGGTTATTCTTTTTAATGATCCTTTTACAAAACAATAGGTTCGAGTTGGAGCATTTTCAATCCCAAGAGTTTCTGTCATCTAAATAATCAGATATTTTATAGTATGCCTTTTTATAAAGCTTTTGTTTAATTACGTTTTTAAATTTGTTAATTGATAATTTTTGTATATCTCTTGGGAGTTTGTTATAAAAGCGTACACCGTGCCCTTTAAACGATTTACCAACTTTATGGAGTCTACAAGTGGCAACAGCGAGTTTATCTTTATTTCTAGTATTAACATTGTGATTATCGCTTTTTTTCTTAAACAAATTAATATTTTTGTGAACATACATCAGATTTTCATAAATGTCATACTTCAATACAATATTACAAAGTCTATACTTCACCATTTAAGGTGATTTGATAAGAAAGTTGTCATGAGATCGGAGCGATGAACGATGTTTCCTAGAGATAAAAAAATACAATAATGATTGCAGCGCAAGTCTAGCAAGATGCGCAGCCAGACCGGGGGGAAGACGCCGGAGGCCGGGGCTGCCGCCCCTGTGCGAGCGGAGACACCGCAGGGAGGCGGTGCCGGCGGGGCGGCGGCGGAGAGGAAAGGGCAGGCGTCGCGGCTGGCGCTGGATCTAGTGCGGAGTGCGCGGGCGTCGCGCTCGCTGGACGCCCACGTCGTGTGCCGCCGCGTGGGCGTACCCGCAGACAAACTCAACGACCTGCAATGCGTGTGGTGAGTCAATCTGCAGTGGTGGGGCGGAGTGACGATGTGACGGTGACTGTAGCGGGGCGGCGGAGAGGAGATAGCTGGCGTCGCGGCTGGCGCTGGATCTAGTGCGGAGTGCGCGGGCGTCGCGCTCGCTGGACGCCCACGTCGTGTGCCGCCGCGTGGGCGTACCCGCAGACAAACTCAACGACCTGCAATGCGTGTGGTGAGTCAATCTGCAGTGGTGGGGCGGAGTGACGATGTGACGGTGACTGTAGCGGGGCGGCGGAGAGGAGATAGCTGGCGTCGCGGCTGGCGCTGGATCTAGTGCGGAGTGCGCGGGCGTCGCGCTCGCTGGACGCCCACGTCGTGTGCCGCCGCGTGGGCGTACCCGCAGACAAACTCAACGACCTGCAATGCGTGTGGTGAGTCAATCTGCAGTGGTGGGGCGGAGTGACGATGTGACGGTGACTGTAGCGGGGCGGCGGAGAGGAGATAGCTGGCGTCGCGGCTGGCGCTGGATCTAGTGCGGAGTGCGCGGGCGTCGCGCTCGCTGGACGCCCACGTCGTGTGCCGCCGCGTGGGCGTACCCGCAGACAAACTCAACGACCTGCAATGCGTGTGGTGAGTCAATCTGCAGTGGTGGGGCGGAGTGACGATGTGACGGTGACTGTAGCGGGGCGGCGGAGAGGAGATAGCTGGCGTCGCGGCTGGCGCTGGATCTAGTGCGGAGTGCGCGGGCGTCGCGCTCGCTGGACGCCCACGTCGTGTGCCGCCGCGTGGGCGTACCCGCAGACAAACTCAACGACCTGCAGTGCGTGTGGTGAGTCAATCTGCAGTGGTGGGGCGGAGTGACGATGTGACGGTGACTGTAGCGGGGCGGCGGAGAGGAGATAGCTGGCGTCGCGGCTGGCGCTGGATCTAGTGCGGAGTGCGCGGGCGTCGCGCTCGCTGGACGCCCACGTCGTGTGCCGCCGCGTGGGCGTACCCGCAGACAAACTCAACGACCTGCAGTGCGTGTGGCGAGTCAATCTGCAGTGGTGGGGCGGAGTGACGATGTGACGGTGACTGTAGCGGGGCGGCGGAGAGGAGATAGCTGGCGTCGCGGCTGGCGCTGGATCTAGTGCGGAGTGCGCGGGCGTCGCGCTCGCTGGACGCCCACGTCGTGTGCCGCCGCGTGGGCGTACCCGCAGACAAACTCAACGACCTGCAGTGCGTGTGGTGAGTCAATCTGCAGTGGTGGGGCGGAGTGACGATGTGACGGTGACTGTAGCGGGGCGGCGGAGAGGAGATAGCTGGCGTCGCGGCTGGCGCTGGATCTAGTGCGGAGTGCGCGGGCGTCGCGCTCGCTGGACGCCCACGTCGTGTGCCGCCGCGTGGGCGTACCCGCAGACAAACTCGACGACCTGCAGTGCGTGTGGTGAGTCAATCTGCAGTGGTGGGGCGGAGTGACGATGTGACGGTGACTGTAGCGGGGCGGCGGAGAGGAGATAGCTGGCGTCGCGGCTGGCGCTGGATCTAGTGCGGAGTGCGCGGGCGTCGCGCTCGCTGGACGCCCACGTCGTGTGCCGCCGCGTGGGCGTACCCGCAGACAAACTCAACGACCTGCAGTGCGTGTGGTGAGTCAATCTGCAGTGGTGGGGCGGAGTGACGATGTGACGGTGACTGTAGCGGGGCGGCGGAGAGGAGATAGCTGGCGTCGCGGCTGGCGCTGGATCTAGTGCGGAGTGCGCGGGCGTCGCGCTCGCTGGACGCCCACGTCGTGTGCCGCCGCGTGGGCGTACCCGCAGACAAACTCAACGACCTGCAGTGCGTGTGGTGAGTCAATCTGCAGTGGTGGGGCGGAGTGACGATGTGACGGTGACTGTAGCGGGGCGGCGGAGAGGAGATAGCTGGCGTCGCGGCTGGCGCTGGATCTAGTGCGGAGTGCGCGGGCGTCGCGCTCGCTGGACGCCCACGTCGTGTGCCGCCGCGTGGGCGTACCCGCAGACAAACTCAACGACCTGCAGTGCGTGTGGCGAGTCAATCTGCAGTGGTGGGGCGGAGTGACGATGTGACGGTGACTGTAGCGGGGCGGCGGAGAGGAGATAGCTGGCGTCGCGGCTGGCGCTGGATCTAGTGCGGAGTGCGCGGGCGTCGCGCTCGCAGGACGCCCACGTCGTGTGCCGCCGCGTGGGCGTACCCGCAGACAAACTCAACGACCTGCAGTGCGTGTGGTGAGTCAATCTGCAGTGGTGGGGCGGAGTGACGATGTGACGGTGACTGTAGCGGGGCGGCGGAGAGGAGATAGCTGGCGTCGCGTCTGGCGCTGGATCTAGTGCGGAGTGCGCGGGCGTCGCGCTCGCTGGACGCCCACGTCGTGTGCCGCCGCGTGGGCGTACCCGCAGACAAACTCAACGACCTGCAGTGCGTGTGGTGAGTCAATCTGCAGTGGTGGGGCGGAGTGACGATATGACGGTGACTGTAGCGGGGCGGCGGAGAGGAGATAGCTGGCGCTGGGGCTAGTGCGGAGTGCGCGGGCGTCGCGCTCGCTGGACGCCCACGTCGTGTGCCGCCGCGTGGGCGTACCCGCAGACAAACTCAACGACCTGCAGTGCGTGTGGTGAGTCAATCTGCAGTGGTGGGGCGGAGTGACGATGTGACGGTGACTGTAGCGGGGCGGCGGAGAGGAGATAGCTGGCGCTGGGGCTAGTGCGGAGTGCGCGGGCGTCGCGCTCGCTGGACGCCCACGTCGTGTGCCGCCGCGTAGGCGTACCCGCAGACAAACTCAACGACCTGCAGTGCGTGTGGTGAGTCAATCTGCAGTGGTGGGGCGGAGTGACGATGTGACGGTGACTGTAGCGGGGCGGCGGAGAGGAGATAGCTGGCGCTGGGGCTAGTGCGGAGTGCGCGGGCGTCGGGCTCGCTGGACGCCCACGTCGTGTGCCGCCGCGTGGGCGTACCCACAGACAAACTCAACGACCTGCAGTGCGTGTGGTGAGTCAATCTGCAGTGGTGGGGCGGAGTGACGATGTGACGGTGACTGTAGCGGGGCGGCGGAGAGGAGATAGCTGGCGTCGCGGCTGGCGCTGGATCTAGTGCGGAGTGCGCGGGCGTCGCGCTCGCTGGACGCCCACGTCGTGTGCCGCCGCGTGGGCGTACCCGCAGACAAACTCAACGACCTGCAGTGCGTGTGGTGAGTCAATCTGCAGTGGTGGGGCGGAGTGACGATGTGACGGTGACTGTAGCGGGGCGGCGGAGAGGAGATAGCTGGCGCTGGGGCTAGTGCGGAGTGCGCGGGCGTCGCGCTCGCTGGACGCCCACGTCGTGTGCCGCCGCGTGGGCGTACCCGCAGACAAACTCAACGACCTGCAGTGCGTGTGGTGAGTCAATCTGCAGTGGTGGGGCGGAGTGACGATGTGACGGTGACTGTAGCGGGGCGGCGGAGAGGAGATAGCTGGCGTCGCGGCTGGCGCTGGATCTAGTGCGGAGTGCGCGGGCGTCGCGCTCGCTGGACGCCCACGTCGTGTGCCGCCGCGTGGGCGTACCCGCAGACAAACTCAACGACCTGCAGTGCGTGTGGTGAGTCAATCTGCAGTGGTGGGGCGGAGTGACGATGTGACGGTGACTGTAGCGGGGCGGCGGAGAGGAGATAGCTGGCGTCGCGGCTGGCGCTGGATCTAGTGCGGAGTGCGAAGGGCGTCGCGCTCGCTGGACGCCCACGTCGTGTGCCGCCGCGTGGGCGTACCCGCAGACAAACTCAACGACCTGCAGTGCGTGTGGTGAGTCAATCTGCAGTGGTGGGGCGGAGTGACGATGTGACGGTGACTGTAGCGGGGCGGCGGAGAGGAGATAGCTGGCGTCGCGGCTGGCGCTGGATCTAGTGCGGAGTGCGCGGGCGTCGCGCTCGCTGGACGCCCACGTCGTGTGCCGCCGCGTGGGCGTACCCGCAGACAAACTCGACGACCTGCAGTGCGTGTGGTGAGTCAATCTGCAGTGGTGGGGCGGAGTGACGATGTGACGGTGACTGTAGCGGGGCGGCGGAGAGGAGATAGCTGGCGTCGCGGCTGGCGCTGGATCTAGTGCGGAGTGCGCGGGCGTCGCGCTCGCTGGACGCCCACGTCGTGTGCCGCCGCGTGGGCGTACCCGCAGACAAACTCAACGACCTGCAGTGCGTGTGGTGAGTCAATCTGCAGTGGTGGGGCGGAGTGACGATGTGACGGTGACTGTAGCGGGGCGGCGGAGAGGAGATAGCTGGCGTCGCGGCTGGCGCTGGATCTAGTGCGGAGTGCGCGGGCGTCGCGCTCGCTGGACGCCCACGTCGTGTGCCGCCGCGTGGGCGTACCCGCAGACAAACTCGACGACCTGCAGTGCGTGTGGTGAGTCAATCTGCAGTGGTGGGGCGGAGTGACGATGTGACGGTGACTGTAGCGGGGCGGCGGAGAGGAGATAGCTGGCGTCGCGGCTGGCGCTGGATCTAGTGCGGAGTGCGCGGGCGTCGCGCTCGCTGGACGCCCACGTCGTGTGCCGCCGCGTGGGCGTACCCGCAGACAAACTCAACGACCTGCAGTGCGTGTGGTGAGTCAATCTGCAGTGGTGGGGCGGAGTGACGATGTGACGGTGACTGTAGCGGGGCGGCGGAGAGGAGATAGCTGGCGTCGCGGCTGGCGCTGGATCTAGTGCGGAGTGCGCGGGCGTCGCGCTCGCTGGACGCCCACGTCGTGTGCCGCCGCGTGGGCGTACCCGCAGACAAACTCAACGACCTGCAGTGCGTGTGGTGAGTCAATCTGCAGTGGTGGGGCGGAGTGACGATGTGACGGTGACTGTAGCGGGGCGGCGGAGAGGAGATAGCTGGCGTCGCGGCTGGCGCTGGATCTAGTGCGGAGTGCGCGGGCGTCGCGCTCGCTGGACGCCCACGTCGTGTGCCGCCGTGTGGGCGTACCCGCAGACAAACTCAACGACCTGCAGTGCGTGTGGTGAGTCAATCTGCAGTGGTGGGGCGGAGTGACGATGTGACGGTGACTGTAGCGGGGCGGCGGAGAGGAGATAGCTGGCGTCGCGGCTGGCGCTGGATCTAGTGCGGAGTGCGCGGGCGTCGCGCTCGCTGGACGCCCATTCGTGTGCCGCCGCGTGGGCGTACCCGCAGACAAACTCAACGACCTGCAGTGCGTGTGGTGAGTCAATCTGCAGTGGTGGGGCGGAGTGACGATGTGACGGTGACTGTAGCGGGGCGGCGGAGAGGAGATAGCTGGCGTCGCGGCTGGCGCTGGATCTAGTGCGGAGTGCGCGGGCGTCGCGCTCGCTGGACGCCCACGTCGTGTGCCGCCGCGTGGGCGTACCCGCAGACAAACTCAACGACCTGCAGTGCGTGTGGTGAGTCAATCTGCAGTGGTGGGGCGGAGTGACGATGTGACGGTGACTGTAGCGGGGCGGCGGAGAGGAGATAGCTGGCGCTGGGGCTAGTGCGGAGTGCGCGGGCGTCGCGTTCGCTGCAGTGCGTGCGGCGAGTTAGTCTGCAGTGGTGGGGCGGAGTGACGGTGTGACGGTGTGATGGTGACTGTAGCGGGGCGGGGGGGTGGATGCCGGCAGGTGGCGCATGATGGACGTGGTGCGACGCAAGCTGGCGCTGCAGCGTGACGGCGGGGCGGAGGGGGGCGGGGGAGGGGCGGAGGCGCTGCGCTTCTCGTCGGTGGAGGCGCTGCTGGCAGACCTGCTGCTGCTGCTCGACGACTCGCTCCGCACGCTCTGCGAGAGCGGTGACTACGACTCCATGCAGGTACTCGCTCCCCTCACATACCTCCTCCAGGACTCTCACGATGAAAAACGCTTCCGAAAGAGTGTCTAGTACCGGACTTATTTCGATCGAAGTCAAAATTATTCGTTAAAACCATTAGGATCATTTTGAATCATCATTTTTACCTACTACCGACCTACTGCGTGTTTCTCCGCTACCAAGCCAGGAAAGAAACTATTTTTAAAGTTTCTTACAAAACAATAGGTGCATTTTAAATAGGAAGTGATAAAGTCTAGAGCAACGTTCCTAATACCATAATAGCAATCGATGTGTGGTCTATTTCATTTTTTCATTTATTTATTCACAAACAATATAAATTGTGTCGGAGCATTATACATAATAATAAAATAAAATAAAATTACTATAAATGTCATGTGGGTTAAATGAGTCAAGATTTGTCGGAACAAAATTTGACAATAAAATAGTAACATTTATTCGACAAGAATTGTTTAAGTTTATATTTGAAGATGTATGTACTGTGAATCGATTTGAAAATAATAGGCAGATTATTATATAACTATATAGCCTGGTACCGAACAAAATGTTCTGATATAAATGTTCTGATATACATAGTCTGGGCAAGAAATCATTTTTCGAATCTTTTCTTCTAGTCATCTCACGTACTGGCCTTTTAGTAAGAATGACCAAAATGTGACAGGGCACAGTTAGTATACCAAGTCTTACAAAGTTTTCTCTACACGAGTCAGTTTGAGGGATACGTACCATGGTCCTAACAGCTCGTTTATGAATGAATGCTGAATTAACATTGTAGTCATAACTATTACCCCAGAACATAATGCTATAGCGAAGTCTCGATTCCACAAATGCGTAATATACTAGATTTAATTGTTCTAATGTAACTTCATCTCGTTGGCTTCTAATGGCATAGTATGCAGAACTAATAGTGTTTTCAATTGATTTCAATTAATTTTTCCAGTTCAATAACTTGTCAATATTTATACCTAGGAATTTTACCACATCAATATATGCAATTAATATGTCATTATAGTTCACTCGTAGCTTTTCATTATTTTCAGATGCCGTCTTGAATAGCATAACATTTGTCTTTTTAATATTTAAGATTAAATTATTAATTCCAAACCATCCCTTGAAACCTCTTAATGCTGTGTTTAACTTGTCAGTCAGTTCATCTAGTGTGCCTGCGGAGATAACGGCATTCGTATCATCAGCAAAGATAACCAACTTAAGATCTGTGAGGTATTTTTCCGTAAAATTTATCAAATCATTCGTATAAATAATAAATAAAATTGGCCCTAGAATCGATCCCTGCGATACTCCTCTAGTAACTTGAGTCAGCTCTGACTTATGAATTACTTCTTCGTTATGCTCTACTGCCCTAACTTTTACATATTGTTGTCGGTTTCTCATATAAGACTCGGACTCTACGCATCGAATAATCGACGAGTCACAGAAAACGTCTAAAGAGTCATGCGATTTCTCCCATCCATCAAATATGTGCGATCTAACTCAATACCAGCATTGATCTACCCCTTAGTAAATCAGAATTCTTTACAATGCAGCAAATAATTAATTTGTCCATTAAAAGAGCTCTTCTAGCTTAGCGTGAAAAATATTTTTGTCTCTCTCTTTTGTTTGACGGAACAGATGACAAAAATCGTTTTTGTATTCTAATTCGTAGACAAATTCGAAACTTTTTATCCCAGCTTTCAGCTCTTGTTAAGCGGGCAGAACTCCAGTCCGGCTCGATCACCATCCGCTTAAAACGCGGATGGTGTTCTAATAATCGTATCACGATGAGCTCCATCCCCCACTTCCTCGCATCTTCCGTAGTGCGTGCGTCCGTACTGTAGTCTGCGCGTGTGTCGGTTGCAGGGGCTGGTGGGGCTGTTCCACCTGGCGCAGCTGTACCGGCTGGAGGAGCCGCCGGGGGAGGGGGAGGGGGAGGAGGAGGGGCGGAGGGAGATGGCGGCGCGGTGGAGGCGCGCGCATCGTGCGTTCCTGGCACGGACGAACAGCTTCAGGTACGACAACCGAAGCATTCTACTAAATTTTGAGGTGGACACGTCGCGTCAACTCCGCCAACTGCGCCGCGGTCGAGACTCGAGTGGCGTTCAAGTTAAGCAACATAATGAATAGGTTGTGGTGTTCGTTGCAGAGGCGCGTGCCGGTCGCTGGTGCTGCTGCAGCGGCGCTGGCACGAGCTGAAGGTCAGCGCGAGGCGCAGCGTGCAGGCGTACTCGCGCGACGCCCGCGCCGCGACGCCCGACCCGCTGCACGCCGCCATACTCAAGAGGTGAGCCACCCATCCATCCATGAACACCCATCCACCCGCAACACCAGCCGTCCTTACAACCAGATACACATTTCTACAATATTGTTACGAGCTAGGGATCGGGATTACAGCGTACCGTGATTAGCACACTACTATTATCATGATTTCTAAACGGAATCCATGGACAACGGTCATCAAGTCGATGTACTCTACACAGACTAGAAAAGCATTCGATCTAATCGACCATAGGCTACTGTTATCCAAGCTTTACTTGGCATATTGGCATAAGAGGAGACTTACTCAGATGGTTCTCATCCTGTATCAAGAATAGATAGAATAGGCTATTGTCATCGACAATTACATTTCAAGCTGGGTTTCTATTCCTAGTGGCGTAACTCAAGGATCTTTACTTGGACCCCTTCTATTCCTGACTTTTGTTAATGATATTTCCAGATGCTTTCTAAACAGTATTTTTTTGTATTATCCGGATGACATGAAGATCTTTAAAATTATCAAATCACCCCATGATGTTTCCTGACTGCAAGCAGATCTTTCCCGACTTATTGTAGGTTCACCCTCAAAACAAAAATAACACCATCATCCCATCTGTAAAAAACAACATACCTTACAAAAAATCTGCGTTTTTAGGGACCTTGGAGTACTACATGACTCTAAACTTCTATCCGAAACCTTACTTCAACCTGGGACTAAATGCTGGTATCTACACTCCACAGTGGAAGCTCTCCAGGGTCGTTCCTATTCCCAAAAGCTCAAATGAATCTCTGGTTGAAAAATACCGCCCGATAGCGTTCCTCTGTTGCTTAGCTAAAGTTTTTGAGAGCATTTTGCACAAATATATTTATGCTCAGGTCAGTAAGTTCTTGTGCGACGAACAACACAGTTTCAGAAGCAAGCGATCTGTAAATACGAACTTAAGACACTCGTAGACTTTATTTCTTTTAGTTTAGATCAGGGTCGCCAGGTGGACGTCCGTTATTTTGCCTAGGGTATAATTCACTGGAGGCACGGCGATCTTACGATCAAATAACCGCAGTCTGTAAAATCCGTGCCGACTCTACGTCCCGGACGATGATTGCCGCGGTCGGAGGCATCTGCTGTTTGCCGGTCGGCTGCCGGCATCGCGTACCGCAGCACGAGGCTGCTCACAATGGTCACCCATCCCGCGCGTACCTCACGGCGCTCAACGCTTTTCTTTCTTTCTGTTAGCCCCGATTTTGGCATGTTCTCAGATACATGGACAATAATTGTAAAGGAATGCATGTGTTATTGTGAGCGTCATTAATTTGTGCTTTATATTTCTTTTTTACTATTGACATTATTAATTATTGATGTTCCTTATATTAATGTATTTGAATTGTTGGTGTATAGTGAATAGTATGATTTATTTTAAAATAGTTATAATTGGCCCTCGGTCGTGTTAATTAAAGTAAACAAATATCGAACATTTGAGAAGTATTTGCGAACGAGCAAAAACCTTCAAAATACTCAACTGCACTTTCGTCCGCAGCATCCTTGAATACTCATCTGAAATCTGAAACCCTCGTTATGATAAATACATCGATAGAATATATCGCTTCCAAATCAAATTCATCCAGTATCTCTGCTTTCGATTCAGGATGCTCAAACGATCTTTGTAAACTTTTGTTTAAAGTCGGCTATCCTATGCTGGCGGTTCATACTTTGTTTGTTTCTTAAGTTGTTTTATCTATTATAAGATTATCTATATGTATTAGTATCATCCGCTGTTGGTTTTCTTAAATAGTAAATAAACAAATGTGTGGTTGGTCCCGCACAGGTTCCCGCACGTGGTGACCGCGCCGCTGCCGTCGTGGCGCGACCTCGTCAACGCGGGCGCCGTCATCGAGGACGCCGACCAGGTAACGCACGATGTGAGCCCCCTCTCCCCCTCCCCCCCTCTCCACCCCTCCCCCCCCGCTCTACACGCTGACCCTGCTGCATTCCAGAGCGAGCCGGAGCCGGGACCGGAGCCGGAGCCGGAGATGGAGGGGGTGCAGATGCTGTCCGCGCGGGAACTATCGCACTACAGACACGAACGAAGTGAGCCCTCCACTATTACATCATTGCTTTACATTTACAATCAAATGCAGCAATACTGCTTCACCACCCAGACCCGAAATAAATGAATATTCCGGCCGAGCAATATTCCCTCGGCGAAGGACGAGGCTACAGCCGGCCCCTTTTCCTGAACGAGGCCGTAACTGCTATTTCGGCCGACGCTTGTTTAGTTAAGAAAAGTTAAAGAAAAGTTTCTTTAATTTGCGAGGAAACTACGAACAAATTAATCCAGAAGTTTCATTCCCGACAATTTGTCTGCGCGTCTTTGTTCTTTTTACAAGCTTTCGGAAATAAATACGCATTCAGCCTTAATTAAATAATAATAAATATCGTGTACATAAAAACATTTACCTGATGTTAGTGCGCACTTAGAAAACATATCACTCTGTGACTTGAACAGTTTCCACATCTTGTATTCAAAAGCTAAACCGCAGCTTTCAATTTCAACAATATAAGCTTGTTCCATTGGCCAGCTACTAACATAAACGGCTTTAAAAACATTTTTTTAAACAAATTCAATATTTAGCAAACATCAGATTGTACGAGCAAAAAAGTAGTTAATATGATGCTTCTGTAATGAATGATGCTTGTGATCCAGAGTCTATGAATGCTCGCAATACGTGTGTGTTTTCCTCGTTGCAATGGATGGAGTGTGCGTTGCTGTAGCAAGAAGTGCTCGACCATTATTAAAGCACATGCTCATCAGGGTCAGTTACCATTTCTTTGTCGTGGTGGAGGTGGTGAGATGATCATCAAAATATCCTCTTGCCACATTTCAAATACCAATTTTGCAAGCGAAACTGTTTTGCACTAAAGTTCGGATACGGCTGGTACACATTTATTAACATTTATTGAACCAGGGTAAGCATGAGATATTTGTCTAGGCACCCTGGTTCACTGCGTTAGCGTGAAAGGAAAACTAAGGTTTTCCTTTGACGCTAGCGCAAATTTGTCAAGGTGAAACTTGGCAGCAGTCACGTGACATTTCCACAGCTAGTGTGATTCCCATACGATTCAATCTCTCCGCAGGCGTTAACGCCAACAGAAAGTGGTATTTGTCTAGACACTCCGGACCCCACGGATCAATTCGTTGAACAGATCAGGCAAGAAATTATGGATAAACAGAGTGCGTGTGTGTGTATGCTTGTAGCTGCCAAAGATGAGGAGGACGACCTGGTGTTGATCGAGAAAGAGATCGAGACCATAGACTTAATTAACATGGCGGACGATCCCCCGGAAAGACCATCGCACCCCGCGCCCCCCGCGCAGCACTACGCCTTCCACGACCACGTGAAACAGCAGGTGAGCACCTCTGCATTCACACAACCAGCTCAACACCTGCAGTTCCGCTTTTACAAATAATCGCCCTCAAATTGTTGCGCATACTACCTATCATTATAATCCCTGTCCGCTGTTTGAATTCGCCAGCTGAAAGACAAACGCAAGAAGTTCGCGAACCAGCTGCAGAAGGAGCTCGACAAACAGCTGAAAGACATCCAGCTCCACGAGGGAGTGAGCGAGATGACGCTGCTGCAGGAGTCGCGGCCCGAGGGTGAGCCGCTGTTCATATACGACAGCGACAGCGACGTCGATTGCACTGAGGACAGGTGAGCGAGACACACTGCTGGACGACATACAGCTCCACGAGGGAGTGAGCGAGATGACAATACCACGTGTAGTGAAATAATTGAAGAAGGGTTTGTATGTGACGTGTGTGTTTCAGGAACCAGAACATAGAGATGATAGCGGCGACGCTGGGCGCGGACGAGAAGCCGAGCCTGATCCCGAGCGGCTCGCAAGTCAAGCTGGAGACCCCCTCGCCCCCCTCCTCCACCTCCACCCCCTCCCCCGCACTGCACCGAGCGGAGGACGGCGAGGGGAGCGACGACGAGTGCGGCGCCATCGGTGAGTTCACATGCACCAACTCCCGTCAAATATTTCTCTCCATCCTAAGGTTCTTAGAATGTGCAAGCTGAAATGGCAATCGGCAGGCCATACAGTTCGCTAACTTGCAACCGCTGGAGAGGAAAGGTTCTGGAATGACGACCACGAATCGGACAGGCCACGCAGATAGCTGCGTGGCCTGTCCGATTCGTGGTCGATAGCGATTGCCATTCAACTGGCAGCTATATCACCTACCAATTAACGAACCAGCAGTGTACCAGCAGGCAGATGGACCGATGTCATCTCATCCTTTGAGAGAAGGCGGTCGATGGAGGTGGCCCAGGATCGTTCTTCGTGGCATTTGTAGGGGCCAAAGTCCAGCTGTGGGCGTCTACATGCTGAGCTTTATGATGATATTTCCGTCTCTTTCTTTTGTTGGAGGGAAAAGAGAACCAAAAGCGATATGTCTTCCCATGGTGGTGATGGTAGTCTGCTGGCAGCGGACCGTGTAGAGAGAGACGGAATTTGTTGTGTTGTAGATGAGAAGCTGCTGATGGACGCTCGCGTGGTCCTCGTGCGGATGGAAGAGGGGGGGGTCATCCCTCGCCCCCGCAAGCGCAGCCTCCTCTCAGACTGCTCCTCTGACCTTTCCGTCAAAGTCAAGATTGAAAGGATCGATGAAGAGAGGTGAGTTCTCGCACCGCCGCGAGGCGCGATCCGTTCTTTCACCGCACTGCTGGTGCTTTCACCTTCAGCCACGAGCCCAATCAGAGACGCCTCACCTCGATCCGAACATTTACTCGATGAAGAGTGACCGATCAATTGAAAAGCCCTAGTTCTGACACGGTTTCAGTGAGATACCTGCACTGCCCCCAATAAAAAAGTAGTACTTAAAATTCCTATTTTACTCATAATTTTGTGTGGAATAAAAAATAAAATAATAAACACTTGCTTAAAATTAATAAGAGTTCATAAAACTATCGGTCCTACCATGTACGAGTAACTTTACTGTGGGTAAAAAGGTTTGTTAATGTACTCCGGTGACCTTAACGCGCCTTTCTAGCTTTATGGTTTGTGGTTTGGTTTATGAGTTAAAGTCTTGAGTCGTATGAGATAAAACTATAAAAACACTTTAACACAAATGACTATAAGATAACTTAATGAAATGGCAATGGTTTGAGGTCGCGATGTCCGGAACGCGGTTGAACGCGACCTGGTTGTGATAGAGGTGGAGGAGCACATCCGGCGGTGCGTGGATTGCTTGCGCGACCTGGTTGTGATAGAGGTGGAGGAGCACATCCGGCGGTGCGTGGATTGCTTGCGCGACCTGGTTGTGATAGAGGTGGAGGAGCACATCCGGCGGTGCGTGGATTGCTTGCGCGACCTGGTTGTGATAGAGGTGGAGGAGCACATCCGGCGGTGCGTGGATTGCTTGCGCGACCTGGTTGTGATAGAGGTGGAGGAGCACATCCGGCGGTGCGTGGATTGCTTGCGCGACCTGGTTGTGATAGAGGTGGAGGAGCACATCCGGCGGTGCGTGGATTGCTTGCGCGACCTGGTTGTGATAGAGGTGGAGGAGCACATCCGGCGGTGCGTGGATTGCTTGCGCGACCTGGTTGTGATAGAGGTGGAGGAGCACATCCGGCGGTGCGTGGATTGCTTGCGCGACCTGGTTGTGATAGAGGTGGAGGAGCACATCCGGCGGTGCGTGGATTGCTTGCGCGACCTGGTTGTGATAGAGGTGGAGGAGCACATCCGGCGGTGCGTGGATTGCTTGCGCGACCTGGTTGTGATAGAGGTGGAGGAGCACATCCGGCGGTGCGTGGATTGCTTGCGCGACCTGGTTGTGATAGAGGTGGAGGAGCACATCCGGCGGTGCGTGGATTGCTTGCGCGACCTGGTTGTGATAGAGGTGGAGGAGCACATCCGGCGGTGCGTGGATTGCTTGCGCGACCTGGTTGTGATAGAGGTGGAGGAGCACATCCGGCGGTGCGTGGATTGCTTGCGCGACCTGGTTGTGATAGAGGTGGAGGAGCACATCCGGCGGTGCGTGGATTGCTTGCGCGACCTGGTTGTGATAGAGGTGGAGGAGCACATCCGGCGGTGCGTGGATTGCTTGCGCGACCTGGTTGTGATAGAGGTGGAGGAGCACATCCGGCGGTGCGTGGATTGCTTGCGCGACCTGGTTGTGATAGAGGTGGAGGAGCACATCCGGCGGTGCGTGGATTGCTTGCGCGACCTGGTTGTGATAGAGGTGGAGGAGCACATCCGGCGGTGCGTGGATTGCTTGCGCGACCTGGTTGTGATAGAGGTGGAGGAGCACATCCGGCGGTGCGTGGATTGCTTGCGCGACCTGGTTGTGATAGAGGTGGAGGAGCACATCCGGCGGTGCGTGGATTGGTTGCGATGCAGACGTGGAGGAGCGGATGGATGTGCGTGGATTGGTTGCGATGCAGACGTGGAGGAGCGGATGGATGTGCGTGGATTGGTTGCGATGCAGACGTGGAGGAGCGGATGGATGTGCGTGGATTGGTTGCGATGCAGACGTGGAGGAGCGGATGGATGTGCGTGGATTGGTTGCGATGCAGACGTGGAGGAGCGGATGGATGTGCGTGGATTGGTTGCGATGCAGACGTGGAGGAGCGGATGGATGTGCGTGGATTGGTTGCGATGCAGACGTGGAGGAGCGGATGGATGTGCGTGGATTGGTTGCGATGCAGACGTGGAGGAGCGGATGGATGTGCGTGGATTGGTTGCGATGCAGACGTGGAGGAGCGGATGGATGTGCGTGGATTGGTTGCGATGCAGACGTGGAGGAGCGGATGGATGTGCGTGGATTGGTTGCGATGCAGACGTGGAGGAGCGGATGGATGTGCGTGGATTGGTTGCGATGCAGACGTGGAGGAGCGGATGGATGTGCGTGGATTGGTTGCGATGCAGACGTGGAGGAGCGGATGGATGTGCGTGGATTGGTTGCGATGCAGACGTGGAGGAGCGGATGGATGTGCGTGGATTGGTTGCGATGCAGACGTGGAGGAGCGGATGGATGTGCGTGGATTGGTTGCGATGCAGACGTGGAGGAGCGGATGGATGTGCGTGGATTGGTTGCGATGCAGACGTGGAGGAGCGGATGGATGTGCGTGGATTGGTTGCGATGCAGACGTGGAGGAGCGGATGGATGTGCGTGGATTGGTTGCGATGCAGACGTGGAGGAGCGGATGGATGTGCGTGGATTGGTTGCGATGCAGACGTGGAGGAGCGGATGGATGTGCGTGGATTGGTTGCGATGCAGACGTGGAGGAGCGGATGGATGTGCGTGGATTGGTTGCGATGCAGACGTGGAGGAGCGGATGGATGTGCGTGGATTGGTTGCGATGCAGACGTGGAGGAGCGGATGGATGTGCGTGGATTGGTTGCGATGCAGACGTGGAGGAGCGGATGGATGTGCGTGGATTGGTTGCGATGCAGACGTGGACGAGCGGATGGATGTGCGTGGATTGGTTGCGATGCAGACGTGGAGGAGCGGATGGATGTGCGTGGATTGGTTGCGATGCAGACGTGGACGAGCGGATGGATGTGCGTGGATTGGTTGCGATGCAGACGTGGAGGAGCGGATGGATGTGCGTGGATTGGTTGCGATGCAGACGTGGACGAGCGGATGGATGTGCGTGGATTGGTTGCGATGCAGACGTGGAGGAGCGGATGGATGTGCGTGGATTGGTTGCGATGCAGACGTGGAGGAGCGGATGGATGTGCGTGGATTGGTTGCGATGCAGACGTGGAGGAGCGGATGGATGTGCGTGGATTGGTTGCGATGCAGACGTGGAGGAGCGGATGGATGTGCGTGGATTGGTTGCGATGCAGACGTGGAGGAGCGGATGGATGTGCGTGGATTGGTTGCGATGCAGACGTGGAGGAGCGGATGGATGTGCGTGGATTGGTTGCGATGCAGACGTGGAGGAGCGGATGGATGTGCGTGGATTGGTTGCGATGCAGACGTGGAGGAGCGGATGGATGTGCGTGGATTGGTTGCGATGCAGACGTGGAGGAGCGGATGGATGTGCGTGGATTGGTTGCGATGCAGACGTGGAGGAGCGGATGGATGTGCGTGGATTGGTTGCGATGCAGACGTGGAGGAGCGGATGGATGTGCGTGGATTGGTTGCGATGCAGACGTGGAGGAGCGGATGGATGTGCGTGGATTGGTTGCGATGCAGACGTGGAGGAGCGGATGGATGTGCGTGGATTGGTTGCGATGCAGACGTGGAGGAGCGGATGGATGTGCGTGGATTGGTTGCGATGCAGACGTGGAGGAGCGGATGGATGTGCGTGGATTGGTTGCGATGCAGACGTGGAGGAGCGGATGGATGTGCGTGGATTGGTTGCGATGCAGACGTGGAGGAGCGGATGGATGTGCGTGGATTGGTTGCGATGCAGACGTGGAGGAGCGGATGGATGTGCGTGGATTGGTTGCGATGCAGACGTGGAGGAGCGGATGGATGTGCGTGGATTGGTTGCGATGCAGACGTGGAGGAGCGGATGTGCGTGTTACTGCATCCGAACACTATCTACAATTATAGAAGAATTTTATTAATCTGTTGCTGTTTGCTAAAATTACATAATGAGAGTAGGAGGCGAGAGGTGCGATACGGAGATAGAGGAGGTGCATGATGATGATGATGCGTCGGTTGTCGCGTTGCAGGTGCGATGAGCCGAAGGGTAGGCAGGTGAAGACGATGGCCAAGAAGCTGATCTCCGAGATGATGCGCGAGGAGAGCGCGGACTTGAACCCTGCCGCCTCCAACAACAACAACAAGAAGAAGGTAACCCTTGCTAACTGACTCACAAACAAGGATTTGAAGTCCTAACATTTTTGGCACATGCCCGAATCGCCCACATTTTGAATAGTATTTTACATGGTAGGTTGCAAGCCCATCGCGCCGCTTATTGGAACACTCACTGATAGCACATACCTTTGAATATTTGGTCCTAGTGCATGTCGGTTAACTTAAGATGTTTCCCATTATTATAATAATAATAATAAGTCGCTTTATTTCAGACACGAGATCCATTTCATATATCGTAGTCACAATAAAAATACACATACAATAAAAATACAAAGTATGTACTTAGATATGTACCTATGCAAATACATACATATGAGTCAGGATGCTATTTGCACCCAGCGTCTATAGATCTCCGTTTGGATGAATATATCCGACGGACTAGACGGATATAATAGTGTTTTTACACCGGCCAACCCTGGACATGAATTTAGCGATGCGGTTCCTCCGGATAGCATTCAAAGAATCAACGCGCGCCTCCAAGTACATACCGGAGGCGCTGCAGTAACCTTCTAGTCCTAATAGCTGCCTAAATATATTATTATAGGCAACTCGAATGCCATCATGCGCTTTTTGCGTGTAGTTGATCCAGAGTTGGCACGTGTGAACCGTCTGACAGAACGATCTAAATAGTGTCAGTTTAACGTCACGGGATGAGCGACCAAACTTCCTTATGATCATGTTACCGACTACACATAGCGCTCTTCGCTGTCGCTCGATATCCTCGTCATCTTTAAGGCTCGACGACACGATATGGCCAAGATACTTGAAGCTCTCCACGATCTTAACAGGCTGCCCATTGAGAAAAACACTGGGCACACAGTCGGGACCCTTACCAGACCTAAATACGATCATCTCTGTCTTTTTAACGTTGTAAATTAAGTCATGGCGAGTTACTATTAGTTTTCTTAGCCCTTTGATCGCGAGGCTAAGCAACACCATATCATCGGCGTAGCTGAGATTATTGGCATACCTGCCATCTAATCTCAGCCCGACCGGGGTGCTGCTCAGCTCCACGATCAAATCATTAACGTATGCATTAAATAGATCTGGAGAAGTTACCCCCCCCCCCCCCCCCCCCCCCCCCCCCTGCCTCACGCCACATGAAAGCCTGTAGCATGCAGACAGTTCCTGGCCCCACCTGGTGTTGTTAGTCTGGTTTCGATACCAATACCGAAGCAAACCAACAACATCATTCGGGGCACTTGTGCGCTGTATCTTCTCCCAAAGCAGGGTCCTAATACCTAATGTCGCTGCTATGCTATTCTGTATAACTCTTTCAAGTATCTTGGCCATTATCGTAGCAAGCGAGATGGGCCCATAGTTAGCCATGCTCGAGGCATCACCCGTTTTGTTCTTTAAAATAGGTCCGACCAGTGTGCGTATCATGTCACCTGGTAGGTAACAATGTCGCAGGCATATATTGAAGAACCTAGCAAGTACATCACATATACTCGTATGCTGGCCCGCATACAACAAGTGCTCAACACTCAGGCCGTCGTCGTGGCCAGGAGACGTTCCACGTGTCATATTTCTAAGTATTTTTTCAACATCACGGGGTGTTACAGTTACGTGGGTAGTTCCCGGGTCACAACGCACTATGGGACGAAACGGTTCGTATCGTGTCGAAAATCTGTATCTTTCTTAGTTTTCGATATAACCAAATGAAATTTTGCACACATATTAACAGATATATAGGCTACAAAATTAACCATTTGGGGTACATACATTTGTTTTGGTATACTTACAAAAAAATCATGAAAATTTAAATTCTTTATTTTTCATACAAACGCTGAATATTTTTACATCAAATACTTTTATTATCAAGTAAAATATGAAAATTTGTTAATTTAACATATTATTAGACAAAATACACATTTTTTATCATAAAAAATATTTATAATTTAACCTATCCATCAAGTTCATAGTGAAACTAGGCAGTAGTTGTTTCGATATTTAAAAGATTTTTAGCTTCCTCCCACGACTCTTGAAATTGTTTCTGTAGGTTGTCTTAAGCTAGATATGTATGGATCAGATGTATATAGCAAAGCATGGAATACGTCTTCGTAAGTAGCGAATCTAGAACACTTTCTTGGGTGACTTAGTCGATTTTTTTTGTAATCTTTGTTCCTCGACTCTTGTGCATCTTCAGATAATTTTTCTATGGGTAAAACGGCAAAATGTTTTACTACATTTTCTCCGTGTATCAGAATTTTGTGGACTGATGGCATGTAGTACCACCTGTATTTTTCCACGTATAATTGGGCAGTGTTGCGGGTAAATTCTCCAAATTTTTGTGACCTAATTGACAAACCTGATGACAAGGTTTGTAGAATGACATAGAATCGTTTAACTAATTCTTCGTCAACCCCTGTGATCTCTGAAGTACAGAGGTAATTTAAAAAAAAAAACGACGAGCTGTATGTGTTCCATCGTTATTGCTGCCTCTACCTTGACGAGGCGTATCAGTGTGTAAACCAATTTGTGTTCAAACAGTTCTTGTGCTAGCATTTTTTCGTGTTCTTTGATTTTTTGTTTTCTGGAGTAGTTGCCGACTATCTTTGGAAAGCAAGGTTATATGAGTATGTGTAACAGCATCTCCATGCATCTTATCCATGCGTGCAAAGTCGATAAACCATACTGATAAGCATCTTCATTTTCTGGTTTGTATGTAACTTTATTTAAATCATCAGCTCCAGAACTTGTGTCTGTTAATAGCTGTGCAACCTTTCCGTCAATCATTGTGAGGAACAACTCGTGGCTAACTTCAACCAGTTCACTATCTTGCTTTACTTTCGTATTTTGTAAGTTATTTATTTGAGATCGAGTCTTGCTAACTACAGATCTGGAGTTTCTTTTGCAAACTCCAGTATGCATATCTCCGCATCGGGAAGTCTCGGTAACAAAGCAAAGTAAATGTAAAGTTCTGAAAGTGACAAATTACTAAAGGTCCAAGAAATATTTTTTTTTGCAAGTATACACATATTTTTATAATTTTTATGATAAAATAAAAAGATAAAATAATAAGCTTTTAAATGATGTGCAACACTTTCACGTTTTGTTTTTAAATTATTCATAATAATAGACGTGAAAGTCGCGGTTTGTTACTTCTTCTGGATGCAGAGTTACAATAGTAAAGTTCAAGTGCAAAGTTTGGCTATAAAACAATTGTGCTTATGTTTATTTTTTGTAGTAACAAGTAGCCCAGACATCCTATTAGATAGATCCAACTCAAAAACTATTAAAATCTAACATTCACCAAACCTATTTTCGGCACGATACGAACCGTTACGTCCCACCGTGCAACGTCCAGAATCGCTGCTACTGCGCATTAATTTACGTTGAAATGTTTTTCTAAATAAATTTGAAATATTTTTCTTATTATTCTCTCCTTCAATGTTTATTGGAATGCTGATTTTACTATCCAACTTCTTTGTTTCTTTCCAAAATTGCACAAGATTACCTAATTATAATGCGACATAGCCGCGACAGGAATAATACTGTAAGTACATTTTTTTTAATCCTGGGTGGATTCTCAGGACGCTCTAGACGTCTTCTGTGATTTGTCCAAGGCATTTGATTATGTATATCATGAAACATTGATAAAATCTTCATCTCTATGATGTGAGTGGCGATTTCCTAGACTTTCTCATTTCTTACTGAAGTGACAGAATACAAAGAGTTGACGTAAATGGAAAACGCTCTTCGGGGTCAGTGGTTTGTTACAATAGGTGTGTCACAAGGATCAATACTCGGGCCATTCCTGTTTCTATTTTGCAATAATGATTTAATTGAAAGTTAATGTTTCGATCTAAGACGAAGAGTTAGATCTCGCGGAAGCTATTGTATCGACGAGTCCAATTTCTTGAAATAAACGTGTCGTCCAATGGAATAAACGAATTATTTATTTGTGTAAGGTCGGGTTTGAACTCATGCTTTTCGGATCCGAAACCATGGGTCGGTCCACTCGTCCAATACGTCGCTTAACAATATCCCAGTAACCACTGTTAGTAGAGTGACACTGTTGATAGTGTTATTGATTTATCGTAAAAGTTTGAAAAAAAATGTACCATTGTTTTGGTCCAGGTCCAACTCCCTAACATCGAGGAAGTCAGGAAGAATAACCTGAGCATGTTGACGGCGCAAGTGGCCCCCCTCACCACGGACTGCACCGGGGGGGTGCTCCCGAGGATGGGGGAGGGGGAACAGCAGCACGCGGGGGAGCGGAATTCCAGGAGAAGTTCCACTGGTATTTATTTGTTATTCTTTTGATGCATTTTATTGAGTACCTAGTTTATCTAGGTGAAGTACACTAATATCGTGTTCCATTCCAAAATGTAATTTTTAAGAAGGGACTTTTTGAGAATATGTTTGTTAGGATTGTTAGGACTGGGACATTTTCGACACACTTTGCGCACCAAAGTGTGTATTTCTGTAACCTTGTTGAGAAAACAATGATGTTTTTTTTAATCCTTTTCGCGAACGGCGTGTACGTATTTTCGATGTTGTTCATAGACTCGTCGGGTTCTCTGCACATCGACGAGGGAGGCGGCGCGCCCGATGACGTCACACTCAGCGCCAGCGAGCTGCAGCGCGCGCTCGCCCGACTCGACGGACAGGTGAGAACCCCCTCCCACACCCCATCTCCCCCTTCACTTACCACAACTCCCTCGTCGCGCGGCGGTGCAGTAATGTGTACGTGTGTTGTTGTCAGCGCGGCGCCGAGAGGGCGGGAACGAAGGGCGCGGCGGGGGGCACGGCCCACCAGCACTGCTGCACGGCGCGGAGGCAGCGCGTTCTCAACGCGGCGCGGCGTCGCCTGGCCGCGCGCTCCGGCCGCGCTCCGCCCGCGCCGCTAGACATACACGGGTAAGGACGCGGGGGCACGGGGGCACGGCCCACCAGCACTGCTGCACGGCGCGGAGGCAGCGCGTTCTCAACGCGGCGCGGCGTCGCCTGGCCGCGCGCTCCGGCCGCGCTCCGCCCGCGCCGCTAGACATACACGGGTAAGGACGCGGGGGCACGGGGGCACGGCCCACCAGCACTGCTGCACGGCGCGGAGGCAGCGCGTTCTCAACGCGGCGCGGCGTCGCCTGGCCGCGCGCTCCGGCCGCGCTCCGCCCGCGCCGCTAGACATACACGGGTAAGGACGCGGGGGCACGGGGGCACGGCCCACCAGCACTGCTGCACGGCGCGGAGGCAGCGCGTTCTCAACGCGGCGCGGCGTCGCCTGGCCGCGCGCTCCGGCCGCGCTCCGCCCGCGCCGCTAGACATACACGGGTAAGGACGCGGGGGCACGGGGGCACGGCCCACCAGCACTGCTGCACGGCGCGGAGGCAGTGCGTTCTCAACGCGGCGCGGCGTCGCCTGGCCGCGCGCTCCGGCCGCGCTCCGCCCGCGCCGCTAGACATACACGGGTAAGGACGCGGGGGCACGGGGGCACGGCCCACCAGCACTGCTGCACGGCGCGGAGGCAGCGCGTTCTCAACGCGGCGCGGCGTCGCCTGGCCGCGCGCTCCGGCCGCGCTCCGCCCGCGCCGCTAGACATACACGGGTAAGGACGCGGGGGCACGGGGGCACGGCCCACCAGCACTGCTGCACGGCGCGGAGGCAGCGCGTTCTCAACGCGGCGCGGCGTCGCCTGGCCGCGCGCTCCGGCCGCGCTCCGCCCGCGCCGCTAGACATACACGGGTAAGGACGCGGGGGCACGGGGGCACGGCCCACCAGCACTGCTGCACGGCGCGGAGGCAGCGCGTTCTCAACGCGGCGCGGCGTCGCCTGGCCGCGCGCTCCGGCCGCGCTCCGCCCGCGCCGCTAGACATACACGGGTAAGGACGCGGGGGCACGGGGGCACGGCCCACCAGCACTGCTGCACGGCGCGGAGGCAGCGCGTTCTCAACGCGGCGCGGCGTCGCCTGGCCGCGCGCTCCGGCCGCGCTCCGCCCGCGCCGCTAGACATACACGGGTAAGGACGCGGGGGCACGGGGGCACGGCCCACCAGCACTGCTGCACGGCGCGGAGGCAGCGCGTTCTCAACGCGGCGCGGCGTCGCCTGGCCGCGCGCTCCGGCCGCGCTCCGCCCGCGCCGCTAGACATACACGGGTAAGGACGCGGGGGCACGGGGGCACGGCCCACCAGCACTGCTGCACGGCGCGGAGGCAGCGCGTTCTCAACGCGGCGCGGCGTCGCCTGGCCGCGCGCTCCGGCCGCGCTCCGCCCGCGCCGCTAGACATACACGGGTAAGGACGCGGGGGCACGGGGGCACGGCCCACCAGCACTGCTGCACGGCGCGGAGGCAGCGCGTTCTCAACGCGGCGCGGCGTCGCCTGGCCGCGCGCTCCGGCCGCGCTCCGCCCGCGCCGCTAGACATACACGGGTAAGGACGCGGGGGCACGGGGGCACGGCCCACCAGCACTGCTGCACGGCGCGGAGGCAGCGCGTTCTCAACGCGGCGCGGCGTCGCCTGGCCGCGCGCTCCGGCCGCGCTCCGCCCGCGCCGCTAGACATACACGGGTAAGGACGCGGGGGCACGGGGGCACGGCCCACCAGCACTGCTGCACGGCGCGGAGGCAGCGCGTTCTCAACGCGGCGCGGCGTCGCCTGGCCGCGCGCTCCGGCCGCGCTCCGCCCGCGCCGCTAGACATACACGGGTAAGGACGCGGGGGCACGGGGGCACGGCCCACCAGCACTGCTGTAGTTACATGTTGCGTGTTGCAGCGCGGGCGTATGCGCGCGGGAGGGGCGCTGCGCGTGTTGCTGCCGGCACCTGCTAACGGAAGAGGATGCGGGCGCGCGGCTACAGCGCGAGGCGGAAGACATCGAGGCCACGCTGCGACGGCTCACGTCCGGCTCACAGGTGCCTTACTACTTGACGACCTCTGCGGCGCAGTGGGCGAAAGCCTGCCTTTGACGCAGAAGGTTGCGGGTTCGATTCCCGCTGCGGGACGAAAGTTTGTATGATCTGCATTAATTTTTCTCGGGTCTGGGTGTTTTCTTTGTATGTATTAACAAAAAAAAATGTATATAAGTAGTATATCAGTCATGTAGTTCCCGTAACACAAGCTCTGCTTACTTTGGGGCTAGATGATGCTGTGTGAAAAACGTCCAGAATTATTTATTATTTTATTTATTTTGCTTGTATCTCAGCCTTAAACTGTTAAAATAGCACCGAAACATAATTTAAACATTTTATCAATGTAATTTATCATTTATGAGGATGACAAATAAAAATCATCCTAATATGGAACCTTGGGGTACTCCAGATGGGATTTGAAAAGAATAGGAGGCATGACCATTTGATACAACTTTTTGACACCGATCTCTGACGTAGGAGGCGAACCATATATGCAAATCGTCACAAATACCGGTTTTTAGTACCTTAGAAAGCAAGATTGGATGGTATATTCGACCGAAAGCCTTACTGTTGTCTGTGTAATTTGCATTAATTGTACTAAATTACTCGCAGTTGATCTGGCCACTGAAAAGCCATGCTATAATATTTGTGGTAAGGAGGTTTGTTTAAGCGCAGAACATACTTGTTCATGTATTACTTTTACAAAAAAGAAATTAAGACACATAGTTTAGAGATAAGTCTATAATTTGTAATCACGTTAAGACTCTTATTATGCACAGGAGTTATAGCAACAGTTTTACAAATGTTAGAAACTATCCCTTCGCTGATAAAATATAATTTGAATGGAAGCGTTAATGGAAAGGTTAAGTATAATTGTTGCAAATCATCCGGCCCTGCTCATTTATTTTGAACGATGTCATCCAGGGAATCCTCAATGCAATAGAATATTATTTTTTTATTTTATATTCACAGAAAGGCGGTGATAACGAAAATTCTAACAGTGAGTATATATATTTTTTTGTATGCACCATAATGATTAAAAACCTAGCTAATCTACCTTGCATCATTACCGTTCTTCCATTCGACCTAGATACCAAAATAGTTTATCTTGTTATCCAACGCAGATAGAAACAAAAGCCATAAGAGTAAGAGGATGTCTCAAGCACAAGCACAAGTCGTCCGCGAGTCACCGGAGACGCCGGTGCTGGACCCGCTGCAGGAGTGGCATCGACAGAAGACTCTCAACCGGCAGTACTTCAACCTCAACCTAAAGAGCAAGCCTCAGCCTCAGCCTCAACCTCAGGAGCCGAACTCACCTCAGCCTGCAACTGAACCATTCATCTCGATCCGCAAGATGGCTTACGGCAACGCGTATGCCGCGACCTACCAGCGCGTGTTGCCCTCCTCCACCGCCTCCTCCGCCCCCTCCGCCCCCTCCGCCGCCTCCAAAATATCTCTCGGCACTAATGTGAAACCGGGCAACGTTACCGTCGTTCCCTTCTCCAACTCGCAGCGCCATTTCAATAGCACTAAGACGATCAACACGTCCGTCAATTTGATAAGCGCGCCCTCGAAGCAGCTGCCGCGCGGCACCATCGTCAAGCTGAGCTCCCCGGCTCCGTCCGCTCCCAAGCCACGACCGCTCCTCATCTCCACTGACGATCACGGGAAAATCGTTATCTCCAACCCCAACCAAACTAAAGTAGTTTCCGTCGCTTCCGTTCAAAGGAAAGTAGTTACCTCCGCTGGCAACCGAAGGAAAATATCCGCCTCACCTGCCAACCTAGGGAAAATAGTTTGCTCGAACCAGATCAAACTATCTAGCATTGTTCCTACATTGACCAAACGGAATAGTCCCATCAAACTTAGATTGGTGGATCAGCGAGGCGCGCTCCGTGCGTCGCGGGCAGCCAGCATCATGAATCCAGTCAAAATAGCTCCGAAACCGGGACCCGCCCAGGCCGATCAGGCAAAGCCAGGGCAGGCCGATCAGGCAACGGCAGGTCAGGCGATGCCCGCGCAGGGCGATGAGGCAACGCCAGGACGGGACGATGAGGCAACGCCAGGGCAGGGCGATGAGGCAATGGTGGGGCGGGGCGATCGAGCTATAGCAAGGCAGGGCGATCAGGCAATGGCCGGACAGGGTGATCAGGCAATGGCAGGGCAGGGCAATTCTGCGGAGGAACAGCAGAGAGCGGGGCGCGGCGGTGACGCTCTGCGCGGGACCGGCATGAAGGTAACAAGCAACTCGAGTTCTGTTTTTTTTAAATATGCAACTCAAGTGGCAAACAGGCATACGGCCCACCTGTTGGTAAGCCGTTATCGTAACCTATCGGCTTTGGCGACCCTGAGATCATTAAGAGTAAAAAGTCGCATATGCCTGTAATCGAATAGCATCCGGCGCAGAGTGTAAAGTGCTCTTCGATATCAATCTGTGTAAGTCCTCGGAAGGAAGACGAATTAACAATTTGTCTTCCTTCGAGCAGTCGTCTTCATTGTACATGAGTTGTTACGATGTGTCAGGTGATCAAGATATCTTCGTCCAGTGGGTGTCTCCCGGTGGTTTCCTCCCCCCGCAGCCTGCTGCGCGACCCCCAGGCCCCCGCCCCCGCCCCCGCACCCGCCTCCGCTTCGATGCCGTTGCTGGGTGAGTCTCCTCTGCATTGTAGATATAGCACCGGAACATCCCAAGAATTTCGGGAACATAACCAGGCTGGTGAGGATCCCGCAGCTCAGTTGATATACTGCGGCACCAAGCAGAAGGTCACAAACTTTTGGGATATTATAAAAACTTATAAACGAAGATTTTCGAAGTTCATAACTTTGATCGTAGTCCTGTACATTTAATGTTTTACATCTTTAACATCGATAGTGTAGATACAAAAACCCGAAGACGAGCATGAGAGGAGGATACGATCTAACTAGGTCTGTCCTAGATCTAACTAGGTCTGTAGATGGTAAAATTGCAGTAAAATGTATGCGTATTCGAGCAGTTGTCAGTTGCCGGCGCATGCGGCAGGTCCTTGCAGATCAGCGCAGTTCAGCGCAGGCTGGTCGGTGATGGTAACGCGTGTGTCTGTTGCCAGGGTCTGCGCCCGCGCCGCCGCCCGCCGATGCAGCACTTATGAAAACCAACCCCAACGTACATTTCAAGCGGAAAGGTACATTATTATTAATTTAATTCAAATCGTACTCCTCACCTTCTGCACCTACATATATATATGCCATTACATCTCATCTCTCACATTTTCCACATTTCTCATCTCATCCCTCGCATCTCGCACCGAATCCCCGGCATGTCTAACTCATCTTTTCCTGAATCTATCGTTCCCTGCATCTCTCATCATCCCTCGCATCTCGCACCGAATCCCCGGCATGTCTAACTCATCTTTTCCTGAATCTATCGTTCCCTGCATCTCTCATCATCCCTCGCATCTCGCAACGAATCCCCGGCATGTCTAACTCATCTTTTGCTGAATCTATCGTTCCCTGCATCTCTCATCATCCCTCGCATCTCGCTTCTCATTCTCCGTATCTTTCGGCCGTGTCCCCCTCGTTTATCTCCTGTTTTGTCGCACCTCTCTTCTCATCCCCCGGGGGTTCTCCGGTCGCGAGCGTCAGCGGTTCATAGTGTTCGTTCGTTGGTCCGTCGGTGCAGAGCCGGTGATGCCGCTGGAGGCGTTCCTGTCGGGCGCGGATCCGACGCGGCTGGTGGTGCAATGCGTGGACGCGGAGGAGGGAGTGCTGACGCCGCTCGAGGGACACTACGTGCTCAGCGAGGGGGAGCCGAGCCGCCCCTTCTCGCGACCCACCTACTGGTCCCTCGGCACCATCACCAACACCGCCAGGTAACCTGGGTACCTCCTCATCTGCAGCTCGCTAACTCTCCGTTGACCGTTCGCGGTTCGAGATAGATCCCGAACCATCTGAAACCTCAAAGGAGATGTATATTCATTTCAGAGTAATTTTCGAGATCAACAAAGGCAAGTCCGGGGCGGGAGGCGCGGGCGGCAGCGCCGTGCTGGACGCGCCCGACAAGATGTCCCTCGACAACAAAGTGTACGCCAAGATCAAGGATGAGCCGCTGCTCTACGCGCGGGTGAGTCCACATCGACGGAACCAGAATCCGTGCCTATCTAACTATCTCTCTCTACCGAACCCGTTATGATCGAGCGCTGGTGCGGTGCGTGGCAGGTGCTGTTCGCGCTGCGCAGCGCGGCGGAGTGCCACGAGGAACTGGTGCGCGACACGGCGCTGCACTTCGTGCAGGTCGACTCCGGTATGATGTGCTCGCTGACGCGCGACACGTCGCGCGGGCCCGACGTCTTCGCGCTCCTCTCGAACAACCTCAACGGTGCCAAGGTGACCCTCCTCCCCCCCCCCCCCCCCCCCCCCATCCCTATTCCCCTACAGAACCCATCTACAACTTTATCTATGTTCAACTTGGAAACATTTCAATCAGTAGTAAACAAAACACTGTTCAGTTATCTTGATAAGTTAAGCATGCTGGTTTATAAGTGGGCATTTCCAAACGACCATCACGATTCTGATGAACGTAACGTATCCCCCCCTCCCAGGCGCTCGCCGCGATGCTGAATCAGTTGCGGCTGCCGGTGTCGCGGACGCGGGGTCAGCGGGGCGGCGCGGGGCGGGGCCGGGGCGGGGCGGCGACGGCGGCGGCGGCGGCGGGGCGGGCGGACGCCAACGCGCGCGCTGACGTCGTGATGATGATGAACAACGTGAACCGCAAGCCCATCGAGATGGTGTACGTGGACAGCGACGACGAGACGGAACACACCGCCACCGACTTCAAGGGACTCGAGCACTTCGAGGAACTAGAACACTTCGACTTATGACGCTGCTGCGGGGTGGAGGGGAACTCTCTGTGACACTGAACGGGAGAAGAGTTATATGAAGCACACGAGATGTGGCAAGATCATACAATTCTCGGGAAGACGTGAATTGTCATAAAACTAAAACTCGATTTGTTTTTTCACGGAATTTTACATTTCGATTGGGTAGGATAGTTTGACCAAACATTTTCGATTGAATTTTCGAAAAACCTATTTATCATATTTTTATTTCCGTAACCCATGTTCCCTAGGAACAAACTTTTTAACTGCAGATGAAAAGGTATTTTTCTTAAGAATTTCATTATCTTGTCACATCGTCGTGTGTGTATTTTAAGATATTTTGGATTTCCCGAAAGTGTCTTTAAGAATAGGTTGTGTACCTGAATCAAATAATTATGAATCTGATTACGAAATAGGAATAATTGTAACTTTTCAATCAGTTTCGAACCGGGCAGTGTCCATCTTGCAAACCGACCAAAGAGACTGGCTGCGGCTAGCTATAAACTCCACTGAGTATTATGCTGGCTACAGTACAATGTGGGGTGTGGGGTTGTGGGGTGTGGGGTTGTGGGGTGTGGAGTGGACGGAGGTAAAACAATTGAAATTCCTCCAATAACTGTCTCTACTATCACTATCAATGATATGTTATGGCAATTATTAGTGTTCTTAGTTCTGTTATAAGTAGGTAAGCTCCGATTGACATGTTACATCTTTGATACAGACATTTAAATAGATTCAATAGATTGTTAAAAAAATATGGTTCAATCAGATTCAATGTTGCCCCGATGACAACATTGAATGTGAGTTGTCGTGAAGAGTGGCTCCACAACTCCACAAATAACACAAGCATGTCATACTCACTTGCATGCTTGTCTTATTTGACGTTAAATAGAGCCGTGATCCATCACGCATTGCTTCTTATTTACTAAGAAGAAAGTAACTATAGGTATATGAGTGTGTACATACCTAAAAGAGAAAAAAAAAATAGTTTTAATATAAAGAAAATATTGTTTTCGACATTTGTCATAGCTAATTCTAATAAGTAGGTACCTAATTTTTCTATGTAGAAAAATAAATATAATTTTAGTTCTCACATTTTCATTTGACAGGCTACATTTGTGCCTAAGATAATATTTTTTTTTATATCAATACCTAATTAATAATTGTTAGATTACTTATGAAACAAATTCATGTTATTACTGTGAATGCTATTAATAAATACAAAGTGTTAAACCGCCGCGAGTTCTTATTGTGCTTGTTGATATAACTATACAATACAATACCAACAAAAGAGATTGTTCATTTCACAAAGAATACTCATACTTACTTACTCTGAAAGTATAAAGTAATGTATAACGCTTCAACGCTTTCCGGAATAAACTCCCAACAGGTTTCACCAACAGGTGGGCCGTATGCTTGCTTGCCACTTAAGTTGGATAGGAAAAACAATACAGGTAATTTTCCATAGGTTCTCTTTTCTTTTGAAAAGATTCCCGCCCTCCAAGGCTATTTTATTTATAGAGTATCTATCTATCACCAAAACCACAGATCCCGTGAGAATACAAGCACATGTCAAAGTCATTCTGTCAAACTCCAAGTAGGTTGGGTATTGTAGATTTTGGATGCGTGCCGCCCGCTCCTGTGGGTCGATCACGCTAACCTATAGCGTGCCCATGGCTATCGAGATGCAATCAATTTTGACTTTAGTTCCCCATTTGAATGGCCCCTCCACGAAATTGCGATTACACAGATTCTCCATCGCTTGATTCCCATATTACCCAGACTAAACTGAAGGCCATGAACCGTATTGTATTAATATTACTGAATCACGTATTATGTCTAGGGAACGATAAACGCGTTCACTGCTACACTGAGTGCGGCTGAGATGAATGCAACTCTGCACATGCCTACACACAGATACAGATAGCAATGTGCCTGCTTGTAGCTACCGCTACTAATATAAAAAGACACTTGAAGATTTCCTCATAGGTAGGTATACTTAGATTAGAGCACTATGTTTCACTCGAAACTTCGGAAGAAAATGCGATTTCCAACTCGTGTTTATGAAGGTCACCGTCTCGTACTACACACTTGTTGATAATCGGTCACTTTTTCCCTTCGGCCTCGCTGAACAATGTACTATTTCTGAAGTAGGTAGGTATCTAGCTAATAACTTCCTAAACACGATGTGATTATAGATATTATGGCAGATGCATACCTACTTAGTCAATGTAGTTATCTCGGAAACATCTATTTTAAATGTAGTGCTATTTATTTGTCAGTCACCTCAAACAGGCTATTCCTCTTTGTGATGCGATTTGCGCCGCCGTTCAAGCCGCGCTCCACCGCGCCGCGCGGGCGGAGCGACAAGCGGAGCGGCGAGCGGCTTGCAAGAGCCGTTTGAACTCTACCCTTCGATCGACACTCGTAAAGTTATAAAAGTTGATTATCTAGGTAAGATAGAAAATACATGTTCCGCTATTTGTAATAATTGGATTCTAATCCCGTCGCGCACCTATTTATAATATGCGCAATACCTATCGTGTGCTCCGAAATGAAGTAAAGCATGTGAGTATAAGCCGGCATGTTCTAGAAGCAAACATTTCAAGACATTGTGTCACGTGACGTGCATGAAAGGCGTCTCTGGATCCTTTCAGCATTGCTTTCTTGGCGCTTTGCGGTGAAATGAATTGTGAGCGTCCGATTCAGCCAGCTGACCTATTTATTTAGGCGGTGGAACCTGCTCCATCAATCACTTTGCATGCTTCCTGGGAGTTTTCATCTATAACAAGCTCTCGAAAGTTGACTCTCTGCTACATTTAAACTCCTTCCAGCTTAAATCCACTACCATAAAAACCCTTCTCAATTATTCCTACGAGGAAACTGAGGACTTTGCTCACTAACAGTGTACCTACCACTGACATACTACACACACATACATAGGTACATATAACACAAGCGAGGATGTTTCCTGTGAAACTCCAGATTTGATTATGTGCGCCATAAACAAGTCACATAATATTAAACAATACTTAGTCTAGTTAAAGTACAATGGGGTCTAGGAGTTAAAGTTTCTCAGGAGAAATATAAACTCGCACATACACAACACACACTCTCAACTCAACACACCATATCAACATATTTTACACCTAAACAATTCACTCTTAGGCATATAAAACTTAAGTTATATTTGTGCATAATTTTAAACTTATTATTATTATTTAAAATGTATTTTTTATCTTTTATTTCGCATGCTAATTCACATTAGTAACCAATTATTTTACATTCATTATTATTTTCAAACTGATGAAAGATAATGTAATTAATCTGTGTAATTAATGAAGGGGGAACGCAGTTGCCTTATTGCTTATCAATTTGTACTCATTTCACATTAAATAAATATTTGAATGTATTAAATAAAGTACATTTAATGTAATACAATGGGCGGTCTTAGCAGCGATCTCTTCCATCCAACCTTTTTTAGTTACGACATCAGTAAAACTTATATAAAACTTAAATTGAGCTGATTTATTGCCATGCAGAATGTTCAGATGTTCTTCTGTCCATCCTTTGGGTATACCTAGTGTTATATATCTGTGCCATTGGTAAGTTCACGGATCTGCGTAGATACTGGTATTAAGTCGGTGTTTGTGTTTCTATTCGTCCGTCGCTCTGCTTGTGTTATAAAGCGTACTCTGTTTACTCAAGATTGTCCCTTTGAGGGCCATCTGTCCGCCATCTTGCCCGTAGACAGCGGACATTTGAATAATAATGCGTTGCAGGTAAGAGGTTTCAAACGACACTTCCTCCTTCAAAGAGGAGTTACTCAATCCTACTCAGATTGAGTTACAGAGGAGATGAGTGAGAGAGTAGTGCGTCCTCACTCGCCTAGTGGCGGTTCAATCTGATCTGACGATGTTCGTGGGTTCGCACCCAGCAGGGCCAATTAACATTTAGCATATAAGTAACTTTATGATTTAAAGTTTATTCAGCATGCAATCCACTGCAAACACACGTGACTATCAATTTAGATAAGAGTGAATAGTTCACGCTGTTTACCCGCGACGTAAGGAACCGGTATAAGCGTTTGCCGTGAGAGGTTGCTTGTTTAAAGGTAATTTCATAAGTTGTCACCATTCACAACTAGATGTCGCGACTAAATAATGCCGAATCCTAGAACGCGCTATCGATGTGTTTCGGACGTTCCTACACTAGCTAAATAATATTTTGGTCATTAAACTCACTTAGAACAAGGCGGTGTTTACTTAGACACCCTTCCCCTCTCTCAGCACCCCTACCTATGTGCTAGTACATACCTAGTTATAGTTATGTTATTATTTATCGGTAAACACTTAGGGGGTTTTAAATTTTTTATTTCGTGATTGATTTCCAACTAGTTAATTAACTAAGGTCAAACTGACGCGGTAAAGTCAGCAAAAAAATAGATTAACAATTTGAGTTTTCAGATGCTCGTTTTCTTTTGAATTAACTATAAAATGGTAATTTTAGATTCCAAAAAATTAAGATCCAAAGTGGATCTTCAAATGTAGTCCAATATTTTGGTCTCAGAAACATTCAGCTCATAATAATCGAAACTATCAATTTACATTTGTCGCTGACTGTACTCAGACACTGTGTATAGGTACAGTCAACCACTGGATCAAGACGCATATGATGCCACCTTGTTCTTTGTATTGTAATAATATTCTTCGCCCCGTGTCGACCCCGTCCCTAGCGCGGCTCCGTCGATCCGTCACGTGTCAGGGACAGTGACGGATCGGACGTCGCTCCGCATCAGCTGTGCTGTGTGCTACCCACCGCGCACTAGGTATTACCACGTCCACACCACACTCATACAGCAACAACTTTAATAAATACCCAACAGAGTCCTGACCGCCCACTCGGATTACCTGTGTCGTGGGTATCAGGTACCACGAGTACCCACCCTGCTGCCGCAACACCCGCACACCACACATCTAGAACATTAAAACTTATTCTAATGGTTTCTGCATTATCCTCATCATCAACAGCATCCTGCAAAAGTAAACGGCTGGACATAGGTACCGACGCATGCGCCTCATCCCCGAACAGATCGATGACAAAGTACTCGTAACTTGGACTAACTCCATCCGAAGACTTTCCTTAAAGAAACCTTTAAGAGTGCCACGACGAGCGATCTATATTATTATTAATGTCTGTTAAGGTAACTCTGACCGAGTCAGAGTTTATCTTAGGACCCTTGTTACAGCTCTGATTCTACAAAAAATGACAGAGAAAAGTTAAAAAAAATAGGTATCCTAAACAGACGAGAATATAATACGAAGGTACCATAAAGAAAATGATGAGCGAACGAAGGTTGTGTAGCCTCCGCCTACCCCTCTACGAAAACAGTGTAAAAGTCCACAGCTGGCCATCATAGCCCTAAAGAGTGCCATGACGAACGATCTTATAAATGTTATCAGTCCCGATCGTTCTTAGTTCGGTATATTTTAGAAAGCTCGTGTTGTGATAACGATGTTTATGATAAGTTAGTGTTTGTGGAGGCGCCGGTGCCGCCCGAGCCGCCCGAGCCGCCCGAGCCGCCCGAGCCGCCGGCGCCGCCCGCGCCCTCTCGCTCCAACAACTCCGAAACAAGAATAATCACATTAACTACCTGCCGGCGGGAGAGGTTAACACGCAGGTAGGTGGTCTGCGGTGTGTGTGGGATGGCTGTGTAAGGGCGCGGTGGCGCGGCGGCGGTGGCGCGGCGGGCGTCGAGCGAGACTATCGCTGTATATACTGCGCAGTAATTGGTCGCTCTATCTTGACAGGTGTCCGGCTGTCCGGTGATTATCATGTACCGCTGGAGTGCTACATGTCTTTATTAATTTAGGGGCTTACCGGTTACGATAGATAGAATGTACTAGGACTCTGTGCGAACAATTCTAAATACCTACTGTACTGCAGGATGTACTTGGGTCATTTATTTATTTTAGCACACAAAAGAGAATTAAAATCTATTCACTTATGAAATCGTTTGTGACTGACTGACCGACTGACCGATCTACCAAAGCACAGCCTTAACTACTAAGACAAGCTGAAATTTCAAACATAGATTTATTTTATAACGCAAGCATGTAGGTACTGAGAAACGCTTTTGGAAATTTGTACTTTAAATGAAATGGATACTTTTAATGGATTTTTTTTAAACACGACGAGCTGTCGCCCGCTGCTTTGCACGCTTCGAGTTATGTTTAATAACATACTTTCACCCCCTGTACTTAAGAACAAAATGACAGCGGGCAAGCAAGTAAATACCTATACGATTAGAAGGATATCACCTCCCGTCAAAATTGTTTCAAGAGACTGTATCTTGATGATTCACGCATTTTCTCACATATTCTTTTGATCATCCAACTCGTTCATCCAACTCGTCCATAATCCATACTCAATACATTTATGTCATTTACACGGAGGCACAGCTGATGGCGCGCCACCGACCTGTGATGAAACATTACTTTCCTAATTATATAAAGCTAATGAACCGCCTTTGAGACTGAGTAGGGTAAGCGCGAGATGCGGCGGCGGCGCGCGTACGAAGCCAATATACAAAAATAGACCACAAGTGGGTGTCAGACAGCGTCCCACGCGAGTGGACCCGTTCACACCGAACCAGAGCCGTAGCACCTCGTAGAGCCTCGCGTCGCGCCCCGTAGACATGTCGTAGCTAACCGTAGCAAGGCTCTACAGAAATCACTCGAGATGTTCTAAACTCTACGTAACCGCCAACAGTTACCAACAGATATGCTCGTTTGCCACCTTCGTGAACTATGAAAGAATTACCTTCAATAGAAAATGTATTGTGGACTCTTGGTGCTCATGATTCATCAGAGCACCTAAATTAGCTGTGAAACGTCGCAACAATTTCTCGAAACATGGTGGCCTAGAGTCGAAACATGGTGGCCTAGAGTCGAAACATGGTGGCCTAGAGTCGAAACATGGTGGCCTAGAGTCGAAACATGGTGGCCTAGAGTCGAAACATGGTGGCCTAGAGTCGAAACATGGTGGCCTAGAGTCGAAACATGGTGGCCTAGAGTCGAAACATGGTGACCTAGAGTCGAAACATGGTGGCCTAGAGTTGAAACATGGTGGCCTAGAGTCGAAACATGGTGGCCTAGAGTTGAAACATGGTGGCCTAGAGTCGAAACATGGTGGCCTAGAGTCGAAACATGGTGGCCTAGAGTCGAAACATGGTGGCCTAGAGTCGAAACATGGTGGCCTAGAGTCGAAACATGGTGGCCTAGAGTCGAAACATAGTGGCCTCGAGTCGCTTTTTATTGTATATTCAATACTACTACTACTACTACTATAAACGTGAAAGTTTGTGAGGATGGATGTTTGTTACTCTTTCACGCAAAAACTATTGAACGGATTTTGATGAAAATTTACAGTAATATAGCTTATACATCAGAATAACACATCCGGGTACCGCGCGGCCGAAGCCGTGGGCGGAAGCTGTTAACTATATAAGTCTATCTACTAATCGAAAAGTTCGAAAAATCTAACTGAGCACATCTCTCATTATTTGAACACACTTCACAACATAGAAGAGGTGCCAATTGAATAAAGGACATCTAGTCTATAGTAGATTTATAAAATGTAAAATGGTTTTGTCGTTGGCTGCGCTGCGCTGTGCTGCGCTATGCTACGCTATGCTGCGCTGTGCTGCGCTGCGCTAGACGGCGGCCGCGCTAAGGGTTCATCTTAAAATAAATGCCCCTAAGAAATGGCGAGCGCCGGCGGCGGCGGCGGCGGCGGGGGCGGGGGCGGCGCGACTGTTTGTTGCCCAAATATATAGGAACAATACGCCTAAGTCAACACGCTATATTTACACTGACTGTTTTATAACAACTTTATCAATAATAACATGAACAGAATAAATAAACCCGTCAAATAGCATCAACTCACTATCTCCTGTCAAAATAATTTGTCGCGTAAATTTATTACGTTTAAAGGACGATGCTAGAAATGGTACCCTATTGTCCGCCAGGTCGTCGTTTGGATGGGTGACCGCTAGTTACATTCATGACTGAGCGCTTGTGTGTTTCGGAAGGCACGTTGACATGTCGGTTTCGGCTATAACAAATTCAAAGTCAATAAGTATTTATTCATTGAAATCACAAGGATCATATTATAAAGTCAGTTTGAAAATTACGTGACTTTACGAAAAGGCCTTCGGGCGGCGGAAACTCCGACACTAGAGTTGGCCACGAGCCTAATGAGGTCATTTTGAGAGAAGTGCACTCTGTGGGACGAAAGCGACTTCTTTCCAGCAATAGCTTGTTAAATCGTGACTTCGTTGGAATAACAACTTATTCAATTCCCTAGACTTTATTTGTTTCGCCAACTGCATATTTCTTGAAATAAATCATAATAAATGTGAGGAGTTGTACAAGATATAATATAGTAATCGACCTTCTCGAGTGCTGAAAGACTTCGTCTCCGATCTACGACTAATTAGATAAGTTCCGAGTGATGAGTTCCGGCGACAACATCATTATACTGACAGGTGGATAAAAATGGCACAAAGACATTTTTCCAAGTAGGTAAGTAGGTATCTAGATGTAGGAATCACAAACTGTTTAAATGAAGTGGAAGGATAATGTTCGTATCTAGGTAGGTACATTTGTAAGGATACTACGCATACAGCATACGGACGGTGCACTCGCCATCTCTATTTAACAATATACGGACGGTGCACTCGCCATCTCTATTTAACAGCATACGGACGGTGCACTCGCCATCTCTATTTAACAGCATACGGACGGTGCACTCGCCATCTCTATTTAACAGTATACGGACGGTGCACTCGCCATCTCTATTTAACAGCATACGGACGGTGCACTCGCCATCTCTATTTAACAGCATACGGACGGTGCACTCGCCATCTCTATTTAACAGTATACGGACGGTGCACTCGCCATCTCTATTTAACAGCATACGGACGGTGCACTCGCCATCTCTATTTAACAGCATACGGACGGTGCACTCGCCATCTCTATTTAACAGCATGCGGACGGTGCACTCGCCATCTCTATTTAACAGCATGCGGACGGTGCACTCGCCATCTCTATTTAACAGCATACGGACGGTGCACTCGCCATCTCTATTTAACAGCATACGGACGGTGCACTCGCCATCTCTATTTAACAGCATGCGGACGGTGCACTCGCCATCTCTATTTAACAGCATGCGGACGGTGCACTCGCCATCTCTATTTAACAGCATACGGACGGTGCACTCGCCATCTCTATTTAACAGCATACGGACGGTGCACTCGCCATCTCTATTTAACAGCATGCGGACGGTGCACTCGCCATCTCTATTTAACAGCATGCGGACGGTGCACTCGCCATCTCTATTTAACAGCATGCGGACGGTGCACTCGCCATCTCTATTTAACAGCATGCGGACGGTGCACTCGCCATCTCTATTTAACAGCATACGGACGGTGCACTCGCCATCTCTATTTAACAGCATGCGGACGGTGCACTCGCCATCTCTATTTAACAGCATGCGGACGGTGCACTCGCCATCTCTATTTAACAGCATGCGGACGGTGCACTCGCCATCTCTATTTAACAGCATACGGACGGTGCACTCGTTCGGCTGGAGACGAGCTGGACGGACGGAGCTGGGACGCTGTAACGCAATGCCTTCTCGTTACTTACAATCAGTACGATTGATTAGGTCGTAGTTCCACTATAATCATATAACTGAGGAATCATCTCAGCACCACTGCCTTACACTCATAACCAACTCAATCACTCATTTATGTTTCTTCTGCGAATCGAGGTAGATGTGTAGCAGTAACGAGGTAACGAGGTAACGAGGTAACGAGGTAACGAGGCCGCTAACTAGAACTCATTATGAATCAAAAAATATAAGTGAAGAATGAGGACTGCGCTATTCCTGCCGTCGAGCAGTAATGTTTTCATTGCTGTGTTTTAAGTTTGCAGGGTATGGGTCATAGGCCGATAAAATTACAGGTACATGAGACTTTTTATCGGTTATGTCTCTAGGTCGGCAATAATAATAATAATAATAATAATAAATTTATTTATTCCGACGAATCAGTCCATTCTGTAAGTATAACTTAAAACTAGGTTAGTAGAGATTTGGTCCTCTGGATGAGTTTCCATACCAGAGGACAGCCAAATTGTTCTGCAATCGCATATAGGATGCTGTCGCTGCTCCCGCGGAGTCTGCTCAGCGATGAGACTGTTTTTTTGACTGATCTCGGTGACCAAGTGCCCTAGGTACTTGAATTGATACACTCTTTGAAGGGGCATGCCATTGAGTGTAACTGGTGGAATAAACGTAGGGCACAGTACTTGCCTCGAACACCATGGACTCTGACTTTTTAACATTATAAATGAGTCGATGCGAAGCCACATACGACTCGCATACTGCGAGAAGCTTACGAGTGTTGCATTTGGTGTTATAGGTTACGGAAACCGCTTAACGCTTGAAAAAGTAAAAATATTAAAAAAAAAACTGTTTTTAATGATGATAGTTTCAGAAGTTAGTTTCACTCTGCTGAGAATCAGATCATTTGCTGAGTTTGCCTGAAGGCATTCATTGAGCAACGTAGCACATCGTAGACCCTCGTAGAGGCATGTAGCGTTATCTCGTAGCACCTTATCGACGAGCGTAGCAGCTCGTAGCAACTTGTAATAGTCCGTCGAGACAATTATCATTTCTTGGTTCTACTTATCTGTAGGTTAATGACCAGCTTGATATTGTTGACGACCTCTGTGGCGCAGTGGGCGAAGGCTTGCTTAAGACGAAAATGGTTCGAATCCCGCCGCGGGGAAAATGGTCTGGGTGATTACTGTATATAATATTATGTATTAAAAATATGTATAAGTAGTTTATCAGTCATTTAGTTCCCATAACACAAGCTAAATAATAAATAATGCTGGTCATTTTACACATAACAAAATCTAGCCCCAAACTTAGCAGAGCTTGTGTTATGAGAACATTAAGAACTACAAGACTGATATACTACTTATATACTTTTTTTTGTAATATAGAAAACACCCAGACCCGAGACAAATATTTCCAGAACATACAAACATTTGTCCCACGGCGGGAATCGAACCCGCAACCTTCTTCGTGTCAGACAGGCCTATGTCAGTAAGCTCTGTTTACTTTGGGACTAGATTTTATTGTGTGTAAAATGCCCAGCATTAATTAATGATCATTAGGGCGACTCGCTGAGTCGTGACTCTGAAGCTGATAAAGGTTGCCTGGAAATTATCGCTTTTCGCGATAAGATCGCCCACTGAATCACCACAACCTAGCTTATCAGATTTTATGAAGTGTTTGTTTGATTGTAGCGTTTGTTTGCAAGAATCCGTCAATCTGATCAGGGGTCACGGGAATCGATACCGTATTTCTTATGTCTCAGGAAGGACATATTTATTTTATTTATATTTCGGGAAGGTCCGGTAATTACTTGAATAGAATATACCTACAATGAATTTACTTTTAATTTTCAATTTCATTTAATTAGTAATGAATACAGTCAACAATTAATTAACTTACATACCTACTTTGTACTTACATAGCTAAGTTAATAATGAGTCATAGTAAGTTGATCATACAAACACGTACAAAACTGTTTCAAAATGTGTATGTATGCTTCAAAAATGTTCTTATTGTAATGGTTTGCTATAGTTTATACAATGGTTGGTGTGATGTTGTCTCACTGAGTGCCTGATGATCGGTGTGATGTTGTCTCACTGAGTGCCTGATGATCGGTGTGATGTTGTCTCACTGAGTGCCTGATGATCGGTGTGATGTTGTCTCACTGAGGGCCTGATGATCGGTGTGATGTTGTCTCACTGAGTGCCTGATGATCGGTGTGATGTTGTCTCACTGAGTGCCTGATGATCGGTGTGATGTTGTCTCACTGAGTGCCTGATGATCGGTGTGATGTTGTCTCACTGAGGGCCTGATGATCGGTGTGATGTTGTCTCACTGAGTGCCTGATGATCGGTGTGATGTTGTCTCACTGAGTGCCTGATGATCGGTGTGATGTTGTCTCACTGAGTGCCTGATGATCGGTGTGATGTTGTCTCACTGAGTGCCTGATGATCGGTGTGATGTTGTCTCACTGAGTGCCTGATGATCGGTGTGATGTTGTCTCACTGAGTGCCTGATGATCGGTGTGATGTTGTCTCACTGAGTGCCTGATGATCGGTGTGATGTTGTCTCACTGAGTGCCTGATGATCGGTGTGATGTTGTCTCACTGAGTGCCTGATGATCGGTGTGATGTTGTCTCACTGAGTGTCTGATTAGAGGAAGGAGAGGTGGTGAAGCGCGGGACCTCGCCACGAGTCCAGCCATCTCGCCGCGAGGTCAGCTCATACAGACATAGACCTTTCATGACAAACTATTCAGGTAGAAAATATTATGACATATTTTTAAAATGTTATACTCGGGTCTTAAAACTTGAGAAAACAATTTAGAATATAGGTACATTGCATTAAAATAATGAAAACCATTTCGACTTTTACTAAAGTATGGAACGAAATATATTGAAATTATAGTCTATACCTAGTTTATGAGGCTCGTATTAGACATTTGTTACATTAGAAGAAGCAGAATACCTTCATACATTTCAGAGTAGTTTTTTAGTAAATGATAGGTACCTATACTAGACAAATCATGATTTTTCTGAATTAGGTGCACTATTGAAGTGAAGTGATGCAGCAGGTAGGGGCGGTGAGGAGCTGGTTCAGTCGTGGATAATACAGCGCCGGGAACCGCCGCCGCCGCCGCCGCCGCCGCTGCCTCCGGGTCCGCCTCGTCCCTGCTGTTCGAACAACCATCATTATTACCTATCTGCAGGTGCATAACATCATTTTAACTGGTTTATGGGGTTACTAAGCGTTTGTTGGTTTCATTTCTAAGAAGACTATCTACTCCTAGAAAATCTCGAAAACTTTAACCCTTCAAGTATTTCCGGTCGGATATGTGCGATCCGTACCCGTTCGTACCGAAGGTCCATCCCAAAGGTTTTTTTTAGTAGAGATCGCTAATCGGCGATAATACCGCTCTTTGTTCCACGCTGTCAATGTTCGTGTAGTACTTATCTAAGGTGAAATATTATTCCGGTTGCGATAAAATATTTTCTGTGTATAATTATCAGCGAGCGCACAGGCCCTGATCGACGACCGAGTGAAACCGTGGTTTTACGGCTTGTCGTTAAAGCTCGCTCGTGTAAAAAAACACGGTTTTAAATTTACAGAGCGTCTATCTATGTTTAAAAATTGCCGAATCGACAAGATTACCATTCAAAAATGTGTCTATATGATCATCGTTTCAACATGTTTTTAAACTGAGGATAGACCTTCAGGCCGGCGCCGGCTCCGGCGGCTCCGGCGTGCGTCCGGGCCGGGGAACACCGGTACAGCGTCGGCACACCCGTGTACTCGCAGTAGAGCGCCCTCCCCTCCCCCCACCCGCCGACATCCCCCCCGCGCGGGGAGGGGGGCGCGCCCCTCTCCGTCGGAGACCACTCCGACCGCTTGCCGTATCGAGTGGTCATCAACCATCTATAAAGAAATCAAGATGTAAAGTTTTTATTAATTTAAATCACAACAATCAAGACACATTATATTAACTTATAAAGTGAATGTAGTGTTATTAAACGTGCATTTACTCTGATTTCATGCCCCTGACCAAGCCTAGCAAAATCAGGCAACAAACTCAGTATTTTTGATGATCCTTCGAACGAAACCCTTTTATCCATTTCCATTAGGTGGGCGTTTGTTTGGTTTCAGTTGGTCACAGTAATAAATAATAATGATTTAGTTTATAAATTGAACTAATGTTTTTTTTTGCTGCAGGGTATCCTAATACCGAAATTAACGTTAAAATACATTCTTATCCCTGTACCCGGAACAATCGTACTATCCGATGTGAATGCGCTACTTTGTCTCTCGCTAACTCTATTCAATATCTCGGTGTTACAGTAGACGACTCTAATCTATCTTCAGAACTCAGCGAGCAGTAGCTGTCTTCGGCCTGGCTATTCAAACCTATAAAGCACTGTCTGAATGCATCATTAGGTATTGCATGTGTACATACATGGGGCATGGCGGCTGAAACTCATCTCATCTCATCACGGCCGAACGTGCACAGCGAGCTGTTCTTAAAGTTCTCCTTTATCTACCATACAGACACCCTCCACAGCGGTGTACGAGAGGGCGGATGTGCTTAGTGTGAGAGAACTGTTTATTTATGAAGGTCTTCGACGATACCATAAATACCCTTCTCACCTGAACCTCAGCTAAACTAAACAGAAGAGTCGACCGCTGCCCTGTTCCCAAATGAGAAGCAGATTTGCACAGAAACAGTACAACGTTGTTGTTCCGCGTCTCTGCACTGTTCTTATTAAAGCGTGCAGAGTAAAGAGGAAGAGCAACAATGAAATCAAAAAGATAATACTCACTTGGCATAAGGAATTTTGATACGAAAGCATTGAGTTAACTAACTTTTCCTACTTTTAATACTGTGTGAGCTGAGGCGCGTATGATGAACACGGGGAATAAGTAAGTTCTGTTATAAATGCTTGTTTTTTTTTAAATGTAGTTAATTCATTGTAAGTAAGTACGAGATCATATTCAGAACTTTCTTTGGGAGAAGCCAATGGCTTCTGAAATTCAGTTTCAACTACATAGTTCAGGAGCCTGTGGATTCATGTACAATTTGTAACATATTAGTATGTCAAATAAATATATCTTTACTTTACCTTACTTTTTATTAATTTTCAGCCTGTGAGCCGACCTTGCGATCGAGAAGTTAGGGGTTGCAGGTTCGATCTCTGTTGTGGTTGATATTTTTGAGATATTATTAAACCAAATAAAACATAGTAAATTGATTTAACCTGACGTGATTTTGAGCCTTTTTGAACTTGAACAGGCAACACTGTAGGTACCTGTCGTTTCGAGGAGCGATGTGTCGCTCCGGCGAGCGTCCGTACCGCGCCGCGAACGTGAACGGCGCCGGAGACACTGAAACAACGCACTGCGCAGTTATCACTCACTCACTCACACTACGCAGTTATCACTCACTCACTCACACACACACGGGCGCACCAGAACGAAGCTATTAGCGACGACAGAAAGGTAGGCTTGTTCATTTGACAGCGAGTGGAACGACTCAAAAGTATGGCCATTGACTACTATTCATAATTATAATAACTATTTAGACTTTTTTTGCTGTCTGACTCTCTCTCAGCACAAATATAGCGAAACAATCACAGGATAGGAGACGCGCGACGCAGTAGTAACGTAGGTATGTCAGACTCACTCTCATCTCGCTTGCGGTGCGCGTGCGCAGGCGCGACGCTCAGCACGCACAGCAGCGCCAGCGCCAGCGCCCCGCACCCCCGCCCCCGCCCCTCCCGACACATGCTCCCGCCGACACCGGCACCGACACCTATAACATCCACATAGAACAGCTGGTCGAACTGCCCCGCCTGCTCGTGCCCGGTTCGACCCCCCCCGGTTCGCGGGGCGGAGCGCACGGGGTCGGCGAGTGCGCCTTCCTAGCATAATAATGAGCACAAACTTCCTTTTAGATTTGGTAAACTTTTTTGAATAAGTAGGAAAAATATTATTTTCGTGTAACGATTTCCTCAAGGCAAGTTCAGCCGCTCGAAGAAAGCATCAGCTACAATTCACTCGTTGATTTAAAATGAAGGCAATGATGACACATAACCTATACCTAGATACATATATAGGCACCTAGGTACCTAACTTATTATACCTACGAGTATAATAAGTTAGGTACCTTATGTTAGGACTGTCCATTGTAATCAGGTAAATTGTTATGTTATTCCTGTTATACGTAAAATACGTAGGCCGCTCTCAAGGGTTTCTTTTAAAAAATGCTTTTTATTTTAATCTAAATTTAATTCAAAAAAATATCAAAATTACAATTAATTATTTCACTTGAAACTCGTTCGAAGTTTGAACAAAGAATGTGAACATAAAACTACATAATTCCCACGAAGCGTGTGATTGACGTCAGCCGGCCACGTTCCCGCTGATGCGGCATTCTAGTTAGCTGCATGTTTATTGAGGTCGGTGCAAGCGCAGCGATCTTCATAGGTTAGCTTTGCGTAACACCTCCACCCGAAGAACAGCGAGTATTGAAGCTTGTCGTAAATTGAGCTGGGGGTTGATTGAGATCAACCCTTTTGGTAGTTGGAAGGGCATAAACTCCTTGTAGTTCAGCTTGGCTTTCTTCAGAAACTTTGTGAGAATGTTTTATTAGCTTCGATCGATATTTTCTGTATAGCAGGCCAATAACGAGTGCACATGCACTGAAGGCTATAACCACGTACATAGGGATTGTAGTATGGTATAGACTGTGGTCGATGTACTTTTCTAAATGCAGCGGCGACTGTAGTGAGATTTTCTTGTTGGTGCCATGAAGATGGTCCAAGTTGATCGAGTTCAGTTTGAATGCTGGAGCTGAAGATGATGTTGCGAAGTCGTATTTTGGTAGGTCCATTATTTTCAACGCTTGCCCCTTCAGACGATCGTTGGTGTTAGAGATCGTAAATTTCGGCGTTTCAAGATAGCATTTTTGAGGAATTATAGCAAGGAAACTTCCTTGAAGTGTCTTGTAAAGATCTTGACCACAGGAGAGATGAACTTTCGTAGCGATTGGGAAACTGATGCTGTAGTGTTTCTCGTCGAGTTCTTCGTAAGCTGGTTTTTCTAAAGTAACGGTGGTAGGGCTGCACATCTTGCTTCGCTGTTGTGTAGAGATGAGATGCTGGATACAGTCATCTGATGATCGGCTCTGCAGGCTCCTTTTTTCCTCACAAAGGTACCATTTACTGGTCTTCGGGCATTCAGCCTCTATGTAATTGAAATCTTTCTCATGGATAGCTAGGTATGGGAAAGGAGGAGTAAGGATCTCATGGTTTTTATTAGGAATGATAGATAATTTATACATATCATAAGTGGCTGAGAGCACGATCGGGAATTTATAAACTATAACTATTTCGTTACCTACATAATAAGAGCCTAATCTAATTATATCGAAATATTCTCTAATATCTAAATCTACCACTTTCTGACTGCCATATAGTACGTTCAATTTACGAATAATATCGCGAATTGCATACAAATTTAAGACCGAATGATGCATAGCGGAAGCTTTGATAAAAGCAAGGACATTCTGTACTTTAAGTAGTTCCTGAGATATAGAATCTACGTTATCTGTAAGGACAATAAGGACTTGAGCTAGGTGTGCATACTTAACTAGGTCATAGTCCCTGGAAGCTTCAGCCTGTTCAACTTTATTTACTAAAATCTGGATTTTATTCTGATTATCTACAATACTGTCTAAAATCTTTGAATATTGCGAACTCCAATTTTGAGCTAAACTAACGTGATTGTTAAATTCGGTTACCAATTTATTTTCGTTATTCTCTAAAGTTTTGATAGCTTGATTATAGTGCAATGCGTCTGTATAATCAAGGTTCCCTGTAATACTTTTAACTACCGATCCGAGACCATCTACGAGTCCTCTTTTTACACGATTTATCTCAAAGGTCTGTAACTGATCTAAAACACTCGCAAGTTTACTTTTAAGATAGAGTATATGAGGCTCAAATAAGGAGTTAGTTTTATTATGTAGCTGAGGGCTAATATTGTCTATCTGATTATCGATTGAATTAATTTTATTTCTTAATTTTTGAAGGTCCACGTATTGCAGAAAGGAATGGTAGTGCGAAACGATTTTAGCTGAACCTAACTTGAAAGGTAAAATACCAGGTCCATCATCGAGACTTTCAAGTCTTATCTCCTGCATTAGGGCTGGTGCCAGGAGCAGGTGAATAATCAGGAGCGTCCTGTAACAATCGGGCGCTTTTAGGGAGACGCTTTAGCCTAGACTTGGCAACAGGACCTCGCTTTTTCTTAGTATAAATATGAATAGGGAGGTCTGCCATTACGATGTCATGAGTGTAACGAGGGGCTAATTTCTGTCTGGAAGCGAACGGATTTTTCACGAAAATCTGTTGTTCGGGAGAATATTCAGCCTCCGGTTCCCGTTCCCTGTTTCGGTTATCTGTGAGGTCTTTGCGAGTCGTACTACACATGTCATGAATCGCGTTGTAGGCGTTGGTCATCTTGTCTTTATGATTAGTCATGTATTGTTGGAGTAAATGAGCTGAAAGGTCTACGTCAAAAGGATCGCGAGGATCATAGTGTCCTGTGATTACCTCTATCGGCTTGCACTTGGTAAAACTGTGAATACTACTATTGTAAGCCAATAGGGCGTAGGGCATTAAATTGATTACAGATTCAGATTTCTGACTTAATTTAAGAATACGGAGATGTTCAAGTATTGTCGAGTGAAATCTCTCAACTATGCCGTTCTCATTTGGCGTATGAGGAGCAACTCTGTGATGCTGGATCTTATGCATCCTAACAAATTCCGCAACAAGCTGATTAGTAAATTCGGTTCCGTTGTCGGTCACAATGGTGATGGGTAGTCCATGATGAGTGCAAAAGTTCAATAAGGCTTGCACTACACTAACAGCTGTGCCATCTCTCAAATAATAGGCCTGTGCATATTTAGAGAATGCATCTACGATGGTTAAGAATTTCTCACTTTGAATTGTCAAAAGATCTAAATGGACCAATTCAAGAGGCTTACTAGCGGGTGGAACTATCTTGAACTGTTGCTTTATCGGGCTGCGATCATATTTTGCTTGACCACAGATTGTGCATTCATTTATAAACTTAGTGATTTGCTCCCTCATTTTAGGCCAGTAATACTTATGAGATAACGCTAAATAGCACTCATTGATGCCGCGATGATTGGTCTTACCATCGTGGTATTTGTTAATAATTTCTTGCTGTCTTAAGTACTCTTTAACGTTCTCTAATTCCGTCTTAGTTAAAGTTAAATTCATAGCGGAATTCTTAAACGTTTTCTGAATCGTAGGTATAATGGTATACATAGCTAAATAAGGGTTTATTAATAGTCCGGTTTTTATTTTAGGATGGACGTACTCTTTGATTGCGTTTATAACATCTTCCTCCATATTGGATTCAGATATTGGGACTGATATTCGCGTATGCGTCTCAAAGGGCTTGGTGACTACCGGCTTTCCTTTAATATCACCTACTACGTTAAGGATTAACTGTTTCGTGAATCTGTTCAAAGGGTCATCTGAGATTGGGACCTCCAAGATGGGATTTTCGTTGTTCGTGTGAACAGTGGCGGTTCTTGAACCAGCCGCAGTTTCTGTAGCTGTTATAGTTCTAGATTCATCTAACGTGTGGTCAGTTTCGGATGGATTAACAACGATCGACATAAGCTCTTCATTGTTAAGCTCGATGCGCGACAGGGCATCAGCATTTGTATTGCCTTTGCCATCAATGTGTTCGACTCTATAGTCATACTCGCTAAGTTTCAAACGCCATCTTGTAAGTCGTGAGCTAGGGTCTTTAAGATTTACTACCCATTGCAAGGGCCTATGATCTGTAAGGATTAGGAATTTTCGACCATAGAGGTACGGTCGGAAGTACTTAGTTGCCCAAACAATAGCTAGAAGCTCTTTCTCGATAGTACTATAATTTAGTTCACTAGAATTAAGAGTTCGTGATGCGTACGCGATCGGTTTGTTTGAACTTTTGGTACCTTGAGATAAAACGGCACCGATAGCTACATTCGAGGCATCAGTTGTTAAGATGAAACTTCGTGTGAAATCTGGGTATTGCAAGATCGGGTCGTTGGTTAATAATGTCTTACAATGTTCGAAACAGTTGGTGTACTTTTGATCTAGTTTGATCTTAGATCCTTTTTTCAAGCATTGAGTTAGTGGTTTGGTAATACGTGCAAAATCTGGAATAAATTTCCTGTAATATCCGAGCAACCCGAGAAAACGTTTGATTTCAGTAGGAGTCTTTGGGATGGGATAGTTTTCTATGGCTTTAATTTTGTTAGGGTTAGGTTTAACACCCTCTTTGCATATTATATGCCCAAGAAACTCCGTTTCCAGCTTCAAAAATTCGGATTTGTCCATATGAATTTTGAAGTTTGACTCTCTTAATCTGTTAAAGACTTTGTCTAAGTTAACAATGTGCTCCTGAAGGGAGGTACTGAAAATAATGATGTCATCAAGATACACTAGGCAGATTTCATTCTGGAGACCTCTCAGGACATTGTCCATCACTCGTTGGAAGGTTGATGGAGAGTTCTTAAGGCCCATAGGCATCCTTAAAAATTCATAGTGCCCATTTTCTACATTAAAAGCTGTTTTATGAACATCCGAGGGATCCATCTCTACTTGGTAAAATCCACTGGCCAAATCAAGAGTAGTGAAATATTGGCATTTACCTAGTTTGTCTAGTACGTCTGTTATATTAGGAATGGGATATTTATCATCAATCGTTTTCTCGTTAACTTTTCTAAAATCCACGACAAGACGCCACTTAACTTTGCCGGAAGCATCAGCCTTTTTGGGTACAATCCAAATAGGAGAGCTCCATGCAGACTCTGAAGGTCTTATTATATTTTGATCGAGCATCTTAGTTATCTGCTCTCTGACCTCTTGTCTGTGAACGTAAGGATAGCGATAACTCTTAGTATGTACTGGAATTTCATCAGTGGTCCTAATTTTATGTTTGATCTGGTTAGTGAATGTAAGTGGTTCACCCTCAAGATAAAACACATCCGCGTAATTAGCACATAAGCGCCGTAAATTCGCAAGTTCTTCTTGATTAAGATGATCGGTTCGGAGACGCGATAAAACATCTTTCGCGCGGTCTGATAAAACTTCAGTACTGTCACATTCGATATTAAATATTTCAGCTTTAACAGGACGATCCATAGAAAAAATTACATCATTAGATGTTGGATTAGTGATTTCTACCCAGGCTCGATTGTTTTGGACCGTCGTTATACAGTCTGAAATAAGGCAGTTACAAATCGTCTGGTTCTCTACAAAAACTTCGCCGTCTTGTGAGTTCACGGGCAATCTAACTACCTTCGAAGAATTTGCTGGAATAATTTCCTCATATAAATTGACGTTTCTGGAATCGTACATTTGAATGGGGATCTGCGTATTACGAGTTACTAGTAATTTATTTTTCAGATCGATGTTAGAGTCCCATAAGTCAAGTAAGTCAAAGCCTATAAGTCCGTCGAAATAATTATGGAATTTATAAACATATAAAGTCATGTCATGTGGGTCATTAAATTCCGGGAAAGAAGGCAACGTTATTGAATAGTCATTTTTACTGGTCGCATGCACATTTGTCACTTCGAAAGGGTCATAATTCAAAGGAATGTGCCTGAAATATTTTCCTACGGCATTAGGGCTGATAAAGGACTGATTAGCTCCTGTATCGATAAGAAATTTCAGAGGTGGATTTGTGGTCTGAACGTAGCCTAGTTGCCTTTGTATATGCAAGTTGACCTCTATTTTGGCTTTTCTGATTTCGAATCCTGCTGAAAATTTTCATCATGAGTCTGGCTTACTTCCTCTACTACTGGTGGCTCGGGGTAGGAGTACTGATGATAGTTGTAATGATCAGGTTCGTATGAATCGTAATAGTCCTGATAGTATTCGGGATAGTCATAGTCCTCAGTATAATAATTATCGTATCCGTCAAACTCGTTGAAATTTACTTCTCGTGTCTTAAAGTAATTACTAGGGGGTGGATTCCCGTGTTTTCGCCAGTCGTGTCCCGTAGGGGGTAACCTCTTCTCGACAAAGTGGCTAACACCACTCATGGGAGTAGGTCGCGGAAGCGGAGCATTGCCGAAATTTTTATTGCCAAAATTAAATGATTGCTGTGGTCTAAAAGGCATCCTAAATGCGTTATTTTGGGGATTATAATTCTGTGGAGGGGCGCGGAACATTTGCTGTGTGCGAGAAGGACCCTGCAGTGGTTGGAATTGAGGCGTGGGGTTAGGCCTCCAGCCTTGGTAAGAAGGATTCTGCCTTGATGGACCAGGCATGTTAAAGATTGGTTTCATTGGTCCAATTCCAAGTCCGTTAGTCTGTCTTGGGGCAAAGTTGTTGAGGGGCAGATTAAATTTAGGCATGTTTGAAATTGGCTGCTGCCATTCCTTTCTATTGGGTGCACCACCACTACGTTCCTGCATGTATAGCGTGTTTAGCTCTTCCTGGACAAATTCCAGGGCCTTCTCCATGGACTCAGGGCGCATACAGCGTATCCTGGATCCTAGAGGGTCTTTGAGACCTCGTAAGTACGCCTGAAGGGTCAATTTTTGGTACAGCGCGCGTTTTGCTTCTACAGTGGTTGGGACTGACTCATGAAGTGAGACATACGTCATTATGGTGCTAAATAAATTTTGGCACCGTTCGTAAAATTCCTGCGGAGTACTTGACCCTTGGGTCTCTAAGGATAGATCACTATAAAGAGCGGTCTCGTCACGATGGTCTGCGAAATTATTAATTAACGCGTTCCTAATACCCTGCCAATTATCAGGTATCCCACTTGAATTAATCAACCTAGCCCCGATACTTTATTTAAAATCCCATTTATAAGGGCAAGATTCGTAAGTTCATTACCCGGCTCTGTCTTAAAATGAGATAGCACAAGTTGATCACAAAGATTAATAAATCTTGTGAGAATATGCGGATTGCCATCAAAATCCGGCACGAGTCTAAGGGACTTGTAGATTGTATCCATTGGGTTGGGTTCGTGAGACATGGCTTCCTCTAAATTTCTATTCTCGTCTATAACACTAAGCCTATTACTAGAAAATCTACTGCTACTGCCTAACCTAATAATCCGCGATTCTCTTGGATGAAAAATCTTGGCTGTTTAAACTAACACACAAAAGATACACATAAAATACACAAAAGAAAGGATTAGAATAAGGAATAAGTAAGGATTTGAAAGATTCAAAGACTTACAGCATTTCTCGTGGTCTGGTACCTTTGTGGAATCGATTTCTGGATTCACTCCTGGAGAACAGCACTAGTAGGTTCTTTTTACTTTTAAGAAGTAAAAGTATCCTACCGGCTGCGCCAAATACGTAGGCCGCTCTCAAGGGTTTCTTTTAAAAAATGCTTTTTATTTTAATCTAAATTTAATTCAAAAAAATATCAAAATTACAATTAATTATTTCACTTGAAACTCGTTCGAAGTTTGAACAAAGAATGTGAACATAAAACTACATAATTCCCACGAAGCGTGTGATTGACGTCAGCCGGCCACGTTCCCGCTGATGCGGCATTCTAGTTAGCTGCATGTTTATTGAGGTCGGTGCAAGCGCAGCGATCTTCATAGGTTAGCTTTGCGTAACACGTATCTATTTTTAAGTTATTGCTCGGATGACAATTTGTTCGAGGATATTACTAATATTGGATGCTTAATTGACTTGTTGAATATTGAATACATGATTCAACCAGTTGTTGATTTGACTAAAAGTTCTGTAGCCAATCAGGGGCTTTCGTTTTTGTCACGTCACATTTAGAGTGGAAGGGAAGTGTAATGTAGAACCCAGTTGGTGTGTTCGAGACAGTCGTTCAGAAGTGTTGAACAGAGTAACAAGTGTAACGAAATATAAATAAAGTGTGAAAGTTGATAATCAGTGTTACGTGGTTCAATTCCACCTGATCTTCCCCAAAACTTATGTACTCACGAACGATTTATTTTTACAAGTTGTGCTTTGTTTATAAAAGCAGTGCGATGATGATGATGATGGTCCGCATTAACCACAGCTATTATAATACAAGTACTAGTCTAAGATCATGTGAAGACTTTGGTATAAGTGGCAAATAACTATGAAAAAATGTCGTTACATTACGCCTAGGTTTTTGCCTAAGCTCGGTGCAGAGGGAGAGGCACAACAGTGAGTTCTGTGTTGTCGGTTAGCTTATTGGACCGTCCGGTTGTTGTCTTGCCGCCGGCGCCGCTTCCGGCCGCCGCCGGTAATTTACGAACAGGAAATAAACAGACTATTTTCATTGTAGCTAGGTAGGTAGGTACTCGTGGGCACAGTCGATCATGATTAAGGTACTTACTAACAGTACGGTGACGAAAGGTGCTATTTTTATCCCGTCGAGAGGACTCAGCGAAGGCAGTAACAGATGATTCTAGTTTATTTCACATCCAAAGTTCGATCAAATAGATAATTCTAGAGCACTTTTTCAATAGTGACACAGTACCTATGTGTCACCTTTATGTATAGCAATATAATATTTATTATTGTTAATTTATAATATTGATTCATTTGATGTTTTAAATAATAACATGTAAAAATTAAAAAAAAACAAAACTGCTCTAGCAAATACTTACCCAACATTTTAACTACTTCATTTTTCCTTATATCCTGTTAAGTAACTATGATAATGTAATTAGTATGTGTAGTACAGAAATCATAAAAAAAAACATAAAATTGTTTATAACCAAAGATGAAGAATACAGATTCACAAAGCATACAGAATATATTCAGATAGGATAGGTATCTACATATTAAGTGAAATTTCTAACGAGACCCAAACTAAGCTTGAGCTTGTATCTTGGATATCAAGAGAGTACTTACAGAAAGATAACACTGATAACACTGAAGGTCGTATTGCTCGTGATTTGATTCTATTGTGAATAAATAAACTAGCTGCGCCCCGCGGTTTCACCCGCGTTGGGTTCGATTTTATACTTCAAAATTAAATTAAATGTCTGATTCGAATGAATTAAAAACTATTTTACTGCTACATACTGCTAATACCCTTGATGATAAAACTATTTATTTGAATAACAATTAATACTAGGATACGAATGTAACCAACTTTTCTTTCTACTGGCGATTTAATTACATTTTAGAACAAAAGTTACTAATGTGACTTAACTATCATAGTTAAATAGATATATACCCTCGACGACTTTTTTGTAGGTAATAATGAGCACTTTAATCATGTAGTACATCATTTTTATGTATCATCAATAGTTTTCTCAGCGCACGCCAAATAATTAATTATATAGACAAAATTTTGCTACTTTGGGTACATTGTTGTAACCCAAGTTCTAAGAGATCTCTATTTTTTTGCAAATAAATTATAGCCTATGTTATCCCGTGATAATTTAGCTTTCTATTAGTGCAAAAATGGTTAAAATCGGTCCAGTAGTTTCGGAGCCTATTCGATACAAACAAACAAACAAAAAATCTTTCCTATTTATAATATATAATAAATAAATAAATAAATAATGCTGGACAATCCACACAGCATCATCTAGCCCCAAGCTAAGCAGAGCTTGTGTTATGGGTACTAGATGACTGATATACTTAATACAATACATTACATAGATATTTTTTTTTATTATACATAGAAAATACCCAGAACACCCGGAACAAATATTTGCAGATCGTACAAACATTTGTCCCAGGGCGGGAATCGAACCCGCAACCTCCTGTGTCGCAGGCGGACCTTCGCCCACCGCGCCACATCGGTCGTCAGTATTCAGTATCGGTCGTATAATATTAAGTATAGAATACAGAGAAATTTGGAGATATGTGACGCATTGGAAGTACACATGACTTGGCATGTTATCTGGATCGACATTTTTAGTATTTAATTTATTTTGATTTGTAATTGACTGTATTGTGTTTTGTGTGCCATATCAAATATCTAAATTAATCATTTATTAAAAGAATACAGATTTAATTCAAACTGCAGTGTGAAGCCACTTATTTTAAGAAATCAGTGGCTTCAAGTTTCTTCCAATAAATAAATGTTAGATTATACTGCTTGCTGCCTTTACCTATTATTGTAAGTAGTATTAACATAGGCCTATCGGATTATTTTATTAAATATATTACTATCGTTGAATGCACAGTAGTATACGAGGAAACTCCTCTTTATTCTAAACAGATATTGATAATTAAACTTATCTATTAGTAAAAACTGTCAAAGGCTAATTCCTCTCATATAGATTGTAGCTTATTAGTGTTATTAAAACTGTTTCTTATCCAACAATGTTTGAAATAAAATAAAATAATGAATATGATGAATGCTACAAGCACAGGCTGACTAGGAGACGGCAATTGATAATTAAACTTATCTATCAGTAAAAACTGTCAAAGGCTAATTCCTCTCATATAGATTGTAGCTTATTAGTGTTATTAAAACTGTTTCTTATCCAACAATGTTTGAAATAAAATAAAATAATGAATATGATGAATGCTACAAGCACAGGCTGACTAGGAGACGGCACGTTGGTACAAACTTGAGGAAAGTTCGTCCGCTGATTGCTCAAAGATAACAAACACGTCTCTCTACAGTTATTGAATGAACACTAATATTATTATTCTCGTAGCACACGAGTACCTTCATACCGTTCATTTTACAAACTACAGATTTGCTTTTCATTTTTAACCAACTTCAAAAAAGTTTCTTGATATGTTTTTCAATTATTAAGCGATTTTGATGGTTCTTTTGTTGCTGTATAGTGAATGATCCCGAAGACGTCCTATTAAAGTTTTATTCCTGAGAGATTGCTGCTTTTCTCGTAAAACTCAAAAAAACATCATCTTATAGAATCACGACTAGCCGAAACATTTTGTGTGGGCTATTTTTATTTTTGTTTTTTATTCGAAAGTGTGAGTGAGTGCATTCCGAGTGAGCAAAATAACGTAAGCACGGGAGGAAGTCGGGTTTTTGACATTTAATGTCGTATATTCGTATGCAAAAGTAGGTACACGGAGTTGAAATTGAACCTTTCTTGCAACACGCTTGTAGTTTCCCTGATTAAAATGTTTTCCTTTTATAATAGGTATAATCTATACTTATAAAATCGTTTGTTCTGACCGGTTGACTGATCTATCAACGCACAGACAAAACTACTAAGTCTAGAAAGCTGAAATTTGGAACATAGGTTTTTTATAAGTATGTACTAAGAAAGGATTTTTGTAAATTTATATTTTAAGGGGTGGGGGGAAATGGGGGTGAACTTTGTATGAAACTCTTTGTTCTATAAGGTAGAAACATGAAAATTTGAATTACAGCTACTGTGAATAAATGAATGAGGACACGTTTCAGGGTTTTTGGATTTTTACATTTTAAGACGGGGAAATAATGGCAGATATTTTGTATGGGAGTATTTGATGGGAACTTGAAAATTGTAATTGTAGCTACTCATCAATAAATAATGACGTGTTCAAGGTTTTTGGATTTTCATATTTAAAATTGGGAAATGGAGGTGAAACTGTGTAATGTAAAGTGGAAGCATGGTTATTTTAAACACGACTCCACGCGGGCAAAGCCGCTGGCAACAGCTATTACACAATAACCTATAGTTCTAATTGTACCCACCGAGAACTGATTCCTTTCTATTTCATATCTATGTACTTGTAGGTAGAAACTTACTTTTAATTGATGAATTTGAATAAGAACTTTCAATACGTTGCGGGCACAACTTCTGTACAATTTTATTCACCTGACATTTTATAGATAGTTCTGACTCCGCCCTAGAATTATCTGTGTTTTGTAAATAACATGTTCCAGGGTGGCTAAACAAATACCACTTTCTGTTGACGTTAACGCCTGCGGAAAGATAAAATTGTATGGAAATTGTAAAATTGTTTAGTGACATTTCCATACAATTTTATCTCTCCGCAGGCGTTAACGTCAACAGAAAGTGGTATTTGTCTAGCCCCCCTGGAACCTGTACACCAACAACAACATATAGCTACAATTGTATCATCAGTATAGATTGTATCATCAGTTCCGCTCTCGCGGAGTCTTCTTCAATCAAACTAACCTTTATTGAACGATCTCTCCATTACGAATGATGGACCATCAAAAACACCCAGCCGTGATTCATTACAAATTGATGCTCTATTTCTATTTCACGATTTATATTTCATTATCTATTTTTATTTTGCGTAACGATGTTGTGATTTATTTAAAGAAAGTTTAGAAGGCAAGGTAAATATACAGTCATTATCAAGAGGTAAAGTTTGTGAGGTCGGGTGTAGGAGGAGGTAATATATTAAATATGTATATCGGATGGGTAGAACCTATTTCGATTCAATTCAATAATTTGTATTTGAGACATTATCATTACACGATATTAAAACATAAATATAAGTATAATATGAATAATAAAAGTATATATATTTATATATACCTCTGTGGCGCAGTGGGTGAAGGCTCGCCTGAGATGCAAAAGGTTGCGGGTTCGATTCCGGCCGTGAGAGAAATGTTTGTATGATCTGCAAATATTTGTATCGGGTCTAGGTGTTTTCTATGTATAATATAAGTCTATGTGTAAAAAAAGTATATAAGTCGTATATCAGTCATGTAGTTCCCATAATACAAGCTCTGCTTAGTTTGGGGCTAGATGATGTTGCGTGAAAAAAAAAGACTATAATATAAACTAAAAACTACATTTCTTCTAGATATTTATTTTTTCAAAAATATTTAGAATGGACCTTCAGGGTGGTCATAGGCTGTATATTATCCCGTTAAATAAAAATACTTTTTTGGAGACAAATTTTGCAATTTAAGTTGAAGAAAAAACGGTCGAAAGCGTTTTTTATGAACGCTGCCGTAAAAGTAAGAGTTACTTTTAATCGGCTACATATATTCCGGATGATTCGGGAGCGAAGCCGTGCTCATTAATAAGTCGGTAAGTTAAATGGTAAGTACGTTGGAAGGTAGGTACAGTACATTTTAAAAGCTTAGTGCGATGAATCATCTTTAGCTAGGTATGAACAATGTATTATACAGCGTCTTAATGAAATATATAAAACCTCAGACAACCCAAATTATTTTTATCATAATAAATTGATTATCAAAAACATATTTTTTTAGTAATTTATTGTAGAAAATATTCTTATTTATTTTATAGTGAACAGTTCTGATCACTTTATAACTCATCGAATGTCATCAATGACGTACTTACCGCCGCCGCGCCGCCCGCGCTGTGAGAAACTGCCAAGGAGAAACCTCATTTTGAATTTTTAGACACGGCGGTAGAGTAACAATATTAATACGAAAAAAATAGATCTACTCAAAAAAGTAGCTACAACGATTCTGATCAAACTTTTTTCAGGTTTTGCGTTATATCGTTGGGACGTTTTATACAAACAACATTATGTACCGTTACGAAGTTAATAAAATAGGGAATGAATAAGGTAGGTAATAGAGAAGGTACCGACAACGGAAAGTCCTTACACTTTTAATTTGGTGTTGTCGAGTACCGCCGTACCGCGGACACACTCTCCGTAGGAAAGACTTCAACGCGCGCTCGCACACTTCACACACACTATCAATTAAATATTACTAGCTTCTGCCCACGGCTTTGCCCGCGTGGTACCCGGATAAAAAGTAGCCTATGTATTATTCTGATGTATAAGCTATATTACTGTAAAGCATCGAAATCTGTTCAGTAGTTTTTTCGTGAAAGAGTAACAAACACCTCCTCACAAACTATCACGTTATAATCCGAGCAGTAGTGGGATCTACGTAAAACTCCAACTTGCTCGTTTAGTTTATTATTAAATATGTTTTAACAATATTGAGTACCGGTTGTTACGATCATACCGACCTTTGAACAGGAAGCTTTGATCCGTTTCTTCAATCGCAATCTCACAAATAGGTACCTATGGAAAATAACTTTTGTCAATTTATTTAGGATTTGACTTAACATGAATATACTATTTTAATTTTAATTAAAAATATATAGTTTTTCTTAATCACCGCAAATCATAATAACATTGACCGCACACGTTGGTTTTTTGAATTCGACTAACTTGTATAGTAATGTGATTCGTGAAGGAGCGTGTGCGGGCGCAGTGCTGTGCTGTGCTGTGCTGATAGTGTTGTGACTGACCTGAGGGCGGTAGCGGTGTGCTAACACGCGCGGCTGCACTGAGCGCGGCGCCGCGCGGCGCGCCCTTATAGCGCGACCCGCGCCCCCCCCCCCCCCCCCCCCCCCCACCGCCCCCGCACCACCCGCTACGTAGCCCCGACTCCACCGACAGTAAACGTCCAGTTGAACGCTGCTTAGACATAGCTTAAATTAAACATTCAGTGCGCATAAAACCAGTTAAGTACGAGGAGAAATATTTAAAATTTCAGCCCTGGATTTCGAAAAAGTTACAGATTTATCTTGTTTCTGGCTGAGATAATAGGTGCGAGTGCGATTCCTACTGCGGGGCCATGGTTGCATGTTCTGCAGATATTTGTTCCGGGTCTGGGTGCTGTGGTAGCACGGTAATCCTAGTGTGGGGTCAGGATTACAAGCTATGTGTATATTTATTTCTCAGACATATCCAAGTTTCGAAACGACAATGGTTAAACGATATCTATTTGACTCTTTCATCCGTCGTCATAAACATTTTTAATGTTCGTCTGCTCTAAACATAGGCAATGACTTCTGCGTGTCTAAGTGACAGATATCTAGGAAAATTAGTGGATAGATAAGATAATGCTCAGGCCATTACCTTAATTTTTAATACTAAGTGAAAATGTGAAAATTAGGATGTGTATGTTGCTAAATATCTCTGTAACGGCTAAACCAATTTGGATGAAATTCACAACAGATATATAATATAGGCTACTTTTATCCGGGTAGTGGCGGGTGAAGTCGTGGGCAGTGACTAGTTGGACTATTGCATCACCGATGCCCGTCGAAGATTTAGCTGTATGTCTAATGCCTATTATTTTTATAAACGTATGGTTAGCTAACTAGCGGCTAGTACCTACATATAGCCACCCGTCACCGTGTCGAGGAATTGGGTCCTGAAAGGTCTACCGTACAAGTGTGATTGCTGTGCTATGTAGCCCAGGTATCCTTTATCTATTTCTTGGAGATTTCATTTATTCATTGATTAAGCGGCGATTCCGCGGTTGTGACGTAAAAGTGTAATTGCTTATCTGATAATAAAGTATGCATTTCTCGTAATATTTTCTAATCGGAGCATTCATGAAGGTTCTTCTAATTATGGAATAATATGATTGCATTGAAGCCTTTTATAATCAGATGTAGAATAAATGAATGCTTTCTTATTTTCTCAGTACTCCCTTGGTCTCAGTAGTACTGGTCTTGAGTAAGTAGGTAGGTACTTATACGAGTTACATACTTACCAATGCAGTTAGGTAATCTTTGGCTTTTAAAATGTTCATCCACATTTTATAATATTTTGATGCGATATCATGTGATTACATTTTTTCGTCAAAGTACTAGGTACCTCGACGGGACTCGAGTCCGAGCTTATACCTGATTAAAAACTCATGATACATCAAAAACACGCTCGAATATTTTTTTGTATGTATCTAGTTCTACTTTTTCCTCGATAGTACTCCAAGCCGTGCCCATTTTCTTACTTACCCTCCTCTAAGACCGACGTCTTACATAAGTATATTAATTTATTTCATTTTGCTGTAAATTTTCACGCAGCATCATCTAGCCCCAAACTAAGCAGAGCTTGTATTATGGGAACTACAGAACTGATACACTATTTATAAACTTATTTTTTTGTAAATACATAGAAAACATCCAGCTACGAGACAAATAAATGCAGATCCAAACCCGCGACCCGCTCGGCTCCCGCCCACAGCGCCAGAGATCGTCAGAGCTATATGTACTTATAGTATATCAGTCGTGTAGTTCCCATAACACAAGCTCTGCTCAGTTTGCGGCGAGATGATGCTGCGTGGAAATGTTCAGCATTATTTATTATTATAATACCACATTCACACATCAACTTCCGGTGTAAATGAGTCTGATCGCTCTCAGAGCTTCAATAAAACACGGAGTTCAATAAATACACGTATATTGATGAATGTCCGCGCTGCAGAGTAACGTAGCCGCCGCAGAGTAACGCAGCCGCCGCAGAGTAACACAGCCGCCGCAGAGTAGCGCAGCCGCCGCAGAGTAACGCAGCCGCCGCAGAGTAACGCAGCCGCCGCAGAGTAACACAGCCGCCGCAGAGTAGCGCAGCCGCCGCAGAGTAACGCAGCCGCCGCAGAGTAACGCAGCCGCCGCAGAGTAACACAGCCGCCGCAGAGTAGCGCAGCCGCCGCAGAGTAACGCAGCCGCCGCAGAGTAACACAGCCGCCGCAGAGTAGCGCAGCCGCCGCAGAGTAACGCAGCCGCCGCAGAGTAACGCAGCCGCCGCAGAGTAACACAGCCGCCGCAGAGTAGCGCAGCCGCCGCAGAGTAACGCAGCCGCCGCAGAGTAACACAGCCGCCGCAGAGTAGCGCAGCCGCCGCAGAGTAACGCAGCCGCCGCAGAGTAACGCGCGGGTACCCGTTCAATGTACACTTATAAATAAAACGAGTTTAACTTTTAGTTAGTTTCGCGCAAAACATTAACAAAGTAGGATGTTGCCGCGCTAAGGCTGAGCGCAGACCTCGCGGGTCGCGGGTCGCGGGTCGCGGATCGCGGGTCGCGGGTCGCGGGTCGCGGATCGCGGGTCGCGGGTCGCGGGTCGCGGATCGCGGGTCACGGGTCGCGGGTCGCGGCTGCGGTATAACGCTTCCCTATTCATTCCTCTAAGTTTGCGCGGAGCCTTAACTTTTTACCTGAATTAAAATTACTATAGGTACCTACCACACAAGGGTATATATATGTTAAGGTTCAATGTTTCTTTAAGTTTCAATTTATTTACACGACATGAATACATATTAATGTTATGTACCCGCTCAATTAGTATGCAGGTACAAGTGTTCTATACAACCAGTTGATGTTTTGCGCAATCCATAAGTGAGGTGTACTTGTTGATGAAACACAGAGCGCTGCGAACCGAAGGTAGGTGTCTAAGAATATACAAAATCTACATAAAATACTAAATTTATAATAAATAAATAGGCAGTCTCGTGTTTGGTGGGGACATGGCTAATGGCTGGCTCACGCACCCGTATTCACAAACAACACTATCTGCCAACGATAATGCTGGACATTTCGCACAGCATCATCTAGCCCAGAACTAAGCTGTGCAATGTCATTTACTTGTCATTTTAGGTCGGTTGTAGACTTTCTAGTAGTGTTTGTGAATCACATAAGTATATTTACATCGTAGATAACGAGATATCTAATTCCGTAACTGAACGAACTTTATTAAAGTTGGATCTCTCAAGACAGGATCAGAAATCGCTAATGAGATTATTCATAAGATATTTTAGTTGAATATTCATTAACAGCATTGTTAGAAACTTTTTTAATGAATGAATGATATCGCACAAGCCATCGAAAACTGAACCCTAACTCATAATTAAAAAGTAAAAAATTCAATGAAATCAGTCTAACGGTTCCACCTAAAACTAACAAAACATGGCTTCTTACCAAAATGACACCTTTTTATGATTTACAATAATTGATGTTTCACTGCATTGAGATAAGGCTTAAAATTGATATTTTTGGAGGACAGAGGTTTCTTTAAGGGAAGATATGAGTAAAGGCGCGGTCATAGTGCGAGCGAGACACGTCGCTCTATCTCTATTTAAGGACACTGGAGTTTTGGAGATTTTATCATTTATACTTAATTTATTTAATTTTATCTAAGAACGTGCCAAATCCGTCCGCAGTATGCCCCCACCTTCTGTATATTGAATTCTAGTGCAATTCCATGTATAGTGTCGTTTTAATTGTCATTAACAACGGTACCTGAGTAGTTATCATTCATAATTACAAAGTGAGGGTTATTTACATTGGAGCTGTGTTATGTTATAAAAAGTGCAAATATTTGTGACACATTTTTTTAAATAACATATATATATTAATATTGTTAATGAAAGTTTATCAATTTGAATCATAAATAAATTGTATAAAAACATCCATAATTGAAGAACACGGCTTCGCTACATCGTACATAATTTTTACAATATTACCATAAAAATACAAATTCAGAAGAAAATGTGACTTAAATTAATTACAAAGATTGTTTTATTAACCACGAAAGTTACGACGAGCGCAAAAATAAGGAATACGCACTTAGGCTCGTCTGCACGAAGCTTAGGCAAAAACTTAGACGTATCTTAGTGACTAATTTCTATGAACGAAATTTCCAGTCAGACTCAATTAAGTCTTTCCCTGAGCTTAGTACAGATGTTGTAAGATTTTAAAAATAGTGTAAGGGTTTAATTTATTTAATAGTTTGGTGTCCTTAACTTCTTCAAAAGTACTCAAGTGTGTATGCGCCCTTATATGAATAGTACTAAACTCCTACCTATGTATACGCTGAATTATTGACTAGCTTTTTACATAAATCTTATCAAATCGTGTCTTATTTACAAATTAGGCAAATATCAGAAAATCCTCGAAAATATGAGCTTGCTCTAACACTAGACCTATTTTGATGCGGTTTGAGCTAACTGCTAGGCCACGTCGAGGAACTAGCTCGTTGGGCGAGAGACAACGCTGTCTTTTTTTATTAACAATAATAAATTAGTAAAAAAGAATTTCAAAAGGTTTAGTACTTCATAAACTAAGTATAATTATTTATCTATCTATATACAATATTATATTCTAGTAGAATATGGATCACATTACAATAGTAGTAGGAATAGTAAAGGGATAGAAGTGTATACAGGGTGTCCGAACAGGCAGCTCTCATACAAAACGGATCAAAATATCAAAGAGATGTTCAACAAAATGGTGGTTCACCAACATTACTAATTCATAATTTTATTCAATTCAAGTACTAATTTACATAATGTCAATTCGTTCAGTTCATACGTCAGTGTCAGATTCGTGAAAAATCTTTCATAATGTTTTATGAATGCAGTGTTATTATTTGAAAACGTGCAATGAAAGGACAGTTAACTGAGATCCATGGCTTGCTTCAGCTGCAAATATCAAATGCAGTCATTACTATCTAAGCTTGTATTTTTACAAACGAAGCTATACTGTCTCGCTGTCACGCGTGAGGAGGCCGCGCTAGTCCTCTAGCACGGGTATCGTATTAGCATGTCTCAGGGCCTCCCGCCGAGGCTCAGGGAGGGGGGAGGGAGGCTAGCAGTGGAATTGGTGCTGTGTGATGGCGGAGAGATCCTTCATGAGTCCCTCCAGGTTCTGCATCTCGCGGTGAAGGCGCTCCGTGGAGCGGGACGGCGTCAGCGGCTCCAGCTCCTCCACACACCCCGCTCCCCCCGCGCCCCCCGCCCCACATCCGCCTGCAAAACACAACACAACATGGTTACACTATCGATAAACTCCTGCAAACCCCAAAAACTCCAATAATCCCCAAAAACTCTTAAAAACCCTTAAAACGTCTATAAACCCCGCAAACTCCTATAAACACGAAAAAACCTCAAAAACTCTTAAAACTCCTATAAACCCCAAAAGCTCCTCCAAAGCCCTAGAACTCCAACAAGTCACTAGAACTGCCGGAAACCCCTAATACTTCTTCTAACCCCTCAGATTATTCTAACCAGATCAGCTTAAACTTCCTTCAGTTCCTAAAATTGGGTTCATAAAAGACAACCCCCTAAACTATCACAAATTTGTAAAAAAAATCCTCCACCAATCAGGAAGTGGTCGCTCGTCACCGCTTCTTTTTCGTATTATAATATTCGTAATGTCTCACCGAGATGCAGCCGGTTCGGTACGTGTCCGGGACTCGAACTGGCACTCTTCTTGTACGGCGACGTCTCTCGCACGCTACCTGCAACCGGACAACAACGTCAGTTGAAGTATATATTTGTAGTTGTTCACGGGTAGCGGCGCGTTGTCAGGTTCCGTGCCCGCATCGGATACAGCAAAGATTTTGAACAACGCCATCTATCGAGTATCGAAGTGTAACTTTGTAAGTTTGTTTGAATGATGTATCAGAACCACTTTTATCACACCTCGTTTACTTCTCTCTATACGACACAGCCCATATATAAATGATCCAGCTCGAAGGACCATTTGATGACAAAAGAGTTACCTCTGCTGTGCGAGTGTGTGGGCGTGGTGTGCGCGGACACGTTGTCGCCGAGCGCGAAGCTGTGCAACGCGCGCTCCCGGGGCCCCGCCCCCATCCCCTGCAGCGCCGCCCCCGCCCCCGCCCCCGCGCCGCGCCCCAGCGAGCCCACCGTCGCGCCGCCCGGGCCCGCTTCGCTGCCCACGGAATCGCGGCTGAGGAGGAACACACCATTATTCAAGATACTCATAGATTTAACGAATCAAGATACTCATAGATTTTAATTTAATGCATTTTGATTTATCGTCTGCTCGGCGGCTAAATAACTACCTACATGATTAAGATACTTTAGAAAAAAAACATGTTATAAAATCCAGCAATAACAGGATGAAGCAATGATCGATGCTATGCGGGGAGCATTGCTTACTGCGTGTAGTGTCCGAGCGGCTCGTACGCCACGTAGTGCCCCCGCTCGCGCGCCGCGCACGCGTAGATGTCCCCTCCGCCCCCCGCGACCCCCGCCCCCGCCCCCGACCCCGACGCACCCAGGGGGAGGGGGCCGGGGGCGGAGCACGCGGACCCCAGCGGACACGTGCCGGACCCACCTGAACACACAACAAATACTATGTTACAGATTCAAATATTACTTGTCTCGCATGGCTGGTTCCCTCTATTGCTAAAGACGAGACTAGATGGCGTGAATTTAGATTAAATTCATTGAAAAAAACCACACAGCTCTCAAGCACTTTCAACTCCAACTTGTGGGTGTGTGTGTGTATGTGGGGTATGTGGGTGCGTGTGTGTGTGGGGGGGCGGTATGTATGTGTGTGTGTGTGTGTGTGTGTGTATGTGTTTGAGGGGGTGTTCATGCGTATGAAGCGAAGTTCTGTCTTAATAATTATATTAGGGATTTGCCCAAGAGATAGAAATATCGAGATTTGCTGATATGTGTAACAAGTAACGTGATGATGATAAAGTAATAGTGGTAAACTCACAGGGCGGCGGAGGCGGATGCATGGGGAGATGCTGGGGATGCGGTGGATGCGGGGGGGCGAGCGAGCCCAGCGACGACTGCGGCGACGCCAGCGGCAGCGGCGCCACACCCGACAGCAGCGGAGTGCTCTGCAACACAACGCAACAACATACCATACACCTTTCATATGAGAAATCTATAGAAATAAACTAATAATCACGGGGGTGTGTGTGTGTGTGTGTGGGGGAGATTGTCTTAGATTATGTATGTGTATGCGTGAGTGAGTGAGGGTGTGTGTGAATTAAGTAGAGCCTCAGTTTCAAAGTAGTCATATCACTCTAACCATTGCATTAAAACTGATTTTATTTAATGATTGCTGTATTGGTTGATGCAAAATTGTGAATCGATTGTTTTGTATGGACGGAGTGCATCGTAAGTGTAGTGATTACGAGCAATTTAACAAAGAGAATGTGGAATAGGGTATCGGTTTCTTCTTTCTTGATTTAGTACTAGTTTTGGGACTTCGAGACTATGATATCGACAAATGCGGACACCTTACACATTAACTTGGTTATGTAGCATTTTTGTTGAGAAGCGGAATGACAAATATAATATCGTTTCCAGCAGCGCAGAGGCGCTCCCTCTATTTCTATCAAAAAAGTCTTTGCAGCTCCTCAATAATATCACCAAGTAATATTTTGTTCACGCGGCAAGGTTCTCGCTGAATAACTAAAGAAATCTTTTGAGGTAGGATAGAGCCACCATCTCCATTGGCACCACAATTGAACTGAATTTAATAAAACAACTTCAGGGATAATAACTATCCGTGGTCGGTGCTGTGGCAGATTGAGCATTCGCAGACGGTGAAATAACGTTAGGAAAATGCGTGTTCTTCGGTTGTTAGAAAGTTTTGTTTACAAGAAGATCAATCAGACTAATTTTGATAAATACAAAGACTACACACGATTTAACTGAATCAGTGCCTATATAACTTAGTATGCAGTACTTTATGGGTCATAAAGATTCAGATGAGCATATTTAATTATTAAATTTTTATCCTGCTATGTATAGTGTTAAGTTTCTGTATAAGTAATAATATTGTATGGATTTCTATAATCTGAAATAAATTAATAATAATAATAATTTTACATGAAAATATTATATTATTAAATTATCACAAATCTAGCCCATTTAAAAAAAAAATCAAACCATTTTTATTTTTGGTACATTGAATGTAATGCGAGATGTTTTTACGTACCTGGTCCGGATGCGTGACGCGGTGTCTGCGGTCGCACGTGGACGCGCAGCCGGGGCCCATGCCCCCCATGCCCCCCATACCTCCCATGCCCCCCATACCACCCATGCCTGTCATCGCTGGAACATCATTTAATATTACATTATTTTGTCCATCAGAAGCGCCATTTATTTCTGTTTTGGGAACTGAGTAATGATTTCACTGTGACGCTCGCTGGTTCCGAGCAAGTGGCCAACTTTAATGATGCCTAGCAATTTTTATAACCGGCAACAACATCCCAAAGCACGGAAGCGCTCAGTTCTAAAAGGCCATCCACTGCTAGTTACATTTTCAATTGACGGAAAATAGCTTAACCTAGCTTTTATGATAGAACGACTGTTGGATACGCTATGAACGCTTCCATGTCGTAGAACGATCATACTCTGCCATTCAAAAGATACGAAACAAACGTGCAAATTAAAATAAACAAAATAGTAATTATCATAAAAAGAAAACAAAACAAAAATAAAAGAATAACGTACGTTTGTAAGTATAGTCGTCGCACCGGTTGCAGGGGAGCAGGGGGCTCAGGGGGGACAGGGGGGAGGGGGAGAGGGAGGGGGAGGCGCGCATCACGGCGGTGTCGTCACTGCCGCTGCCTGCGAGAGAGGAGGCGCGGTACTCTGCGGGGGGGAGGGGGGATACATACTCATCAAAACAAATTCAAACAATAATAAAAATAAAATAAAAAGCGTAAAATCATCATCGTCAACAGCCTGTAGAAGTCACTGCTGAACTGAGGCCACCCCGAAGATTGCCATCCATGTTGAGAACTAAAACTAGCCACAGTTTAGCCTTGGATTAGCGTTATCTCTTTCCTAGCCTGACATTATTCTGTCAAACATGATTTGTCAAGTCGAAGAACTGACTTCAATTTGGTGGTGCAATTTCCAAATACTATGACAAAATATCATCCACATACACACACATTATGTATATGTGTTATACATAATGTGTGTGTGTAACATTAGTAACGTTATGTACACGCATTATTACTTTACCTCCTTATCGATATATAGCGATCTATATCGATACGCAACTCGTTTTCTAACATAATCTGTTGTAAGGTTTCAACAGATGTACTGTTTAAAAAGAAGAACCGCACACACACACATACACACTTTCATACAAACAAATATTTATATGCCCAAGTATCAAAGATGATCACCTACAAATGATCATTTTTTTATATATATGTACGATATATAAAAAAATGATCATTTGTAGGTAGTTGTTGTAAGCAGTTCCTACTTGGAACGGCTGATTTTTATTTGAGCTTATTTGCACTTGTTTCTATTATTTCCTACCCATTTTCTTTTCTTATAAGTCTGTTGATAAGGAAAAAATATTGGTATATCGAGGCTCGGCTATAGCGGTATACCGCTGCAGTTTCAGGAGAGCTTAAGGGTTAGTGGCGCACACACTCACCGACATACGTGGGCACATAGTGCCTGCGGTCGAGGCTGGCGGGGTGCGAGGGGTGGGCGGCGTGGGCGGGGGCGGGCTCGTACTCCGCGGAGGCGGGGGGGTGCGGCAGCGGGGGCGGGCCGGCGCGGCCCAGCGTCAGCGTCGACGACATCAGCCCGCCCTCCACGCTGCCCGCAGAGACTGCACAACGAAAACTGCACTCAATACGGAGCCTCTAAACCACTATCCGACGACATCTTGCACAGCTAAGAGCAAGTGTGTTACTAAACGACCAAGGTTTATACTTGATAAAACATGAAAAAAAAACTAAGCTTATAAACTCGTTCGTCCTGATTGACTGATCTATCCGTGCACAGCCAAAACTACTAAGTCTAGAAAGCTGGAATTGGGAACATAGGTTATTTTATAATGTATGCATGTGTTAAAAACTTTTGAAACTTTCTCTTTAAGGGGGGAAGTCGAGGAGAGGAGCTTCGTATGGCAGTATTGCTTTTTTTTAATGGTAAGAACTCGTCATAAATAAATAATGACGTGTTTCAGGGTTTTTGGATTTTCAAATTTTAAGAGGGAATGGGGGTTGAAAGATTGTATGGAGTATCGTTTTTTTTAACACGACTCCACGCGTGCAAAGCCGCTGGCAATAGCTAATGGACACATAGCGGGCAATGATATACAATCAAATTTTTATTTCAGTAACTTAATCTACGTGTACATATACATATGTATGTATTTGAGACCTTCTTTTAAGTGTGGTAGGTATACAATGCTATACATGATAAGTTATTGTTTCTTATTTTATCCTTATGCTAGTGTGTGAATATGTAAGCGCGTGTCAAAGTCAAAGTCAAGTCAAGTCAAAGTCAAAGTCAAAATTCATTTATTCATTAAAATCACAAGGATCACTTTGAAACGTCGGTTTAATCTAGTTCCTCCACGACCAAGCCAGGAAAGAAAGGCAAGAAAACAAGGCTGGTTATTCTTCTTTTTATTCTAATCCTTTTACAAAACAATACGTACCTGCATTTTTTTATCGAGTTGTAGCATTTTCAATCCCAAGAGTTTTTATCATCTAAATAATCACATATTTTATAGTATGCCTTTTTATAAAGTTTTTGTTTAATTACGTTTTTAAATTTGTTTATTGTCAATTTTTGTATATCTCTTGGGAGTTTGTTATAAAAGCGTACACCGTGCCCTTTAAACGATTTACTAACAAGTGGCAACAGCGAGTTTATCTTTATTTCTGGTTAACATTGTGATTATCGCTTTTTTTCTCAAACAAATAAATATTTTTGTGAACATACATCAGATTTTCATAGTTTTATTGACAAGGGAACGTCATTATATTTATTTCTTAAACTATAAACTTTTGGCGAAGTGATTCTCTGGGGCACATATTATAAATTGCTCGAACAGCCCTCTTCTGCAGCACAAAAACGGTATTTATATCAGTAGCACTTCCCCACAGCAGTATACCGTACGACATAGTGCTGTGGAAGTAGCTGAAGTAAACTAGTCTAGCTGTGTCTACGTCTGTATAAAGACGGATCTTTTTGACTGCGTATGCCGCAGAACTAAGTCTCTTCGGTAACTTATCAATGTGAGGGCCCCATTGAAGCTTATTATCTAGGGTGATACCTAAAAATACGGTGGTGTCCACAAGAGCCAACTCTTCATCTTTGATTTTAATATTTGCTTTAACTTTTGTAACGTTAGGTAATATAAATCTAATACACTTTGTTATCTTTTCGTTAAGTAGAAGATTGTTTACATTGAACCATATTATAACCTTAGATATTGTATTGTTTACATCGTCAAAATCGGTTTGTCGTCGCTTTAATTTAAATAAAAGTGTCATGATCGTCCCTCACAAGATGGGGTAGATCATTAATATATACTAAGAACAAAAATGGTCCAAGAGTTGATCCCTGCGGTACACCGATAGTAACCAGAGACCTCGGAGAACGCTTTCCATTCACGTCAACTCTTTGTACTCTGTCACTTAAATACGAAGTGAGAAAGTTTAGAGCTACGCCCCTAATACCATAATGGTGTAGTTTCCTGATCAATGTATCATGGTCTACATAATCAAATACCTTGGACAAATCACAAGAAACGCCTAAAGCGTCATGCGATTTCTCCCAGGCATCAAATATGTGCGATACCAGCATCAGTAATTGAACGACCCCTAGTAAATCCGAATTATTTATTATGAAATAAATAATTAAATTTTAAATGTCTTTGCAATTGATTTAAAATGTTGTATGTGTGTATGGGTCATCGAGCATGTTGGTAACTTGGTATATTGACGACCTCGATGGCGCAGAGGACAAGTAGGCGGCTGCGCTGCAAGAGGTGCGTATTCAATTCCCGCAGCGGGATCCATGTTTGCATTCTCTGTTCCAGGTCTGGGAGTTGTAGTACTAACGGTACTCATATCGTTCACGACACAGGGAATCCTGGTGTGGGGTGGGATTATGCGTCTGTTGAGCGTTTGTGTTTGCATGGGGGTGTGTTTATGTGCGAGTTTGTATAAAGGTGTGTATGTTGGAGTGTACGTGTTTGTGTGTGTGTGTACGTGTGTGTGTGTACGTGTGTGTGTGTACGTGCGTGTGTGTGTCGGCACTCACTCTTGCTGGCGGAACTGTGCAGTCCCTTGTCCATGTGCTTGAGCTCCATCTGGTCGTGGTGTATCCAGAGGTCGGGCGGCTTGATGCCGGCCGACGCGGACGCCTTCTGGTACGTGCTGGAAACCAACGCACTGAGAACATTAACCCCACGCTGCTCCACCCGCATCACCAACTCTGTCACTACAAGCATTTTCATAACCTGCACGAAAACTGGCACGAGTTGATGCTTGGCCGATGTTACCTGACTTACGGTTTAACTTTGGTTCGGCAATTTTTGAAATTTCTGGCTACGTTTACTGAGGAATGTCACTCATTATATTGCATGAATTTGACGACTCTAAGGCAACCAAAACCGTCGATATCATGCTTTTCCTGCCCAAAATAAGTTTTATGAGTTACTTTAAAAAATATGGAGAGAATCTTAGTACGATTCAATAGTGGTTGAATATAAAGTGCAGGCATGTGGGGAAGCGTCGGCATGTCGTCACCGCCTGCCGTCCGTCTGTCCGGGGGTGTGTTCATGTGAGTCTGGGCGAGTGAGCAGTATGTATGTATGTATGTATGTATGTACCTGGTGTCGGGCGACAGCGGTGGATGTGCGCGGCGGCAGCACAGCGAGAGCGCGAGCGCGGCGGCGAGCGCCAGCACCGCGCAGGCGCCGCCCGCGCTCGCCCACAGCCACGCTGACGTGGCACTCGCCAGGCCCCCGCCCTCGCCGCTCTCTGCAACGGAACACAATGTTACCGAGGATAGCCTGAACTACGACTATCTTGGACCGATTTTACGAATACGAGGGACAATGTTAACAAGCACAGACTGATCTTGAACGAAGAGTAGAAAATCAGAGTCAATGTTAGCGAGCATAGACTGATCTCGAACTGATGTTAGCGAGTTGAGTATGGATGTCAGAGTGATATTAGCGAGTCACGATGAATGCATACGGGCTTACCCATAGCGGTGGTGTATGCGACGGGCGCGCAGACGGGACCCATGCCCTTCCCGTTCTTGGCCTGAAGCTTGAAGTGGTAGGTGGTGCGAGGTCGCAGGCGGTCGACGCGGGCGCGTGTTCGGTCCCCGGATACGGTCATCGTGGTCCACTCCTCGGCGCCCGTCAACCCGGAGGAGCCGCCACGTTGCACCGCGTACATCACCAAGTAACCTGCACACACCGAGTTAACTGGTGTTAGCGCAGCTGGCTATGGAGCGATACATAGATTACGTCACACGAATTTCAAGATTCTCGAAGGGGGCTAAGGGGGAAGTCCTTGGCCCGCTCCTTCCCCCTTAACGTATGACGTATGTACGGTTCACGTACAGGCAATTTACTTGCTTACGCCGCAACATACTTTTTACTTTATACATTTTAATTAATATAATTTTAGTTGATCTTAAGCTACCTCAGCGAACTACCGCGGATTAGCATCCTACATAACTTGTTAAACTAAACTAATAAACTTGGATCGCGATATCTGTGGTTTCTATCAACTCACAACATTAACTAACTGTGGGCCCATAATTTGGAAAGCCACTAGTAAACTAAACAGTAAGCCTGATCTCCCTGTGAGTGTCGCTGGGATTACCGATAAAAAAGACATAGCTGAAATGTTCAGGGATCATTTTGCCGTGCATTCACCTTTGGGACCATCACAGTCGTTGAATCATGCGGGATCAAGTGGTCAGGAATTAGGAACTAGGTTTATGGCCAAAGATGTTAGAAGCGCTATAAAGTCTATGTCGCGTGGTAAATCTCCTGGTCACGATGGTCTCAGCGTTGAACACTTAAGAAATGCGGGCCCCCATCTGCCTAGAGTACTAGCGATGTTTTATACCTTATGTGTCGGGCATTCATATCTACCTGCTCAAATGATGAAAACTGTAGTGGTGCCCATTGTGAAAAATAAGACCGGCGACATAAGTGATAAGAACAATTATAGGCCGATCTCCTTAGCTACGATAGTGGCCAAGGTGCTGGACAGTCTGCTTGACGCTCAACTTAGTCGTTATGTGAAAACACACGACAATCAATTCGGTTTTAGACCAGGTCTGTTAACAGAAACGGCTGTATTGAGTTTGAAGCAGACGGTTAAGTACTACACTGATCGCAAAACTCCAATTTATGCTTGTTTCCTCGATCTATCGAAAGCATTCGACCTGGTTAATTACAATGTATTGTGGCAGAAGTTAAAAGATCTGGAGCTACCACCAGAACTGAATTACATATTTGAGTTCTGGTATCATAAACAGGTCAATGTAGTAAGATGGTCGGGCGTTTACTCGGAAGAGTACAGGTTGGAGTGTGGGGTGAGGCAAGGGGGGCTGACGTCTCCAAAGCTCTTTAACCTCTATGTGGACGCGCTGATCGGTGAGCTTAGTAGCACACATGTCGGATGCCATATTGACGGTGTCTGTGTCAACAATATTAGCTATGCAGACGACATGGTGCTGTTGAGTGCATCTACTTGTGGTTTGGCCAAATTGCTTTACATTTGCGAGAAATATGCTCAAAAACATGGCCTAAAATATAATATCAATAAAAGTGAATGCATGGTCTTTCATGCCAAAGGAAGTTGTCCAGTCTCCCCTATACCACCGATAAAGTTATATGGAGCACCTCTAAAGAGAGTTGAGAAATTTAAATACCTTGGGCATTTCCTAACTCCTGACATGAAGGACGATGTTGACATTGAGAGAGAGCGGAGGGCGCTGTCTGTAAGAGCGAACATGATAGCCCGCAGGTTTGCACGGTGCTCGCAAGAGGTAAAAACAACACTTTTCCAGGCATATTGCACTAGTTTCTACACATGCAGCCTGTGGGCAAGTCATACGCAAAAACAGTACAGCGCCTTGCGCGTGCAATATAACAATGCGTTCAGAGTGCTGATGGGGCTGCCCCGGTTCTGTAGCGCGTCGGGGATGTTTGCCGAGGCGCGCGTGGACTGTTTCTACAGCACCATGCGCAAGAGGTGCACATCTCTAGTGCGCAGGGTCCGGGACAGCTCCAACACCATTCTGAGGGTATTCTCAGATAGATTTGACTTAACTTATCTCAGACATTGTTCTATGATCCATTTTAATAATAAACTATCTTTTTTATTCTAGTTGTAATGACATTTTAACTTTCTGACATAGTAATTTTGACATTCCATTCCAATTCAATTAGTTTGTTTCTAAAAAAAATTTACATTTACTGTATCAATTACGTATTTATTTGTTTACTTGTTGTTTTGTAGCCAAATAATTCAAGGAATAAGAATAACTAACTTAGAATAAGAAATTTATAACTAACATTTATTATGATGATCCAATGTTGATTTTAATAAATAAATATGAATGAATAATTCTCAATTTGGTCCTTCGAGCCGGATTTGAATCAGCGACCTATGGACCAAATTGACCAACAGACGAGATCGGCGGCGAGGGCGGCGGGGGGCGCGGGGGAGACGCGGAGGTCGCGCGGAGTGCGGCGGGGGAGGAGGGGCACTCCACCACTGGGGTGAACGGAGAGAGAGTGCAGGTGGTTGTTGTACTCACTGGTGATGATTCCGTTCGATTTGGCGGGGGGATGCCAGATGAGGTCGGCGGCGCGGGCGGCGGGGGGCGCGGGGGAGACGCGGAGGTCGCGTGGAGTGCGGCGGGGGAGGAGGGGCACTCCACCGCTGGGGTGGACGGAGAGAGAGTGCAGGTGGTTGTTGTACTCACTGGTGATGATTCCGTTCGGTTTGGCGGGGGGATGCCAGACGAGGTCGGCGGCGCGGGCGGCGGGGGGCGCGGGGGAGACGCGGAGGTCGCGCGGGGGCGAGGCGGGGGGCCACTCCAGCGTGCGGTTCCACACCACCATGGACCAGGCAGACTCCCGACCTCCTTGTACATACACATACACAACGTTACATCAACTCACATTATATAATGCAGCTTCTCAATGAATTCTCGCTTCGCCGTCGCCATCTGCGTCGTCGTCGGTATAGGCTACATTATCTATACCGACGGTGATTTCATAGGAAAACACCTAATATTTTTAATCAATTTCAAAAAAGGAGGAGGTTCTCTTTTTTATGTTAGTTACTCGATATCTTTGCCAATTGAGAACTGATTTTAAGTTTTTTTTTCGGTGAGCTTCAAGGGTGGTCCTGTATTTTATGAAACAGATTGATGAAATTGCTTATTGTTTTTTTTTCGATTTCTCGTTATTTGTTTTTTTTTTGTTTTTTTGACATCTAATGTCTTATAAGTTATATTTATTTTTTTGATATCTAATGTCTTATAAGTTATATTTATTTATCGTACACTAACCTTTGATCAGTTTGACACTGAACTCGTACTGCGTGAAGGGCTTCAGTTCATCCAACATGCAGTTGAGGTCGGTCGCGTTGAAATACCGCACTTTGCCCCCCGGGGTCCCGTTGACCCCCACGGCCCCCGGGATCACCCCCGCGGGGGTCGCCACCGCCCACCGCACGATGTAGCGCCGCCCATCCGCCACCGGCTGAAATCAACACACAGTTTCATGGAATTTGTCAGACAAGTATTTTAATAGATGTTAGGACGAATATTTTATTTATTTATTGGAACAACAATAATTAAAATGATTTTTGTGCAGTTTAGTTTAACTTAGCATACTAGATGGCGCCGGTGAATGTGTACCACCGCCAACCAGATATCGAGGTGTCTTCTAATTATTAGTTTGATTATTTGTTTATCTGAAGCAATTTGAATATTTTGATGGGATCTAGCTGACAGTGAGTTGCGGAGGAACAGGCAGTAGATAAAACCGACGGACGAATCAAAACGATTCTTGTGATTTAAATGAATAAATGAATGTCGAATTTGACTTTGAATTAATTCTTGCAAATCTTTCAGGAAATGAAATAGAATTTTCGTAGAAACTCCATTAACATTTTATCATCAGCCTACATCTGTCCACTGCTGGACATATACGCGCCACTGAGCCCGGCGTTTGACTCTCCATCAAATTTCTGCAGCCCCTCCACCTTTGGGGGGGCGCCCCGCACTACGTTTGTCAAGACGCGGTCTCCATTCAAGAGGTCGTTTACCCCGACGTGACGATTGTCGCTTCTTCGGCATATGACCAGCCTCTTGCCACTTCAGCTTGCTCATCCTCTGCCATGTCGATGAGTCTCGTTCCCGGATAACATTACAATTTGAATTCTATTAAATTACATCTACATTTATACCTATAATAAAGCTGAAGAGTTTGTTTGTTTCTTTTTTATATTATTTTTTGTTCGAGTGCGCTATTTATTCCCTTGAACTACCAGTCGGAGTTGATTTTTTTTTAGCACAATTATTGAGGAAGGTAACTAGGCTATTTAACATCACGCTACAACTCTTAGAAACCGAGGAAAAGAAGTAATAGTACGCGGTGTGTTGGGGGCCGTGGCATAGCTAGTTATAAATAAATAAGTCACCTGGCCTTTAGGTAGTGTGGGGTCCGTCCAGTACACCACCGCTGTGGTACCACTCAGCATGATCGCCTGCAATAACGAGATAGATCAGTGGATGCTATACCAACTTTTTGACAGTGACCAGTGATCACTCAGTCAGTCAGTGAGTACCTTGACCCCGACGGGCGGGATGAGCGGCGAGGGGTCCTCCTCCTCGCCTTCCTCCCCCTCCCCCTCATCCGCGTCCCCTCCCTCCTCGTCCGGCAGTTCGTCTCCGTCGCTGAGGTCCCCTGCGGCGGCTCGCGTGCGCACGGTGCCGTACACGGCGGGTCCCAGTCCGCGCGAGTTGCTCGCTCGGAGGGAGATCACGTACTCCGCGTTCGACTCTGACAACAACGAGAATGGAACATACAACCAACACTCGGACAGACTCCAACAAACATTAATGCCTATGTTAATGACAGTATATCAGTAAGATATACCTTGATCTTTACTTTAGATAAACCACAATACTTAGATGTAAATATTAGCAGACCATACAAACATTTACCCCGCAGTGGAGAAATCTCAGAAAACATATTATGGCGTTTTCTGTGACTTGTCCAAAGCTTTTGATTGAGTATCTCATACGATTTTGATAGGAAACTATTGCAACACTATGGTGCGGATGGAAATGAGTTGGAAGTTCTTCAATCACATCTCCAAAGCAGAAGACAAATCACAAAGATAAATGGATATCGCTCAACGGAATGCACAATTAAACGTGGTGTTCCTCAAAGCTCCATTTTGGGACCCTTACTTTTCCTAGTTTATATAAATGACGTGCCCGTTGTGCTTACAAACGTAGATGTAATATTGTTTGCAGATGATACAAGTTTTAGATTTCATTTATTATAGCATTTAACCATATTATAAATTAAGTTAAATAATACACAAAAAATTACAAAATTACGCTATTAATCAAAATTAAAATTAGTTATTAAAATCTCTAAATTTTGAAGTTATTATCAAGAGCACACAACCAATCTCATTGTCATGCAAACAATACAATGATACGACTAATCTTAAAGAAACGGATTCATGTTTTGTACTATTGTGTAAAATGTAATTACCTTATTTCATTTCATGTACTAATTTTTGTTAATTTGATTTGTTTACGACCGTCATAGAACGGCCGTACTATCGGGCATTCCTCCTTAACAGTATCGGTAGTGTCGAGTGCGTCTCACTCACCGAGTCCCCTGATGACGTGCGAGTGTATGTGCGCGGGCAGGTTGCGGGACATCTCGTCCGGCACGCCGAGTCCCCACCCCAGCAGATACCCCCTCACCACCACGCCGCCCCCCACCCCCATCCCCGCCTCCTCCGACCACCACACCGAGATCCAGTCGCGCCCCGACCGAGCTGTAGTACGCAACAAACAATATTGATTACTAGATGATACAAAATGATTGATACAATATCAATCATTTTGCAACTTGTTGGTTTATGATACAAAATGAATGAATGAATGAAATGAATTTAAATACTTTATTGTACACCTGAAACAAATAACATAATAACAAAAACTTATTCTAGAGAAAGTACAATGGGCGGTCTTATCGCTTAGAAGCGATCTCTTCCAGACAACCTTTGGGTGGAGATGATTGATAATTAAAAATTCTTATATGAAATTGGTTCATGATAGGTTTGACGAGCTCTGTAGCGCAGGGAGCGAAAGCTCGCCTGAGGCGCACGAGGTTGTGGGTTTGGCATAAAAATGAAATATTTGAGCTTGTCATTATTATTTTTTCCCCCTAATATTTCGGCACAATATCATGCGACAGGATTAAATTTAAAATATCTTGCCAACCACATGCACATTCCTGGGCCCACGCTTAAAACTTCTGTGTCGTGGGGATCAGGGAGTCCGAGTACCATGCTCTATTGCAGATTATGCAAACATTGCTCACGAATCGATCCCGGCGAATCGATATTCGGCCGCCGAGCCGCAGGCTAGTGACCGGTGAGTATAGTGATCGGTGAGTATAGTGAGTACTGACTGGTGAGCGGCGGCGGCTGCGGCGGCACGCTGGCCTCGTCGCGCTGGTGAGCGTGCGTGCTGCAGGAGAGCCACTCGCTGAAGGGACCGGAGCCGTTCGCGTTGATCGCCGACACGCGGACCTGCAACGGCGCATACTCCTACACATTCATATTCTTAAACGGATATTTACACGTATGACGTATTTCGAGACATTCCGAGAGAGTGTTCATCAGGGTTAGTGATCGCGCCGCTCGTCCTGTGCGTTCTCACACGGAATAGTGATAAGAGTGTCCGATCGATGATGGTCCGTGGGGGTTGATAATGTTACCTGATAAGTAGTAGCGGTTTCCAAGTCCGTCAGCTCAGCCCGCCGCGTGTTAGCCGGCGTGGTCAGCGAGTCCGCTTTCCGTCGGGTGGGGGTCGAGGAGGCCCCCGCGGGCCCGAGCGCTCGGTACCGCACCTTGTACCCGGTGAGGGGGCCTCCGTGACTGCGAGACGGGGGGGCCTCCCAGCGGACGATGATCGACTGGGGAAAACAAATTTAAATTAATAAAGAAGAATACGTTCACTGCTTCTTACCAAGTAGAAGCGTACAAGTACAGATGGTACTCACGGTGGCCCCCGCAGGCACGGCGGTGACGTTGGGAGGGGGCGCGGCGGGGGGCGCACTGGCGGTCCTCACGGAGACAGCGGCGACGCCCCCGCCCCCGCCCCCGCGCGACGCACTCACCCCCACGGAGTACATGGTGGCGGCGCGGAGACCGGATATCCTGCACAATTTCAAGCACTGGAAAGGTGGTTCTAAATAGCTTAGACTCCTACTTTAAGTTAAGTAAGATATCTCCGCTACAATTTACGAGTATAATGGTTACAGCTGTTAGTTTTCCAACTTCCTACCTACCTACCTATCTCAATAATAATATATACTTACGTATGAGATATGACTTCTAGAGCCGGATCCACTTCTACTTGCTGAAACTGTTCTCGGCCGTTCTCAATCTGAAACAATTACTTTATCTAAGATTGATGATGATACATGACTAGCTTCTGGCCACGGCTTCGCCCGCCTTTTACCCGGATAAAAAGGATAAAAAGTAAACCATGTGTTATTCAGATGTACAAGATATGTTACTGTAAAGTTTTAACAAAATACATTCAGTAGATTTTGCGTGAAAAAGGAACAAACATCCTCACAAACTGTCGCGTTTATAATATTAGAAGGATTAGTAGGAAGTAGGATTGATTGATTTTTATTTATTTAAGATTACAACATTATTGGGCTGTTTTGTTGTATAAATGCTGTATAAATGATACTCAAACTAACCACAATTGTTTGTTTAGTAGAAGTTTTGAATAATTCAGAAGTAGTTCTACATAAATACTACATAATACAGTACTAGCTTGCAATGTAAATACTACATAATACAGTACTAGCTTGCAATGTAAATACTTAAAAGTCAAAAGTCAAAAGTCAAAATTCATTTATTCAATAAAATCACAAGGACCACTTTGAAACGTCGGTTTTTATCTAGGTGCCTGTTCCTCCGCGACCAAGCCAGGAAAGAAAGGCAAGAAAACAAGGCTGGTTATTCTTTTTAATGATCCTTTTACAAAACAATAGGTTCGAGTTGGAGCATTTTCAATCCCAAGAGTTTTTGTCATCTAAATAATCAGATATTTTATAGTATGCCTTTTTATAAAGCTTTTGTTTAATTACGTTTTTAAATTTGTTAATTGATAATTTTTGTATATCTCTTGGGAGTTTGTTATAAAAGCGTACACCGTGCCCTTTAAACGATTTACTAACTTTATGGAGTCTACAAGTGGCAACAGCGAGTTTATCTTTATTTCTAGTATTAACATTGTGATTATCGCTTTTTTTCTTAAACAAATTAATATTTTTGTGAACATACATCAGATTTTCATAAATGTATTGACAAGGGAATGTCATTATATTTATTTCTTTAAACTTTTCGCGAAGTGATTCTCTGGGGCCCATATTATAAATTGCTCGAACAGCCCTCTTCTGCAGCACAAAAATGGTATTGATATCAGCAGCACTCCCCCACAGCAGTATACCGTACGACATAATGCTGTGGAAGTAGCTGAAGTAAACTAGTCTAGCTGTGTCAACGTCTGTATAAAGACGGATCTTTTTGACTGCATATGCCGCAGAACTAAGTCTCTTCGATAACCCATCAATATGAGGACCCCATTGAAGCTTATTATCTAGGGTGATACCTAAGAATACGGTGGTGTCCACAAGAGCCAACTGTTCATCTTTGATTTTGATATTTGCTTTAACTTGTGTAACATTGGGTAGTATAAATCTAATACACTTTGTTTTATTTTCATTAAGTAGGAGATTGTTAACGTTGAACCATTTTACAACCTTAGAGATTGCATTGTTTACATTGTCAAAATTGGTTTGTCGTCGCTTTAATTTAAATAAAAGTGACGTGTCATCTGCAAACAATACAACCTCATGATCGTCCCTTACAAGGTGGGGTAGATCATTAATGTATACTAAGAACAAAAATGGTCCAAGAATTGATCCCTGCGGTACACCGATAGTAACCAGAGACCCCGGAGACCGTTTTCCATTCACGTCAACTCTTTGTACTCTGTCACTTAAATAGGAAGTGAGAAAGTCTAGAGCACCGCCCCTAATACCATAATGGTGTAGTTTCCTGATCAATGTGACATGGTCTACGCAATCAAATGCCTTTGACAAATCACAAAAAACGCCTAAAGCGTCATGAGATTCCTCCCAGGCATCAAATATATGCGATATTAACTCAATACCAGCATCAGTGGTTGAGCGACCCTTACTAAATCCGAATTGCTTATTATGCAGTAAATTATTTAATTTAAAATGTCTTTGCAATTGATTTAAAATTAGTTTTTCAAAAATTTTACTAAATGTAGGAAGTACTGATATAGGTCTAAAATTACTAGGGTCAGAACATGTACCCGATTTGAAAAGTGGAGTTATTTTACTGTGTTTCATAAAATCAGGGAACACACCACAGTCAATACACTCGTTGAATATTAAAGCTAGTTCGGGCGCAATAATGCCAATCAATGATTTCACAACGCAAACAGATATGCCCCAGAGGTCCGTGGTTTTTTTAACATTTATGAGTTTGAAAGCTTTTATGATGTCATCACTATTTACATGATCAAATTTGAATTGTATTTTACATTCTGTTAAGTTTTCTTTTAACAATGACTCTGCTTCTATGGGAGAGGAGTTTAAGGATTTTGTGGTAGAGACTGGAATGTCGGTAAAAAAGTTTTCGAACGCATTAGCTACATCACTATCCTGATTGACGGTGGCATTGTCAATTTTCAAATTAAACTTATTGTTCTTAGTTGTGACTCTTCCAGTCTCACTGTTGATTACTTTCCAAGTGGCTTTTACTTTATCTTGGCTATTTTTAATTTTTGAACTCAAATGACGAGCTTTTGCTTCACGACAAACATTTTTAAAAATTTTAGAATACTTTTTGACTTGTTCTTTAAACTCCTCATTAAAATTATATTGTTTTTCAGCATAAAGATCATACAATTTCTTCCTGCTTTTATGTATTCCCGCTGTTGCCCAGTCACTGAACTTTTTACCGTCAGAGACCATGATCGATTTCGATGTAAAAATTGAATTGAACACATCACTAAATTTCTTAAAAAATGTGTTGTATAAATTATTTGGATTAAAATTACCATATAAACATGGAAATACAGAAGTTAAATTCAATTTTAGTTTGTCCAATCGATCTTTGGTCATAGGTATACAAGTAATATTTCTTTTTTCAAGTTTTTTTGTTTGAACCTCTATTTTAATTATTTGTCTAAGATGATCCGACTTAATATTACTAATTAAACTCTTATTTAAAATTTTAATGTTGGCAAAGATATTGTCTATACATGTGGCCGAAGTATCGGTTATTCGAGTAGGCTCCATAAATTGAGGTTTTAAATCAAATGATTGAAATAAACTAATTATTCTAGTATTTAAGGAGTTAATTTCTAGTAAATTAACATTAAAATCTCCGCACGTAATAATATATTTATTTGATTTAGATAATTTAAACAACATTTCTTCCATAACTTTTTCAAAAATGTCAAATGAGGCAGATGGTGGGCTGTAAACGCTTATAACTATGAATTGCTCCAACTCTATGCAAGCAACTTCAATGTGTCTTTCTACAGAGAGGTGGACTATATCTAAACGTTCTCTAAATTTTATCTGTTTATTAAGTAGGATTAATGAGCCACCACGTATAGCATGTAATCTGCAGAAAGAACTAACTACATAATACAGTACTAGCTTGCAATGTAAATGTACATTTATAAATGTGAATGTTCAGTAAAGTAACCTCTGTGTAATGCACGGTGTAGGTGTTGGGTGCGGGGGGCACGGCGGGGGGCACGGCGGCGGGGGGCGACCACGACACGCGCACTGCGTGGGGGCCCAACGCCTCCGCGTGCACGCTCCGCGGGGGTCCGTGGGAGAGCTCCTCCTCGGCCGTCACCACTTCTAACACCTGCAAGCATTCAATCATTATAACTCACCGGTATCGTTTGAGGTAAGATTATTCATTGTTTGTGTGTTTGTGTGTTTGTGTGTTTGTCTGTTACTACCTTTCCACTTAGCAGTTTAGCGAACGATTGTTATGCATTTTGGCAGTATGGGGGTTGTTCTCTCATAGGTTTTATCGTCACAAATCACTAGGAGGACACTGCAATAGATGATGGATAATAGAGAGCACTGCATACTATTCCACATTTTACCATTTCACATTTTTAACAATAATGTCACATTTTTAATATTTCGATACAGCGCCATCTGTATGACTTTGAAAAATATAAAATGACACTTGTTACATCAAAATGAAAACCGTGAGGTCTTTCAGGCAGGCAACGCATCAGGAATGCCCCAAGTATTGCCATCAGGAATGGCATCAGGCGGGCTATGCCTGTTCGCTTTGTGTGGAACTGGTAGGTGGTGTTGGGCTGCAGGGAGGGCACGTTCATAAGGACGGTACTAACTCGAGTAGCAGGCGAGGCTGCATGTGCCGTGTACGCCATAACCTGGAACTGGTAGGTGGTGTTGGGCTGCAGGGAGGGCACGTTCATAAGGACGGTACTAACTCGAGTAGCAGGCGAGGCTGCATGTGCCGTGTACGCCATAACCTGGAACTGGTAGGTGGTGTTGGGCTGCAGGGAGGGCACGTTCATCTCGTGCCGCTGGGGGCCGCCTCGGGAGACACGCTCGCTGGAAACACAAACATAGCTCAACGACTAAGATAAAATCCCAAGAATCTGTGTGCGGTGTCCGGAGACACACCTCGATGAATGTCTAGGTATATGGGTATCGTTTTTGTGGTTTCATTATGTAAACTAGTCGGTAATGATGTACAGGCGTTTTCATAGGAGGGGTATATTACATACAAAAACATTTGCTTGGAAGAGATCACTCGTAGCTGTAAGACAACTCATTTTAACTTGATTGTTTATTTATTCCTCTGTTGGTGTTTTTTTCTTCTATAATACCATATAGTTGAAATGACCGAATGAATGAAACTCACCGTTCACTCCCCTTCACTTTATAGATGACGGCATATCCGGTCACTTCCTCGTTCTTAATTTCCGGTTCCTCCCAGCTGAGGGTGACGAAGCGGTGCTTCACGATAACCGCCCTTAGCCCCCTCGGCGCAGAGATCAAACTCGCGTTCACATGAAACCCCTCCGATCCTTTAGCAGCGTGAAAAAACTCCTCTAAATTAGTATCGTAGTAGTCTTCCGGTTCCGAGGTGTAGGCGGAGGAGGTCTCGCCGAGGAAATCTGGATCGTCGGGCGACGGGCCCACGGTCGAGTCTCCGGTGGCGAGCGAGTTCAGTATGTTCTGAGTTAGGCTACGGTTGGTTACATTGAGTTCTGTAAGTGATGACATCACAAATAAATAATATATATAAATGAAACAGCCAACGGATACATACATAGTCCTGACCTAAGTAACTACGAGTACCTAAGTACCTACCGTGGTAAATGAAGGTAAATTAAAAGAGAGCGATTACGAAAAATATTTGATATATTATTTGGATGTTAAAAGGAGGAAATTCTCAATGCGTTAATTTTTTGATGTCTTTGCAAATTGTGATCTGATTTTATTATTTTTATAATGGGTAGGGTATACTTCAAGGGTGGTTCCATATAAATCTTATGTGAAAATCCTACCCCGAAAGGGGGATGAAATTTCATACTAGACTTTAATTTTGGATTACTCGAGGACAGTTTTTATTTTTTTCTGAAAAAAGAAAGAGTCGATTATTGCAGTGGGATTTTGTATGAATAAGTATGCATGTATGCAGTTACCGTCCTGCGGCGGCAGCACCGTCAGCCGGACGGTGGCGGTGGCGGAGCCCGCGGGGGAGGTGGCCATGCACTGGAACATGCCCGCGTCCACCGACAGCACTCCCTGGATGCGCAGCGACGATCTGACGACAACCACGATCACATCATCACATCATCATGCGCATGCGCCGATACAACTCCACTACAACATTAGGGGCCTTCGCATGACACAGCTGTTTATACAGGTTGTGCCTTTTTCATCAAGAATAGATCTTCATTTGGCCTTAATCACTTTTAATGGTAGCTATGATACGGCCCGTTTCGATTCTTACGTTAATTGAAATACTAATATTTTACTGAAAACAGCAGATTTTTATTATACTTGGCTAGAATGGCTTAGCTCGGAGGGAGGACGGGTGGAAACATATCGATAGCGCGCGTTCTATCATTTGTACATGTTCACTAACGCCATCTAGTTATAAAACGTAACAGGCATAGTTACCCGTCGACGATGGCGATGTCGTGGTTGTTCGGCGAGAGCGGGTCCCCGTCCTTGAGCCAGAGCGGCGCCGGCGCCGGCCGGCCTCGCACCGCGCACCGCAGCACCGCCTCCCCCCGCGCCCGCGCCACCACACCCGCACCCCCCGCGCCGCCCTCCACCGACACCCGCGGCGCCGTCTGCGCACACAGACACACACACTCACACATCATGTAGCGCATGTAGCTCGGCTAGTCTTGTATAGTCCGCATGAGCGCTCCCGGAGACGAACTACGCGAACTAGTTCTCGGATCCCTCGCTCCTCAGCTCGTCAGTTCGTTCGTTTCAGAGAGCGACTTGTAATAGCGAGAATGTAACATCAGCATGTAGGTACATCGCCGGAGAGATAATGAACATGCGAGATGACGTTAAACAAAGATAATACATTTATCGCCCGCAACACAACACAGCGAGTGACGAATACCGAACAAATAAATACAAGCACAGAAAGACTCAAACATTACAAAAAATAAAATAAAAACATGTGTTGTGCTTTGCTTTGCTGCAGCACATGGTGTCGACCTGCACGTTGAGGAGGGTGGTGTGGTCGGCGGAGTCGAGGCGGCTGTGCGCGCGGCAGGTGTAGGCGCCGGCGTCCAGCGCGCGCGCGGACTGCACGCGCAGCGACCCCGCGCCCGCCAGGTAGAACCGCGAGTCCAGGTCGCTGAGAAACGAACCGCATCCTCATTTACTCATATATCTTAACACAAAACTTTAAGAGATAAAATCTCCAGGCGTCACGAATTAAAATGGTGATAGATTGGAACCTTGTAGAACGCCCTGTTATTTTAATTATATTAAAGTCATATGAGCGTTTTAATGATATCTGAATGAACAGAATTATATTTGAATGAGCAGAGGTGAAATAACAAAGTTTCATTTGTCGCGTTTCTCTTCTCATAACTTCATAAAATTTGGGCAAGAGTGTCGAACGCTTCAGCTAAACCCAAGTATTTGTTCTACGCTTGTTTTACGATACCAGTTACTTTTTTTTATGACAAAAATTTGAAATTGTAAGTAGAAATTGCTTCGACTTTAAAAAAATAGGACATCAAAAACTGCAACTTACTTGAGATCGATGGCCACACCGTTGTTGAGCCACGTGATCTCCGGTTTGGGGTTGCCGGTGGCGGCGCAGTCGAATGTCACCGATGCTCCTGGAAAAAATAAGCGAATCCTTTGTTTGTCTGTTACTATTTAGTCATCTCAAGTATGCAACAGATGATTATAATTATTTTGGATGGATTCAAGTATATCAGATGATATTAACGTCACTAAGTCTACTTAAGTAAGTAAATCTTAGAATGTTTTGCGGATGTTCGGATGTTGGAACTTGGAGCTCACCTTCCATGATGGTGAGAGGTTGCGGCGTGGCGAGGAACCTCGGCGGCGCTTCCACGCTCGCCACCTCAGAGTTCACCTTCAGCTCTATCTCCTCGCCGTCTCTGCAACATGAATCATGCATTTACTCGATCGATCTTAAACAGATATGCGGCTCCAGCTGCAGAGACCGCCCTTCAGCAGTAATGCAGCGTTACTTGTATATGTGCGGCGCGTGGTGCAGCGCGACTCGGCAGCGGTAGGTCGCGGCGTCGCGCGGCTGCAGCGGCTCCAGCTCCAGCGCGCCGCTCGGCGTCAGCGACACCCGCGCACTCTCCAGCCGCACCGCGCCTCCGCCCTTCAGCCAGCTCACCTGCGCATACCAACCGACGCAACCGTCACTCGCTTTCTGTCCATCCTACTGGACTCTGTCCATCAACTACATCACTGATGAGCGAGATAACGACATCGAAAGAGCGGTGGAACTCCTCGGTGATGTCGTAAGCACGTGGGAATGTTCATGTAAGTTTGACCGGTAACGCGTAGCTCGAGGAGATGAGTGGGGCGAGATGAGTTCACTCACGTTCAGTTTGAGCGTCGGCGGCGCCTGGTGCACCCTCGCGGCGCCGTAGACGCGGCGGTCGGGCGCGGCGGCGGGCGTCACGCGCAGCGCCACGCGGGGCGACGCACGCATCCCGCACGTCAGCAGCGCCACGCCGCCCGCCACGCCCAGCACGGAGCGAGGACCGGCCACTAGCTCCGGCACCTCTGGAAACGAACATCATCAGACAGCTCCGGAACAACTCTTAGAAAAGTATTTATTTTGGCGTTTGCGAGACGATAATCAACAAAGATGCATTCACGAGAACTACACGATTATTAAGGAGTAAAAGGTTTTGTTTTTGCTAGTGCTTTCGACTTTGTAAACCCTGCCTTTTTTTAATTGAAATGTAACACCATTAAATTAAAATTCAATAAAATTTACAGTCATTTAAAATAAATCAACAACAGAGTAATTATTGTACATTGTAACACAATAAAGACTGACAAAATAATGAACATACCGGCTAGGAAGACAGTGGCTATCCGCGAGACGATGGTGCCGACTCCGTCGACCGTCACCACGCACTGGTACTGGCCCGCGAGCGACGCAGACATGCTTTCGATCACTAACGACCCGTTCGGCAGCTGTTTTCTGAAATGCAGTCGATTTATAAATGAGTCTGGATTATATTTTATATTTTTGATAATATTTGATGTTTCATAATTATGATGATTGATCAAAACAAAATATCTTGAAGTCAAAGTCAAAGTCAATAGGTTTTTATTCATTGAAATCACAAGGATCATATAGAAACGTCAACTTAAAAACTACGTAAATTTAAAATTTGAAAGTGAATTTACGCCGGTTTCTCGCGCGCGACCAAGCATAGAAGAATCAGGCAACAAACTCTGTTTGGTTATTTTTTTGATGATCCTTCATTCAGCTTTAGTGTGGTGCCAGTCGAACGAGGTGAATTAATTTATAGAAAAAGAGTGCTACTCAAAGAATTGAAAGAATGAAAGTCTAAAAAGTATCAACCAAAGTTCTTAAGACAACACACGATTCGATTTATTTTAATAAATAAATATTATTTAACTTTGAAATGTCTACGGAAGTGTCATTTTCACTTTAAAATATATTTATTTGGAACACTGACAAGGTGATTCCAACCTCAAAAATGATGATACTCGCAGAATGTAAAATATCTGTGGAGATTCATCAGTGAAGTGCTAACGATACCATTTTATCGTAGCGTGTGTGGCCTCCGTTACAATAGTGATAATTAAATAAATAAACAACTATAGATTGATGACGATTGATAACGGTCAATAGTGATGGTTAATAGTGATCGATAGTGATGGTTAATGTTGTTTACCTGTACTTATCATGAATGGAGAGCGTATGGTCCCTGGTGGGCATGGCGCCCACGTTGTGCCGCCAGGCGAGGCGCGTCGCGTGGCGCGTGAGCGCCGCGCACGCCAGCAGCACGGGAGCCCCGGCCGCCGCCACCGCGTCCCCGGGCTCCGCGCTGAACACCACCCCCGGGTCCGCCTGCTCCTCACCTCCTGGAACATCAGATACACCACGTTAGGTACTCACTAGCATCATAACCTGATCTGATGGATTTATAACATTATCCTATACTGTAGGTAATCTATATTGAAAAGTATTTTGTACTTTTGTATTTCGGAGGCAAATAATCCAATATAATATGCCTATGTTAGATTATTTACCTCAGGTGTGGGTTAACATATTAAAAACCAAATAACCATAGACTAGGTAGGTGCACCCTCATTAACCGAGACACGAACGATGCTGTCGACGACTAGCCTTTCATTTCATCTCAATACATACAGACGCACTTAACATCTCGATATCCTGCCAATGTTTTTTGTATTTTTATCCTTAAAGGAAGGTTAAGCTAGGAGTTTCTATGATAGCGGTCAATTTCCATCATGGGGAAAAGGTAAATACAAGAAACAAACAAAACAAATGCTCAAGACTATTCCATTACTAGACTAGACTCATGGACATCCTCAAATACATATACATATTAATATACATAAAATACTCAAATAATTATGTTCATACAACATAGCAAATACAAAAAAAAACAGTTTTTTAGAGTATAGGCCCTTATACGATAAAGAATGTTAAATTTCTGCCAATTTCACTCCACCGTTATATGAGAGTTAGTCGGTGTCGCTATCTCGGAAACCACGGCTTTACCAACACGCAAAACAACCTTTAGTAAATGAAGCCCGTATCCTTTACTGAGGACAACAAAACAAACTTTTCATTTCATTGGGGCTATTTCTATTACCAACTTTATTCCCCCGACACACGTGCTACGTAAATACACTTCCTTTATCCAAATCTCAATTCAATTCGTAGGAGGCTTCACAAAGGTACGAATTTGCGACATTCGATTATAAACTTTAACACGACTAACATACGTGCGATGCAAATTATATCTAAAATCTAAATCTACCTTCGTAAATTAAATTGTTTGTCTGTCTGTGATTGAAATCACTTCCTTCTAAATCTCTTACATTACATTCAAGGTTTTGAACAAAGCTGTAAACTACATTACAAGCAAAACATAATATTGCTTAAACATAACATTGTTATTTTAAATTCAATTCAAAACTTTTTATTTCAGTTTTCGCACACAGGTATTGCAGCCATTATATAACATTTGATAAAAATAAATATAGGTACTTACTAACTAAACCGAGCTTAAAAGTTTGCGCTCCTCGTGAGGCACCTGACCAGTGTGCACCTCCGTCCAGCCGGTGCCTCATGAGGACTGAGTCCACATCCACATCCTGCCCACTAATACTCTCAGAGTATTCTTGACCTGACCTTTATCATTTAAGTACAACGTTGTCATTATCCGACCTTGACATTTTACTACCTTTTAATTTGCCATCTTCATGTTGGCATTACGAGAAAGATAAATGTCTCCATATGAAGGTCCCTCAGTATTGAGGATATGAACGCAAGGAGGAAGTGGATGTTCGCGTAATCATGTATACTGGCCCTATTGCATTCATTTCTTCATTTCGTTCAGAAAGGGATGAAGACTACGTTCCGTTTTACGGTCAGACATTTTGAAATGCAATAATAATATAATTATAGTTGTTAAATAAAATAAATAATTAAACAATGCTGGAAATTTTCGCACAGCATCATCTAGTCCCTAATTAAGTAGAAGATTGTGTTATGGGAACTATGACTGATATACTTTTTAAATATTTTTTTTTTAAATACGTACATATTTTACATAGAAAACACTTTTTATATAGTATGCAAGCTCCTCATATAATAGAATACTATAATATATAGTAAGGTTGGCAACCCTACACCCAAGTGGCAAGAGCTTCGTCTGATTCGGAGGTAATAGCGAGATAGCGGCGGCGACCCTACTTCACCCGCACGAGCGTCCGTCGGTTCAATGTCAGCCAGACACAGCTCATATTCGTACAGAGTAGCTAACTCACTTCACTTTTTATACGCCACAGTTTTTATATTTATTTGCAGTTACCATCGTTTTCTTCGCTTTATGTACCTACTTTTATTAAGTTCCAAAAATTTATTTTACATACATACATACATACATATATTCACGCCCGTTTCCCGGAGGGATAGGCAGAGACCAAGGATTTCCACTTGCTACGATCCTGGCATACCTCTTTCGCTTCATTCATCCTCATCACATTCTTCATACAGGCTCGGCGGTTGAGTGTACTTCTGAGCTGGCCTTTCTCTAGAATATCTCCAATTTGGTCAGAGTACGTTCGCCGAGGCCTTCCTCTACCAACTATTCCATTCACGATTTTCAAATTTCATTATTTTGAAATTTGAAAATTTGAACTTGAACGAGTACTGGTTTTTAAACGTCTGAAATTAATGATACTAACTTCATCTCGCGCCTTCGCTCGGCATACATTTTCCTAGTTCGAGCAATTCAGAGTTTGTTTCTATAAAATAAATAAACACTCAACAGCCACATACAGAGTCCTTGAGCCCACACTAGGACTCCCTGTGTCATGGATATCAGGAACTACGAGTACCATGCTATCACAAATCCCAGACTCCAAATATCTGCAGAACATGCAAACATTTATTAGAATACATCCGCCACCTCTTGAGTATTGTTGTTCTGTGGCCGCCTCCAGAACCTATAAACTCGTCTAAATCTTTAATTCCTTTAATTTGGGTTGACCGAGTTACTGATTTCCCAATTTATAATTATATTCAATTTATACCGACAAACTGTTGTACAGTTTGGCAGAAACTTTATAATGAAATGTACTTTTAATTTGGAAAAAAAATAAAAAAAATATATAATTAAATTCATCGGCTAAAATTCTCACACATTTATAATCAAATACGAGCTAAAAAGAGCTCTGCTGGTGTAAATGTAGGTACTAGTATGTACTGAGCTAGCTGCCATCTTTATCAGCTGTGTAACACTCTTGTCGAAATTGGCGACACGAGCATAGCATTCGAAAAGGGCCGGTATTCTTAGATAAATCTCGTATTGCATCTACTTATTAATTCATAGACATAATTAAAATGTACGTAGATAAGTCAAATAAAAATATTCTTATAAAAAGTGCGTTTCAAAATTTCGTGCACGAAATGTTGTCATTTCTCGGTCCCAAAATAGATTGAGACATACAAATCGATTAAGCCATACATACATTGCTAAAAACTGTCAACATTACAATCCAAAAAGCCTTTTCTAACATAAATGGTAACAGACAAACCAAACAATTTCTTCTTATTATGGGCTCTTGACGTTTCTGGTAAAAATAGCATTTTATCGGTTATTTGAACGTCTTCTCGTGCACGAGATTGTTTTCCGGAATCACCCCCAGTTCAGTTGTGTGGGAGGAAGTTCAAATAAAACTGCCGCTGAACTGAATGGGACTCAATTCCCTCTTTTGTGTGTTTTGTTTGGAAGTTTTTAGAACATAATTGAAGCGTGAGTATGAGTAAAGTTGAAGTCCTTTTACGAATGGGGCCTCAGGTGCGCGCCTGGAAACGAGGGACCGCTGAATATTTTTTACCATTTCGTGACATATCTCGATCGGCAAATCGATAACTATTGCGATATTATTAAAATTAAACGTAAATTTAAAATAGGGTCTGAAAAATGTATCGTAAGAAAGGAATTTTCAAAATACATTATTATGTTTATCGAACAAAATATGCAAATTATTTTGTATCTGACACTCTACGAGTATAACGTATGTACATCGAACCGTACCTCTTGCCTCCATCCGGCTACTCGTCCGTCACACCAACGAGGTTGTCAATTTAATTCATTTTAATTTTATTTAATACAAGCCTCTGCCCACGGCTTTGCCTGCGTGGTACCCGGATAAAAAGTAGCCTATATGTTATTCTGATGTTACTGAATAGTTTTATCAAAATCCTTTCAGTAGTTTTTGCGTGAAAGAGTAACAAACATCCATCCTTCCAAGCTTTCGCATTTATAATATTAGTAGGATTCTCAATTTCCAGTGCCGGTACAGTTACCACTCATTTTGAAACGAAACATACAAATCACCCATTTCCAACAGCGCACTGACACGCGACTTGACCTTATCAGGGCGCGTCGAAGGTCGATCAATACAGCTTGCCCTTACTGCCCCGCGTACAAATACCGACCATAATGACCATAACTCGGATAACAATACAAACAACTATAAATTACAATAAAACCAGGCGTCCGTCCGTCCGTCACCCCGCATCACCCCGCCTCATCCCGCATCACTCCGCATGGTGCAAGATCAAATAAACTAAACAGATAAGCTACTCGTATAACACAGGGACAAGGGTCTAAGTCCGATCAAATGAGCTAAATGAGCTCAGTTATAAAATCACTGCGTAAAAACATCGCATTATTATACAAATGTGTAGAAATTAGAATTGCCAACTTTATCAGTCGCTTAACCCGGCTTCGGGCAGTCGTCAATCGACGCGGCGACGATTTCTCTATAAAAAACTGTCAAAATTACAGTTAAATTTCTTAGCAAACTGTCACGAACAGTCACCCATCCAAGTGACAAGAGCTCACGATTTAGAGGTGATAGGGAGAAGGTAAGTGACAATTCCCTAATCTGAACAATGTCTTACCCGAACCACTGATAATATAACACTAGCCCGAACGAACGATGTTTTGGAAAAAATATATTTAACCCAGGGTTAGCCATGTCTGGAGTCATCCAGTGTGGTTAGTCAAAGTCAAAATATTTTTATTCATTTATGAATTCTTTATTTTCGTATATCTTTATTACTATATAATTATAAGTTAATTAATTATTGTCAACAAAGAATTTACGTCGAACCCTAAAAGTACGATAACAAACACTACTTGATAAATAAATACCCAACTGAACCATAACATAATCCTGACCCCACATTAGGATAGCCTGTGTCGTGGGTTTCAGGAACTACGAGTACCGTGGTACTACAACACCCAGACCCGGAACAAATATCTGCAGGACATACAAACATTTGTCCCGCAGCGGGAATCGAAGCCGCACCTCTTGCGTTGCAGCCGGCTACTCAGTCGCCGCGCACACCGTGCTCGTCATATCTATGCATTATTAGTTCGCTGGAGCGCCGCGCCTGCGCCTGCGCCGGTCGGTCGGTCGACGGACGACGCGACGCACAGCAAACAGGAGCAGATGGCTTATCGATAGTTTTTACGTCATTTCGATCGAGTGTGTGCTCTATGGACCCATATCCATGTCACGATGATAAATGATCTCGAATCAATGCAGCGGACCCAATTTATTGAATAACCACTCGAGATGTGACATCTGTAAAGCTGCAGCTGCTTCCTCGACTTCCAATGCCCGAAAATCAAACACAAAATATTAAACAAGAAATAGAGTCTAATAATAATAATGCTGGACATTTTCACACAGCGTCATCTAGCACCAAAGTAAGCAGAGCTGTTTGTCCGTCTGAGAAAACAGACTTCTTTTTTGAAGTCACCGGCCGCAGGCAGGGTACCCAAATGACCTAACGTTACCTCGTTGAATAGCAATGCTAATTTCCTAACCGAGGTAAGTGCCAGCCCTTTTGAACAAAACATGTGTATTTATATAAAACTTTTGTTAACATGACCGTACTAATAACTCCCGTAAAAAATACTTTTTTTACATTAGGGTTCAGTTTTTCCCCTAAGGGAGATTTCTCTGAGGGCATTTATGGAATAACCCCCACGAGGTCAGGGATACTGGAACACTGCTGTCATAAAAAAACCCCCCAATGTGGGACCTCAGTACAGACTCCCATTTAGAATTAAATGTAAGATAAAAATCTTTTTTTGTGTCATATAAAATGATGTTGAAATCATTAAAAAGATTGAGTTTAACAGCAAAAAAGCGGCCGGCGCTCAGCACTATGCTGTAGAAGCAGAATGTGTTCCGTGAGGTCGCGCCGCGCCGCGTCCGCCGCGTCCGCCGGTGTTGCGCCGGTGTTGCGGCGGTGTTGCGCCGGTGTTGCGGCGGTGTTGCGCCGGTGTTGCGGCGGTGTTGCGCCGGTGTTGCGGCGGTGTTGCGCCGGTGTTGCGCCGGTGTTGCGGCGGTGTTGCGCCGGTGTTGCGCCGGTGTTGCGCCGGTGTTGCGGCGGTGTTGCGGCGGTGTTGCGCCGGTGTTGCGCCGGTGTTGCGGCGGACACCCAGCAAGTACGAGACATATATTTCAATTGGTACCATACAGAGTTGAAATTGTTCAAACTGTTGAATAATAGTAGACCTGGATTCTAATAAGATGACCGCATCCAAAGAGGTTAGATGAAAAAGCGTGTATATAATGTAGGCTCATCTCAGTGAGAGATCGCAGCCTCTCTCGCAGCGCGGTGCTGGCTCAGCGAGCTACAATTAGGTCAATTAGGAATCCATTGACGGGCTCTCGTCCGCAACACACCAGCTTTATTTAATACTAGCAACTACCCACGGCTTCGCCCGCATGGTACCCGGATAAGAAGTAGCCTATGTGTTATTTTGATGTTTCCTACTAATATTATAATTGCGAAAGTTTGTGAGGATGGATGTTTGTTACTCTTTCACGCGAAAACTACTGAACGGATTTTGATGAATCTTTACAGTAATAAAGCTTATACATCAGAATAACACATAGGCTACTTTTATCCGGGTAGCACGCGGACGAAGCCGTAGGTAGAAGCTAGCAAGCTATATTACTGTAAAGTTCATCAATACATCCATCCTTCTTCAAACATACATTCATCCAAACAAACTTTCACGTTTATAAAATTAGTAGGATAGGATAGGACTGGCAACTGCCCACGGCTTCGCGCGCGTGGTATCCGATGAAAAGTTGCGTTTGTCAAATATGAAATTATTATAAAACGCTATCCTTGTATTTAAGCTTTGTAAACACTGTCATATATTTTGTATTGAAATATGCTCTGTGGTTCACGAGCATATTTCTGTACAACAACACTTCACACTTACACACTGGCAACACTTCTGAACTAAACTCAAAGTACCGAACAAAACATTGTGATGTTTGTTTACTCTTAGTAAATTGATGAGATTTCTTTAATATTTAATTACAGTTCATCATTATAAAATAATTCATGATTTTTGAAATATTGTACATATGTATACTTTGCTTTCCTGATGTTTTTAGTTTCTCAAGTGATAGTTCATGGTATGTTGTTGATGGAATGTTTTAACAAATATTGTAGTTCAAATGATTAAAAAAATAGCACAAATCTTAGAATAAGTTTTAAAAGTATTTCACCGTATTATATTTAGCTATAGTTACCAATGTTCAGAGTTATTTTCAGTAAAATCAACAATCGTCTGTGATTGGTTTAAAATGGCGCTTTGCTTAATGAGGTTTGAAGTGTATAAAAGCCGAATGTAATTCTATGGTTGATCAGTTACGGATCCACTGCAGAATACGGCGCAAGTTAAGTACTTTGTTATTCACTATTGTTACCTGTTATTATTATTGTCTGTGATTATGTTTGATGTTTTCTTGGTATATTCTTATTTTCTGTGATTATGCTTATTGATTATGTTTGATGTTTTCTTTGCACCAATACCTACTTATTACTGTTCATTTATTATAATTGTTGAAGATCTTAATTGTTGTTCTTATTGCCATGTATTAAAACAACTATTCTATAAGATGAAGTAGTTGTTGACTTTGAAATACACCATTAATAAAATTACTGTTGTTTACTTAAATTGACTGGCTACAATCTTTTATATAGAAACTTCCCTATCCACTCTGGTTGTAGGTTCTTAAAATGACAAACATATTTAGGTTTGTCATTAGTTGTATTATTCAATTTAAAAATAATAACTTTAATATTGGTAACATCTCTATATTCTCATTGCTCTATCTATTTATCTAACATCAGAAGTGGGATGCTTTCACGCTCTTTAATACAAATTATCTAAAACCAATTATTTGTTCAAGGATGGAATCTGGAGCGGCTGATGTTCTTCTAAAAGGGATCCTCAACGTTGCCCGAACTGCGCACCTAGCACAATGACGTCATGCTACCCCAACGTTTCGACCCCAACAAGAACTACTATGGAGCTTCAAGCTGATGCAGCAGCACCGCGACTCCCAAGAATTTCAAATGGAGCAGTATCAACAGCCGCTTAAGCTGAAAGGTTGGTCAAACTGAATCATAATTCCATAAGCAGCAAGCTGAAGTGAACAATTATTTGTCAATAACAATTATTATTGTGCCATTATACTTAAATTGTAATGTTTTGTAATGTAATAGATACAGATAAGAATTAACTTAACCATGGTACCTTTCATCAATGACATATTAAAAACTCGTAACTACGTGAGTTAGCTTTAGTTTAATAGTGAATCAATAGGCAGACGATTGAATAGGCGTTTTATTATGACTATGTTTAACATGTCTATTCCATCCTACGACATGGTTCAACTCTTTAGCTTCCTCTTGCCATAGCTCAAGAAAATGCATGTCCTAAGATACCAATAATTTATATGCCGATAATAATATGCCCCAAACAATATATGGATTACATATCGATTAAATTCATATTTATACTTAATATAATATCATACCAATGATACGTACCTTCCTTTACTTCCGTCACTGGAAAACCCAGGGCCACCAAAATACAGGTTATGCCTAGTTTGGGACCCAATGTCATTTTTTTTAATAAACAACTATTTGTAATAATTAACCACTACCCACTTACCAAGTTTCATCAATATTAAATATATAGTTTGGCAGTTATCGTCGGAACAATAAACATTCAAAGTCAAAGTCAAAGTCAAAGTCAAAGTCAAAGTCAAAGTCAAAGTCAAAGTCAAAGTCAAAGTCAAAGTCAAAGGCAGAGGCAGAGCCAGAGGCAGAGCCAGAGGCAGAGCCAGAGGCAGAGCCAGAGGCAGAGCCAGAGGCAGAGCCAGAGGCAGAGCCAGAGGCAGAGCCAGAGGCAGAGCCAGAGGCAGAGCCAGAGGCAGAGCCAGAGGCAGAGCCAGAGGCAGAGCCAGAGGCAGAGCCAGAGGCAGAGCCAGAGGCAGAGCCAGAGGCAGAGCCAGAGGCAGAGCCAGAGGCAGAGTCATAGGCAGAGTCAGAGGCAGAGTCATAGGCAGAGACAGAGACAGAGACAGAGACAGAGACAGAGACAGAGACAGAGACAGAGACAGAGACAGAGACAGAGACAGAGACAGAGACAGAGACAGAGACAGAGACAGAGACAGAGACAGAGACAGAGACAGAGACAGAGACAGAGACAGAGACAGAGACAGAGACAGAGACAGAGACAGAGACAGAGACAGAGACAGAGACAGAGACAGAGACAGAGACAGAGACAGAGACAGAGACAGAGACAGAGACAGAGACAGAGACAGAGACAGAGACAGAGACAGAGACAGAGACAGAGACAGAGACAAAGTCAAAATTCATTTTTTTTTTCATTAAAATCACAAGGATTTTAATGATTCTTTTACAAAACAATAGGTTCTAGTTGGAGCATTTTCAATCCCTAGAGTTTTGTCATCTAAATAATCAGATTTTTTATATAGTGTTTTTTTTATATAAAGTTTTTGTTAAATTACGTTTTTAAATTTGTTAAATTTTCTTTAAGTAGAAGATTGTTTTCATTGAACCATTTACAACCTTAGACATTGCATTGTTTACATCGTCAAAATCGGTTTATCGTCGCTTCAAATTAAATGAAAACAAATAGACAAATGCTAGATTGCTAATGAAAGACTTGGATATCTCAATTCGTTTAGCTTAGTCGATCATTTGTGGCTTTATGGCCCATGTTGACTTATATTTAGAGGGTAGTTCAAATGTAGCAAAAAAAAAACACTTAAAAAATAACGTTGTTTTGTAATAAAAATGTAGGTCTTTATCAAAGGCAAAGGATTTATAAAATTATTGGCTGTAGTTATTCCCAGCTGAAAATAAAATAAAACAATGGAATTGTAGTGTCATAAAAGATATAAAATATACCATTTAGTACTATGCCATCTCTGGTAATTTATTACATAATGGTTATATTCATTAGCTAATTTATTGCATATTGTAAACCATAATGTAAAAATCTTTGTTTCATCGATAACAACGAATTATTATCCTGAAAGCTCATAATGACCCCTAATATTAAAGTGTCGGATTTACACGTCTCTTCTATAACGATATTACTTTCAGTAGAATTCATAGTCGTAGGACTGAAAGGTTCCTCGATAACCTACTTTTGACATTCACATAAAGGCTGGATATTGAATCATTTCTTTCATAAACAATAACTGTAGAATTCTAGCATACCTGGTTTCGGTGATCTTGATCGACGGATCATTCCTGAACATTTCTCTCTTTGACATGATATTGATTGAAATAACTACAAAACAGTGTTTTGCGTGACTTTGTGGAAAGTTTCTAACGTTTTGTGTTGTTTTATTTAAATTTAATAACAATCAACTTGGTTCTATTCTGATCTATTATTCTTCAAAACATATCCTTAGCTATACTCATGTAGGCCATACGCCAAGAAATCAAGACATGAAAAAACCATTCACTGTATATTATTGTAAAATAAAAAAACATTTCCCGTATAAAAACATTTCTCAAAATTTCCATTATAACAAATATTTCTATTATATGATTGGTTGGATGATGGCATTGGACCATTAAGTATCTTGACCCAGATTTTTCATAAATTAGAAGTTGGTTTTGTATGGGAAATGCATAAAAGTTAAATTCACCATACAGTGTCTGACTTGTTTCCTACGGGAGCCCCCATCTTGGCTATGAATTGCAGTGGAATGTAATGCCAATTCACTTATCATACCTAATAAAGTTTTAATATGAATCATGTCCACGGGACTACAGAGAGATAATGTCCGTGTTTAAAAAAACAAACTATACAACATTACCACAAAATAATTTAAAGTAAGATATACATCCAGATGTATATCTGCATTCAGTTGTTTGTTTTATTAAAATCAGATTGATTAGAAATATTGTCAGATTGGCCAAGCGGATTGTAGAAAAACAAAATTAAGAATTGGGCGTTTAAAATCTACAGTTCTACAGTTCAAATCTATCATAAATCTTCTCACTGGTTGTATTACTAAATTGAGTTAAGAATCTAAGAAAAATAGTGGTAGCCAAAGCTAAATTAAGGCATTTCTCTGATCAATGAAACATATTGTAAATTAATAAATCCTCTTTATAATAAAACCTTGTACTTATAATGAAATAGCTTTATATAGTATAATAAGTGAACTGCTGAAGTCTTTTGCTTTATTCTAGTCCGTCTCATGCGCAGCAGGTGTGGGGCTAGAAAGAACTAAAGCGATTGACCGTTGTTATGTCCTCTTAATGTGAAAAGTTGGACAGTAGCAATGTTATAATGAAATAAGTGAACTGCTGAAGTCTTTTGCTTTATTCTGGTCCGTCATATGCGCAGCAGGTGTGGGGCTAGAAAGAACTAAAGCGATTGACCGTTGCTATGTCCTCTTAATGTGAAAAGTTGGACAGTAGCAATGTTATAATGAAATAAGTGACCTAGGTAATTATGAATTTATTTCGTTGATTAAGTATTATATTTGTATGTATTAATGATTAGGTTAGTAATACAAATAATGTTATTGTCTCATTGACAAAAATTTACAAAACTTTAAAATGATTATTTAGATACTTCGGGACGAAGTATAATCAGAATGGCCGTGTCAAATATGAAATTATTATAAAACGCTATCCTTGTATTTAAGCTTTGTAAACACTGTCATATATTTTGTATTGAAATATGCTCTGTGGTTCACGAGCATATTTCTGTACAACAACACTTCACACTTACACACTGGCAACACTTCTGAACTAAACTCAAAGTACCGAACAAAACATTGTGATGTTTGTTTACTCTTAGTAAATTGATGAGATTTCTTTAATATTTAATTACAGTTCATCATTATAAAATAATTCATGATTTTTGAAATATTGTACATATGTATACTTTGCTTTCCTGATGTTTTTAGTTTCTCAAGTGATAGTTCATGGTATGTTGTTGATGGAATGTTTTAACAAATATTGTAGTTCAAATGATTAAAAAAATAGCACAAATCTTAGAATAAGTTTTAAAAGTATTTCACCGTATTATATTTAGCTATAGTTACCAATGTTCAGAGTTATTTTCAGTAAAATCAACAATCGTCTGTGATTGGTTTAAAATGGCGCTTTGCTTAATGAGGTTTGAAGTGTATAAAAGCCGAATGTAATTCTATGGTTGATCAGTTACGGATCCACTGCAGAATACGGCGCAAGTTAAGTACTTTGTTATTCACTATTGTTACCTGTTATTATTATTGTCTGTGATTATGTTTGATGTTTTCTTGGTATATTCTTATTTTCTGTGATTATGCTTATTGATTATGTTTGATGTTTTCTTTGCACCAATACCTACTTATTACTGTTCATTTATTATAATTGTTGAAGATCTTAATTGTTGTTCTTATTGCCATGTATTAAAACAACTATTCTATAAGATGAAGTAGTTGTTGACTTTGAAATACACCATTAATAAAATTACTGTTGTTTACTTAAATTGACTGGCTACAATCTTTTATATAGAAACTTCCCTATCCACTCTGGTTGTAGGTTCTTAAAATGACAAACATATTTAGGTTTGTCATTAGTTGTATTATTCAATTTAAAAATAATAACTTTAATATTGGTAACATCTCTATATTCTCATTGCTCTATCTATTTATCTAACACGTTCGTAGGAAAGGCATTCGCTCGAGCGTTTTTACGTCGAGTTACCGAGGTTGCGAAATTGCTCTCCACGAAAAGCCCTTTCATGAAAACACGGGCATGTACCAAATACAATAATTGGACGTGCCTCTGACTTGGTCTACTCAAAGCTCTATGTACTGAGTATGTATAACAAAGTCGTGAGCGTGTTTGTTTTATGTTGTTTTGTCATAAGACGGCATCAACATTTATTGTTAATATAAACAGCGTATTGTTAAACAGGGAAATGTTTGTGTTCCCGGTAATTGGATCAGAGTTAGATACAACACAAGAGCACCTTTTCCCCGGCGAATAAAACGCCAGTAAACCCGCCTTTACTGGCAACACCGAAACAGCTTTTAGTGGATTAGGCCGCATTCACACTATCAAAATCTAACCATTTTTAGCGATACGAAACTATACAACTGGAAAATATTTTTAGAAATCTATTCACTCGGAGGTGGTCTAGATTTTTCAAGGCCGACAATTATTATCAAATGGTACTTGTATTTTTTAACACATTTATATTTGATAGTTGGTAAAAAGTAGCCGATGGAAAGTAGCTCAAACCCTTAGAAAGGCAGTCTCCACGAAAAGCCCTTTTATTTCAACGGAAATATACAGCCTAAATATACACCCTATGTCCACCCTAAGGGTTCATACTGAAATCGGATTAGAAGTTTCGGAGATTGCTTCCTACAACCAAACCATACTAACATACGAACTTTACCTCTTTATAATATTATTATAAAGTGTTTTTTTTTTATATTTTACTATCATAGCCGCAGCTGCTAAAACAGAAGGACAAAATTTCATCTTTATGATAGATACATGTATTTGTCTGAAATATATGATTTTGATTCTTGTTATTTGGTAAATAGGAACAAGCGGAGGCGTCCACCGCTGCTGATTCAAATATTGAAATCACATCATTTCCAATTGTGATTGACATTGACAGCCAACGAAATAATCAATTACTGAATTTCGTAAATTCGTGTTTCGAGGATGCCCATTGAAATGATTAATTGGCAGTTTAGCCAACACGTTATTACTGATTGTGAGGGAACAGGGCGGTTTCCTGTGGTGACCATACTTTTTTTTATACAACTAAAGTGTCAAAAAAGCATACGGCCCACCTGTTGGTAAGCGGTTACCGGACGCTTTCTAACACTAGTGTGGTGGAAGGATTTCGTGCGCAGCACTTTCAACTCAATATCTTAGACTAATATATATTGGACTTGAAAACGACAAATATAATACTCGCTGCTATTGAAATCATTTTCTTTCTATCATAAAGAGGGAACGACAGCCGGGTATCCGGTGAACTGGCAACACCGGGCGGTTCACTAATTTGTCCCTCGGGCGTCGCCGACATTCTACGAGTTTCTACAAGTTTTTCGACTAGCGGGAGATCTCCCCCTTTTCGCAGGGAAAGTTGCAGACAGAATGCAAACGGATAGTAAGGTGTGTAATCTTTGCAATCTTTTGTACCTATAGTTCGTTCCATCCAAAGGTTGCGTGGTAGAGACTACTAATTAGCGACCCTGAGTCGTAACGGGTGAAAAGTTTCACGTGCCTGTATATTCACCGGCACGCATACCCTTAAAACTGCAACACAGCAATGCACACATTACTGCTTGGCGATTGAAATAGGTATTTCCCCAGCTGTTCGCGAGGAGCTTTACCTATACTAGTTGTTGGTTTAGGCAGTTCGGGTGAATTCTTGGCTAGTTCGTACGTTATCACAACGACGTCCAATTCGGCATACATTTTAATGCACACTCAGAATTCAATGAGCTTGTTTCATAGCCCATTGTGCCCGATATCTAAATAATAATGATCCCATATTAATGATGAATGTAAAGTACTAAGGCCTCAATAGCACTGCAAAGTACCAGGGAGGCAGAAAGCAAAGGAGCTCACAATACCTCTTAATGTGATCGTCAAACAAACATTATTGTCCCTTAGTAACCGGCTTTACTATTAAAACGGCATGCCAATTACAACAAGCAAATTTAAACTTTATCACTATAATCCAAGTTAGCATTTAAAGTGGCAGAAAATTGTAGCACTAACGATCTTTGCCGTCAGTTTAACAAACTAAATGCAATAGCGCATTGAATTTTAAGCTGTATTTGCAGGTGTCCAAGTGCTTTTCAAAATAAAGGTAGGATAGTTATTGCAATTGAGACGTTACGTCTAGTAAGGTAAAGTAGGTAATTGTATGAAGATGGGTCACAGGGGTTGCCAGTCTCAGGGGAAATAGTGTAGTAATGGTCAGCAAATATTGTCCTTCCTTGAATCGAGCGCGTGCTGCTATTTATTCTGTGGTCTAGGGTTTGTGTTAAACAAATAATTGGTGTCTACGACTTATATTTAAAGTTAAGTACATGTACGGTAGTTATTAATTAATTCTTGTAAATAAAGTAATTTGGTAAAATATTTTCATAATAAAAGACAAAAGAGATGTTTTGTTATGTTCCATTATTATTTTTATTTTTCGATAAATAGAAATGGCTGGATTTGTGCTCATTATCGCAATGCGTGAGTACTAATACTCACCCACAAGTATATTATCATCAACAGCATATACACTGCTAGACATAAGATTCCTTAAAAGAGTGCTATGACGAACGGTTTTGAGTTACCATCATCTACAGCTTCTCGCAACCTTTGCTTAAAGTTGAACAATAACTAATCTTCGCGCATAACCATTAATTTATATTCATGTGTAATTTAATTATTAATTTAGTTCTATGTCTCTAAATAAATAAAAAACTTGCTTTAAAATATTACCTCGTCAAAATACCTCGTTTAACATACATTTTATTATTTAATCTCTTGTCATTAAATTATTTGAGCTCAAAGTCACTATCTTCAAAACATACCGGGGCGTAGACGGGCTTTGGGCAAAGTACATTTTACCGTAGCCCATGGGCGCTTGCATAAGCACGCGTTGCCGACACTGACATATCAAGATTAAACATCAGATGTTTTATTTTATTTTATTGCATGTCTCTGTTATTTCATCGGTAACCATACCCTTCAAATCAGAACACAGCAATGAGAACATTACTGCTTGGCGGTAGGAATGGGCATGGTGGTAGCACCCCGGATGAGCCCTTTCAGAAGCTCTACTACTCTTAAACCTTAAATATAGACATAACATATCAAGACATTAAGACATTTTCAAGACACAATGCTTGCATTCGTCGCTATATTCTATCTAAGACCATTGCGCTAATATTCATATTCTGACATTGCAGACTAACTTGAAATCATTATACGTTTTGCATTTAACTTAGAATTTACTTTGAAGTGTTGCAGAATAAACTACATTAAAAGTTAATGTGACCTTTGCCCGTGTTGAGCGCTAAAATGTCACAGACATTTTTAGCAAACAGAGCCACATATAAATTTACGCTCTTTTTCATAGGCGGCTAGGCAGAGTTTTAGCAATTTAGAGAATGGTATAGAATCTGAACTGAAACTTTGCTGAAACTTTGGCCCATGTTGGGCGCCAAACTTTTGCAACACTTTGATACAAGCGAATTTCAGATAACTTCGTCATGGGCATTCAGTAGCAGGTAAATAAAACGGCTCACTTATTAATTCCCTCACACAAAATCCCCAAACCAATTGCCGCCGATCGTGGCCGACAGCCAATCAGATCAATTATTCAGAAACGACACTCAACCCGTAAAACTACGATTCGTTCCGCCGTAATACGGTTAAGATATTTACTGACCGGTGAAACGGTGTAGGGGAGTATTTAGACGATGCTAATAATATAATATGATTAGGGCCTGTATCCACTAGAGCAAAGTTAAAAATGTGTCAGACACCTCATCAAAAACTTTTCTTTAATATTGCAGAGAAAATAACCAACATCACAATTTCGCCTTATAGCGAACCACTAGCAAGAGTAAACTCCCCGTTATTAACAATGACACTGCGTATCGCGTAGATAAAGCAGACGGTATCCCAACCATTACACTGAAATGCAAGTATTTTTATCGTAAATGTCATAAATTCACCATTCATAGTGACTGTGATTAAACGTCAAAGAATGGGAAAGATACGAGTAGCGTGCTCGTCACACAGATCCACCCACACTCGCTCGTAAATAACTCGAAATATACACATATGTCGAGTAATTAACATATTTACCCTTAGTGTTGTTGGTTGATTACTCGACTCAAACCAGATGGCGCTTGTCAAAGTGATCGGATCCTAGAAAACGCTATCGAAGTTGTGGTGGTGTGCATGTGTGTATAGGCTAAGTTAGTGTAAGTTAGAGCCCATGTACGAGTAGGTACTTAAGTTAGTAAATAAAGAGGTAAATCTTGGTCAGTTTTTTCGAGTAAAATGATAAACGTCCGATTACGGTGACACCTCTTTATTTACTAACTTAAGTACCTACTCGTACATGGGCTCTAACTTACACTAACTTAGCCTATACACACATGCACACCACCACAAAGTGTTATGCCGATTAACCTAGACTTCTTGAGTAGTGACAAATAAAAAGCTTAGTAGCTTTTTAATAAAAAGCTTAGTAGCTTTTTATTTATCGCAGCTCAAGGTTGCATTCATTTTTATTTAATTTCCCCCTCCCAGTACGGAACTTCGGAAGCCTAAAACCAAACACGTTGCTAGACCCAGACACTCCTCTTGTCTGAACTCCCCTTATGTAACAGATGGCAGACTTTTAGAAAAGAAATACTTTATCTCGGTGAATAGGCTTATCACGATCTTGCGACTACACGTTGAGCTTTATTGCCAAAGCTATTGCAATAAGCGATTATTGTAATAAAATGGCTAGTGTGTTCCTATGAACGAGTTTATCATTAATCATCATCATTAACAACATTTAGAAGTACTGCTAGACATATACTTCCCCCAATCAGCGCCCTTACGAACTATTTTGGGCTAGCTTCATCGACTTTTCGCAACCTTTAAGATGTCATAAGACTTCGACGGGGGACCTTCTTACACTGCGGCATTTGCTTCAAGGTAGCTATTTGGGGCCCTTTCTTTCCCAGCGGTCGTATCAAAGATATAGTCGAAGTGACGGTTCCCGCTTTTTAAGAAACCCTCGACTTTATGTGAACTATTAAATATTGCGACTAGACGTAATAACGAGGAGAATGCTTCCTTTGTCAGCTAACAGCCATAGTTCTGTTTGTTTTGTTATGAAATTATTTTATTGCAAGTGCTTTTTCTTGAATGGCCAGCTTTGCCGACTGGCCACTCGCAATAAACGCTTGTCTGAACTTTTGTTCGCTCTATTTTATACTCCGATGGAAAACAGAACCTAATAAAGTTTACTTTCTGCCTAAATCTACCAACTTTTGGATTAATGAACGACTATACCACGTACTTTACTATTCTCCTGCTAACGTTCACTCGCTCGGTCGCGGTCGGTGAACATGAGGAACGAACTCTAAACGGTTAACGAAACATCAACAGAAGAATATTAAAGTATCTACGTAGTATAGTCGTAATAATATCCTATAATGATACCAAACCACGATAATTTCAATTCTAAGATTCACGAACGTCTGCTAAAATGTCACTTATGAGTGTTCACTTTTTACATTCACATTTCTGACAATGGATAAAGCTGCAGCATGCATTTTGATAAACATATTGTCCCGAAACACGATAGTTTAGTAGTATATCCCGAATAATTCCCAAGTATAGCAGCGACAGTAAAGCCTGGCGCCCACCGTGGGGCGGCGGAGCGCACTGTGACTCCCCCACGACACCTGATGACCCTGCCATAATCCTATATTTTTACTCTTCTCACTATTTAAAATTAAAAAAGGCATTGTCTGTCCGCATTACTCTACATAACAAGACTCGTACTTATAGCATCATAGTACTCGTTGATATACATATTTTCGAAAAAAATACGCATCGTCCGTCTATTCATGATCCTCAGATCTATAGTCAGCACGTAGATCCGTGAAGATACCAAGTAGGATGTAGTCAGAGGCACTATCAAACATTATATAAAGCACATGCCCGCTTTTTGCAAGTACTAGATTTGTTCTTTGTGATATGTTTGTTCCACGTGATAGATTGCATGCCCATGTTCGTTCAAAAACTAACCGATGGCTTTTGAATTCTTGCCCTAGGGATTTGCCGGTTTTACAATGGCAAGTTATATAAAGCTGCTGATTTTAAATAAAAGCTCTCAGTGCGAGTAAATCTATGTCTGAGTGAAAATTCAGTTGAAATTCGTAATGGGATACGATTCATAAAAAAGGTGATTGCAGGCGGACTCGCAGGCAGAAGTTAGCATTAAATAGTGTGTTGCGTTCCCTTTGTTTGGGAGGTTCACGGTGGGATGGGTATTGCGGTGGAAATCATTTCAGCTTCAGAGGGGAAAATTCGTGTTAGTATAGTGTATATAGTACACGACTACATGCGTGTGCATTACGTTACGTATGTGTTCCCATCGAGCTGTCAATCAAATGGTAGGTGTGGAAAGCACCAGGGAGGTATTCGTTGGTGAGGATACGAGGTTTCTTAGTTCTTCAAAAAATTCAGACATGCTGCTAGTTTATTTTGTTACAATCCTGACATTAATGCATACTTTCGTATTTTTTATATTATAGCAGCTGAAGTGGCAATGAAGTGGTCGTAGAACCGACAACCATTGGGAGTAACCATTGAGTGAAGACCGCGTCTTGGCAAACTTAGTTGGCAGCGCCCTCCGGCAAGGTGTAGCGATGACTTAAGAAAGGCAGAAATAAATTAATAAATAATGCTGTAAATTTTTCACACAGCATCATTTGGCTCCAAACTAAGCATAAAAAAACATATAGTATTATGGGAAATGCATGACTGATATACTACTTACATAATTTTTTTAAATACAATGATACATGAAAACACCCAGACTCGAGACAAATATTTACAGATCTTACAAACATTTGCGCGGCGGAAACCAAACCGCAACCTTCTGCGTCTCGGACGTTCTTTCTCCCACGAAGACACCTAGCTCAGTGACGCGTATTGAGAAAGGCCTATGTCCAGCAGTGGGCTGATAATGATGATGATGATGATAGAACGATAGGACTAAATAACTTTATTCGAATAACTACTGACAAGCTCAATTACTTATCTCTTTAATAATCGTCTCACCAAACTGAGTAAACATATCCTGCAAATTATATTTAGGTGGACGATTTCCATAAAGTAGTCCATCTCAAAGTAATATGAAAGAAATTCCACAAGTAGGTATTTGAGCAATCCGTAAGTTATTGAAATGCCGACGTGTGCGTACATTGTACGTGTGGGGGTTGCAGAATCACTCCCATGGGTTCACTGTTGAAGCAACGAGGGAGGATGATGCCCCTGTTGGGGCGCCATTAAGAGACAATGTTGCGGACCGTCGCGAATTGTCTGGCTAGTTTATAACTTGCTGTATTGCTTTCATTAATTATTATTATTATAATTTATTACACCCGTGTTGATCTAGAAGGCGATACCCTGGCGCCCGATCCAGAGGTCGTCCGATCCGATCTCGAACCCGGTCGAGCACCAATGGAAGAAAAATGTATGTGCCCATTAACAATGAAGAAAAATCATCATGAGAAAACCGGCATGCCATAGAACCATAAATACGTAGGCATGTGCTATTAGTTAGTGTTCCAATAAGCGGCAATGGGCTTGTTACCTGTTACGTGGAATGCTAACCACAAAGTAGGCAATAATGATATTACATATGACCAATAACTAGGAGTGATTTTTTATTACATTACTAGCTGTACCCGCGACTTCGTTCGCGATTGCCATCAATCTTTAAAGTACTCCTTTCTCACAAAAAAACAAGTCCTACCCCGCACTATGAACTCAAATCATGCTAAGTTTCATTTGAATTCATTCAGTACTTTCGGCGCTATGCGTGGACCAGATTGCCACAGACAGATAGACGGACAAACAGACAAAAATGAAAAAATAGATTTTTGGCTTCAGTATCGATTATAGAGAGCCATCCAAAAAAAACTTTCAATATAACTTCTGCTGTGTATAGCTATTAACTACGGGAGTAAGTGACAACGCGGTGACTGACAGATAACTGGTTTATTAGCACGTTTACCCACAGTATTATAGAACAAGATAAATACTTACATAACTACGTACCTTAATGGCTAGGTAGGTATACCACATTATCCCCCTCTCATAAAAGAGACAACCTTTTTTTCTTTACATAGAGTGGATGAGTGGTAAGTTAAAAACTAAATATATATTTAAACCATATTAATTCAGAATAGATAGGCACATTTATACCTTTCCTTTAAGAATAACTAAGAATAAAAAAAAAAAAAAAAACTATTCAACTATAGATGTGGCATCACTATTAATACGACTTAATTAGTTAGGAACGTCGACTAATCTGAATCAGGAGTGTATTGTCTATTTCCGCGTGGTCGTGTGTTTACGAAATCGGATTCAAAATTCCGCTCACAGGGATTAAAAACCAACTCCTGGCTCACACTGCCGGATTCCTCTGCCTCTTCATATGCTGGTGAAGACGGAGATGTCTTCTGTCGAGGCGTAGATGATGGGGTGGATGTGGTGCGATCAGATTCATTCATGTTATTTTGTGAATACAAATGAGGGTTCCTCGGCGACAACATCCCCTCAGCATCGAACATCTCAGTATCACATTCATCAAATACCGGTTCATACTCGTTTGGTGACCTGTCAACATCACATATTGGCCACTTAAATATTTGATCAATGTGACGCCTGTGTCTTTCATCATCATGCTTAATTTCATACATAACGTTTCCAATCTTTTGTAATACTAAACCCTTCTCCCAAACTTCCTTATTATTTCGCCACTTTTTGAACATAACTGTATCTCCTATTAATACATTTCTTTGTTTACCTCCGAATGTTTTAATTTGCTTCGACTGATTATCAACAACAATGGTTTTTGTGCAAGGTCTCAACAAATCCAAACAGGATCTAAGTCTACGTCCTAGTAACATTTCACTGGGTGATTTTTGAGTAGTATTTTGAACGGAGTTACGATAATTTAACAAAAACCTACTTAAAGCAACGTCGACGGCGATTCCTTCGTGCGCGGCTTTTTTCAAACATTTCTTTACTAATCCTACAGCGTTTTCTGCGGCACCATTGCTTCGAGCATGTCTAGGTGAAATCAATCGATGGCATATGCCATTTCTTAATATAAAATTCGAAAATTTGTCACTTATGAATGCGGGTCCATTGTCTGTGACGATTTCATTAGGTAAACCAAACCTAGCAAAAATGTCTCGTAAATGTCTTATTGTTATCTCGGCATTAGTTGAACTTACTTTACAAACCTCCATCCATTTGGAATGCGCATCAATTACAATCAAATATAAATTATTAGCAAGTGGGCCCAAATGGTCTAAATGTAACCTGTACCACGGCTTGGTAGGCCAAGGCCAAGGCACCAAAGTATTTCTCACAGGGTTGACCCTCTCTTTGGCACAAACTTCACATGACCCGCACATTTGTTCGATATCTTTATCTATTTTTGGCCAATACATGTATGTGCGTGCCAAAGACTTCATTTTAACGATACCTAAATGACTACTATGTAGTTCGTTAAGCATTAAGTTGCGCAAGCTTTTAGGTATGATTACCCGATAACCGAATAACAAACAACCGTGTTCGGATGTAACGTAATCTTTTCTATTGTAAAAATCTTTACATTCCTCAGGCATGTCTTTAAATGCGGGCCATCCATGCAGAACATAACCGATTATTCTGTTAAGGTAAACATCTTTTCTTGTTTGTTCGGCAATTTCCTTAAAATCAATTGGTTTCGGTGCGTCAATAAAGTTTATAATTAGTTCATTCTCAAAATTCTCCCTGCTACTTCTACTAACATCTTTTAACGATTCATCGAGCTCGATTCTGGCTGCTCTGGATAAACAATCCGCTACACAATTATCCTTTGATTTGATGCATTTTATTGTATAATTATATTCGCTTAATATAATCGACCATCTTTGCAATCTGCCGGCCATCATTAAGGGAATACCTGTTTTTGGACCAAAAATGGAACATAAAGGTTTACAGTCGCTGACCAAAATGAAATGTCTACCATATACGTACTCATGAAAACGTTGTACTCCGAAAATGATAGCCAAACCTTCCCTGCATATTTGACTATAATTCTGCTCGGCCGCTGATAGCGTGCGGCTGGCATGCGCCACAGCGCGAACCCGCCCATCCGGCATCTCGTGCCCGAGCCAAGCGCCCACTCCGCGCGGAGAGGCGTCGCATGATAAAACCAAAGGGAGGTCGGTGTTAAAATGGACCAGTACATCGGAAACTTTAAGCCTTTCTTTGATTTTTAAAAATGCTGCTTCACATTCATCTGACCATACCCATGTTATGTTTTTCTTTAATAAAGAATACAAAGGTGCAACAACTGTACTGAAATTATTGACAAATTTTGCATAATAATTTATAAGACCCAAAAACGCTCTCAGTTCGCTTATATTGCGTGGTCTTTCCGCAGCAAGAACAGCATCTACTTTTTTTGTTTCCGTATGTAAACCTTCAGAATCAATAATATGGCCCAAATACGACACTCGTTTTTGGAAAAAGCAACACTTTTCTCTACTAATCCTAAGACCACAATCATTAAGAATTTTGAAAACTTTATTTAAGTTTTCAATGTGCTTTTCCCCATTCTCCCCCGTTATTATCAAATCATCTACAAACACAGTTACATGATTCAATTTAAACAAAGAATCCATGATCCTTTGGAATTTGTTCGCAGCTGTTTTAATTCCAAACGGTAATCTGTTATAGACAAAGTTCCCCTTATGAGTAACGATGGTACATAGTTTTTTTGAATCTTCATCTAACAAAAATTGTTGGTAAGCGCTTTTTAAATCGATCTTAGTAAATGTCTGTCCCCCTCTCAGGGCAGAAAACAAATCCTCAATCCGCGGAAGAGGATATTTATCGTCGCTTAGCACCGGGTTCACGGTAACCTTGAAATCGCCACAGATTCTAATTTTACCCGACTGCTTTTTTACGGGCACTATAGGCGTTCCCCAACCGCTAACCTCCTCGACCGGGCTGATGATGCCCTCGGCTTGCAGCCGGTCGAGTTCAGCGTCGACGGCAGGCCGCAACGCGTGCGGCACAACGCGCGCGCGCCGCCACACCGGGACTGCGCCCTCACACACTTGTAAGCTAATGGTACCGCGTTTGAAAGTTCCTATACCGGGCTCGAATACATCTTTATACTTCTGCATTATTTCATTCAGAACCTTGTCATTCTCACTGCATGACACATGTGCTACGAAAGGCAAAGATATTTGTAGTTGGCGCATCCATTTCCTACCTAATATAGGAGGACAGTTACCGTTATCGATTACGTACAACTTGGAGGTAAACAGTTGATCATTATTGATGACGTTGACAGGCATCGTGCCAACAGGTTTAATTTTCTCGCCGCTGTACACCGTCAAGATTTTTTCAGATTCGATCAACGGTCTGCCTTTATACAGTTTATCATAGGTGTTTTTAGAAATTGCGCTTACCGAGGAACCGCTGTCGACTTGCATATCCAACATAACGCCTTCCACATTTAACTTACAATACCAGGGGCCATCGGACTCCTCCGTTCTCCGTTTGTGGTATACCTACCTAGCCATTAAGGTACGTAGTTATGTAAGTATTTATCTTGTTCTATAATACTGTGGGTAAACGTGCTAATAAACCAGTTATCTGTCAGTCACCGCGTTGTCACTTACTCCCGTAGTTAATAGCTATACACAGCATATTGGCGAAGAGGAGGTTCAAAATGGCGGACCAAGCACGTGCAATTGGAAATATAAAAGAGTTTAATTTAAATACAGATACGTGGAAAAGCTACATCAAACGAATACGAGCCTTTTTCTTAGTGAACAACATAAAATCCGAAGTTCAAAACTCCTATTTAATCACACTAGTGGGAAATGAAACGTACGATCTAATGACTGTTTTATGCAGCCCTACAGAACCTGAAAAGAAATCTTTCGACCAACTGGTTGATATAGTGGAAAATCATGTGAACCCGAAAGCGAGTGATATGGCTGAACGCATGAAGTTACGAGCGTGTTTACAAAGTCAAAGCGAAACTGTGAATGAATATTTATTACGTTTGAAAAAGCTGGCGATGACATGTAAATTTAAAGGTCAGGAGTCATTAGAGGAAAATCTAAGGGATCAATTCACTTATGGATTGAAGAGCGAGAAGTACAGACAACGATTGCTGACCGAGCGGGAGCTCAGTTTCACAAAGGCGGTGACATTAGCTACGTCGTTGGAGGCGGCGGAGATTGAAGCTAAGCTTGGAGGCAGTAACAGTATTGCTGGAGAGGCATCTCACGGCGGAGTATTCGCAGTTAGACCCGGCAGCGGCAGCACCGGGGGAGCGCGCAGCGGCCGAGCGGGCGCGCAGCGTGCAGGCGGCGGCAGCGGTGCGCCGCGCGCCGGCGCCGGCGGCAGCGGCAGCGGCAGCGACCGGTGCTATCGGTGCGGATCGCGGCAGCATTCGTCCGATAAGTGCGGTTATAAAAGTGCCACATGTTATAAGTGTGATAGAGTGGGCCACATTAGCCATATGTGTCGTTATAGAAAAGGACAGTCGAGGCTGTTCCAAGTGGACGGAAGTGATTCGGAGGGAGACATCGGTTCTCCCACACTGTATCGGCTAGGTAGGTATACCACAACTTCAATGTACGGAATTTGACCTGTTACATTCTTATTATAGTATAGATATAGATAGATGTTGTTTATGGTAGGTAGGTATTAGTTATTGACATTTTTAATTCAAACGTTCTGACATTTTATAATTATTCTTGAATAAATTTATTCTCAATCTACCTATTGACATTTGCACACCATATGGATGGTAGAATATATAAGGGCCTATATAAAATGTAACATCATGTACTAGCTGAACTATATTAAACGCTGAAATGCTGGACATTTTTCACACAACATCATCTAGCCCCAAACTAAGCAGAGCTTGTATTATGGGAACTACATGACTAATATACTACTTAAATACTTTTTTTTTAAATACATACATATTATACATAGGAAAACACCTAGACCCGAGACAAATATTTGCAGATCTGACAAACATTTGTCCCGTGACAGGAATCGAACCCGCAACCTTCTGCGTCTCAGGCGGACCTTCGGCCACTGCGCCACAGAGGTCGTCATATTCATGCAAATAAATATTCTGATTTGTGATTTCTGAGGCTGTGTGACTAGAAATACACGTTAAGGGATTACATTTTATAATAATAACTTGTCTGTAAAGTTGCAAGGGTGACGCCTGCTGCTGGAAATTACAAGAAAATGGGTATTTTCACTTTCCATTATTAGTTTCAGGCACGCAATGATGCTCCGCCAAAACTGATTCCAACGACTGAAGCATATACCTGAAGATACTTAGCACATGTACGCCAGTAGGTATACCGGTCAGCGCTCTGATCACACTAACGGAATGGCAATGGTGGAAGACATGTTAAAAACTTGTAAATGTTGAAAGGGGATACTGTGGGGTAGTTATTGTTCCCGCCGCTAGTCGGCAGAGCTGCGGTTATTAGCTCTAGTAAAATCAATTTCATAGCGAGTCTGTAGATTAAACAGAAATAATCACACAGTATTTGCTCCCAGTCTGTCACAATTCTGCAGCGCTGTGGCGTTCCGGGAACCGAACACGCGACCTGTCGTTTCCAAGCTCTCACTGATAGTTCAGACGCGGAAGCTACCACAGCACAATTTAGCAAATAGTTACTTCGCAAGGTTTGCGTGCTTTCAACTCAGTATTACTTCTGAAAGTATCCACAGAGTAACAATGTCTAATGTGGCTGTAGAGATCGAACGATATCTATAGTAAAGCACGCAGTAGTTACAGTTGTAATAATATCCTAAAAAAACACTTAGTTCGTAGGTCTACCATTCTAAAATGATCCTTGTGATCTCTATGAATAAAATACATATTGACTTTGACTTTGATTGACTTTAAATAAGGTACTATTTACTACTATTTGCTGAATCTTTGAGGTCGTTTGAATTCGTAGCTATGTGTGCAGTGGGTGTTATCTCGCCGTAAAAAAATGGGTTAGCCAAAGTTAAATTACCTATATTACGTGAGTAGCGATGTCGCTAGTAGAAAAGTTAAAAAAAATATAATCCATAATAAGCTATCAAATCTTTTTGACTGCCCCTAATATAATGTTCGAACGTGCCTCTGACTGCCCCCTACTTGGTATTCTCAAAGATGAAAGCACTGAGAATGTATCTGAGGATGTGTTATGGGGAATACAGGCGTTAGCATGCGTGCGTAGGTAGGTAGGTACGTAGGTAGTTCATACCCGTCTATTATAATACTGCTAACTGACAGAATAAGGTGAATGTACAGAAACGACTCATGATTTGGTTGTCTCCACGTGCAGTCGTCCCTCCAGGCTCCTCCTATCGAGTTATAGGAGTTTGTTGACCTTTTTACTGCTCCGCCGCAGAACATGAAAAAATATTTGAGGGCATCCATTTTTAAACTTGTCATGATCCTTATAAAATCCTTAAGAAATTGCCTTTTATTACATGTTCAAGAGTTTTTATATAATTATCTACTGAAATCTAGGGTCCTGCATTCACTCACCTTTGGTAAGTAACAATGAAACTTTACTATGAACTTGCAATCTTTGTTTTATTATTTTACATAGTTCTCTCCACCCTAAGGTTGCCTGAAAGAAATAACTTTCAGCGATAAGACCGCCCGTTGTGCATGTCTTTAGTTTTTTGTTGTTGTTTTATTTATGTTGTACAGTAAAATGGTGTTATGCACAATAAAGAGTTTATGTTTATAATATTCGTATAGAGCTCGCACCTCTATCCGAGCGCTACACAAAGCGTTCATACTCTTTCATTGGTTATTCTGAAACATTGCAAAGTTTGACTGTTCGACTGGGTCACGTGAATTTGTTTTGAATTATTGAGTTAGTTTGAAATATTTGTCGGTTTCTTTGTGCTGCTATTATTAGCCTATATACTTCGCTAGACTTAGCGAGGCATTACCAATTTCAATGAAAGAAACGTGTTTTATTCAATTCCTTAATTCCAGGTTAAATATATAACCTAAGATTATACCCGGTATGTAGTGTATAGTAAGGCATAATTTATCCACAATACAAAGCCACACGAGGCGATGATGGTCCGATTGTTTGGGCATCGTCAGGTGCAGCCAGCAATGACCATAAACTGATATCGCGGTCTGACAGCTCTGATTGTGAGCCACAAAAAATAAACTAGGACATCTCCGAAATAGGTTTTCGATATAAAATCGTATTGTCGGGATTCCCGGCGCGGTGGCGCGGTGGTGCGGGCGGGATTTCATATTTGTTTTCTATCTTTTTTCACGCTTTTGTATATTTTTTCTTTATGCTTCGGCTGATTGCGATTGTATTTTGTGTGTGAACTTTGATATTTACGATTCACCCGCGATGTAAGGAATCCGTATATGAGTTTGACAAAAGGGGTTCTTTGTTCTTTTGTCAGTTACCATTCTGCTCCGAAACGGCTTATCGAATTATAAGGCGGGTTTATGCAATCGGTTTAATTGAAAACAAGGATGATTCTTAAATAGGTTTCACCGCCCACTAAAGGGCACTGCAGTATACGATGGAAGCACACACATCTTTAGTATGGTACACTTTAGTATGAAGGACTATCAAGAAGTAAACCTAAGTCTGTTCCTCTCCACTCAAAGGATATCTGGAAGAGATCGCTATTTTGAGAGAACGTCCATTGTAATTTGCGTGAAGTTAAGTTTTGTTTTTGTCATTTTCTCGCGAATTAATTAGTTCATAAAATACTAAGTACTTTCATATGTCACGCCTATCGCAAAATATAGTAAACTACGCTACTTTTATTAGAAATTGTAACAAAACATTGTTACGAGTAAATGGATCTTTTTAGAAAGCTCTTAATAATTGCTTCTCTTACAAACAGAGACTCGCAGCGAGTGCTCTGCGAATGAACAACGCTGATTCATTTTAAAATTCTTCGCTTTGATGTCATCCTCATAAACTTATCGAAAAATAAAGTGACAAGACGTGTCCAGGCATGCTATGTTCGGGTTCCGAAGTTGCTCGATAAAAAATAGCCTATGTGTTATTCTGATATATAAACTATATTACTGTAAAGTTTCATCAAAATCCGTTCAGTAGTTTTTGCGTGAAAGAGTAACAAACATCCATCCTCACAAACTTTCGCGTTTATAATATTAGCAAGATATATATGTTACTCGTAGAAATCAAGGTATGACAGACGATGAACAGACAGACAACAGGCAGACAGGATGACGCACGAAGAGTTCTGTTTTCGTCATTTATCTTCGGAACCCTAAGAAGAAGTTGTCAAAGAAAAGTTATGAAACAAAAATACACAGGAAAAGTTTTTATTTTTTATCAGAGCGCGGTCATTAGCGTTGTTGCTGAGTGAGCGAAGTGAAGTGAAGTGGGCGCTGATAGCCTTCATAGGAATTATGGAATCGATGTTCCTTGCCTAATTCACAGAAAAGTAAACTTACTGAGAAAGCTAATGGATTTGTGGAAGATAAGGACAAAAAAAGATCACAAAAAAATTATAATAATTGTTCATTTATTTAGGACAATCAACAGAGTAATCTCAGTAACTATGCGTTGAAAGTGGTCTTAAACCTATGCAGTGCCCAATTATAGGAGGCCACAGTGCATTAACTACACGAACTAATTTAAAATAATAGAGACAAAGTAAAGATATTGTCGAGTAGGTAGGTCTAGCTTAGGTATAGGACCTACATTATGGGCTACATCTTCGTCAAAATAGGCCTCGCCTAAAGAATGTCATGAAAACAAAAGACACCTTCATGCAATCTTAAAGATGCCATCCATCCATCGTCTATCCAAAAAAATGTATGAAAACATCTTGTCAAGATGATCCAAACATAAACACCACGGCCAGAAAGGAATAACACTGTACTTTTCAACCACAACTAATAATTATTTCAACTTCCCAGTAACTTCTAGCTGCTCTTGTATTTAAATTCTTAAATTAATTAACTAAAACCACCACTTAATCTTGAAATTCACTTTAATTAGTTTTCGAGAACAATTACAAAACTTCAAGGAGTTTTCGTATCTACTTTGGGATTCTAACGATGTCTGCGCTGTTAGCATTATTGATATTGTTTTGTTTTAAATTGGTACTTACCTAATTGAGTATGAAATACTAGCCTCGGCCCATGGCTTCGCCCGCCTGGTACCGAATAGAAAGAAAACTATGATATTGTAGATCAACTATACCTGATTTAAATTTCGTAGGAATACCAACTCGTTCGCCAAACATTGTTACCATTTGTAGAATAGAACGATCATCTAGTACACTCTACTATTATTGTTGAACTCCCTAGGGCGTTTCAATTTTAAACATTTTATGCAAACCTCACAGTGTAAAATATATAGTGAGTAAAATCCGTCGCACCGCGCTCCTGCATGATTACATCCATACATAATGTTGGCGCCCAACGAGGGGCAATCACTCTTGTCGAAACACGCGTGAGAAAAAACAATTTAAATGCTTTTTTTACACCAAGCAACGCTTAGTCAAAGCACACTGAAAACAAAGCGAGGATTTTCATAGACAGTCTCCATATTGTGAAGGCCGTGATACATCCTATCCTACTAATATTTTAAACGCGAAAGTTTGTGAGAATGGATGTTTGATACTCTTTCACAAAAAAACTACTAGATTTTGATGAAACTTTACAGTACCTAATATAGCTTATACATAAAAATAACACATAGGCTACTTTTTATCCGGGAACCACGCGGGCGAAGCCGTGGGCAAAGGCTAGTTATATTTAACGTGATGTTGATAATCACCAAAAATATTAAAATACAGCTTTGTGACGGTCCCGCTGTTTGAAAATTCTAGCTTGACAGGAAAGTTTTAACTAAAACAAAAACTTTATTTGTTTTTTTTATAAATACCCAACAGATATACATGGTTAAGGCCCACACTAGGATTCCCTGTGTCGTGGGTATCATGAACTATGAGTATCGTGGTAACACAACACCCAGACCCGGATCAAAGAAGCAGAACATCTGAACATTCGTCCGCAGCGGGAATCGAACCCATACCTCTTACGTTGCAGACAGCTTCTCACCCGCCGCACCACCGAGGTTGTCACTGTCAATGATTGTTTATCTCTTTGCATAAATATTACTCCATTTCAGCTTATTAAGCTTATAAACATACAAAATATTTCCACTCAGATTGGCTCCATACATTATCTTGGCGCCCAACGCGAGGCATCGCTCATAGTCACGCGTTGCTTGACTGATTGCGAGTTGTTTCATATAACGAGTACTGTCGTTTTGAAACATTTGCCTTCAATATTTCAGGGCTGTTAATGACTAGGGAAGGTTTTGTTGGGAGTTCATGACGAAAGTACTTAATCGAATCGTGGGAAATAAGTAGAATCTAATGTCGCAAACACTTAAGGCGGTGTTTCTCTAACCAACTAGCTCAATTGGTTAGAGTAGCAACATTGCCTTAGGTGACATGAGTCAGGTACCGGTTCATTTTTGATTAAGTAATTGATTTTATCAGTTCGTTTATTTTGGCGCCCGACGCGGGGCTCATCACTCGCTATAACAGGTCACGTGCAATGCACGTGTGTTTGTTTGATTATATTAATGTTAAACTTCGTAAGTTTTGATAATATTTTTGTTGTAGTGATGAAATAATAGTTGCAATAACTTTTTAAGAGTTGCCATTTAACTATTACTGATCGGAAACCGAATCTCTCAGCGCTCGAAGATGGCTAGGTTTCGTGAGATGCGGATACCGCTTTTGGACCGCCGTTATATAGGGGAGTTACGGCATACGTCAATTATCTTTGACGTCAAAGATCCTACTCACTAGTCGGTAAAAGTAAGTGGTACGTGTGGTTCCGGGTTTCCGGTGAAATTCAAGCACATGAGTCTTTGAGCAACGCGCGAGTGATATACCCGTTGTTACATGCATCCATAGATTACGGTAGCCGCTTACTAACAGGTGGGCCGTACGTTTATTTGCCACTTTAGTCGTTTAAAAAAGTTACGACCGCCTTATAATTGCCGTTTCTGATGAAACTTTAGCGTTGGAACGAAAGTAGCCTGTGGGAGCATTTCATTTGTTTGCAGCACGAAACCAATATTCAACTCAAATATTTAACATTGAACTTAGAAGTTACGAACCTAGCATTTAGCTACGAGTAGCTGGTATCGCTGCATTATTTGTATATCATCTAAATAGGTTCAACCTTTGGTTAGTTAGCGAGAAGTTTTCTGTTGTATCTGTGTCAGACTGGACTAGTTCCCTGAAGCTTACTAGATGGCACTGCATGTTATTCAAACAGTTTATACAGTAATTATTTCCTAATCCTCTCGGGGATGAAAATGGCAGGCTTTTGGCCTTTGTTCTCCAAGAAAATTAGCAATCAAGTACTTAGTGGCTATCGATGGGTATATGGTTCAGACACTGCCGGGCCTGATAGCTTTAAATCCTATAAAACCATCATCTCATCAGCCGAATAAAAGTCTGCTCCCCCAATAGTACTCTACGGGCTCCGCTGAATGCGAATTATGCAAGGACAGGTAGGAATAAATGCAGTGGTCACTGCATATCACGGTTATGCGGCATCCATTTTAAGGTACGGCGTTCTATTCTGGGGCAATTCAACTGGTAGAGAAAAGGTTTTTAAAGTGCAAAAGAAATGTGTCAGGGCTATTTGTAAGATAAGGCAAATCGAGAGTTGCAAACCGTACTTTGTCCAATTAAATATTTTGACATTACCCTCTATGTACATATATGAGATGGCCTTATTTGTAAAAAGCAACATGTATTTATTTAAAAAATTTTAAAGTAAACGACAGAACACGAAAATATGTTGTCCTCCAAGCAAGACAGCAATGTTTAACAACAGTGTTTTCTGCATGGCGCCTCGTATTTTCAATCATTTGCCTACTAACATTCTGGAAATTAATACATTAAACTTATTCAAATTAAAACTAAAGAAACTTTTATTACAAAAGGCGTACTACAGTATAAATGAATATCTTTTTGACAAATTTTAGATAGTTTTAAGAATTTGACATTTTATAATTATATACATTTTCTTTTTTCTTCTTACATAAAATATTGTGACATGCTAGCCTGTTTGTATTATCAAATGTATGACTTTTTATACTACGGCTTATACTTTCTTATTCTTATATTAAATTTTGCATGCTGTAAAGCAGATCATGGTTGGACTTACTTTAACTGTATTATCTACTGCTTGTACCCATGTTTCGCAAATAAATAAATTGAATTGAATTGAATTGAATAAATAGTTCTGACTGTCCGCCTGTTACTGACTAGGTGACAGATTGAACTATTTCAGTTTATAAAAGTTCTATCTGTCCCCCCGTTGAAAAAATGGGGACTGATCGAACTTTTTCCAACTGTCAATCTAAGGGGACAGAGCAGGGTGACAGATGGGAATAATTCAAATAATTGCATCGCAGGATTTAATACGCGCCGCGAGACACGACGCTAGGCAGAAACACCTACATCCTACCTCCTTACATTTACCTGACATCCTTTAACGACGACCTCTTTGACGCAGTGGGCGAAGGCCCGCTTGAGACGCAAAAGGTCGCGGGTTCGATTCCCGCCGCGAGACCATAGTTTGTATGATCTGCAAATATTTATCTCGGGTCTGGGTGTTTTCTATGTATGTAAGTATTAACAAAAAAAGTATTTCAGCCATATGGTTCCCATAATACAAGCTCTGCTTAGTTTGGGGCTAGATGATGCTGTGTGAAAATGTCCAGCATTATTTATTTATTATTTTATTTTCGTGTACAACAGAACTGACACAGTAACAATCGTTCATTACACAAAGGTAAGGTAGTTCGTCTATGTAGGTACTTGTTTATCTTGTGCAGTATACATTTTTTATCTATCTAACCTAACTTTTCAAACTAAAACATGGCAATAATAACAAAAAAAAACTTGATAAGTTCCATACACACGATTTTGTTCTTGCAATTTCCTTGCAATATTTTATTCACCGTTCGAAAGCTTCGCGCACATAAATTTTTCACGAATAAAAAATCAGATAAAAGGTTGTTCACGACAATCAAGACTAATCTTAGCTCTCGAATTAACCAAATAAATGGAACATGACCTTACTCAATTCAAATTCTCATTTCGTCCGCCATCTTGAATTTAAAATAACAGGCGCATTGCCGCGGAATAATAATATACCAGAATGTGAGGCAATTATTCGATGGCTGGCACGTGCGCCCGTAACGAGCCTCGAACCCGAGACCCCGTGCCTGGGGTAGCATGTTATATTAAGGGAGCAGAAAAAAAAAGCGCGAAGGAGTTATTGTATCAGAATGAGAGGTCCTTCGAGTGTTCATATTTTTAGTATATTATTAGTATTAGAACCACGAAACAGGCTATGCTTAACTTAGTTTGAGATCCGCTGCTAAAAATTTAACAAACATTATATCCGATCTTACCATACCTGTATCCTATTGCAAATAAGTATGTGAAACACTGTGCCGCATTAAAATAAAAATCTTATATTTATTATGTAGGTACATAGTAGACTATGCAACTATCGGAAATAGGCCGGTTTCAGTGCCCTCTTAATGCCAAAGCCGCCGGAATTTGCGCTAAAACTGCATCACGCGAGATGACATTATGTTAATAAGACGCGCCGATGACGCTGGGTGGGGCGGCACCACTCGCCCACTGTGTTATTGGGTGATCCGATTGGGTGATCCGATTGGGTGATCCGATTGGGTGCACACGAACGCAGTACGATAACATAATATGTGACACTCGCACAATTGTTATATTTATGATTTTCATGCGCTTTTTTTATAAAAATCATGCAAATGGCGAAGCAAACTGCTGGCGTTTTGTCTTTTATAACGTTATTTGCTAGAGTATTCTATCGATTGTTGATCAAAGGCTGTTTTTGTCAGTTCTGGTGTAGTTCCTCGTATAACCTCGTGGTTGGTCGTGGTATAAAATAACGTGGAACTGTACAATACGTGGTCATAACTTATATATTTTTTATTTATTTAATTTAATAGACAGAATTAAAATACATGATTGTCTCGATCCAATATGGCGGCGTAGTCGCTTCAATATTCTAACAGAAATATCTGATCAAAACAGGTATCCTTTAGATGTAATATCTAAAGGATTGCGAGAAGTTGCTATGTCAGAGAGAGAAAAATGATAAAACTCTTTACTCTATAATTTCTTCACTCTCAAAACTAGAAGGCCGTTATCCTACTGCGGTGATTGAAACTGCGCCTTCAATGCCACCCTTATTCTATTTGCAAGTTCATAATGCGAGGGTGAAACAAGTGCACCCCTTATAAGTGCAACGTCAAGTTGTGTAATGTGCGAACGCGCCCTCCAGTCAGACTCAGACTACACCAACGTCAGTTTGCATTGCAATGTGTTGCCCATCTTTCATGTGGATTACTGTGTCAATGTGAGATTAGACACGATGTTTATGATAGAGAGGGTCATAGTTGGGGTAGGTCATTTAGAATTCTTCCAATACTTTGGTCTTAAGACTTTTTTTATCTATATATACCAATATTATAAAAAGGAAAGATTGTTTTGTTTGTTTGTATCGCATAGGCTCTGATTTTAACCATTTTTTCGCCAAATGAAAGCTAAATTATCAGGAAGTAACAAAGGCTATAATTTATTTTCAAAAAAATAGAGATCCTTAAGAAAATTGCAATAATGCAACCCAAAGTAGAAAAATTTTGCCTATAAAATTCATTATTTGGCGTACGCTGGGAAAAGTATTGATGATACATAAAAATGATGTACTACATGATTAAAGTACTCATTATTACCTTCAAAAAAGACCGCGAGAGCATATATCTAACTATCATAGTTAAGTCACAATAGCAGTTTTTGTTCTAAAATTCAATTAGATCGCCGATATTCCCACGGAATCGAAACTTACGCGGGTGAAACCGCGGGGCGCAGCTAGTATTAGATAAAGCAACGGCGACACAGAGTGTAATCGCGCGTAAAAACCTTAAAACAATAAATCACAAGGCTAATAATAGGTTTATTTCTGTTAAGAAAATATATTGGGAACAAACAACACCTTTGCTGACGACCCTGTTTTTAACACGCTATTAGCTTCACTTGTAACTAACTAAATAACAAACTAACAATGAAATCAAATCTTGGAAGACATTTTTAACCCACTTCTAATAATTAAGTGTTATATCTAGTATATCAGTCATGTAGTTCCCATAATACAAGCTCTGCTTAGTTTGGGGCTAGATGATGCTGTGTGAAAAAATGTCCAGCATTATTTATTATTTAATTGTCGTATCGAAATGAAACTTTTTATATATATGTAGTTCGGATGGTAATACTATAATTTGGTATCCTGGAGCTGATCTGATGATGGAGCCAGGAGGTGAATAGTGAAATTCTATTAAACCGACTTCTAAAAAAGGCGGAGGTTCTTGTGCCTTGATATCTTCGCCAATTGTTCACCGATTTTGATGATTATTTTGTTGTTGTATAGAGAATGATCCCGAAGTGGTCCTATAATAGTTTTATTCTTGAGGGATAACTATTTTTCCCATAAAACTCAAAAAATATCATCATCTTATGGAATCACGACTAGCCGAAACATATTTGGTGGATTATCTTACTTTTGTTTTTTATTCGAACGAGCTCATTTTTGCTCACTCGGGATGAGATACCGAGTGTACAAAATAACGTAAGCACGTGAGGAAGTCGGTTTTATGACATTTAATGTCTTATTTATAAGAGATTAACGGCCATTACAAAAGGTGGTTTAAACCAGTGGTTCATCTTTTAGACTTCTGATTCCTGATTTTCAAGACATATTGTTGTAGAAGGGAAACACGGTTTAAAATTGAATGCTATAATATAATAGCCGACAGTCTATTTGACATTTCAAAAATATGTTTGACCACAAATTACTGCTAAAAGATAAACCATGCATCTAGTTTATTTATATCATAACTCAACCTCTTTTTGAGAACCTACTATGCAGGTACTTTAGAAACATTCAATTTATTAATACCGTCTGTATTTGCAAAAGTTTTGTAATTCCCGAAACTCTTGATTAAAAATTAATTTGAATGTAAAAACTGTCATCTACCAGATTGACAAGTAATTAGGTATGTACCGTGCGCTCGCCGCGATTCCTGACGAGACAAATTACATTGATCCAGCGCACAGCCTATGCAGAACAGCTGGGATACTTCCCTTACAAATCATCGTTATTATCAGCCTGAAGAAGGCCATTGCTAGACGTGCGATCTTGCTGAACGTTCCATAAACTTAGCATTGAAATAATCGTGGTTTGATAACATTTTGGCGTTCCCGTCTCACTAGCGTGGTCGCGGACGGTGCTCACGAGGAAGTCAACTAAACGTCGCGACGTTTCGATGACTTCCTCGTGCCTGCCGACGCGTCGCCAGGAGAAGTACGTAGTACGTGGTATAGTCGTAATTCTACTAATATTATAAACGCGAAAGTTTGTGAGGATGCATGTTTGTTACTCTTTCACGCAAAAACAATTAAACGGATTTTGGTGAAACTTTACATGATATCATGCGTTTTGGTATAAAATACCAACGCTTACCTACTGACGAACAAGAAAACTAACCACTCCACAGCCTACCTTCTTCACTTTATTTTACAGCACTAGGCAAAACCTCGGCCTGCATACCTATCGGTTGCCATATCCTTAGACAGGGTTCATATCTCATATGAACCTTTTCTATGGGTCTTATCTAACCTTGTCTATGCATTAGCAGAAACACCTTCTAAGTACCTAAAATGTGAGAGCAATAAATGTATAGATATTAAGCAACGTCTGATCAATTTCAACGTCTAAACCCATTGTACTTTCTTAAGAATGAGATTTTGTTTATTATGTTATTTGTTTAATGTGTACAATTAAAGTATTTTTAATTATTCATTCTAAGAAAATAATACAATTACATAGTAAAGTTTATATTTGTAGAACTCATTAGATAAGTTTCAAAGTGATCCTTGTGATTTTAATTATTAAATGAATTTAGACTTGGCCTAATCCATAACTCAGCCAACTTTCGTACCGACCAATGTTTTTATGAAACAAATAAACTTTACGTTATACTAGCTTCTGCCACGGCTTTGCCCGCGCGGTACCTGGATAAAAAGTAACCTATATGTTATTCTGATGTATAAACTATATTACTGTAAAGTTTCATCAAAATCCCGTTCATTAGTTTTGTCGTGAAGGAGTAACAAACATACATCCATCCTCACAAACTTTCGCGTTTATAATAGTAGTAGGATAGGATATAGTAGGAATCTTAATCCGAGAAGGTAATCTGTTCCAGCCGTCCTATCTGCGCTGTGTCAGAGACAATCTATCAATCTTGTTCGCGTATTAAAAAATAACGCTCCAATTTGCGTACTAATGATGTTATATTTCGCATTTGAAATGAAACTGTGCGTCGATACGAGAGAGTCGATTTCTCACTGACAGCTCTGTTGTTGATGGAAATACGGGTAGATTTGTATACTTTTCAGCTATGTATACAAATCCAAGTATATTGTTTGAATAAATAACTTGAACAGGTGATGTAAGGTTGGGTTTTCTGTGTTGATAAGTTGTAAGGATCGATGCTACTCTGAAAGGAGTGAAAGCTAATGCAGATTTAATGGAACCCTGGATTTATTTGACACCTTTTTACCCGCGACATCAGTAGCCCGTATATGCGTTTTCCATTAGAGGTTATTTGTTTGTATGTCTGTCTGTTACCATTTATCTCTGAGACGGCAATATAATGCGATTTTGTATGTCTTCAAGGATAGGTCTTACATAGGTTTAAGTAAGTACATAAAAGTAAGTAGTAAGTCTAAGTAAACCTTTCCCCTAAACCTTACCGAGTGTGCGTGAGTCCCACAAGTGATACAACCACATGTTTTAATATAAAGAATTTCTAAGTAGATTTTTTTGTAACATTTCTCTTGAAACTTGAGTCAGCACCAATTTACATCGCAACTACCGTCCTTTCTTATTATACGTAAAAATGTACAACAGAATAGGTAATTTAAAAATATACTAAGTTTAGTAACTTCACTAGTTTTAGAGCTGTTAATTAACACGCTTATATTAGCTTCACTAACTAACTAAATAACAAACAATGTAATCAAATTTTGGGAAGTCAATTTTAACCTACTTCTAATATATAAGTAGTACATCAGTCATGTAGTTCCCATAATACAAGCTCTGCTTAGTTTGGGGCTAGATGATGCTGTGTGAAAAAATGTCCAGCATTATTTATTATTATATTGTTGTATCAAAATGAAATATTATAATTTGGTATTTTGGAGCTGATCTGATGATGGCGCCAGGAGATGGATAGTGGAACTCTTCAGTGGCTATCAGTAAACACCTCGAGTTTGGGCTCATATGCTTAGTTTTTACGAATCCAATAGATTGGGCTTGGAACGATAGTCTGATGATGGAGCGAGGAGGTGGATAGTGCGACATAAAAACGTGTTTTTTTTTAAACTACACATTTTATTATTTGTATCTGTAATTAACCTGATTATACATAGATTAAGATTTGCAATTCCAGCTGTATGATAATACTAGTTCTGCCCACGGCTTCGCCCGCGTGGTATCAAGATAAAAGTAACCTATGTGTCATTCTGATGTATAAGCTATATTACCGTAAAGTTTCATCAAAATCCGTTTAGTAGTTTTTACGTGAAAGAGTAACAAACATCCTCACAAAATTTCATATTTTGTGAGGATGTCTATAATATTATATAGTAGGATAGGAAGTAGGATAGTAAGATAGTTAGCGTCCAAGTCTCAGTTACATAATGTCATCATCGGTTACTGTAACTTCACAAAAATACCGAAATATTACCAACAAATTGCACAAGTACTTTATCAAAAGCCCTGTTTAAGCGGAGGGCGCGCCCCCTCGTTAAGCGACTATGGCCCCTGGTAATGGAGATTTATAGTCCAAATTGGTGTGATTAAATATTGAAGGCACGTGCTGCCAAGTACTTTCTTTATAAGTCGGGGAAGTTCTGTTTCTTTCATTCGATGGTTTTTCACCCGCGACGCTAGAAGTCGGTATATGTGTTTGGGGAAAGAGGTTGATTATTTATTCGAGTGATGGTACGTCTGTATTAACCAAGATGGACATTTTCTAGTTGTATTCATCACGCTGACCTGAGAGGATACCAAGTAGGCGGTAGTCAGAGGCAAGTCTCAACATTATTTTGGTACAACGGTACATCTAAGCTTTGCTTAGTTTGGGGCTAGAATGATACTGGCCTCGATTCTGTAGTACACTGACTAAACTAAATTTAAACTATCGCTCTCTTTTACTGATAGTGTACGCAAGAAAGAGATAGCTACAATTTTAGTGCCGTGTTCTGCTGTCAAATCAGTTTACGTGCCGCTTTTCTTCGTGTTTATAGTCAGCATGTTTTGATATCACGACTAAATTTGTATGGAAAACTTACCTCGTGTGTTCATAAGTCTTGAGACACAGTAAAACTAAAATATTTTTGGAGCTAAGTTGAGTATTCATTTATTGGATATTAAAATTAAAACTACTGACATCTAGATCTGTATTTAAAAATAAATCATTCAAAATGGCCGCCTTTGCATTCAATGCAAGCCTTCAAACGCGTGCGCCATTCATCTATGGCGGCACGAATCTTTTCAATGGGAATCCGTTTCGATTCTTTAATAAGGGCTCGCTTGAGAAAATCCAGGTTTGGGTGAGACTTTCTGCATTCCCTCAGCTTCAATTCCGTCCATAAAGAATAATCCAAAGGATTCAAGTCAGGGCTTGACGAGGGCCAATCTTCGCTCCGAATGAAGCCTGGCAAATTGGCCTCCAGCCAACGTTGGGTAGTCTTAGCTTTATGGGAGGGAGCAGAGTCCTGTTGGAAAACCCAGTATTTTCCAGCGAATAGCGTATCATTTAATGGTTTAACCACCGCTTCCAATATGTCGGTTTGGTAATTTTGTGCCTTCACCTTGACGCCTTGCTGGCAAAAATGAAGCGAAGTGACCCCCTCGTAGGAAACACCCCACCAAACCATCACACTTGCTGGATGATGAGTGCGCTGGACATTGCGTACAGATGGCTGGACGTCCTTTGAACTTCTGGCGTAAACCTTATTGTTCTGCCGGTTAAACTTTTCTTCCACCGTGAAGATCTTTTCATCGGTAAACAGGATATTTTTTGGATCGTGTCTCTTCAATAGGTTCCGACATCGTTCCAGTCGCAATTTACGAAGACGCTCGTTTAAATAATGCACTTTCCTTCGACTGTAGGCCTTTAGTTTAAGATCATATTTAAGTATCCTGTTCGCCGATATTCGCGAAATGTTGGTCTGCAGAGCTAATTTCTTTTGAGTCCGGCAAGGGTTGCGACGAATTCGCTCTCTGATTACTTTGATGTTGGCGGGCGTCATTACAGACCGCGGGCGGCCACATCTTCCACGGTCTTCTAAAGAGCCGGTCTCCTTGTACCTCTTTATGGTATAATACACAAAGTTCCGACTATATCCCAAACTTTGGATTTCACTAAAAACTTGCATTGGTTTTTTTCCTGCTTGAAACAGTGAAATTACAGTCGCACGCAAATCTTTTGTTGGCGCCATTTTCACGGAGAATGAAACAAATATTCAAATATATATTTTTTCTGATTCAAAACATTCGAAATTTAAAATTTTAAAAGTTTAAAAAAGGTTGCATGAATTACTTTCTTTTTAAATTAATTAAATAAGTTCGTCTCAAAACTTATGAACACACGAGGTAAATCTGACTAATTTGACAGCACTAAAATTGTAGCTATCTCTTTCTTGCTTGCGATAGTTTAAATTTAGTTTAGTCAGTGTACTACAGAATCGAGGCCACTGTGTGAAAAATGTCCAGCATAAGTATTTATTTATTAATATTTAGTTCGACTTCAGTCCATTTTTCCTTCGTTCCCTTCGGCACCGGTCACTGGGCACAAGGAGAGTGCAACTGGGCAGTTCCGCAGCGCACCGGAAGTGCCGGACGCGGCCGGAAGTGGCACTCTCACACCGGAAGTGCGGGCGGTGACGGAAATTGCTCGTGTCGTGTCGTGTCGTGTCGTGTCGTGTCGTGTCGCGTCGCGGAGTTGTGGGTAAATGCTACTCAGATGGAGGCTGATACAAGATATTAAGCACCCCTTTGCTTGAGTGTGTCTGGTGTCGCGAGCGTCCATAGGTTACGGTAACTTACGACAGGTGGGCCGTAAGCCACATAATGTAGTAAGAAAAAAAAAAAGAATGTTTCGTCTTCGAAGTTTTTGTCGTATTTTAGTAAAATCAAGTAAGCGGACCATTCTTACCATTACATAGATCCCGCTCCATCCCAAGGTTGTCTGGAAGAGTGTCATTTTTAAGCAATAAGACCACCCAAACAATAAAGTGTATACATTCATTCATTCAAATGAAACTATAATAAATCAGTACGTTCTAAGATACATCCTTTTGTTTAATTAACAAGTAAATAATACATTTATTTATACAATTATGTACAAGTAGGTACAAATGACAATACACAAAAATACACAAAAAATACAAATGAAACGGCTAGCTATCTAAAGACCGTTGCAAACGATCTATTGATAGCTCAACTGATCCGAATAACTACCAGACGAAAGCGTTCCCAAAATACTGTTCTGAGATAAATGTCAAATATAGATGTTTGTTTGTTAGTAATAATTTTCGTAACGGCTTTACCGATTTGGATAAAATAACGAAACGGTATTGTCAGTGAACTCTCATGCAGTTCCCATAGTACAAGCTTAGTTTAGGCCTAGATGACGTTGTGTGAAACAATTAACAGTATTATTATTTACTAGCTTCTGCCCACGGCGTCGCCCGCGTGGTACCCGGATAAAAAGTAGCCTATGTGTTATTCTGATGCATAAGCTATAATACTGTAAAGTTACATCAAAATCCGTTCAGTAGTTTTTGCGTGAAAGAGGAACAAACATCCTCACAAACTTTCACGTTTATAATATTAGTCGGATTTTTTGTATCTGGAAGAGCTTGAAATAAAATAAACCGTGTAAAAAATGTCTAATTTTTACCTAATAAGAGTAACAATTAGGTAAAAAGATGCCATTAAGAGCTGAGCTGAGCAATGAGGTGCAGTGAACGAGGTAAACACAGCAGCATCAGAGATGAAGCTCCGTCTAGACGCCGCCGCGACGACAGCTGGCTACTAATTACCGACCGCGACTGAATGCACCGCTAATAAGGGTTCACTTATTTATACCTCAGCTCTGCGAAACTCTCCCTCGTAACAAGGCTATGCAATCATCACAGGTTCCTTCGCTTCTTTCTTGAGTCCCGCGCAGACAGGCGCGGTGGCGGCGGTGGCGCGGTGGCGGCGGTCACGCGGTGGTCAGTGCATTGATGCGAACTTTGACAACCACTTGACAAATTTTTCTGTTTGATCGCCACCGCTATGCCACCGCGTCGGTTAAACCGGACTTCTAGTCACGTTGCGCAACTAAAGAGACAATGTTGCAAACAGATTAGATTTAAAGTACTCCATTTTTTTTAATAAACACCCAAAAGTCACTTAATTATATCACTTGGATTCCTTGTGTCGTGGGTATCAGAAACTACGAGTACCGTGGTACCACAACGCCCAGATTCGGAACATATACCTACAGATCACGCAGAATTGGGAAAGCGGAACACAACTGGAATCATATACTCATAACGTTGTTTACAAATTATTGATATTCCTTTGCTGGAGTTATTGTTAATCCACTTTTGTCGCTGACTGTACGTGAAAAATCCCGTTTATACATTATGCAAAATTAACCTATAGTTCTATAAGAACAAGTAGAAAACAGCCTTCATTTCATACTTCATATTATAAATAAAATAAATAATACGGGTAATTTTTCACACAGCATCATCTAGCCCCAAACTAAGCAGAGCTACTTATCTACATTTCTTTTTTGTAAATACATACATATTATACATAGAAAACACCCAGACCCGAGACCAGTATTATGTAAATAGTTTTATTGTTTCTTTCTGTTTTTAAAGTAGTTGTATTCATATTGTAAAAACGGGAATTTTCACGTACTGATAGTTTTTGGAATAAAATTGCATTATTCTGTTGTATTTTAATTTTTTTCGAATGAATACTCAAAGAGAGGAATCGCAACACTGCCAGAGCACCTGCAATGATGGCTCGATGCAATGGAGAGGATCGCTGATAACATCTGGATGCGATCACCTCAAACAGGGATCAGTGGCACAACATGGAGGAGGCTTATTATACCCAGCAGTTGCTGAATACAAGCTGATCATGATTATGATTTTTACTTATCATTCGATTTTAATAACTTATTCCTTAAGTTTCATTTTTAACTTTCTTCCCGTACTCACTCTTCACTCGTTCTGAAAATTACTACGTTCATATATAGTTCACAGAATCATTGTCGCCTCCAGATTCCGCGCCCACGCCCCATCTCGCTTTATAGCTCCACAAATCCTTAAATAACCCAAAATATGTAAACGTCAAAATGTGTCTATATATCCATTTTTAGTGTAAGTGCGAAATGGTCGGATGTGGCAGCGCGCGGTCCTTTCGACCCCACCCTCGCCCCACCCTCTCCGTCGTGCTTCGTTCTTTATTACATCAAACCTGATTTCAAGCTGATTCGACTGCTAAATAAACATAAACAAGAACCTTCGAATCCCGCGGAGAAGAGCACAATGTCCGGGAACGGGATCGGGGTTGGCAGAAAATAAACAAAATGCTTTTTGAATCCGATGCATTTACAGACTGATTTTCATGACCGATACATATTATCACACAGCCTCTTCTAGCCCCGTACTAAGCAGAGCTTGTATGATGGGAACTGCATGACTGATATGACTGGTTGGTAGTCATAGGTAAAAAAAAATCAGTAAGGTAAAATAAAACCATAAGGTAAAAAAAAAAATATCAAACGTAATTATTTAGGAGGAAGTTAAGTAAGATTGCGTCTATGGCTTACTGAATTATTTGCAACATCGATGTATATTTAGGTGATGAAATAAATACTTTACTTTACTTTTACTATAGATCGCATGAGTGTACTGATCGCCACCGACTTCCCCACCGCATCAGTTTGACCGAGCCTTTAGTGCCTTACGTGGCATTCAATACTTAGCCACTTGATAACCCCTTAAACGCCAGCGCCACCACCACCGCAGCAGTTAGACTAGGCTTGTCTAGTACAGGAACGATGTACCAATAGGAATGAATTCCCTCAAGTGAACTAGAACGTACCATTCAGTTACGTTCTCGTTCCTAATAGTTCACTAGTTCAGTAGTTCATTCAGCTCTCAAAGTCTGCATGACGTAAAAGTACTCGCTTTATTCTACGTCATAAGGTTTAAAATCGGACGGACGAAAAAATAATAAAAAGTATTGTTTGATGAACGCGTTTTGTATGTTTCCTTTAATACTCAGTACATTTTAGAAGAGCGCGGTACCATTCGTTCTATTCATATTGTAAAAACGGGAATTTTCACATACTGCACTATCGGTGAAGGCTTTCTCCCTCCGCGTCGCGTCGTGCACTACGCACTACGCGACGCGGAGTGAGAAAGTCTCGATCACTCACCCCGATGAAGACTCTCGGAATGAGTCGAAACTTAGTCGGTGCCTTCACCGATAGTGCAGTACGTGAAAATTCCCGTTTTCACTAGTACGGAGCGTTCTCTTTACTGATCGAGCAAGAACAAGTCTAAGTTAGACCGGGCCTTTACTATAAATTTACTATAAATTTGTCATAGTACACTGTCATAAGACATTAACTTAGGAGCTGTGAAAGTTTCTGGCAGACGAACGTTATCGTAAAAGCATTTGTCAAATGAACAGGACATCGATTCTCTCGAACACCAACCAAACTTAATGTTTGTTTGTAATGACAACCTTTGTGGCGAAGTGGGCGTACGCCTGCCTGAGACGCAGAAGGTAGTGGGTTCGATTCCCGCTGCGGGAAAAATGTTTGTATGATTAGCAAATGTTTGTCTCGGGTCTGGGTGTTTTCTATGTATAATATGTATATATTTACACAAAAAAATTGCATATAAGTAGTATATTAGTCATGTAGTTCCCTTAATACAAGCTCTGCTTAGTTTGGGGATAGATGATGCTGTGTGAAATATGTCCAGCATTATTTATAATTTATTTTATAATGTTATCTATCGCGCTCTTATACCAATACTCTATACTAATATTATAAAGAGGAAAGTTTTTTTTGTTTGTTTGCATCGAATAGGCTCCGAAACTATTTATTTTATTTTTTTATTTATTTTATTTTATTTATTAACATATTAAGTAGGTACAATAGTTAGTTAGTAGCATCTTTAAACCTATGTTAGGTTTGTCTAGACACTAGGTTCTCGATGTGTTACTGTATTTGATATAAAAATGCACAACAAAAACATCAGTGAAATTATAACTAGGAATAATAAGTAGGTATGCATTAAAACTAACATTATAAACTTTACTGTAGGTAGGTACATAATTATGATGAAGCGACCGCACACAAAAATAACGACACCGTCATGGAATGTTTAGTAGGTAGTAATGCAGCAACCAAACCAGTTTGATGCCTTGGTGTCAGAATGCACAACTTTCGTTACTCGTGTGTGCGTGCGCAAACGATCTTACACGATTAGGCCTATACAACCTATACCTTACCTATACAGGCTGCTCCACCTACATAATGCTTGTTGAAATAAGTTGGGATAATACATATTTTTTTAAGATGTTTTTAATATTATTCTTAGTGATTTTGTTTTTAATTTCAATTGGTAATTTATTAATTAGGTGGGGAATTAAATATTGAGAAGTTCTTTTACCATATTCGTTATTAAATTTAGGTTTACGTAGTTTTTTGTGGGTGATGCTTCTAGTGGTAATTGAGTGGCTTTTTAAGACTTGTATCTCTGTGCGAAAGTATTGTTCTATGAGTAAGTTTAGTTCCACTTTTTTATGAATAGGTATAACACCACAATACTTGAAGAGTTCCATGGGGTCTCCTTTATATTTATTTCTTATTTTTGGGGGGGTAAGCAATTGGAGTAGCCTAAATTGAATATTATATATCTGGTCAAGGTAAGTTTTATAAGTACGACCATAACTGCTCAGGCCATAGGATATTACACTGTCAACTAATGTTTTGTAAATAGTTAATAATATGTCAAAGGGTACTTTACATTTAATTATATAGAATTTAGCCATGATTGCTCTTAGTTTATTACATGTTTTGTCTATGTGCTTTGCCCAATTGAATCTATTATCTATCACCAGGCCAAGGTAGGTGTGCTCAACCACTTGTTCAATTATTAAGCAACTGTTTGTACATCTAGATGAGTGAAGGCAATTATGACTATGGGCTACAACTTCCACATTATTCTTACCGTGATCATGATGATTATGGCTAGAACGAACGTGAATAAGTTTAGTTTTGTCTGCGTTGAGCACTAGCCCTGAATCATGCGACCATTTGCATATTGCGTTAAAGTCTGCCTGAATGAGGTTTTGTGCGACCAAGGGATCCTCATCAGCTGCTAATAGACAAGTGTCGTCCGCGAATTGGTAGACAGTACAACATTTAATAACATTGTTTAGATCATTTACATATGTTAAGTAGTGCAATGGACCGAGTACTGATCCTTGTGCCGTTCCTTCAGTAATATTAATACTCTCGCTATACGAGTCTCCAACTCTTACTTGATAGCTACGATTACTAAGATAATCTTTGCACCAATCCAGCAAATTGCCCCTTACTCCACTATTATCTAGCCTGTCTATCAATAGGTCATGCCGTAAGGTATCAAACGCCTTTCCATAGTCTATAAACACTAAAATTACATGTTTTTTAGCATTTAAGTAATAATTGACATCGTCAGTAAAACGAGACAACAGCTGCGTAGTGCTTTTATTTGACTGAAAACCATATTGCTGAGAGGATAAAACACTATTTAATGAGTAGAACTTCTGTACCTTTCTGCATATATATTTTTCTACTATTTTGTCTAAGACTGGTAGAATTGTAATTGGACGATATTTGCCGTAATCCTGCGTACTACCACCTTTGTGAATGGGTCTAACGATACCAGTTTTCAGATCTTTGGGGTAGCGCCCAGTGGCGATGCTAGTATTTATTAAACGTGTTATAGCACTCACGATTCTATCTGCCATTCTAACAACATCAATAGCTCGAATTCCATCAATACCTGGAGCTTTGTGTGGATTCGTGTGTTTTATAATTTTATGTATTTCAAAGTCTGTTGCTTTTGGAAAAAAAACTGACTTATCAATTGGTCTGACGTAGTCGTCTTCGTTCAATAATTTATGAGTGCATTTAGGAATAATTGATTGAACATTATATTGAAACTGGTTTGCAAAATTATTGGCTATATTTTTTAAACATTTCTCATCGCTAAAAGCTTTTGTAATTAAATTATCGATTGAACTTGTTATTTTACCTGTAATTTTATTTATTATTTGCCATAGTTTCTTAGTATTATTTTTAGCTTGATTGATTTCTGCCTTAATATATCTATTTTTGTTTTTGTAAATAACTTTATTTGTTTTATTTCTCATTTTATTGTATTTTATTCTGAGTTCCTTATTACTAGTATCTTTTATCCACTCCGTATATAACTGATCTCTTTTTTGAGTTAGATTTATAATATTTTTATCAACCCATTTGTGTAAATTACGCTTAGAAGTACTAATTTTTTGTTTATATTTAGATTGCATATAGCAATCATTAAAACTTTCATGAATAAATTGATATATGGTATTTGGACAACTCATATTTATTGTGAAATTCCAGTTTACTTTCTCTAATAATTTACTCATTTTATTGTTGTCAATCCGAATTACATAAGAAGGAGCAGCCTGTATATGAGAGTTACTAATTAACGTTGCTGCAGTCATTCTATGGTCAGCCAGTACAGTGCAGAGCGCGGCTGCGTAAACATCTCTCTTGTGAGATCGGACAAAAATATGATCAATGCAGCTTTTTGTTACTATTTCGTTCAAAGTTTCTATCCTAGTATAGTCAGTGATACCGCATGACAGACCGTGCCCGCTCATGATGTCCATGTATGATTTTTTTACAGGATTATCAAGTCTCAAGTTAATGTTAACATCTCCTAGCAGTACCAAGTCAGTATTCACGCATCGGCCAAGCATTTTGTCTAGTTCAATAATAAAGTGTTGTTTATCATTTTTTGGCGGTCTGTATATGGCACACAAAGTTACTGGGTATGTAGTTGAGGTAATCGTGCCAAGAAGACATTCACAGTGTAGTGTGGTTATTTTACATGGCGTAAATTTATGTTTGTTTTTTATATATACAATTATACCACCACCTCTTCGATTTTTACGTAATTCAGTATACATTGTATAACCTTGTAAATTATACAGAGACTTGATACTTTCAGAAATGTTCACTTCGGTTATGACTATAAAATCAATTGATGAATTTGATCCATTTATTAGCTGCTCAATTTTAGCGAAGTTTTTAACTAAAGATCTTATGTTAACATGCAAGAATGTTAAATTATGCGGATTATTAGGCACTAATCGTTTATAATTTGAATAGTCTAGACAGTTTAGTAATTCTACGATATTCTTATCATCTATGTAATCCATAAACATCTATAAAAATAAATAGTAGCTAAATAAGTATAACCAGGTAAGTAGGTACTAGGATGTGGATAGATAAATTATTTAGTTAGCGTTGGACAAAAGGTTTTGGATATCATTTTTGGATCTAAGTTTATATACCTTAGCATTTTCATTCTTACGTACTAACACTTTTCCTTCCCTTATCCAGACAAACTTGAAGACGCCTTTCAGCTCTTGTTTAGCCTGCCATAATAAGTTTTTAAGATAGGAAGTCAATGCTTCCCGTACATAGATCTTTTCAGTAGCTGGTGGACCTGACAGGTTGGGCATGAGATCCTTGGCAATTATAGTGATGTCCCGAGCTGCGGACATCAGATGCTGGCGGGTGGCCTCCTGACGCACTCGAACGTGGACCGATCCCGGTCCAGTTCGGCGGGAAGGAAGCCGTTTGACAGACATGATGTCATCTTTAGGTGCTCCTAGTTTAACCACTACACTTTCTACAAGTTTAGGCAAGTCTAGGTCATTCGAGTCAGGAATCCCTGAGATTTCAACATGGTCACACAACAACTGTTGTTCCAATTCCACATTCCGTTGCTCCAGAAATTCAATTTTGAGTAGACATGATCTGTTTTGATTGTCGAGATGGTTTATTTTTTTTTCCATATCCTTCATTTTATTGGTCAATGCATCTATGGATTCAGAAAACTCATCCACCTTTTCACTGCAGTACTGTAATGAAGTGGTGATGGACCTTATCTCTTGCGTCACAATATTTCTCACTTCTTTCTTCAGATCCTGTAGTAACTGTTTGACGTCAAATACGGCCCCTGGACCAGCGCCTTCATCATCCTCTTCTTCTTCATAATCAGCAAGCGTGACGAAAGATTTTCGACGCGAAGAGTTCTGGTTGCAGTCATTACAGGTCCACTCAAGATTTTCTGCGGCTTTGAGAGCAGATAATTGTTTACTACTTAATCCCGAGCAGATTGTGGTAGCATGTACTACTTTTTGGCAACGGCTACACTCCAAAACCGTTGTTTTTTTATTCAATAACTTGTTACAGCTATGACACTTAGCCATAATGACGGTAGGTAGTTGAAAAATTAACACGAAACGGACGCGTGTGCACTCTGAGACGCTCAAACGAGAACTGAACTACTAGACCGATTTTAACCATTTTTTCACCAAATGAAAGCTAAATTATCAGGAAGTAACATAGGCTATAATTTATTTTAAAAAAAATAGAGATCCTTAAGAAAATTGCATTAATGTAACCCAAAGTAGAAAAATTTTACCTATAAAATTTATTATTTGGCGTCCGCTGAGAAAACTATTGATGATACATAAAAATGATACACTACATGATTAAAGTACTCATTATTACCTACAAAAAAGTCCGCGAGGAAATATATCTAACTATCATAGTTAAGCCACAATAGCAGCATTTGTGTTCTAAAATTTAATTAGATCGCTGATATTCCCACGGAATCGAAACTTACGCGGGTGAAACCGCGGGGCGCAGCTAGTAAGAAAATAAATAGCTAGCAACAATTTTAGCGCTGCAAACTAGTCAAATTTAAGTATTCCATACAAGTTTAGTCGTGATTTCAAAATAAACACGAAGAAGATCATCATCATCATCATCATCGTTCATCTACACCTCTACCTGTTCATGGAAAGTGCGGGTAAGAAGCGAGCTCAAGCTCTTGATTCTGGCTCCGACTTCGGGAGCCACTACTCCCGAGCCCCTCGGTTGTGCCCTGGGACCATCCGATTAAATGTTGCCCTTTCAGCGGCTTTATATTCGTTTTCGAAGAAGAACGACACGTAAACTAATTAGACAGGAGTACAATTCTTGCCATCCCTTTCTTGCGTGCACCATCAGTGAGAGAGAGCGACAGTTGTTTAAATTAAGTTTAGTTGGTGTAGCAGAGAATTGACGGCATTATGCAGATAATTCCTGCTCATCGATATTCCTCTGCTGTTCAATAATTAGACGTCCTTCCAAGTCTTATTAAATTAGTCGTCCGTTTCTCAGTTCCGTGCTCAAGTTACAGATGAAGTGACACTTCTACAGATCGACCGGGGGTGAACTGTAGCCGACCGTACCTCATCGGGGACCGTACCTCATACAATCAATCCCAACAGAAGAAGCAAATAAATGGGTGAAAAGTTCTATAGAAGTTCCATAAATGATTTGGGAATTTTCACCTCAGTAGGCACTATTGAAGGCCGATTCCAGCAGATAATAGCACTGTTTTAGTGTCAATATGAAAGCTAACGAGTCCCGCAAAGTTTTTAAAATCATCCAGAAACAGTGGACTATATTTTTAAGATTTTTAATTTTATGCTGAATGTTAGGAATCATCTTTGTTTCTCTCGAACGTAATTTTTTACTTTCTACTAAATATGGCTTGCATTATTGTTGGGAGGGCGATTATTTTATGTGAGAAATAACGATGCAAAAGAATCATTTTACAAAAAATAAAATCCAAAAAAAAACCACCCATAACACAAGAGAGTCTCCTCTGGTCATGTGTTTCGGTGAAAAGGTTTTCGATAATTACAAAACGATAATTTTCTATGATAATCTTATAAATACGATCACTGTTTCAACATGTATTCATTGTATTTGTAAGTCAGGATATACCCTCAGCTATTTACTTCGCGGATATATAATACAACTGTAGAAATGATGATGAGATCCCAGCACAGGGTAGACAGCTCGTCCTCGTCATTGGATCAAGGTACGTAGTATAGAATAGTCGTCGTAATCATATTGTCGTTCACACCTGGAATGTATTGCCTCCAACCGTCCCCCCGCACCTACGTACCCGATCCACTGGAATTCAATCAACATCTAAAGTAAGAGGGGCTTATAGCTCGCATCTATGACGACAATTTTATTTGCTAGGCAACGGATACTCAATTAAATTACCCTCAAAGGAGAATCCAACGAAGAGAATTGAAAATAGATTTTTTTTATTAAGCGAAGTCTACTTGGACAATCCAGCGTTTTTATGTATGTTTGTTTATTAATATGCATGTTGTGTTCATCTGTAATGGGAATTACATGTAAACTAGATCCTAAAATAGTAACTATAAGCAATTATTCATGTAAATTCTGTTGATGTTCCTAATAAATAAATATTTGTTTATCTGTCGATAACTGCCGAAGCATTTATTACGTTTCAATCTTGATACTGATAGAATTTTAGAGTTCAAATAGTCAAAATCTTATTCCAAAAACTATCGTGAACTTACTATTTATATTGTAAAAACGGGAATTTTCACGAACCGCATTATCCGTGAAGACACCGACTAAGTTGTAGTGCACGACGCGACGCGGAGGGAGAAAGTCGCGATCACTCACCCTGATGAAGACTCTCGGAATGACTCGAAACTTAGCCGGTGCCATCACCGATAGCGCAGTACGTGAAAATTCGCGTTTTTACAATATGAATAGTCAGAATCTGCAAAAAGAAAAGCTTCTATAAGCTTCAACCCCTGGTTAAAAGTTGAAAGTGTCAAAGTTTTGCACAAAATCAAGGCAAAACGACACACTTTTGCCCGAAACTTCTCCGTTTCTGAACTCAACGTGTTTCGGCTTATCAGCTTGTAGCCGACACAAGTTTTAAATCTTGGTATGAATAATAGAAGCGGACGTGACCTGGCGGCCGAGATCTGCGGAGCCAAGGTCTGCAGTAGGTGCGAGGCAGCGAACCATCAATATTCTATACATAAGTAAAATAAATAAATAAACACCCAACAGACGCATACATAGTACCACACTAGGATACCCTGTGTCGTGGGTATCGGGAACTACGAGTATGTGGTACCACAACACCCAGAAAAGGAACAAAAATCTGCAGAACATGCAAACTATTGTCTCGCAGCGGGAATCGAACCCGCACATCTTGCGTCGCAGTCGGTACTCGTCGTCTAAATAAAATAAATAATGCTGGACATTTTCCACGCAGCATCATCTAGCCCCGAACTAAGCAGAGCTTGTATTATGGGAACTACATGACTGATGTACTACTTATATACATTTTGTTTTTTTTTTAGTGAATACATACATATTATACATAGAAAACACCCAGACTCGAGACAAGTATTTGTAGATCATACAAACATTTGTTCCGCGGCGGGAATCGAACCCGCAACCTTCTGCGTCTCAAGCGGGCCTTCGCCCACTGCGCCAAAGAGGTCGTTTAAAATAAACATGAAAAAATTCGGTCTGAAATGTTTTTTTACTTTTAATATTAAAATTTGGATGAGAATAGAAAGGCAAGCTCAACAAAAGTGCAATCGAAATGAGACTCCAATCCACGAAGCACGTCATCATTCCAATCCTCTCGCTCCATATCCTCGACCGCCATTTTCAATCAGAGCGCGGGAAACTTTGACAGCTCTGTTCTTTTTTTAAGCGCTTTTCACTGTGAGGTGAAAAGCGCTTAAAAAAAGACTTCGTGACATAGATCCTTTGTTGGAGGTTTCATTTACGTTTGGATTATTTTTTAGAAAACCAGGTGATGTTTTCATCTACAATCATAACTTTTGAGAACGAGATTTATGTTGGAGGTAAACTTAAAAAAAAACACTGCAGAGTTTTCTAGGAAATTACTTATAACAAATAGTAGGTATTTGAATTGCTTCTGAAAAATGGTGTTTAGTTAGAGGGCGTATATTTCGTTCCTGACATTTTAGTTCATGAATTAAAATGTCACGTAGGATAGGCGTGACTCTGTCTTTTCATTAAATTTATTATATCCTTTGACACTTACAGCATAAGCTTCGTCTAACTTATAATAACTTATATTAATTAAATATCCTTTATTATAAAATTTAAACTAGTTAATTATCTGCCATAGTTATAAAATGTTCTATAAATTTTAGTATAGTAATAGCATTTGAATATCTTGGATAACCAAGATTTTGGTAAGACAAAGTGGTTTCTATATCTAATATCATAATTATACACAAATCTGCCTATCACTTTGAGGAACCGGCGTTACGTTCAGTATTATTTATTAGGTTCGCCAACAGTTTACACATGAATACAATATAAATAAGATATAAACTAATAAGTGTTATACTACACGAGAAACCAATTACACACAAACACCACATGTCTTGTAGTTTCTTGCATCATAAATCATAACCACCTCTAACATCTTCACAGTTGAGTAACTTTCCTCTCAGAGACGCTACGATTCAACCCATATACGAAACTCGCAAGTGGAACACAAAATCTATTATTCCGTTGTCCTAGGCCATACATACTCTACGGCCGGCCGATCCGCAAGCAACATTCGACCATACAATGAATATTTAAAGTCTAATGTAGAATGACAAGTCCCTGCGGGATAAATTATGAGGTGTGGTTAGAGCGGCGGCGAAGTTTTGATTTGGAGAAATAATTAATAAGTTGACCTCAACAAAGTTGTCTAGTTAGCTCTGAAACTATGCGCCGCTGGGATCAAGTCTAGACTAGCTAAACATGTCACACAGAAAAAGCGAGCGCTCGGATGATGACGGCATCATATTTACTTATTTCATCATCACTCAAATATAATGTTCGTAAAAGGGGCTATCTCATTTATTAGCTGCCGACAACAGGATGTTTTGGTGGTTCACACTCACGCACACTTTAATAATCATATATCAAACTAAAAGCAAGCGGTTTAGGAAACCCTCTAACCTTCCATGGTACTGCCGATCTTACGGTTATACGGAGCGAAACTGCACCGCACGGGTGTTCATATCTGTACAGATACATCTTTTTTATCTAAGCTCTGTTCTAGCACAAAACGGTCTTCATCGCCGGGCTGTCCCTGCACAACGGTACCGTTTACCACAGACCATTGTTTTTTTTGTCCTCGAAAACAATGGTCTGTGGTTTAATCGCTATTTGTTGAGGTTAAGTTCTTAGTGCTCCAATTATGTATTTGATGATTATGTGGTAAGTAATCAAAACCAGGAGGGTTGGATTCAGCTCTATGAGAATTGTATAACAAGCAAAGATGGCGACATCTTTAGAATAGCGGGAACACTATTGAAAATGCTTGTACGACCACACCCTTCCGCTCTCAATGGAAGGAAGCAATTACAATTGAAAATCGCTCAACCTGACCTGTCTCCACAGATCAGATGTCTTTAAAGATGCTTCTGTACAAAACGCTACCAGCTAACACAAGGGCCACACCCCGCCGTCGCGGTCTAGGACGCAATTAATTCTGAATCAGAACAGATTCCTTTGAACCTTTACTCTATGCTCAGACTAAATGATTTTAGACAGTGACTTGGTCGACGTCAGCCTGTGTGTAGGTAAGTAACTCTACTTCTATTATACAAATTTTGATGCGGTTTTCAGTCGCGTAGAGCACTAGTGTGGTAGTGCTGGAGTATCTGATTGTTGACCCGGTCATGGGTTCGAATCCGAGCACCAATGCATTTTTCCACGGGAAACAATGATGTGAGTAATGTTAGTGCTCTCAGGATAACAGTGTGAGAGCGATCCAAAAATAAAAAGCATAAAAGAAGTCAATTCTAAGCGCACAGAATTATTTCACCATTAGACCCTTCTTAGGATCACCAATTACGTTACTGAACTAACGCAGGGTGACCAAGAAACCGGTGACGAAGAAGACGGTCGCGTAGGACCACTTCGGGGCAACGCGGGCGGAGCCGTGGGCGAATGTTAGTATCAGCCGCCTTGTAAAGCTAAATGTCACAACGCAAGTAAATGCAAATTGCATTCTAGTGGTGAAATCCTAAGTGGTTTTAAGTGATTTTAGATGGCTGAGCAATCTCTTCAAGTCTATTGAACTAGTATCAACAATGTTCTCGCTAAAAAGGACCTTATTGTACCTTGATAGGTGCTAGTACTTACGTGACGAGGCTGGGACTAACTCGGTATACTTTCACGAAACTAGACTTTTCCAGTTACACTCACCAATCGTAGCTCAGTATGACATATTTTTCAGAGACCGCAAAATTACTAGTGACGAGAGATATCCACTCCATGCCCTATATCGTACCTGTAACAAAGAGAGAAAAATAAGAGCGCAGACAAAACACGACATAAATATCTAACTACCCGCAAAACCGAAAAATTGGCGGGTTGCCAGTCATTTGCGCGCCCGCCGCCGTGCCAAGCGGACGTCTCAACATAAGGGAAATTGCAAGTAATCTTGCCTCTTGATGGGGCATTTAAACTAATGAGTCTGATGGGGTTAATCTTTAGTCAGGGGATGATTCATCTTAGTTTTATTTATTTATACTATACTATTATTTATTTAAGGTATTTGGGTTGTTAAATGTTGTGTATTTAGTAAATATAATAAAATTGGTATGACGCAAATATGTTTTCTAAGGTATACCGCCCATTACCAATAAACAACAGTCTCGTATGAATGGTGTTTTATACTGCTTCTCAATTAAAGAGGGATGATACTTACAGGCGTGTATGATGATACACGCGCCTCACTCACTCACTCGCGATCACTAATCCTGAATGAAGACCCTCGGAATGAGTCGAAACTTTGTCGGTGCTTTCACCGATAAAGTGTCAGTTTTTACAATATAGATAATCAAATTTACGAGAGTTTTTGGAATAAAAAAGCTCGTATGACGCTTTACTTGGTTTACAGGAATGATTATAATATGAAAGGAGAAAGGCCACTTTCTCCTTTTCTTTGGCTCTACAATAAATGGCAAGAAAGTTATTACATTCTACATAGCAGTTATTGTCAGTAATGATAGAGATGCCAAACAAAATTGATTAGAGATTTATGTCTAACCGAATATTTCGACGTCCAGCCAAAATTATACGAATAAATTTCTTTCGACAGCACGAGAATCGGCCCAGCGTAAAGACCTCATCCAAAGTCGATTGTGCTTGACCACTGACGTCTCCGCTATGTTACGGCCGTCATTCGACGTCATACGTCATACGAATTTTTTGTAGAATCTGCAAAAAATATCTCAGGTCTGGGTGTTTTCTATGTATAATATGTATGTATTTACAAAAAAAAAGCATATGATATAAAAGTCGTGTATGTAGTTCTCATGATACAAGCTATGCTTAGTTTGGGGCTAGATGATGCTGAAATGACCAGCATTATGTACTACATGACTGATATACTACTTTTTTTTAAATACATTTATTCATACAACTATTTACAAGTAGGTATATACAAAAAAATACAGATGAAACAGCTAGCCATCTAAAGACCGTTACAAACGATCTATATATAGCTCAACTACTTACGAGTATATGATGCTTATTAAGATTACTACCAACTAACCTTTGTATAATTAAGAACACAATATACCCAAAGTTTCCACTGGCACCGGCACCGGCACCGGCCCCGGCACCGGCACCGGCCCCGGCACCGGCAGAGGCACCGGCACCGGCAGCGGCACCGGCCCCGGCACCGACGCGCGCCAAAAATAAATACCACGAAAGGAAGCTACAGACAGACTGACATTATGATTGACGTGAATGTAACGCTATCGGCTTACATCGCATCAGCGTCAGGTTCACGGGGGAATTACATGTACAGGGGATTTGCGTCCGCTTTTACTATTTGGATACCTTTGAATATCTGTGAGCCTTTGAACGACTCAAAAGCTTTTGCTTTGAGATTTAATTGATTCGGTTAATCTGTGTTTGCTTGCAGATTAATTACACTAACAAAATGACTATGGAAACGAGACAATGCTACTCATTCCGCCAGACTTAGGAATTTACAAAACTTCTAAAACTTGAAAAATGAGAAATCAGAAATCAGGATATTTATTTCCATGAATATTCTGGTTTCTGTATTGAGAGAGAATTTTCCCGTTTTCAAGTTTTAGAAATTTAGAAAGTTGCCATGTACATGTAGTCGGCAGAGACACGGGAGGCGCGGGTTCGATTACCGCGCTGCGGGACAAATTTTTGCATGTTCTGCTGATATTTGTTCCGGGTCTGGGCGTTGTAATACCACGGTACTCGTAGTTCCTGATACCCATGATGGAGGGAATCCTAGTGTTGGTTCAGGACTACGAGTATGTATGTATGTACGTATGTTGGGTGATTATGTATTTATTACAAGCTGTGACACGGCCGCCCTCGGCCCCCTTACCCCCCGCATCGCATAGCCCGCCCGCGCTATTACTTCTTTTTCTCGACTCCTTAAGTTCGTAGCGTGATGTTAATACCATATAACCTTCCTCAAGAATTGGGATATCAAATGCAATATTTTTTTTCAAATCCGACTTGTAGTTCCAGAGAACAGCGCGTTCAAACAAAAAAAACTTCGTTCTTTTATTTCGTTGATCCTTCACTCAGTCATAGCCTTAGATTCAGCTGAGCCAGCCACTATGCCACTGCAGGTCAGCCGTGTACACCCGCCTTAATATGTTATCTATCGACTGGCGAGCGCCGTCCTTTCACACGGGTCCGCCCACGGACGCCTTTCCTTCCTCAAACTCACTATGTACATATATATTGTCGTACTGTCTTCACTGCATAATTGCTTATTTATACAGTACTAGCTTCTACCCACGGCTTAGCCCGCGTGGTACCCGGATAAAAAGTAGCCTATGTGTTATTCTGATGTATAAGCTATATTTCTGTAAAGTTTCATCAAAATCCGTTCATTATTTTTTACGTGAAAGAGTAACAAACATCCATCCTCACAAACTTTCGCGTTTATAATATTAGTAGGATTTTATCCCCGTAAAATTAAGTATTTTCGTAGAGACCATTTTTCAACGTACGTCGACGTAAAAACGGTCCGAGCGAATGCGTTTCTTAAGAACACGGGCGAAGAGCTTTTGCTCTTTTTTTTGTACCATGCGGGCGAAGTCGTGGGCAGTAGCTAGTATACAACTAAAGTAAATAAAAAAAAAACTGGTCATTTTCCACACAGCATCATCTAGCCCCAAACTAAGCAGAGCTTGTGTTATGGGAACTATATGATAGAGATACTACTTAGATACTTTTTTATGTGGAAAAAAAGCATACGGCCCACCTGTTGGTAAGAGGTTACCGTAACCAATGAACGCTTGCAATACATGAGGTATCCCTCGTGCATTACCGACCCTGAGACATATCGGTTATTCATATTGTAAAAATGGGAATTTTCACGTACCGCACTATCGGTATCTAATATCGGTAGATAATATCGAATTAGTAAGTATTGCCGACAATTATTTAAATAAATACAAAAATTTAATTAAAGCTAAACGCACAAATTACTACAGTGAAATGATCCGCAATCACCCAAATAAATCCAAATGCATGTGGAATGTGATTAGTACGGAACTCGGGCGGAGGAAAAGCGAAAGGGTAGATTATACGGACCTCGTGCGAAACACCGACGGTGCCCCTTTTCCCACCAAGTCAGAGCTAGTCGACTCGCTGAACCTCGAGTTCACAACCGCGGCCAGCAAGTGCGGGGCTCCGACAGCTGACATCGCCTGCGCTCACGCCTCCCTCAGCGCTGACTTAGCCGCATGCGATGCATCGCTACGGTTTGAACTTTTCTCACCAAATGAAATAGTTTTGATAGTAAATAAATACATAGCATCAAAAAACAGTACCGACTTGTACGGCATATCATCAAATCTGCTCAAGGCTATCGCAGGATCGATCGCCATAGTTATCGCTCACTTGTTTAACGTCTGCATTCGTGCGGGAATATATCCCGAGCCCCTCAAAAGAGTAAAAATATCCCCTCTTTACAAAGGAAAAGGGAAAAAATCTGAAATAAAATCTTACATGCCAATTTCTCTCGTTCCCGCCATCAGCAAGATTTTCGAGGTAGGACTGAATAAAAGACTGCTATCTTTTATTGGAGAGCGAGACATCATGTCAGACAGACAGTACGCGTATAGAGCAGGGCGCGGCACCACAGACCTGGTGAGGGAGGTGGTATGGCGTGTGCTGACCGCGCGCGAAGGCGGTCAGTGCGTGGCGCTGCTATGCTGTGACCTGTCGCGCGCGTTCGACACTGCCGACCACCACCTCATCTCCGACAAACTCCAATTCTACGGAATAAGGGGCCCGACTCTATCCTTGCTAAACTCCTTCATGTCCAACCGCACACAGACCGTAGTAGGTGATCATGGGCGATTGAAGTCAGCAGAATTGAATAACACCATGGGAGTACCGCAAGGCTCATGCCTCTCTAACACGTTGTTCAGTCTTTTGCTGAATGACCTCCCTAAAGCCGTCAACAAGGCGCAGGCCTATATGTACGCCGATGACGTAGCCGTCATTGTGGCCGCGCCGAACGCGCCCGAACTTGAGGTAAGGCTGAACAACATAGTGCAGAGCCTCGAGCGGTGGTTCCGTTCGAATGGCCTAGCGTTGAACAGAGATAAAACCTGCTACATGACATTCCGTCTGAATGGCACACCCAGGCCACTGTTCACAGTGACTGCTGAAAACACCACCCTACAGATGGTCGAATTCACAAAACTACTAGGATTCCAAATCGATAGCGGTCTCACATGGGAAAACCACATAGAAGAGCTCTGCTCTAGACTAGGCCGCACATGCTTCGGACTGCGCCGCCTCGCCGCAACCGCCCACCGAAACGTGGTGCTGGCGTGCTACCACGCAACGGTACACAGCACCATCACTTACGGTGTGGAGCTTTGGGCGCGCGCTGCTAACGTAGACCGAGTTTTCGTCATGCAGAAGCGCGCAGTGCGTGACATCGTCGGAGTGCCAGACGACGTGTCGTGCCGCGAATATTTTAAGGAATTAGGGATAATGACGCTCGCTTGCGAACTTATCCACCAGGTGGCAATGTTCACCCACAAAAACATCGATGGTTTCAAACGCAGAGGCTTAAATACCACCCGAGCCCTCCGCAGCAATAAGCTAGCCCACCTTTTAGTCGCACCCACTGTGCAAATCGGAGAGGTCCGTGTACGTCATGGGTCCCTCTGTATACAACAGGCTGCCGGACAAAATCCGAGGGGATGCAACCTCCACGACGGCCTTCAAATAGAGGCTACGCAAATGGCTCCTGGAAAAGTCGTTCTACTCGATTAACGAGTTCTACGAACAGCCAATTTGTGAATAGTGTTGAAATGTATAATGAAATTATTAATTTATTTATATTATTCTAAAAATAATAATGATTATAATAATAATATTGTTCTAAATCTATAATTATGATATGTTGAAGTTGTTATTAAAAAAATAACCTTGTACTTTAGTACCCGACTTATAACTTGGCGTTATCAATAAATGTATTGTATTGTATTGTATTGTATGGTGAAGGCATCGACTAAGTTTCGACTCATTCCGGCGTGCACGACGCGACGCGGAGGGAGAAAGTCGCGATCACTCACCCTGATGAAGACTCTCGGAATGAGTGGAAACTTAGTCCGCGCCTTCACCGATAGTGAGGTACGTGAAAATTCCCGTTCTTACAATACGAATAGTCAAAGTTCACGATAGTTTTTGTAATAAAACATAACGGTCAGTTACGGTTAGTTTGAAAGTGGCCCGACAGCCGGCAGGTCGGTTACAGCAACCAACAGGCAGTATGCAACCGCTGAGGAGGCCACATCACATCACAGCACATCACATTGACCGACATCTTGCGGGAAGTCGATGAATAAAGGTGGTAATTGCTAGCGTTTCTATTTGAGCCTTGTGATTTCAATAAATAAAAAACTTCAGCAATACCGTTCATCGTGGGCCTATATCCAGCAGTAGAACTCTACTGGATGTTGATAGACTTCTCATCCAACAAATGCTGGATAATCCTGCGTGGATAATTCCACACAGGATACTGATTATGACTTTAACACTTTGGATTGACAGATGGTAGGAGAATGTCCATCTTAAGGTATACAGTCGTTAGCGTGTTTGTTTTATATTCAGCCACTTTAGTTTCATTTCTTACATTTCTTGACACTGACATTCCTTTATTTATGAAATTTCCTATTACATTTATAATTAATGCGATTTTCTCTCACATTAAACACAATGGTATAGATAAGTATCTAAATAATGCTGGACATTTTAACACAGCATCATCTAGCCCCAAAGTAAGCAGAGCTTGTGTTATGAGAACTATGTACATACTAATATACTACTTATACACATGTTTTTTATTTAAATACATACCTCCGAAGCACAAAAGCGCTCAATTTTAGTGGCATCCTACAGATTTAAACTTTTAGGAAATAATAAAATATTCCAAGCAATGGAATACCGATTCGTATTACATTCCAATCGCGCACGGGCAGGGGTCGAACGTAATTCATCCGCTAATCTGAACACCGCTGATTTATGTTATCAGCAGGGGATGTTACGGTTCGACGGGGGATGTACACTGGATTAGCTCGGGGCGAACGTGACGTGTCGTCGAACACTTAAGGCGCAGACAACTGCCGAATTACCACATCCCAAGGAAAACTCATGACTCGCGTGGTCGCGGACGGTGCTAACGGTCGACGAAACGACAGCAGGAGAATTGTAAAGTACGTCGTATAGTCGTCATAATATACTTAAATTATATCAAACCATAATTTCAATTCTATAACGTTTAAAACAAGTTAACAAGCCATTCAAATTTCAAACTCGCACTCATTGAATTAAAGTTTATATCAGCATACGCAAGACCGTGTCGCTTACAACATCGCAAAAATACACATTTTTCTCATTTTCTTTCTCAAGGTTCTTTATTAAAGTAAAATTACTAAGTGTTCTGAATTTCATTAGTATATTTTAGTTAATATCAGAGAGTATTTTCGCAAGTGGTATTGTAGATGTTACGAGTAGGTACCTACTTTACCATTTTATCAATAATATTTTTGGTAATAAGTACGAATATTTAATTTATAGAAAATTCCGACTAAGGAGAAATATGGTTTTACGGAGAAATAATAAGTACATGAATGACTGAAAATAGTGTAAATATTGTACACCGTAATAAAAAACTAAATTAACGTAATATTATTATTCTTAAGTACAATCGGCGGTCTCATCGCCTAGCAATATCTTCCAGAAAACCTTACCATGCGTGCTACAAGTTTCGAGCGGATTCTCAGAGACATCCAAAGACATTTCTATCTGTACACGATCCTACCTCTATAATTACGCCTCTCTAGCTCAAGGTTTGCTGGAAGAAAACTCTTTTTAGGGTTAAGCTCGCCTTTGTACATGTCATTTAATTCTGCCTTTTTGTAATTGTTTATTTGTGTGTACAATAAAGAATAAAGAATAAAGGACAAGAATCTGATTGTAGAGAATGTCCAATCAGCCCTGGTTTGCGCCTTAAGTCAGTGTCACCAGCCATTCGAAGTAGGTACCTGCTCGTAAATACCACGTGTCCGATAACAATATGAGTGTAGATCGGTATTCGGCTATACGCCGCGACCGCGAGGACTATGTACGAGTTCGAGGACATAGAGGTGCATTGCATTCTGCTTAGCACAGTGTGTCTCGACAGCGCATCGATTTTGGCACGCGCTGCGAGCGCCACTCTATGGATTGTGGCTTTTGTGATCCGCTTGTATTTGATACGACAGACAAACATATACAGCATTTTCTTGTACAAATAGAAATATTTTTATTTGCTAAAATTAGTGCAATACAAAATGTTTAAATTTAATTTTGTGTTGTTCATGATCTAATGTATAGCATGCAAAATGTATCGTATGTTGATGATACATTTTAGACTTTATTTAATTCTTGACCTATGAATGTGTCTTGACCTATGAAACCCTCTTTCTCAAAGAATGTGTTCACCTGGTTCGATCGGCACACTAGAGGTATAGATAGATAGATAACTCTTTATTGTACACCAAATAATATGTTGCTTACAACTTCAAACAAAGCAAATTACAAGCTAATCGTGGGAGTAAAATGGGCGGTCTTATCACCTATAGCGATCTCTTCCAGACAACCTTAGACCCCGCTACCTTTGAAGCGATATGTTTGGGTCACATTGGTCACTTATGTAATGAAACTTATCTATAAGTAGTTTAGTTTGGTACTGCAATAATACGAGAAGTAATAACTACACCGCGTTTACATATGCGTCATTTGCGTAGGAATGTTGACTTTTCATGTAGTTAAATAAATAAAATTAATTATGGTTATCTGGGAGAGATCGCATCTAAGCGATAAGACCGCCCATTGTACTTTTTTTTTTTTGTTAAATTATATCTATTTTCTTATGGTACAAAATGTACAATAAAGTATTTTCATTCATTCATTCATTCAATGGTGAACATTTTTCACACAACATCATCTAGCCCCGAACTAAGCAGAGCTTGTATTATGGGATGACTGATACACTTTTTTGTAAATATATAGTTATTATACATAGAAAACAACCAGACCCGAGACAAACATTTGCTAATCATACAAACACTGCCCACTGCACTACAGAGGTTATCAGTTGAATTAGGTAGTCAACATTCGATCGCGAATAACGTATATGTAAACCTGGTATTAAAGAGATCCTGTATCCAAAGGAGCGCTACACTAGGTCTGCGAGCCTGTGTTGTGGGTCACAGAAACTCGCCCCGGACTCCACTTCAGAAGAAGTATAATATAGGTAATGTACATATTGGTCATATAAATAAACAAATCATGAATGAGATTGATATAGCGAAAAAAGGTACCTAATCATTTTTAATATCCCAAAAATGCAACTTTGGCGGGACGCGAACTTGCGACGCTTGGTAATTTTTGGGATATAATAAATTTTTGTGATTGACCCCTGTGGGTCAACAATTTAAAAACCAAATAACCATCTCTAACTGATGTAGGTATGTAGTTTTTAACAAATCTTAAGAATTACATGACACGAATAATAAATTAAAAAAAAACAACAATTCCGTTCATCACTCTGAAGATCCTCGTCAGGTCATCACCATTTTTTTACGGACCCACACTTGAGGTGTCCACTTTCCAACAAAAAAATCAGTTCATAAATAAAGAATGCTCCCCCGTTTTCTGAAGTCGGTTAAAAACAAACTAAATAAGAATAGAGGTTAGATATAGTAGAATGCAAATGAATGAATGTGAATCTGATCCCAGCCGTCTATAAAAGGCAGGGGCACACTGCCGGGCTGATTGGAGTCCCATCTGACAGCTGACACGAGCGCACATCCATCACAACACATAACTGTCAGACGACGAGACATCTCTCACAACTAACAGCACTCGCCTTGCCTTCCCGAATGCTTTGAAAATCTGCACTTATATTTTACAAGAGGTAAAGTTTGAATGTAGGAGGTAATATCCGAAACTTGTCATGCGATTTCAAAGATTCTTTCACCAATATTTTGAATGGACCTTCAAGGTTCATACATTTATTTATACAACTATTTACAAGTAGGTATAAACAAAAAATACAGATGAAACAGCTGGCCATCTACAGACCGTTGCAAACTATCTAAAGATAGCTCAACTGATCCAGATCACTACCAGACGGAAGCGTTCCCGAAATACTGGCCGCATTGCCACGCTGAATGGCAATGCTAATGCGTTGACCCAGATAAGAGCCAGCTCTCTGGTCACGCGTCGCTTCGACCAGTCGCCCTGAAAGAATTTTGAAAACGCGTAGGGCCCCGGCTCCCCACGGACCCAGAGTCTCAACCCCAAAAGACTCAAACAAGTAAGCTCTGTCGAGACTTCTATATTTGCGCCTCTTGAGGTCCTCGGCCGAATCAGCCGCCGCGCCGGCTCTAACTGCTGTTCCCGACAGATGAGATGGTGCTAGGGTATCTACGCATGTGGCGTCCCATACCAAAGGCCTTCCCCTCTGCCAAGGGACAAGGGTCATGCCGTCAGGTCGCTTACCATCGTCACGTAGTAGACCATTCGGTTCGAGAACAGCTGGAACGTTGACGCTGGTAAATGCTCGGCGTATGATATCATTAAGGTTAGCGTGGCGAGAGATCCTACCGGCGGCGGCTCTGGTACACGATAATCCGTGGTGAGCAAGCTGCTCGACCACCGTACCGCACTGCCACTGATGAGGGACACAGCACTGCCCACCCAACCGTAGACTAACTGCAACCCGGAATGTTACAGGATCCATTAAAGTACCAGTATTGTTTAAAGGAAGTGCTTGCAACCAAAGTCCTGACTCCCATTTAGAAACGGCTAGGAGACGAGGTCTCCTAGAATGATCTGTGGATCAGGCTGTCCCTGATCTTGAGAACAATACCTGATCTCTTCCACGAGGTGGTCTAGCGGCTCCGGGGCTCGAAGATCCCAAAAAAGCCGTAGAACAATAGACCTTCAAGGTTATACCTCTATATTATTCCGTTTAAATAAAAGAGCTTCTCGTGGAGATGATGCGTTTCTTACGAAAGCTGCCTTAAGAGCTACTTTTCATCTAACCTACTTTTTAAGCGGGTACCACGCGAGCGAAGCCGTCGGCAGTAGCTGTTGTTGTATAGAGAATGATCCCGAAGTGGTCCCATAATAGTTTTATTCCGATCACTATTTTTTCCGTAAAACTTAAAAAACATGATCATCTTATGGAATCACGACTAGCCGAAACATTTTTTGTAGGCGATTTTTCTTTAATTGCATTTAATGTATTTTTCCTAAAACTTAGCATTCATGACGACCTCTGTGGCGCAGTGGGCGAAGGCCCGCCTGAGACGCAGAAGATTGCGGGTTTGATTCCCGCTGCGAGACAAATGTATGTATGATTTGCAAATATTTGTCTCGGGTCTGGGTGTTTCTATGTAAAATATGTATGTATTTACAAAAAGACTATGCAAAGAACCGGACAAGTACGAGTCTGCCTCGCGCACCGAGGCTTCCGTACAAGCTTGTAAAGCACCAAACATTGCTCGAACTAAAATTTATGTCGGATTGAAACACAAACTTTATTTTGTAGTTGAAAAAATGTTCGGTCATACATCGATATAGAGGTAGGTACGTCACGGCCATACATCGATATAGAGGTAGGTACGTCACGGCCATACATCGATATAGAGGTAGGTACGTCACGGCCATACATCGATATAGAGGTAGGTACGTCACGGCCATACATCGATATAGAGGTAGGTACGTCACGGCCATACATCGATATAGAGGTAGGTACGTCACGGCCATACATCGATATAGAGGTAGGTACGTCACGGTCATACATCGATATAGAGGTAGGTACGTCACGGTCAATTATCCAAATGCAAGTGGAAACATATTTTTTTCATATCATATAAAATAAATTTACTATTTTCGGAGTTGTTCCTTCACTTATGCGATGAGAGCTTGCTTCGTGACAAATTTCATGATTCTAGATCAACGGGAAGTACCCTATAATAGGTTTTGATATATTTGCGAGTATCAAAATATGTCGCATAATTGGTTGTATTTTTTAAATTGCGTTGACTTGAAGCTTGCTTTTTTTAGAGCTCCAAGGGACCATAGACCTACATATTCGATATCAATTTCAACTTGATACCTCCACACTTTCCTCAGAAAAAGGGTCTTGACAGACAGACAGACAGACAGACAGATAGACGGACAACGAAGCGATCTCATAAAGGTTCCGTTTTTGTTCTTTTGAGGTACGGAACCCTAAAAAACAACACTAACACAACATATGAGGATAATTCATCAATAAAAGGAGTCCTTTCACATTCCCGTCACATAAATGAACACGGGCCGCCATCGATCACTCGCATGTGCGGTGTCACGCGACGCCACGTGCCCGCGCGTGCCTCGCGTGCCTCGCATGCCCGCGCGTGCCTCACGTGCCTCGCGTGCCCGCGCGTGCCTCACCAGCAGCGTGCAGCACCACATCTGTCGGCGGCCGTCGCTCCTTACCAGCGCTCTGAGATACTCCCACACAAAGCAGATCACTGATTAGCGATCTCTATGAGACAACCTTTGGATGGAACGGACTGTACCAAATATACATCCATTTGTACACTCCGTATAAACGGCTTTAGTTGTGTACGAATTGAAATAAATATCCAACAGACACGTACCTACATAGTCCTGAGCCCGAGCTAGCACCCCCTGTGTCGCGGGTATCAGGAATTAAGAGTACCGTGATACCACAACACCCAGACCCCCAAACAAAAATAGATATCTACGGAACGCTGCGGGAATCGAACCCACACCTATTGCGTCGCGGCCGGCTCCTCGCCCGCCGCGCCATCGAGGTCGTCGACTGATATACTATAGTATACACAATACTATAGTATATCAGTAGAGAGACACGCAATATCCCATTTCGCCGTCACGTCCCGGAGGGCACGGCCACATGCTAATGAGACGCGGAACTGCCGGGAAGACCCGTACCCGTACTTAAGTCTAACTTAGCTACGTATATCACTGTTACTTAGCGGAGAATGACACTTTAATATTTCAAATGATTATAATTAAACAATAAATACATGTACTCCTACTATACAACGCATCGGCATTGCCATTCAGCGTGCCACTGCGCCAGGATCAGTTTACCTATCTATAGATCGTTTGCAATGATGTTTAGAAAGCTAGCTGTTTAATCTGTATTTTTTGTATATACCGACTTGTACATAATTGGCATTCTGCGTGACAGATTGCAAGCCCGTGTCCGTTTCTAAACTGACATAAAATCTAAACGGAATAAATAAGTTCTTAATTCTTGAATTATTGAACGACTTTTAACGTTCTATAGATGTACGATGAATGTTAATTGTAATGGTTTGTTAAGACGGGCTGGTAGCAAGATTCAAAATGTATTTTTTGACGCAGCAAGATATCAAATAAAAAATATATTAAATATATAAAAATACATTCAAATCGCGTAAAAAAAATCGTATTTTTAGAGGTTCGAGGGGTTTATATATATTTTTTTCAAATATTAAACTCTGTATGCTATGTATATGCAATACGGTTGTCTAGTAGAGATCGCTAATCGCCGTATAAGACCGTATGTTGTACAATATTGTCAAAAGTTTATAGAACTTATTTAAGCAGCAATATTATTTGGTGTGCAATCTTTCGAAATATAGAAATGTATATGTACTAACTTCTACCCACGGCTTCGCCCGCGTGGTATCCGAATAAAAGTAACCTATGTGTTATTTTGATGTATAAGCTTTATTACTGTATTTATCAATAACACCGTCCATCGTCAGTCACGCTACCATTTCATCAATAACACCGTCCATCGTCAGTCACGCTACCATTTCATCAATAACACCGTCCATCGTCAGTCACGCTACCATTTCATCAATAACACCGTCCATCGTCAGTCACGCTACCATTTCATCAATAACACCGTCCATCGTCAGTCACGCTACCATTTCATCAATAACACCGTCCATCGTCAGTCACGCTACCATTTCATCAATAACACCGTCCATCGTCAGTCACGCTACCATTTCATCAATAACACCGTCCATCGTCAGTCACGCTACCATTTCATCAATAACACCGTCCATCGTCAGTCACGCTACCATTTCATCAATAACACCGTCCATCGTCAGTCACGCTACCATTTCATCAATAACACCGTACGTCGTCAGTCACGCTACCATTTCATCAATAACACCGTCCATCGTCAGTCATGCTACCATTTTATATAGAAGATAATAGCTTTCATAAAAAAACCAAGCAGAGTTTCTTGCCTGATTCTTCTAAGCTTGACGCGGGTTTAAGCGGGTTTAAGAATAAGTGTAAATTCACTTTAAAACCTTACATTTACCAAGTTTATAAGTTTACTTTTCTATATATAATTATGATTCTTATGAAATAATACTTTAAATACTTGAATATTATTAACCTATTTTAATTAATAGCGAAATTGTTAAATTTATGTGTACCTATTATTTTAATCCAAATTCGTAAACAGAATAGCCTTGCCTTGTAGAACAACCAATTTTATAAAATGGTTAAATAAATGAAAGAAATGAAATGTGATTTCCATGAATCTTGACCTATTGAATTTGACTTTCTTCGTCCTGTTTTAAGTTATTTCTTGGTGTTGTTTATTTTGGTAATCGGTTAGTATGATATCATAGTTTCAGGCTGACATACATTGTTATAGTTCCGAGCTAGTCTGCTCTAGACAATGGAACATCTGCATAAATATACTTTCATTCTCAAAACAGAGTCGCATAGCTTCGTTACTCCATCACACTTCCTTCTGCCTTCATACTTACACAATTAAACCCTGAGACCTGAGACGACCTGTCATCTGTTCCATTTTAAAAGTTTAGGAGTTGCTGATTTTTCTTTGCTATAGCCATTTCTCTAGTGTTTAGGGGCCTAGTAAAACAACACGGTGTTTAAAAAAAAATGACTCAACATAAATCCTTGAGTAGTTTTCAATAAGCGGCGACCTGGGTGAGAAAGGCCTAGATTAGACAGGAATGCCGTTTCAAGGAGGAGGTTTATGTCCAGAAGTGAATTGCAAGGACTCTGCCAATGATGATGATGATAAATGTTTTTCACACAGCATCATCTAGCCCCAAACTAAGTAAAGCTTGTGTTATGGGAACTACACGACTGATATACTACTTATATACTTTTTTGTAAATACATTCATGTTATACGTAGAAAACACCTCAGGTTCTAGATCATGTCGGTTTCCTTACTTTGAACTACAAAATATTTCAATTTTTTTTATAAACTTATTTTGTAAAGTCCATTCTACCTCCATTTAGATCTATGTCTAGCAGTAACTCCCTAGCTACCTACTCTATCTAGTACTCGCGATAATGGCTACTCCGTAGTCACGTAGCACCCGCTACGAGACGTGCTACGAGCTACGAACCACGTGTCCGTGTCTAGTCGTGTTCGTTTTATCTCACCGCTGAGATTTGCAGAAATATGTTCGTGTTCAGCTTCTTTATACTTTAGGTATAATAAACTAGCTACTCCCCACGGCTTCGTCCGCGTTGTCCGCGAAGATCTTACCGTTAAGAGGCCAGCGGAGGCTGAATTGCTCATACAAACGTAATACCAAAAATTATTTGTATTTAGAGCTTATTTCCACAATATTACGCTATTATTTGCACCTAAATATTATTTTTTTTTCAAAATACGTACCTTTAATGAAATGTAAACGAATCGCATTTCGGATATTTTTACGTCATACATGACAATATGTTTACTTCTTACGAGTATTTGTTTCGTATTAAAAACAACAATATTTTACGTATCGTTTGATTAGATTAGGCTTATAATGGCCTCGATTCTGTAGTACACTGACTAAACTAAATTTAAACTGTCGCTCTCTTTTACTGATAGTGTACGCAAGAAAGAGATAGCAAGAATTTTAGTGCTGTGTGCTGCTGTCAAATCAGTTTACGTGCCGCTTTTCTTCGTGTTTATAGTCAACATGTTTTGAAATCACGACTAAATTTGTATGGAAAACTTAAATCTGACTAATTTGACAGCACTAAAGTTGTAGCTATCTCTTTCTTGCTTGCACTATCAGTAAAAGAAAGCGATAGTTTAAATTTAGTTGAGTTGGTGTACTACAGAATCGAGGTCATTGTCTCGTTACAGAATAACAACACGATGTAAAAAATATAACAAGTTTTCAGTCATCATTTTTGGTATTACTCAACATCACCAAATTTATAACAAATTCTGAACGGCTAATATAGCTATCGCGCAAGCACGGGCGGACCTGCATCAGCCAAAAAGAGATAGCGATATTGGGGCCGATTATTACACGCGTCTCGAATTGAAGTTGTGAGCGGCATTCGCCGCATCCTTAAGGCAGCGTTCGTAAGAATATTCGCTCGGCCGTTTTTTCATTAACTTACGTTGCAAAATTGGTCTCCACGAAAAGCTCTTATTTTAACGGGATATAACATAATATGTGGCAGTATATTATACAGTCTATGTCCGGCCTGGAGGTACATTTTATGTAATGAAAGAACTTTTGAAATCGGATGAGTAGTTTCTTTGATTACTTTCTATTAACTTTATATTATTATAGTATAGATTATTTATCGTCTACACAGAGAATACAGACAATAACGTACATAATAGGACACATGCAAAGGTGAGTTTAACCCTAACAAGAGTTTTCTTCCAGCAAACTTTTCAGTATAGGAAAGGCTGATAAATAAGCTTTAGTAATATACATTTATTCATACAACAATTTTCAAGAAGATACAAAAAATACAGATGAAACAGCTAGCTATCTAGAGACCGTTGCAAACGATCTATAGATAGCTTTAGTTAATTATCGTCTTGAAACCTACAAACATTTGTATGTTCTTTAGATACATTTTTATACAACTAAAGCGGCAACAAAAGCGGCCCTGTTCATATTGTAAAAACTGGAATTTTCCCGTCCCGTCATGTGTCTGTAATTTCACCGGCACCCAAACTTTTCAAACTGCAACACAGCAATGCGAGAATTACTTAACCGACGACGTTTCAAAGTGATCCTTGTGATTTTATTGAATAAATGAATTTTGACTTTGACTTTGACTGCTTCGCGGCAGAAATGGGTGTGGTGGTAGTACTTCCCCGGACGAGCCCTTCTACTACTAATTGTTTGTTCCGTGGTACCACGGCGCACGCACTTCCAGATACCCACGATACAGGGAATCCTAGTGTGGGGTCAACTTGTGTATAATTGGTGTTTTTTTTATGTGTAGGAAGATATATATTTGTAGAGCAATGTCGCTCTAGAGCACTGTTTTTCAAAGTGGGCGATAACGCCCCCTTGTGAGCGCTGAAGGCCTTCAGGGGGGCGGTAGAAGGCTCTAGAAGATATTGGGGGCGCTAAGGCGGTGTAGAGGGGAGAGCATAGGTTGTTATATTTAAAAACTTTGGGGGCCGCTAGGATTTTTTTTATTCTCAAAGAAGGCGGTGGGAAAAATAAGTTTGAGAATCTGTGCTCTAGAGTCATGTGTGTACCGGCTTTAATAGAGTGACCAGCAATTTGTGAATAATGGGACATTTAGTTTAATTATCTATTTTGCTTGTCAGCATGTGAGGGCCGGCAGGGAATTGTATAATTACCCGTCATTCTCACATTAGGGACGTTTATTATAAGGGATGTTTAGAGTCTACTAATTAGTATAAAAGATGACTTGCTTTTAAAAAAAAACACCGACTTGTGTGTTCTGTCGTATTGCAGCTCCCCCTGTATTTACCATTATGGACATTTTCGGATACTTTTAAATTTATTAGATAACATAACTATAAATTTTACGGATTTATATGCCGTTCGATTCCCACCGCGGGACAAATGTTTGTATGATCTACAAATATTTTTCTCGGGTCTGGCTGTTTTCTATGTATAAAATGTATGTAAAAAAAAATTATATAAGTAGTATATCAGTCATGTAGTTCCCATATTACAAACTCTGTTTAGTTAAAATGTCCAACATTATTATTATCTCGAATTATGACAGCTACTCGTAACTTCAGTTTTCAAATGTGTCAAAAAACAATAAAAACAACTTTTCCTTTGTGCCGGATCCAACCAAAATTCCATTAAAATTGGATTAGCGTAAAATCACCTTTTCAAAACAATCACATAAAATACAGAAAAAATACACGAAATTGTGTTAAATTCATTAAAAGCGCGCACTCGAGCCAGAACATGTCCTTTTGTACAAAACTTGGTAAGCATTTTAAGAATTTACATAATTTCGTGAAATGCGCCCTAATACGGGCCCTCGACGCCCACGCGCTGTCATTTCACTCTCAAACTTATACTCATAATCGTAAAAATCAAATTGCTGTAACTCAATTTGTGCTTTATGTTCGTAATTGGTTTAAAGCAAATCGGCCTTTATTGTTTGAGTTTTGGAGCCTTTATTCGTTTTATGTGAGATTCGATGATTTTCTAATTTTTGTGGAAGTATTTTTTGAATTTGGAACGTTTTCGATTCGCCCACACCTGCCCAGTAACCTTTTTACTTTTATGGAAATTTTTTCGCTAAAATTGAATATTATTTGAAGAAAACATGAGTTTCGAATTTAGTGCGTCGTATCTTTTACTCAGGAGAGCGGTAAGTGTTTTTTTTCCAGCGATTTGGAGCAAAATGGGGGCACGAAGCGATTTAAAAGTCATCATTGACGAAATAATACTAAAACATTAAGCCATAATCAAGAAGTCAACCGAGCTTTAAATAGATTTGGAAAAAGATGGCGCTACCTGCAACAATATACTTACAGCTGTTTGTAAATCAACTTTAGCTGTTATAAAACGGTAAATAGCGTTTCGGTATTCGACGGAGTTTATTCAATAAATACAGGAATATTAACCAATAGAATAGAAAATCATAGATTTTAAAATGTCGTGGTATGATGTCATTTTTGTGAGAATATTTAGGATATAGTCGGTCACGAGCTGTGCTTGCACGAAGGGCCTTTAATCTGCCAAGTAAACGTCAACAGAAAAAATAATTGCAGAAAAAAATATATTTGCGTCACAAAACCAATGAGCAAAATTATAAAAGTTTATGGTAATATTTTTTATAGAAGCTCAATAGCTTCTATAACCTATTGAGCTTCTATAAAAAATATGTAATATATGTAAATATGTACCGCGACAGCGCGGGAGGATCCATTTTAACATTTTTTTAATTCACGTAGTTTATAAGTTGACATTTCTTTATGAACCTTATGATTTCAATGAATAAAAACCTATCTACAATGCCCTCGATTCTGTAGTACACTGACTAAACTAAATTTAAACTATCGCTCTCTTTTACTGATAGTGTACGCAAGAAAGAGATAGCTACAATTTTAGTGCCGTGTTCTGCTGTCAAATCAGTTTACGTGCCGTTTTCTTCGTGTTTATAGTCAGCATGTTTTGATATCACGACTAAATTTGTATGGAAAACTTAAATCTGACTAATTTGACAGCACTAAAATTGTAGCTATCTTGCTTGCACTATCAGTAAAAGAGAGCGACAGTTTAAATTTAGTTTAGTCAGTGTACTACAGAATCGAGGCCATTGACTTTTATTATTCTATTTTTGTCGCTGACTGTACGAACCACATTAGTCTTATGCTGTGTTCACACGGCGCGGAATATGACGAGTCGCGCCCCGCCTCGACACACTATCTTGAACGAATGTTTGGTAATATTTATCTTGCAGAATATAGGTACATTAGTTTTTTTTTTTTAATAATTCTGGGCATATTTCACATAGCATCATTTAGCCCCAAACTAAGCAGAGCTTGTATTATGGGAACTACATGACTGATATACTACTTATATACATTTTTTTTTGTAAATACATACATATTATACATAGAAAACACTCAGACCCGAGACAAACATTTGCTAATCATACAAACATTTGTCCCGCAGCAGGAATCGAACCCGCAACCTTCTGCGTCTCAGGTAGGCGTTCGCCCACTGCGCCACAAAGGTTGTCAATATTACATAGGTATAGTCAGCTTCTCTATATTCTATTCCAAAAACTATCGTGAATTTGACTATTGTAAAAACGGGAATTTTCACGTACTGCAATATCGGTGAAGGCACCGACTATGTTTCGACTCATTCCGAGAGTCTTCATCAGAGTGAGTGATCGCGACTTTCTCCCTCCGCGTCGCGTCGTGCACTTCTCTATATTCGTAATTTTGTAAATGTTTACATATAAGTAGACTAGATTTGTAGACGGCGCGGCGCGTGGCGGGGGCTGGCGCGGCGCGTCTCGTGCGTGATGTTACGCACCGTGTGAAGCCGGAGTTAAACGAGCAAAGAAGCATCGCGTCTCCTCCCAGTATAATAATCGCATATATTTGTCGATGCGGAATGCCGACTATGCAGGAATACACTGAAATCCTGTAAGATATATAATAATATCCTGTAAGATGCTCGGCTGAGCGGGGATTCATTCAGTTTGGTATCTTGTGGCTAACAAATTGAAAATAATCTGTCTATTCCAATTCCACTAGAAAAATGCCTATGAAATAACTTTCAAAACTGGCAGGCAGACAGACAGACAGAGAGACAGACAAGACCAATCTATAAGCGTTCAGTTTACGCCACCTCCAAAAACCACCCTTGGCTTACAAAACTATTGCAAGAAACAGCGAGTTGCTGCAACTCGATGAAAAATGTAGATACCTATTGATTTATAAAAGGATCATTAAAAAAGAATAACCAGCCTTGTTTTCTTGCCTTTCTTTCCTGGCTTGGTCGCGGAGGAACAGGCAGTACATAAAAACCGACATTTCAAAGTGATCCTTGTGATTTTAATAAATAAATGAATTTTGAATTTGACTTTATGACAAAAATAGTAAATAAGCAAACACACACGCAATCAAACAAATAACCTCTTACCCAGAACACCCTAAAAAAATATACGGGCTCCTTGCGGCGCGGATAAACAACGTTTACTAAGGCCCGAGTTCACCAACACAGTAACGTGTGGTTAGGTTCTAATCAAAGCTTTTCGACACATGTTTTCATAGGAATCTGTCAGCATAATCAATGGTTAGACTTGACCGGCCGTTTATTATCTTCACTTGTAACTAACTGAATAACTAACAAACAATGTTTATTATCTTCACTTGTAACTAACTGAATAACTAACAAACAATGTTTATTATCTTCACTTGTAACTAACTGAATAACTAACAAACAATGTTTATTATCTTCACTTGTAACTAACTGAATAACTAACAAACAATGTTTATTATCTTCACTTGTAACTAACTGAATAACTAACAAACAATGTCATCAAATCTTGGAAGTCAAATTAAACCTACTCGTACTTCTTATTGTTGTATCGAAATTAAACTTTGCACATACAATACATATCTTGGAGCTGATCTGATGATGGAGGCAGGAGATGGATAGTGGAACTCTGCAGTGACTTCTAATACCCCTCGAATTTGGGCTCGTAAGATTCGTCTTGACAAGTCCAATAGATTGGGCTTGGTAACGAGGGTCTGATGATGGAGCCAGGAGGTGGATAGTGGAATTCTTTTTATAATTTCTAGTGAGTAATAAAGCTTGTTTTCCTAAACCTCTGACGACCTCTATGGCGCAGTGGGCGAAGGCCCGCCTGAGACGCAGATGGTTGAGAGTTCGGTTCCCGCCGCGGGAGAAATGTAAGATTTACAAATATTTGTCTCGGGGCTGGGTATTTTCTATATATAATATGTAAGTATTAAAAAAAAAAGTATATAAGTAGTTTATCAGACATGTAGTTCCCATAATACAAGCTCTGCTTAGTTTGGGGCTATAGATGGTGTTGTGTGAAAAATGTCCAGCAATATTTATATTTATTTATAAACCTACATATTCTATTGTTGGTGAACTCAAGCCTAAGAAACTCCGTCACTACGAGGTCAACTCACTTCGCTAACCTATTTAGGTATATACGCCGAAAACTGGACGAATATTGGCATTAGTTATGAATACGGACGTTAGGGGGTGTCGATAACGACAATAATGGGGGGCGACACGCGAGAGGGAGGGGCGGGGGTCGGGGCTGAGCGGTATATCATCATCAACATCCGGTAGAAGCCCACTGCTGGACATGTGCGTCACCTAAAGAATGCCACGATGTAAGATCTTAAGTTCTGGGCTATCCACCACCGATTTCTCAGCCCTCTCAAAGCTGAGGTGGAAGAACGACAAAAGACCAGCGCGGTGTCGACGACCTCGATAGAGCAGCGAGGGGTAGCCAGTGTGTCGCAAGATATGCGGGATGGAGATGACTCAAGACTGTTCGCCATGCCACTCTTCGGGAAGACTAATGTCCAGTAATAGAATACTACCGGTTGTTGATAATGTAGATGATATGGTTTTTTTATATCTGGGGCAGATTAAAGCAACCCATTATTTTTTTATATTTATTTAAAGGATGTTCTTAGTAGAACATGCAAATATTGAAAGTTTACAAAAAATATATTATGTTGATAATAAAATATTATTATATAGAATTGTAACTAAATGAAGAACTGAGTAATAGATAACCTCTAGATATACCTTATTTTCGTTCAGGGTTTGTTCCCATTAGGCACATTATAAATACATAAATAAATAAATAATGCTGGACATTTTCACACAGCATCATTTAGCCCATTAAATTAATTACGAAAATAAATTCTTCAAATGAATTTGATGAGAGCCGACACATGGTCGCCTTAACAAGGCAAAAGAGCCATTAACCAACTTTATGGCTCTTTTTATATTGTTTTAACACGTTTGTTAATTGCTTACTTATTTTGTTTCCCATAAGGAGTATCAATGTTTACAAAAGAACCCTAAACAATACTTTTCAAACTAAAAACAACTCTATTACCGTAAGCATGCGTCTTAAAACACAGCCTTTAATCTTCAGATAGCAAATAGTAATCCGACTCCGAACAATCAATAACCAACTTAAGTTGTGTGAAATAAGACTCATATTTCGATGAAGTGGTACGCAGGAGTAATTATTTTATCCTATTTAAATTTGTAGGGGTGGGACAGATAATAGATTTTATGTCTTGATATTATGGTTATAAGGTCGAGGATTGATGGCAGTAGAAGGGGGGGTAGGAAATGTTTATCGTTGGAAGTATAGGGTGTAACTCCATTACGCTTTCAATACATTTACAAGTTTGTTTTGAAGATAATTCTCGAGATTTTTACGAAAAATACAGAATTTTACTCTAAATTTACATATTCAGTAGGAATACTCTACACAGATTGATGAGGGTAGCAAGCAGGGGATAGTTAGAGGCATATCCAAATATTATATTTGGGACATTCCCAAGTTTTGCATAATAGTTAGCATCCTACGTGACAGGCCTATCTCCGCTTATTGGAACAAACGGAGATCGGTTAGAAGGCACAAAGCTTCAAATGCATGCTTCTAGGGCATGCCGTTTTCCTCATAATGTTTTCCTTCGCCGTTTTGAGTACGTGTTAAGACAAACACACTAACAAACAAACACTTTGTTCAATGTGTGTCTCAAGTAAAAAGAATCAACGATAAAATTGAACCAATTTTGATAAGATTTTCACTATTTGTAAGCGAAATAAGCATGATAATATTTAAAGTCCATTTGAACCCCGCGTAAAGCGCTCACCCCGGGGCGGCTGGATTGGCACTCGAGACTTCAAAGCGCTCAGAGAGGGTAGTTTAAAACGTGTAGCAGACTACATAAATTGTCCTAAGTATTATTTAAAAGCGCTACAGTTTAATATTATTCTGTAAAAAATACAATTTAATAATATTTTGCAAAACAAAAAAGGTTTGTTTTCTGAGTACGTACCAAAGTATTTCCATAATTAGGAATACAGTCGTGAGCGTGTTTGTATTTTTACAAAAATAACATAATTATAATGAATGTAATAAGACTCGTTTCATGTTCAAATTGAGGCATTTACTAAGCGAAGTCTGCTTCTTACTTCAGAGCTCGACTCCCGCCGAGGATGCACTTATGGGATAACATCAGATCATGTAACGACTGATTGCGGTCCTTCTTGCTATTATTCTGAATTGTATATGTACCTTACGTACCTAACTAATAACATATAACGCAACTGAAACTAATCCCGCGGCGTTATTAAATAATGCAGGACGCTTTTCACACAGCATCATCTAGCCCCAAACTAAGCTTGTAAGAGCTAAGAGCTTATATTATGGGAAGTACATGACTGATATAATACTTATATACTTATTTTGTAAATACCTATTATACATAGAAAACGCCGAGATCCGAGACAAATATTTGCAGATCATACAAACATTTAAATAACAAATAATATTTTGACATTTATTTTATATGACTGTTATATAAACTTTTATATGACTTCTATTACAATTTGAATTTTACTAGTTATATAAACTTAATTATAATTTGATTGGAAATGTTATAGACCAATAATAATCTAGATGAATGTTATTTAATTTGATTATGATTGTGTATGGAACTCACGTTGCAGCGCCCTTACAGGGTTCATGTACGTACATACCTGCCTATTCAATGTATTACTTAGACCTATGCAAACTATTTTATGTGCATGAAAGCAATAAATCAATTTACCCGCAATGTTCTGTGTCTCAGGCTACGGGCCTTCGCCCACTGCGCTTCAGAGATCGTCAAGTTATTACGTAACTTTACATAATAGCTCCGCGGGATTCGAACCCACGACTTGAGGGTCAGCGTACACCGACTGCCAATGCTCTCATTACCAGCGAAACAGGCCATTTAATCCTTTTAAGGGCGATAAGGGCCGAGCCCTCTCGAAGGCCCGATCTGAATAATTAATTATAATTAGCAATATTACTTAAGCTTCTCCAAAGCCCACTTCGACCGGAGAGCTCGCCTTCAAAATTGCAGTAGGCTCCATAATGTATCAGATATTATTGACTCTTTGAACTGAGTAAGCTTTGGAACGCACGTTAAGTTGTCAAACAGTATTTTAGTTTAATTTGGTTACGTACGAAGAATACAATAGCAAAAAACTATTCCTTCCATAACCCAGTTTCGAAACCTGGTTACTGAAGCGCACAGGTTTAATTGATATACACCAGAGGGTGTTCGTTCACAGTTTGCATGTCAATTGAGTTCCTAAACAAAATTATACTTAGTGGAGAGTATTATTTGGTTCAGCTCTCTTTCACAACTCTCTTCTCTTTCACAGGGGGTGTGAACGCAGTTCACGGATTTCAATGATAGTTCAACAAGGTTGATTTTAGGAGAAATTTAGTGGACTGTATGGTGCGAATTAAAAGCTTATACATATACCTAGATACATAAGAAAACCCAATAGCGTTTGTTTGGTAACATTACAGGATATTAAAACGACTATGTCACATACTTTACTATTTTCCTGATGTTTCGTTGACCGTTTAGAGTTCCTTCCTCATGAGCACCATCTGCGACCACAGCGGGCACGAGAGCGAGACGGGAGTTCTGAATGAAACAGTGTCACCTCTACGAACATCATATTAATAAGTGAAAGATTTATTTTCTTTTAAATCCGCCATACTCTCACTTCATCCCATTTGCCCCCGTGGCCTGAGCACCAGTTTAGTTTCCAGTAGTAGAATGTAAAATAACGTGGTAGGATCATCTACACACATATTTTAAAGCGGTAAAGTTTGTAAGTTTGGGTGTAGGAGGTAATCTCCGAAACTACTCAACCAATTTCAAAAATTATTAAAGCAATGTGCCCTAAAGTATTAAAAGTGATAATACACAGACTATGTCCACCCTGAGTGGACATAGTCTGTGTATTATCACTTTTAATACGGTAAGAGCTACTTGTCATCGGCTACTTTACATCCGGGTACCGCGCGGGCGAAGCCGTGGGCAGTAGCTATATATAATGTGAACCTGAAGAAAGAAAAAATATTTCTTGTTCCAACATTAAAGTTAAACACAAAATATTATTAAACACGCAAAACAGATACTTAACATAAAACAAGGCGAAACGAGACGAACAGATAAACTAAGTACCTAATTTAGTGTTGCGTGATGTCGAATAGGTAAAGAGATACTGAATAATCAAGATACCTAGGATGTTATTAAATTAGTTCGGTACAGATAAAAGCGTATACACAATATGATGTGTTCAGAGTCAGTCGAAGGATATTTCGGTCCATATCTATTTAGTGGAGCGTGCGACCGCGCCTGCGTCAATGGAACTCTAATTATACAATTTAATGCATTCGTTGTGAACAGATTATCATCACGTTTGGACGGAGGGCATTCATCTGTAATGGCAGATCCATTATACAGCAAGTAACGAAAGCCAGGTTCAATATTCCTACATTAATAAAAATCCCTTGAAAAATATTTCAAGGAAATCTAGTGTTCATTCCAGCTGCCAAACAGAGCTTGACCTTCTTCTAATTTAGCTAATTTTGCTCAAACTTAATTATTACTAAAACGGGCAATTTACCCGATATTTCGGCAAAGTTGCATGTGCCCTGATCACGGAAAAAATATGTTAGTGATTGATCTTTGCGGGTACGTAGCAGATGAATCGCTCTATTCTCTTCTCGTCACTCTTCACCACTAGCACCGGTTTCACATTCGATTACATCTCGGCACTGACAAATGTATCACACTAACGGTATCCGATTGCGCAGCTGGTAGCATGTTTTTTCGATTCTAGCACAATCTCACCGCAGGATTTCATACTCTAGACCACAGGTTCTCAAACTTATTTTTAACACCGCCCACTTTGAGAATAAAAGCGTCCCACAAAGTTTATAAACATAATAACCAATGCTTTCCCCTCTAGACCGCCTTAGCGCCCCCAATATATTCTAGAGTCTTCTACCGTCCCCCTGAAGTCCTCCAACGCCCAAAAGGGGGAGTTATCGCCCACTCTAGACAGTACAGTACTCTAGATAATTATACTCAAACTCACAAATTATGGTAAATATCCCGCTTTTAGTAAAAAGTCTTAGTAAGGCAACACCAAGTAGTGCGATTGTAGACTTTTGAATAATCGTATTTTTTTAATTAGCGGCTATTTCCATTTAATGGTGCTATGATTTCATAGCTCTAATCTAACATTAAAATGGAAGGAATTAAGGAAAAGTTTGAATGTATGAAGATTTTCCATCAAATTCCAAAGGTTGTTATTGTTAATGAACGTTTTGAGAATGTGGCGCCCAGCCCGGGGCCACGGGGGTAAGTGGGATGAAGTGACAGCTTGGCGGATTCAACAGAAATTTAATGTATTTTTTTAAGCAAGTCATTTTATGTATTTCTATTAATCATATCAAGTAAGATAAACAAGGAAACTGGTTCTATCTTGGTCAATTAGCGTAGTTAACAGTGAGTAGATTAAAAACATAAATACTGTCAAAAAGTATACAACTATTTACAGAATTAATAATATAACTGCTTTACATATAAAACATGTACAAATAAAACAGCTTAGCCATCACAAGACTGTTGCAATAGATGTGTAGATAGCTCAACTGATCTAGATCACTGCCAGACGGAAGCGTTCCCAAAGTTCTGACTGCACTGCCATAGTAAATGGCGATGCTAAAGTGTAGTTGATTCATTTAAGATCTGAATAATGAATGTAACAAGAATGATAGGTTGAACTTAATCTAGCCCCCTGTCTAGGTACACTAAGGGTTTTGTGACAATAGCACTGTGGTGAAAAGATTTTGGCCTTCAAATAGACGCAATATTGAAAGTTGAACTCAGGAAAACAAATCAAAATAATACACGGTTCATATTATTCCATTTCGAAACCCAGAGCGAACTGTACATTTTTATGAACGCGGCAATCTCACGGACAATATATCAACTCGACGCCTACGGAACACGTGCTAGAGTGAGCGAGTTATGATGTGTCTCGTCGCACATTCATCATGCGAGCATAAGGGCGGAGCGCGACTGTTAGCGGAAGGGAAATCAGCCTTGACACCATACGCGAGTGAGCTGTGACTTCATCTTGACGACCTCGGTGGCGCGGTGCGCGAGAAGCCAGCTGCGACGCAAAAGGTGCGGGTACGATTACTGCTGCGAGACAAATAAATAAAATAAATAAATAATGCTGGACAATCCACACAGCATCAGCAACATGATTGCATTTTCTTCACATTTTCAGTACTTGTAGTTCCTGATATTATATCCTATACAGTCAAAAAATTTGACAAATTTAATTGTTTACAGTGATACTTAATAATGTAGTATAAGAACAATGTACATGTATTCAAGCAAAAAAGTTTTCATTCATTCATTCATTTATACAGGAAATCTTAATGTGAGGTCAGGACTATGTATGTATCAGTTTTGTGTTTATTTAGGTTGATGGATGGCTAGAGCGACAGCGGGAGTAAAGGCCCGGTAAAACCGACGCGATGGCGGTGGCGATCACAGGTTGTCAAGTGGTTGTAAAAGTCCGCGTCAATGTACCTGTTGATCGACACCACCACACTGGCGCAGTCGTCGCCGTGACTGCGCCAGTTTGCGTTCACTAGAGGAACGGACAGAGACTCCGTCAAGCGTTGAGTTTTTCACATTTTTCACAATCACACTACTCTAGCTAAACTTTCCCATTTTCAGGTTGTTTTTCTTCAATTTAAAAACATTATTATACTTTTATGGCATTATTAATTGACATTACACATTTATTACATTTAATCACATCTAATACATTCAAACTCGTACGGAGCTATCTCGAGTCGATTATCTTATTCGAGTATTTATCGCGTGTAACTTTTAAATACAGCTTATAATTATTATGGTTACTACTCGCGAAAATTGCAAGGCTTGCCAAAACGAGCGCTATTGCTTCATTCTCATTGCCATTTTGCTACTGTCATTAAAGTCCAGATTGATGTTTAGTATAAGTCTTATAAATAGCCTGGCGATCGAAGATAACTAAAGTCACGTATCCTAAAAATCATGAAATCGAAATATTTTTTTAATTATGTTCAAATCGAAATTACTCCAATGCTTTAGTTTTGATTTCCATGACAAAACGAATAATAAGTTTCACGTGAGTCAACCACCTTTCAAGTCAAAGGTGTACCGAAAATAGCCCAGCCAGATCAAAGCACCGGCCGATCCCAATCAGACTGCACAAGTCGTGGCGATGCGATCCGTTGATAGCATCAGACGATCCGCCCTCACTCGCACCACACTTCTATATTTACGCATTTACCCCTGAACATCTGCGGGTGAAATCCCGAATTAACCTACGACTACCATCTACCATGATTCAAACAACGGGTCTACATACAGTATGCAATTCAAATCCTGTCCTATTCTTTAAAGGCGTGTTTCTAGATTTCTACTTCAGTAACTAAAAAAATCCCTAAAAAGGTAATCAAAGAAACCAAAGGTTATAATTTTTGAAGAAGAATAAGTAACTTCCACAATAAATCAATAATTGCACGATTCTATTGGACGTGCTCTGTAAATATTTGCCCCGGATCTGGGTGTGGTGTTAGCTTGTTACTCGTAGTTCCTGATACCAGAGACACAGAGTATCCTATTGCGGGGTCAAGCTTGATCGCAGTAATCGGCGTAAATTCACTTATGCATCAAAAATCCGAAATCTTTAATTCACTTTGGGTGTTTCTATGTATAATATGTAGGTATGTACTAGCTTCTGCCCACGGCTTCGCCCGCTGAGTACCCGGAAAAGTAAAAAGTAGTTTTAGTTGTAAAAAGTAGCCTATGTCTTATTCTGATGTATAAGCTATATTACTGTAAAGTTTCATCAAAATCCGTTCAGTAGTTTTTGCGTGAAAGAGTAACAAACATCCATCCGCACAAACTTTCACCTTTATAATAATAGTTGTATTTACAAATATATATATATATATAAGTATTATATCAGTCATGTAGTTCCCATAATACAAGCTCTGCTTAGTTTGGGGCTAGATGATGCTGTGTGGAAATGTCCACCATTATTTATTTTACTTACTTCTTAATTCTAAGATTCTAGAGGGCCGGTCAAACAGACGCGGTGGCGCGGTGATCATACGGAAATCGTTGTCAAAGTGCGCGTGAACGTATTGACAGCCACCGCCACCGCCACCGTCAAGTGATCCTCGTGGATACAATGAATAAATATCCATTGACTCTGACGTCGTAGCAATAATCCGGCGCGAAACATTACCTGCAACAAAAATAAACTAAAGTTAAATCACGTCACAACTATCACCTTTCACATTTGAGCAGTCAGCGTTCCTGAGAACAGCAAATGGTACTGTTACTTGCTAATAAAATTTACTTTTGCTTTTCTAAGAAACGGCCACCGTCATGTGTCGGCGTTCTCGCAAAGCTGCGTCCGCGCATTTATGACGTTTCTACGTACCTTACTTCGTCACTAGTTAGTAGCAGATGTAAGACATCACCTCGAGATTTACTCAACTTCACAAAAGTGAGATTGTCCTCCACTCGATTTGTCCTTGACAGATTTCCTCGACTGAGTGAAACAATTGAACGGATACCAGTTAAGATACTTAACGGTCTACTTTGAGTATTCACTTTACCTCCTTGCAGTTTTACTTTTATTTAACCTCAAAATAAAATTACTTTATATTACAACTCCGAGCTCTTAATTCTATTACTTAATTTAAGAACGCGATTAAATATTACCTGAAGGTCCGAAAGGCAATTCCCTAAATAAATAAGCAGGTATTACTTAAAAGGGTACAGAGTGATATTGAGCTAGCTATAGATGTAAATGAAGCGCTACCTACTCATGTATGAATTAGAGTTGGAAAGAGAAAATAAATAAACAGCCAACAGAGACATACATAGTCCTGACCGCACTCGACTCGAACGCGCACCTCTTGAGTCCCAGCTGGCTACCCGCCCGCCGCGCCACAGAGGTGATCGATGCCACTCTGTGCAATGCTTTTTGCAATATTGGTAAGCGGTTATCGTACCTTAAGCACGCTTGCCACCACCAGAGGCATAACGGGTGAAAAGTCTCATGTGGCTGTAATTTCACCGGCACACAACAATGCGAGTATAACTGCTTGGCGGCAAAAATATGTATGCTGTTAGTTGTTCCCCGGACGAGCACTTTCTAAAGGAGTTCTAGTATTCCGTTTGTCGGTTCTGCGAACTGTATGCTCTGCCCTTTGCCACTCCAACTTGCTAACTAAACAACTCAACAACAAGACGACCTCTGTGGTGCAGTGGGCGAAGGTCCGCCTGAGACGCAGAAGGTTGCGGAGGGTTCGATTCCTGTCACGGGCAAATGTTTGTAAGATCTGCAAATATTTGTCTCGGGTCTGCTTTTTTTTTTCGGGTCTGTCGGGCTCACCAACCAGACCATTAACAGAGGGCTAGTGGGCGGTGGAATACCGACTAAAAACACATCGATATTCCGTTATTCACGTTAGGGCTAATCGTCAAACCAATCGTCATGGGACGATTGGTTTGACGGCGTGTTGGCACTGGACAGGGCTACGGGTTCCCGGTCGGATTCCACCGCGGCTCTGTCGGTGATCGCGGATCCCTCGGTCCTACCCGGGGGGGGGGGGGGGGGTGGGGTCCTCGTACACCGACCCTGCTGGTCCCCATCGAGCGGAAGAAGGCGGAGGAATTGCCGCCGCCTCCTTCCATGGGGGGAATATACCACGTCCATACCACGACTTCAATCGTCCATACCACGACTTCAATCTCCAGCCCTGGCTTGATAGGCGGGTGTGATTTTAGGGGGGGCATTTGGCCCCCTCTGCCCCCCACTTCCGCGGCCGCTGCTTAACATGAACTTAATGACTTGACGACTTGATGACTTAAGAACTTAAATCAACTTGCTATGCCTCTGAGGATTAAGACCTCCATTTAATCTAATAAGCTAACGATTTAGATTGTTTATGTTTTGTGAGAACAAGATTAAAATTATTTGGAATAATTTTAATAAGGTTGCTTTTTGTGTAATTTATGATTTTGTTTTGTGATTAGCTTTTATTTTAATAATTAAAAGCAGAAGGTTAGATAAAGTTGTAGTTCAATTAAATTATTTGTTAATTTTATGTGCAAATTCTAAAATGGTACGTGGATAGAAATAATTCCTTAAAACCCCGTGCACTTCGAAATGGTAAGAGCCGATTTTCGGAGCATTTGCTTCTGATGCAATGTTTGTCTGTCAGGTTAATGCGATGTTTCGAGTAAATGCAGTACACTACCAGTTGTATTACATCCTTTCAACTGATAAGAAGTACCATCGGTACTTAAATACTATTTTATTGGTTTAAGTTGAACATGCAAGTTGATAGGTAATAGTTTTTCAGAATGTCGACGAGAATTCTCTCAAGATTTTATCTATACTAATATTATAAAGACGAAAGATTTTTTTGTTTGTTTGTACCGAATAGGCTCCGAATCTACTGGACCGATTTCAACCATTTTTTCTTCAAAAGAAAGCTAAATTATTATTTAATTAAAATATTAAATGTAATTAGATCGCGGGTAGAAACAAAAGTTGGTTACATTCGTATCGTAGTATTAATTCTTATTCAAATAAATAGTTTTATCATCAAGGGTAATTTTGTAGCAGTCAAATACTTTACTGTTACTTTTGTCCCGATATTCCCGAGTAATAATAAAGTTTCCTTTTTTTTTATTAGAACGCGCTAATCTCTGTAACAAGGATCGGATTGATATTTTTGCATTTGATAGCCCAATTCGTATCACGACGCCCCTTAGGAGCCGAGCAAAAGAAGTAGTAGCGTGGCGGGCGATAGGACGCGGTGGGTCGGGGGCTGTGGTACAACCAGTGAATCATAAGTCTAGAGTCTACGCAGCAGACAGACATAACATTTTGTTATAGTAAGAATAAAACGGAACTAATTCTGACTCCGAACCAATTATACCATCAGATACAATCTTATAGGCTGTGATCTATTCTGTACTTTATTGCTGTAGAGATAACGTTCAAATATGCGTTGTTACAGTGATGTGGCTAGAATAAGTCAAGGTAATAACTTTGTCCGCGATTTAAGAAGCTCGTATATGCGTTTGCCTACGTCTAAGTCATAAAAATTAGTATCTAGTTAACTTATCGCCACAAGTTAAGTACTAGAACCATCCAAAGATAATAATGTCGGACAAAGTTGTGGGCGTTCTACTAGTCAAACAAAATTTGGAAACCCTATAAAAGAACTTAAAAACTTATATGTGCGCAGTAACACGTCAAACGGTGATGGAAAACATTGTAAAGAAACCTGCAAGCTCTAAAACCAATCATTGAAGGCATGTGCCATCGGTTAGTGTTCCAATAAGCGGCAACAGCTTGCAACCTGCCAACTACTAACTACTTGAAAAACGCTGGCATATGCCAAATATAATGTTTGGACGTGCCTCTGACACCCGCACTAGGTCTTATCAAAGATCTATGAACTGAGTATGTATCTGAAGATGTCAGTCGTGAGCGTGTTTGTTTTGTTGCACAAAAGGAAAAAAAAAGTAAAGTTTTTTCGGTAAAGGTAACTGAAATGAGGAAGTTTCTCGAACAAAATGGCCGCCAGCTAATTGGGAACATTTCGCATGGACTTACAAAACGTACAAAAGTATTGACTCGATATTTCAAGGGAACAGCTAATGAAGGCATTGTTAAAAGAATTTATTATTCTGTATGTTTCTTTAGGACTTTCTAAACTTAATATTAAAAAAATGCCCGTTTGTACTTAACTTATAGGCAAGGGCTGCATTTCAGAACTAATTTAAAACAGAATCTTTAGATATTTCGGCATTATTAAGAGTTGTCAATTGAATGTATGCTTCTACCAGCTTGATAGCGTGGCGGGCAAGTAGCCGGCTGCGACGCAAGAGATGTAGGCTCGATACCCGCCGCAGGACAAATGTGTGCATGTTCTGCAGATATTAGTTTCGGGTGAGGGTGTTATGCTCGGTACTCGTAGTACCTGATACTCAAGACACAGGGAATCCTAGTGAGAGGTCAGGACTATGTATGCGTGTTTGTTGGGTGTATTTTATTAAACAATGTTTGCTTTTCTCTTGAATTTGCCACATACCTACTTACTTAATATAATGAAAAAGCAGTGCTTAGTTAAGTAATCAACTTTTTTTTTAAATAGATAGATAACTCTTTATTGCATATACCAGGATAAAAAAACACTTCACAGAGGATCTTAAAACTAGGTTGTGGTGATACAATGGGCGGCCTTATCGCTGAGAGCGATCTCTGGACTGGATTTAAAAGAATGTGAAGAGAGGTGGTGTAACTGCAATAATAATAATTTGCAGTAGGTACAATAAAATACATATTTAATAAATAATATAATGTGGTATAATGTATCCTATGTATAAACAATACAGTAATATATATAGCTACAAATGCAATGACTGGAGCTGAGAAAATGATAATACTTAGTTTAAAGATGCTGCAAAATAAAGTTTAAAGACCTCATTTTTAAAAATAGTAAGCGATTTTGCATGTCTAATGGATACAGGTAACTAGTAAAATATGCATAAGTAGGCACAAAGATCTAAAAAAAAAAATTCTATAAAAAAAAAGTAAGGTTTCTATAAAAAAATGCATAACGAGACAACACCTATACTGTGTAAGTTAAGGCGCGGACGGAATAATTTGCCAACAGATAATTTGATGTAAATACGTATATCAAATTTCCGCAAAGAAGGTTGTAAAATAATGTGCAGTTATCTGCTTTCCTACGTAATTAAATGTTCCCGTAACCCTTTTCTGAAAACTCTCAAATATAGCCAAAAGCTTGATCAGATTTCACACAGCAGAGGCAATATAAGGTCGACTACACATATTCATAAGAATCGATATCCATTGAGAGTCCCGAAGGTGGCCAAAAGGAACAAAGTTCTGCAAAATATGAATCAAAGGTTTATTTTTGCGACAGTTTCCCGGTTTTCATTTAAAATGTCCAAAGAAACGCTATTTTATGAGATTTGGCTGACTCAGATGCATCGATCGGAAGCCTTTGAAAACGTGTATTTAAGATAATTAAGTCGATGGCACGGCGGACGAGTACCCGGCTGTAACGCAAGGGGGTTCGCTTCCCGCTGCGGGACAAATTTTGGTATCTATGCCCTGCAGATATTTGTTCCGGGTTTCGTAGTTCCTGATACCCACGACACAGGGAATCTTGGAATGGAGTTAGGATTATGTATTGTGTCTGTGAGTATTTTTTAATCACCCTATCCGCTATGAACAAAATCTAATATGACGAGCTTTCATGAAGAATGTAATGAGAATGAATGAAGCAAAATAGGTATGTCGTTGCAGGATCGTAGCAAGTGGAAATCCATCTCTGCCTGCCCTTTGGGCAACAGGCGTGAGAGTATGTGTGTCAATTAAATAGTACAAATTTGCATCCCGCCCCCGTTCCTACTTCAGAACTTGTAACACACGGAACCCTAAACGGGTAAGCTCCGATTCGCTGTATTAATTAGGGCACATCAAACGGATGCCCGCGGCCAGAGGAACCCTAATATTTTGCAAATACGTAGGTACAGTCGGAACGAAAAGAGTTTGTTGAATAGCTGGTTAAAAAACTGCAGCAAATTTTTGTAGCATTTTATATAGTTCTCTATTTTTATTGTTATTTATGTATGTAGGTAGGTACTTACTTAGTTCAAGCCATTTATAAATGAACTAGGTAGTTAGGCTCACTTCTAAAATACAATTTAGTAGTAAGCATTCCTTTCATAGCTTACGTCGTGAACAGATCAGGTAGGTTCGGAAACTGATCACTAGCTCACTATTTGAATGAGTGACAGGTATCTAATGGTATTTACAGCTAAGAGCATTTGTGCTTAGGAGGGCACGTTAACAAGTCGGTTCATCACAGCCGTTATGCAATATCGGAGGCTTTCGAAACGTCGAAAAACTCCAGTGTTGGGGACTTAAGACGACGGACATTAAATAAATTTATTACTCTTTCAATGAAAATACTCAATGAAATATGAACACTCAACAGCCACACGAATATTTCTAAGCCCACACTATGATTATCTGTCGTGGGTATCAGAAACTACGAGTACCCTGGTACCACAACACCCAGGCCCGAAGCTAATATCTGCAGCGCATGCAAAGATTTACCCGCAGCGGGAATCAAACACGCACTTCTTCTTCGCACCCGGCCGAGGCCGCCGAGGTCATCAAATAAGTAGGTAATAATAATAATGCTGGACATTTTTGACAGCATCATCTAGCCGCCAACTAAGCAGAACTGGACTATGGGAACTACATGACTGATATAAGAACACCCTGACCCGAGACAAATATTTGTAGATCGTACATTAGTCCCGCGGCGGGAATCAAACCAGCAACCTTCTGCGTCTCAAGCAGGCTTTCGCCCACTGTACCATAGAGGTCGTCAATATAGGTATAAGGAATGATATGATTTTTTTAGATTGAACACCGAATATACTGATGTAGTATAAATGTTTCTACTTTTGAGCTGGACTGTACCCTTATAGATTCAAGTTTTTAATTAAAGTATGCTGTGCTTCGATTTTGTGTACTTAATTGGACGACGAAATTCAATATTTACACACCAGAAGGGACTGTGCAAAAATTTGCACAATTCAATGTAATATTAGTTTGTGCTTTTGATTACCTACTTGTTATGCTCAATAATCTACTCACCGAGTATGTGAGGATGTCCATCATCGAGAGTACAGTCGTGAGCGTGTTTATTTATGTGGAATTTGATACAGAATTTACCCATGACAAGACATTTAATGTGGAATTTGACACAGAATTTACCCATGACAAGACTTTCTTAATCAGTGATAGGTAATCTATGATTGCCATCTTAAATTGAAACAGCAATTGTGGTGAAAGAATTTAGCTGGGAGTGTTTGTACTGCAAATATGGGAAATGGGAACAATAGTAGATTGTTCAATTTCGAGGCTATAGAATCGATTATGAAATTATTTTAGTCCCGTGGCCCGTAAAACTATTTAAACACTGCTATTCACAGAGATTGCGAGAAAATAAATTTACACTTTAAAAAATCTGATTAAAATTAAAATTTAATTTACTATAAAATTTCGCGGCAATACCAACCTTTTTTTAATTTATTTTTTTGACAAACTTACTGACGCTTACATCCAACGCTTGCTTCAGTACCATTAAAAAAAAAACAAATCAAATTATATCTTTTTCTAAGAAATTATTTTAAAAATGGACCGAAAAGCCGAGTTTTGATAAAGGGTCCCAATCATTTTGTAGTCTGTTGATAAATGATACACTTTAGTCCGTCTACGCTAAGCTAAAATTACACAAAAGCTAACGTGAACTTGACTATTCATATTGTAAAGACGGGAATTTTCACGTACTGCACTATCGGTGAAAGCACCGACTAAGTTTCGACTCATTCCGAAAGTCTTCATCAGGGTGAGTGATCCCGTTTTTACAATATGAATAAAATGACACACTTTTAAGCATGAGAAATGTAAAACTATTTTCTTGCAATCTTTGAAAACCCGACGTGTTTCATCACGTGTTGTAGCGGTAACGTATAGCGATTATCTTAGGTCTAAATCTGTCTTAAAGTCATTCAAAACGATTACAAAAAACTGCATTACAATCGGTTACGCCATTGTACATCTTAATGTACAAACGAACAAAACAAAATATTGTTTTTTTTTGTCAGATATTTCATGTGGTGTTCTTCAACATTTGAGCTCATTCTGATTGCTGCCCCAGTTTATAACGAATTTGAATTGGACCCAAAACGTAAGCCTTTTTCTGAATAATTCAGGTCAGCTTCAAAGCTCCAATACAAACAGTATTTATTCAAAAACAGCATTCGTTCAATAATTTCAACTCCGAGGTACAAATTATTTATTGAATGCAATCCAGACGCGGATAAACTTTACCCCTTGACTGTACTTCATTTATAAATGCATTATCAACTCTATTCCCTTGACATACAACACAGTTCAGTCTCTCCGCTTTAGTTTTCAAATGCCATGAAAATTTCAACTGTATTACGATAAGATACAATTCACATTCGTTTGCATCGTTATAAAGTTTTCACATAATTTTGCTGCCATTTACTTGTCACGGTGATTTCAACTTTATAAAGGAGAGTTTAGACACAAATTTCCTAGCAACGTAATACATTTACCTAATAAGCAAAGTGCATAAATTTGCTGAAAATGTTTGAACTCTATCCCAATGACGTAAGAGCGAGTGAAGCGAGATTAAAATTCATAGGTAAATTAGCAATTCATATAAGATGGAGGTGCTCTGAATTTCAATGTTAGATGATACATTATTGAAAAGTGGACGATTAATTCTGCTGCGTAGATTTTAGGAATCTATTTGGCATTAAGATGATTCCTAGTACCATTACCACACCAGAAACTACTTAAGGATCCGGCGTACAGCGCCGAATTCGACTCTTAACTCGAATCTCTTTTTGGCTGATGCAGGCTCGCCCGTGCTTGCGCGATAACAATATTAGCCGTTCAGAATTTGTTATGAATTTGGTGGTGTTCCGTAATACAAAAAAAGATGAATGAAAACTTGTTGTATTTTTCACATTGTGTTGTTATTCTTTAACTAGACAATATAATCTATGTACCTAACCAAACGATACGTAAGGTATTGTTGTTTTTAATACGAAACAAATAAGAAGAAAACATGTATGTATGACGTAAAAATATCCAAAATGCGATTCGTTTACAATACATTTAAGGTAAGTATTTTGAAAAAATATATAACAAGGTACGTAGATAAATACTATTCGAATGCAAATAATAACATAATATGATGGAAATAAGCTCTAATTACAAATGATTTTGGTATTATGTTTGTATGGGCAATTCATCCTACGCAGGCCTCTTAATACAATCTACGAACGCAACATTGAATCAAAGTTTATTACAGATTGTGTCAGCATTTATCCATGCTGATAAAAGCTGAAAAAAACCGCACATATTTCGTATATCTGTATGTCAATTTTCTTCTTTTTTTTATGTTTCTTTATTTTATTCATTATGTTTTCATCACACCTCACCTATGTGTCATCCCGTGACCACGGCTGTTGCAATACAGTTGAAACGTCGGGAAAATAATAAAAAAGGTAAACGCGATAAAGACCCGTTAAACTTATAATAACCTTTTTATCCTCTCAATAACTATTACTTTCGAAAGAAAAAAAAATCCAGCTCAAGGATGCGCCTAAAAATTTGAACTGTATAGGTAACCTTATAAAGATTTTTTTTAACCGTTTTATTTTCCACCGTTGAATTTGAAAGTAAATCACCTAGACTCTTATTTGTTATAGAATCTAAGACGTGATCAATTCAAAATAGGTACAACACTCGAAAAATCAATTTCCCACCCCTGAGCTGTCACTGTCAAAAGATCCAATATGACCGTAAACATGGCCTCTCTCGACTTCATTATTCCACCGCACGGACAGTTTCGAAAGGCATTGATATGGGAATTCCTGTCTCAGAAGCTATTGGAGCTCAGAGCACGTTTTGTCCAGGCGAGGTTTGATAGCATCCATATCTTGCCCAAAGAGACGGTAAAAATCACACAAAATAGAAGATAGTTTCCACAACAATAGGGTCCCATTTGGACCTTTTGGGTACGGAACTCTGAAAAACTGTAAAGTCAGCTCAAATACCCCCTTACACTTGCCAGTGTGATAACATTTATTTTACAACTAGCTGCGTCCTTTTTCGATTTTACGAATGTAACCAACTTTTGTTTCTACCGGCGATTTAATTAAATTTTAGAACACAAAAGCTGCTATTGTCACTTAACTATGATAGCTAAATATTTTCCCTCTAGGACTTTTTTGAAGGTAATAATGAGTACTTTAATCATGTTGAACATCATTTTTATATATCATCAATAGTTTTCTCAGCGCACGCAAAATAATGAATTTTATAGACAAATTTTTGCTACTTTGGGTTACATTATTGCAATTTTCTTAAGGATCTCTATTTTTATGAAAATAAATTATAGCCTATGTTACTTCCTGATAATTTAGCTTAAAAAAAATGGTTTAAATCGGTTCAGTAGTATCGGAGCCTATTCGGTACAAACAAAAAAACAAAAAAAAAATCCTCTTTAAAATATTAGTATAGATGAGACCTGTCAAAATCTTAATAGCGACCATAGAATTATAAGCTTTTTGAAATTAGGAATGGCTAAGTACTAACTTTTTTAAATGTTAAAAAAAAGATGTATGTTGATGCACCTACAAATTATTAAATTATTTTAGTTCAAATTCTTTATTCCGTAATACCGGAAATAAATGTAACACACACAAACGAAACTTATGTTACTTCGATACTTTGCATCAGGTGAGATTGATATCAAACGCTTGTTTAAAAAAAACATATAGGTACCATTCACATAATCCTACGTCCTACAATGTGCGCTCTTATCGCTTATATTATGACCGATAAATTAAATAATTCCATAATTCGTGATAATTCCGCCTTGAAGTCAGCTTTCGTTTGAAATTGATAAGATTTTATCAGCGTGAGAACTTTCTGGCTCATAAACAAGTCTGACAGTTGACAGCAAAGAATTTACGAGTTGACTCTCCCGACATCCTCAGGTGTGTTTAACGACAGTTAATGGGAGTGATCTTGAATGTGAAAGCATGAAATGGAAGTTAATGAAGTGGTAATGTAGTGGTAACGACTTGCATCCTAATTAGCAGAGCCGTTATATTACGGTGCAGGTAATAGAAAGCTCATCATGTATAGTTTCATGCAAACGCAATTGTCTACGTATTAGCTCTGATATTTAAAAATTGCATACACAAGTGTCAAGATAATGTATGATTTTGTGAGTATCTTTTTTTTAGCAGGAAAGCTTTGTTCAAAAACAGGTAAATTTTAATGTTTGAATGTATTTTTGGTATTATTAGAAAATATAGATAGATAGAGATAGAAAGAAAATACTTTAATGCACACCAAAATATTTTTGCCAAATAAATATTACTAACTTTGACAATTTTGTGCAATGGAGGGTTTTATCGCTAATTAGCAATGTCTACCAGACAACCTTTGGATAGGGCGGACTGTACGAAAGATTTGAAGGGGTTTAAGGAAAATGCTCTTTATTTTCTTGTTCGATTGGCAACACACTATAGTTGCCACTTTGAAATGTAACTAACTAAATTTGAAACAATGTAATCAAATCTTGTAAATCAATTTTAACCTACTTCTAAGTGTCGTAACGAAATGAAACTTTGTATATGTATATGCAGACAATATAATTTGCTTATAATTTGGTATCTTGGAGCTGATCTGATGATGGAGTAAGGAATGGATAGTGGAACTCTTCAGTGGCTACTAGAAAGCGCCTCGATTTTTGGCGCATATGATTCGTTTTGACCAGTCCAATACATTGAGCTTGGTAACGAGGGTCTGTTGATGGAGCTAGGGGTGGATAGTGGAATTATTTTTTACAATTTTTAGTGCCTCAAAAACACTGCTTAAGTTTTTTTAAACTACACATTTTATTAGATGGTCCTTATAAGTTCAATGAATAAAAATTTGACTTTGTAAGAACAGTCAGCTTAAGAAAAGTAATTTCTCAACAAATATAAACAGGACTCGATCTACTCTATTTCCAATCAGCAATGTTTGCTCCAAAGTACTCGGAACTCATACAGTTCAATCTTAATTTTTGCAGGTAACTCACAAAAAATGTTACCTGGTCTACTTAATTTTACAGTTGGGGTCATTTATAGATGATAAGATACCTGGATGATAGTAACACATATTCCACTTCCGATAAGCGAAGGCGAGATAAGGACAACATGTCAATAGAAGATAATTACTATCTTTGACTGGGTGATTATCCATCGGTAGGCTATCTAATTAGGCTGCTCTAGCCACGGAGCAAGAATCATTTCAGAGGGCCGTAGCTCTGCAGCGTTGATAGAGGCGATTGTATTTGTAAGCCCAGCGCCAAATAATACAAATACATGTTATTTACCAAAACGTAGGTTACGATTTATATATTATGTAGAATTCTAAGTATTGTAATATTTCTGCAGAATTCATAAATCTGCGCTTGGATCAAATGCGTGACATTTTGGGATATTCCCAGTTTCTGTGTTTGTACTATAAATTGATGTTATTAACAATAAAGAGTTTATCTATCTATATTTATATCTATTGAGACTATGCATCAATAATTTGGTTTGTTGAACTTCATGGAATAGTAAAAGTTTTGTGACATTTTGAAACATATATTTTAACTTTCAAGCTTTAAATAAAGGTTTGTGGCAGTTAAGCAGTATATCAACTTGTATGACAAATAGCTTTCGTAGGCTATCATTATTGGAGGAGTAGCAGCTCTACTTAAGAGCCTAACACAATTCCCTTGCTCTGTGCCTGAACAGAACACCGTACCGGATGCCAGAGACAAGTGTCGGTTAATTAAACGCTGCTTGGTTAAAAGGGGTTAAGAGGGAGAGTGGGGGGGGGGGGTGAAAGGGGATGTAGCTGCGACCTTAGAAATATTATAAATTACACTGTGTCTTCCGATGCAGATTCCACCCTTGTGAGTAATTAATATAAAGCTATTTTTAATTAAGTATTGTTGGAAACAGATTAGATAGCTTCAACTAAAGATAAGTATCTAACCACTATTCTTTTAACGAACAAGTTTTATTTATCTGGTACAAAAACCTAGAGTACTGATCGAACGATTTTGATAATATAGGATAGTGGGGTTTCGGGGTAGATAAAACGATAGCTTCATCCCTTAGCAGGGAAAACTCTCCTTTACGGGGTCATCTTGGTTCCTTTCAATGGTTGTCTGGTAGAGTTCGCTAATTAGCTATAAACCCGCCCATTGTATAACATTTTTTATGTACTTATCTAAGCTGTTATATTATTAAATGTGCAATAAAGTATTTTCTATATCTTCTAAAAAAACATTAATAAATAATAAATAACTAAATAATGCTGGACAATCCACACATCATCATCTAGCCCCAAGCTAAGCAGAGCTTGTGTTATGGGTACTAGATGACTGATATACTTAATACAATACATTACATAGATAGATATTTTTTTATTATACATAGAAAATACCATTAAATAGTATAAATAATTCGCGTATTATTTCACTACAAATTCCAATAAAAAAATGCTGGACATTTACAACAGCATCATGTAGCTCCAAAGTAAGCAGAGCTTGTGTTATGCCTGATATATAACTGATATACTACTTATATATTTTTTTGTAAATACATACATATTATGCATACAAAACACCCAGATTCGAGACAAATATTTGGAGATCATACAAACGTTAGTCCCGCGGCGGGAATTGAACTCGCAACTGCGTCAATGTCTTCATATAGTTCGCGGTTAGGTACTCAGTTATTATTAGAGATGGCATAACGCCACGCCAGGGGTTGGCACGTGACCAGAACCTAAGGGATGGAATGTGGACTGAACGGGATGAAGGGAGCTTCGGAACTGTTTATTTAGGATTTAAGTATTTGGTGTGCTTTGATAACTGCGTCTGTTGCGAGATTCTAACTCTGCATTTACCATTTTTATTATTTTACCGATTTATTATAGACCCGTTAAAACTAATAATTACTAAATATGTTAACTGATAACGAAAGTTTAAAAAAATCAACTGATGTCAATAAAATACCTTTGTACCAAACGAAAAACGATCAAGTAATAAATATTTTTTTTTCTTCATTGGACAAAAAACAATGAAAAACAATTAATCTAAAAACTATCGTGAACTTGACTATTCATATTGTACAAACGGGAATTTTCACGTACTGCACTATCGGTGAAGGCACCGACTAAGTTTCGACTCATTCCGAGAGTCTTCATCAGGGTGTGTGGTTGCGACTTTCTCCTTCTGCGTCGCGCCGTGCACTACCGATAGTGCGGTACGTGAAAATTCCCGTTTTTACAATATGAATAACCGGTAACGTTAAAAGCTTAATAACTAGATTAAAGTAGCTGATGAGTCGAGCGTCTTATGAGGTGTTGACACCATGCGATTATGTAAAACGATACCGTTAGATGTACAGGGTGATTCAAGAGCAACGCCCTAAAGCAATAGGAACGCCCAAATTACAGAGTATACGAATCACCCCCATTTATGATCTTCCACTTTGGTTAGGTCCTATTTAGAAAAAGAAAACACGCTTAATACTACTTTTGACGACCTCCGTGGCGCAGTGGGCGAGACGCAGGTTGCGGGTTCGATTCCCGCCGCGGGACAAATTTTTGCATGACCTGCAGATAAGTCGGGTCTTGGTGTTTCTATGTATAATATGTATGTATTTACAAAATATATATATAAGTAGTATATCAGTCATGTAGTTCCCATAACACAAGCTTTGCTTAGTTTGGTGCTAGATGATGCTGTGTGAAAATGTCCAGCATTATTATTAGTGAATAGATCTTGAGGATGTAAGTTGTAGGATGTATGACTCAAAGTTGGTCCATTATGAGTGGGCAAGTAGGGGGTAGTCCACACATTAATTTGGCACATGCCCGCGTTTTGTAAGTAGTCAACATTCCACGTGACAGGTTGCAAGCCCATTGCCGATGTTAGTGTAGTTAGTCCCTATCTACCAACCGGTTATATACTAGGTACATTGCTGCTGCAATGTTTTTCATCACTGGAATAGTACGCTAGCAATAGGGTTCCGTTGCACTTTTCATGTACGGAACCCTAAATTATATATTTTAATTTTAGACGACTCTGTAAAGAGTAGTCATAAAACTCACACATGGGATATCTATCATTTATTGCACCACTCAAATAGTTACTTTCCCCTGATACAGGACCGCTTCATTCGGCTCACTTCATACCAAGTATAAATAACGATTGGTATTTTCTTCAATACTCTATCAACATAACGAGAGTTTGCTGAAAAGTTTGCTGGAAATAAATAAATTTTTACCCGCGGCGTAAAGAAGAAGATATTATTATATGCATTTGTCGTAAGAAGTTGTTTGTGAGTTTGTTGATTTGTCTGTTATTATTTATTGCCGGCATGCTATATGTTTTTAGCAAACAATTTATATGTCTTCAAGGATATTCTTAAAGATAGAACGATAAAATGGCCACAAGTCAAAGGATTTTAAAATTTTGCAAAAATGAATTTTATAAGAGTTAACACGCCAGAATAATACGACATGTAATACGGCATGTCGTATAATTCTGCCTTCTTTCTATTTTTTTACTGTATAATACATTTATTCATACAACTATTTACAAGTAGGTATATAGTTATAGGTCTTTATATTGTCTTCTTCATGTTTATTCATTAGCTGAATACAAAAGTGGCGAAGATATTATCGTAAACGATCTGAATCGACTGATCTAGAATCGGGGGCTGATGGAATTAAATCTGAAAATAGTTTTGAAATACAAAAAGTAAGGCGACAGACCGAAATGAACCTTTTACGGCGGGAATTTTATTTTAGAGTTCCGTGACTGCATTTGAAAGCGGAAAGCTGAAACCAGCCGAACTAATGGAGTCCGCGCATCCGTCCGTCTGTTTCACGGTTCTTTGTCTATTGTTTTAGCTTTTGGTCGTTGTCTGTCAGTCAGTCACAGTTCTGGAAGAATTCACAGAAAAAGTAGAATTAATATCAAATATGCCTTTGTAGAGAATGAGCGTTCGCACTAAGTATCAGAGGCATATAATTGCGTCCATTTTTTAATAGAAATCCTACTAATATTACAAATGTGAAAGTTGTTTATGTTTTTTGCTTATCAACTGTAACGGCTAATGGCTCCGTAACGGCTGAACCAAACTGGATGAAATTTGGAACAAATATAGTTCGTGACCCAGAATAATACATGGACAAATTTTTATTCGGGTACCACGCAGGCGAAGCGATGGGCGGAGGCTAGTCTATAATAGAAATACGTGCCCACATAAAGCATATCATAAATTACCTCAAAGCTTAGATTTAAGGGTTGTTTTGGACTGTATTTTATTACAGAGTTTTGACTTTCTCTACCCCCGCGGAAAACATGCCTGATTGCAAGCTTTTTAATAATTGGATGAATGAAAGCTTTCTTTGCTTGAATATAGGTGCATTGTTTCTCAGGCAAATTTGTTAGAAATAGTCAGAGACTTATTTAGGTAATTTATGATATTAAATTTCATGCATTGCACAATAAAAAAACACATTCAAATTAAAAATCGATTATGAAAATGACAGAATAAAAATTCAATAATGTCAACAGCGGAAGTAAGGAACACTCCTGCTGTAAGTAGGTATATGAGTTTCTTTGTTTATCTGATACCATTTATCTCTGAATTCTATTTTCAGCAATCGTTTTGTACGTCTTTAAGGATGGATATGTTTAGGGGGCGTTACGATGGACGATGAAAACACGTCAAATACAAATTGCGATTGATTGACAAATTGTCTTTCCACCGTTTTTATGTATTTAACTTGTCAATATAAATAATTCGAATAGTTACTTTATTTAATAAAAATAAGACAACGAATTGTTCTTGAAGTTTTGATCGATAGAATAAATTATTGAAGACTAAAACGTCGCTTGTTTAATTTCCTAAAAATGGCAACGACGAAGTAGAGAAACTTCCGCCGCCTATCCACCATGGATAAACTATCCACCGGCGCGTGGTGTGGCCATGCTCAGAGGACTAAAATTACAACAGACAGGGAAAGGAACTTTATCCTCTCCGTGAAAAAATTATCCACTGTCCGAGCAGAAACAGTCATGATTATTTATGGCCTATTATTTACCACAGATAATCAATACCCTACAGCAGCGGGTAAAATGCCTTAAACAAGTAAGCTCTGTCGAAACCGTCATGTTTCCAGATTTCCAGGTAGTACGGAACACTCCTGCTGTGTCAGACTACGCCTGGCATATTTAAAATGTAACTAAAACGCGTAAAACGGAACGCACCGGATACAATCCCGCGTGAATTGGCGGGAATCTCCATTAGGGGGAACATGGCGGAGTTTTTATTCGAATTTCGAACCATGTTGTAACTTTCAGACGGTGATTGCGATTGAAATTCAGAATAACAGATTCCAGTTTTTGTGGAGCGCTGTTTTATAAATTCATACCTCGTTTTGATATTTAAAAACAGGAGACACCTAATGTTATGCTGTTTTTGAACTAGAGTTCTTTCGAAAGCTAGAAAGAATGGACATGACACTTTTTATGTAGAGCCTGCAGACAGGTGAATGAATGAATGAATGAAAATAATTTAATATACGACTAATGAAATAAACAATAACATTAAGAATTCAAAGCAATCTCTTCCAGACAACGTTTGGATGGAGGTGATTGCTGTTGGTAAACAAATTTAGATTTTAGAGTGCGGGTTCAGTGCTGAATTTAATGCACTGTGTATACAGCGCTGTAAAATGTTTCTTAGTAAAAGTTCAAACGAAAAAATAAAGGTTACGGTTTTGACTGTAAAACTTTATTAGTAAGTACCTACTGAGATACGTAAATTCAAGACTCCTGAAAACGAATTAAGTTCATGTTTTCTCGCAATGTTTTCCATCACCATCTGAGAACAAGATGTAGGAAAGCAAGTCACATGGACCGATGTCAGCGGCGCCGATTCTCTTGTTCACAAAATAAACTTAAATTAAACTGTCGCTCTCTTTCTCTGATAGTGCACGCAAGAAAGAGATGCCAAGAATTTGACTCCTGTCATATTAATTTACGTTTTGTTTTCGTTTCCTACTTTTATGATCAGCATATTTTGAAATCACGACTAAACTTCACAAACATTATTGCTATCTCTCTTTTGTAACTGTTAGTAAAAGAGAGCGATAGATAAAATTAAGTTTAGTTGGTATACAACCGAATCGACGCCAGTGTTAGGTCAATTGCTTGGACTGCACGTAGCGGCATTATGGGAACGTCTACCGGCTGATGATGATCGATAGTGACTGCATTCCAAAATACAAAAAACAAACACGCTCACAACTGTACACCCATGATGTACATCGTCAGATGAAATGACATGAAATGAAATGTAATTTATTGTGATTTACAAACACATGTCAGATACATACTTAGTGCGAAGATTGCGGATACCAAGTAGGGGTATTCAGAGCCATGTCCAAACATTATATTTTGCACATGCCCGAGGCAAGGAGATATCATTCTGAATCAAACTATTTATTAACACGTCAAAGTTGTTCAACTTTCAACCGTGAAACCGTTACAAAGTTGACTGCACAAAAGCGTATCGAATGTCGCCGGTTTGATTTACGAGGCGATCGTGACGGTCTGAATGCGCCATGCTTTTATATTCTATATTATATTCTGTGATATATTTTTGACAATAAATCGAAAACTATTCAACTCACCTTAGTAAGTAGATACGAAATGGCTTTTGACTTAAGGCGCGGGCAGGTGCCGAATAAACACATCAACACAGCAGCATACGCGATACACATTTTGTCATTATGTCTCTCAAAAGATTACTTTTCGAAAATATAATATCATTAAAGTATAATGAGTGAATCGTCTTAATGTTATCAATATCTGTTGATTAAAGATTATTTATTACCTATTAGAAAGTGGTATTTTAGAGGCGTATATTTTGTGTATATTTTATATCGCAATTTTTTTTCAAAATCCAATTTTGGAAACACGGTCCTTGGTAATATGATGAATATAAATAAATAAATAATGGTCATTTTTCACACAGCATCATCTAGCCCCAAACTAAGCAGAGCTTGTTTTATGGGAACTACATGACTATAAAAAAATATAGGTAAATATATATTTTTTGTAAATCCATACATACAAACATTTGTCCCACAGCGGGAATCGAACTCGCAACCTTGTGCGTCTCAGGTGGGCCTTTACCCATTGCGCTACAGATTACAAGTATTTTCCTACTGCCACCGAATTGGTATTTTTTATTTTTAGTTCAAGCTTATGAAGCTTATTTTTGGCTTTAGCCTCTTAAGTAAGTACTTTTCAGACTCCTACGCCAGGTATTTTAATATAATTCATTATTTTACACAAGATGTACCATAATTCCACCTACCTTATCGGAACAGCTAACTTATTCTGCGATATCTCGTAAATAGGTATGTTAGGTAGGTAGGTATTCCGATGTTGGAACGTGCATCGAATATTATGGTAAAGAAACGCATACCAGCCCAATCTCGTCAGGCAAGCTGCATCTTCTACTCGTATCAGTAAGATGACATTCTAGTAGATAAGATAAGGCAATAGCTTTGTAGATCGAGCGCAAATATGTGGGTATATGATAGGGCAGGATAGGGCCGCCGGATCTCTTCACATGGGCGTTGAACGGGCGTTCACGCAACTACGCGACACAGACAAAAAACGCGAAGATTCATACATAAATGTCAACGTGCGTTCGCTTCAAGTCGAGCAACAAAAAAAAAGGTCACATCCTACAAGGTGCAACGACATACTTCATAAACAGCAAAGTCAAAGTCTTTCTTGCGTACACTATCAGTAAAAGAGAGCGACAATTTAAATTTAGTTTAATCAGTGTACTACAGAATCGAGGCCACTATCCACATGACTTTCGCCGCGCGTTTCTAACGCTGACGCACGTGTGAATAGGCTCTTAGATAGATGACGTATGCAGGTAGACAGACATTTTTAGCTTCTACGCGGTGAGAGGGTTCCAGTTGTGGGATTCTAGGAGACTTTCTTGGGTTATTTTAAGGACAATTTTATACTGGGAGTCTGCCCCTAACTTCACTAGTAGAATGGATATGGGAACGGGGCGATGAGTGTCATTTCGACAAGGCTTAGCATTGTCAAAAACTTTCCTTGAAAGCAGCTAAGGTTGAGAAGTGTATCCGTTTCAAGTTTTAGGCATTGCTAAGCCAGGCAAAATGCGTTACGTTAACACTTAGGGTATGGGCGCCGGTGAAATTACAGACACATGAGACTTTTCACCCGTTATGTCTCAGAGTTGGTGTTGATACCTCTGGTGTTGGAAGCGACCATAGGTTACGGTAACGGCTTATCAACAGATGGGCCGAATGCTTAGGTGGGCCGAATGCTTGTTAGGCACTTTAGTTTTAAAAATAAATCGTTAGTGTAATTAAAGGGTTGTAGTACTCAACTACATTTAATCATAGAATTTAAATTATCGAGGTTTGGTATCGTTTTAGGATATTATTATTACCACGTACTTAACTATTATCTTGCTGACATTAAGTTGACCGTTTAGAGGTCCTTCCACATGAGCACCGTCCGCGACCACGCGACCACGCGAGTGAGACGGGAACGGGGAATGTAAAAAATAATGTCGGGAACGGGAATGGGAATGTTGACGACCGATGTGGTGCGGTGGGCGAAGGTCCGCCTGCGACACAGGAGGTTGCGGGTTCGATTCCCGCCCTGGGACAAATGTTTGTACGATCTGCAAATATTTGTTCCGGGTGTTCTGGGTATTTTCTATGTATAATAAAAAAATATCTATCTATGTAATGTATTGTATTAAGTATATCAGTCATCTAGTATCCATAACACAAGCTCTGCTTAGCTTGGGGCTAGATGATGCTGTGTGGATTGTCCAGCATTATTTATTTATTTATTTATAATACATTCAATCAATTCCAAAGTAGGTACCTACTAGTTCAATCGTTATTTTGGATTTTCCTAACCCAACCCGTTGCCGGATGCGATCAGCGGAATAATCGATATTTGACCTATATTTTAACAATGTTTGCAAACTTTATAAAGTAACCTAGGTATTGATTAGAAGAGTATATTTTGTATGTAAGAGTATGCAGAACCGATTAGCTGTATAAAACCTCTATACGGTTTCCTCTGTGGTCCAGAGCCCAAGAAGTACCTTTTAGGTCATCATTATCAACATTCTGTAGAAGTCCACAGCTGGACGTAACTAGGCCTCCATTAAAGAGTGACTCTAAATGCCTCTCTCTAAGTCAAGGTTTGCTGGAAGAAAGCTCTTTTTAGGCTTAAGCTCGCCTTTTTACAATGGTCATGTCATATAATTATGTTGTATAATTGTAAATTTGTGTGTACAATAGAGAATAAGTGACTTAAGATTTTGAGCCACTTTTAAGATGTTATAGTATAGGAAGGAGGTAGGCTAATTATTTATACTAATTTATAAGTATCAAAGCTTGGATGTTTTGCTAATGAGCTACGAAACGGCTGGATGGATTCAGATAAAATTTAGAATATTTAGAATAATACATATGTAGGTAGGTAACTTTTTATACGATTACCACGCGGGCGAAGCCGTGAATAGAGGCTAGTAAACTATAATATTATTATGAAGTTAAATAATAATAATAAATAAATAATAAAAATCCCTATTTTTGGAAAATAATAATTAAAAAGAATAACCAGCCTTGTTTTCTTGCTTTCTTTCCTGGCTTGGTCGCGGAGGAAGAGGCAGTAGATAAAATCGACGGCGACGTTTCAAAGTGATCCGTGTGATTTTAATGAATAAATTAATTTTGACTTTGACTTTGGTGTGTTTGGTATGTACAAACAAAAGTTAAAAAAGTTAGTTTTTGTCCAATGTCAAAATCCAACGACCAATATAGACAGAATATTAAAATACCAGGGATTCTGCTTCACAGATAGCAATATCTCAACATTTCTAGCCTAAGCCAGGAAGACACAAAAACCAGCTCCTTATCCATCATCAGTTAACTTTTTACCTTCCATCTTGGATTCATAAAAAGCATGATTGAGAGTAATACAGGGTTCACTATAGACCGCGCGTTTGATGTAATAAGAGTCCCCGTATGAACTTATCCACCCTGTTCAATTGTCCGTTCATATCTTGTAGTTTAAGGGTGGGTTCAATTTCGGTGCGGGTAAAACATTGCAGATATCTGCATGTTCTAGAACTGAACATTTGAAAGCAAGCGCATTGGACTTCATCATCAGACTGAAGATGTCCACGTCAGGACATAGGCCTCCCCCAAAGTGTCACTCTACCTTTACGTGTCATGGGTCTATCGGGTGGGAGCCTTTCTACACTACGTCATCAGTCGGATGGATAGTGATCGCCATTCGAAAATATTCTTAATAATAATATAGTATGTAATATGAACTGAACTATTTCTGATATATATTATATTACGCACAATTAATATTACCACACATTTTTTTTTCGAAGCTATCGTGATAGGTCGTCTAACTTTAACAGAGACCGTGGATGGGCTTTACCCCCCGCCTGGAAGTCATATCTGTATGGACTGCATGATAACGGGGGAGTCGAATCTGACATTTCCACAGTGAGCGTAGCCTGTCTGGCTCCTCCAGGAATAGGTTATTGCATCGACGTGAGCAGTAGCGTAGACGATGTAGCACCCCTACCACCTGTAGTTACAACAACGCTACGAACACAATCGCCCCCCCCACCCCTCCACTCGCGCGCCTTTATAACCGCGCACAACGTGCGGCAGCGCGTAGTGCACGGCGCGACGCGGAAGGAGAAAGTCGCAACCACTCACCCTGATGAAGACTCTCGGAATGAGTCGAAACTTAGTCGGTGCTTTCACCGATAGTGCAGTACGTGAAAATTCCCGTTTTTACAATATGAATTACCACACATGTCACTTAAAATGACAGTTCGTATGAAACCTTCTCCACAACAAAATAACGATGTTAATTCTTTGGAGAGAGGGCGCTCTGTAGGTTTTTATACCTCCGAGACAGCAAGCCTTAAGTGTTTTAATTAAGGCACATCCACTACATTAATTATTACTAACTGGATCGGGAGATAGTTAGTGCATAGTTGGAAACGTTCCAGATTTAGAGGAAAAATGCTGCTATAGTAACTAGGTGCTAAGCCATGAGTCACATCACTGTGAATCAGTTTGCAGTTAAAATAAGCTATACATTTAAATTCAGTATCACGGTTTTAAATTCACGTATTTTAATAGGATACTAGGTACTTACAAAAATTAGATTATTATGATGAAGGTACATAACTGTCTGGTAGAGATCGCTAATTAGCGATAAGACCGCCCATTGTACAATTTGTCAAAGCTTATACTCATCGAAGCTGATGTGATGTATCATTTGGTTTGCAATAAAGTATTTTCTATCTACATAACAATAAAGGCATTAAGCAAATCCTACCAATCACCTTAAATTTTGTAGGTAATTAAATCAGCTTGCTAGCTGTGCCAACTTCTGACGCAGCTAACATGCTCTACCGGTCCATATATGGACTGGTAAAAGAAACTGTATCATAAACAATTAAGTAAGAGAGAATGATGGAACCGACATGGTCGAAAATCAACTATTACTCATTCCCATACTCATTTTGCTGATGTAATCAGAGGTAACAGCCGATTTAATGCAGTGTGACCAACAGATAACCAGAGACACATTAAACAATCAACTCACAACACACGAGTAGCTTGCATGTGACACAGATTCACAAAAAGTATTTATTTTTGTTTCATCTGAATTGAAAATGTTGATGATACTTTAAATTTAACTTAAACTACCGTGTTGAAGAATTAAGTGGCAACTCTGGCTTATTTGGCTTTAAATTCTTTTAATTTGGTGTCTTAATTGGCTTGGAGTATTTTTAATTTAAGCCATGGTTTAAAGTGATTTGTTATCTTTTGATCTCTGTCAAATGGAGTGCGAGATTTGTAGATCTAAGATATGCAGCAGGTAGGTACTTAGATTATCTACCAACCTAAATTTATATTTATATGTTTTGGATTTTGGTGAGAAAAGGTTTTATTGAACCGGAAGTTTTAAATCAAAACATATTTATTTTGAAAATAGATACCTACACAGGTAGATGGGTTTTTAGTAGAGCTGCTCTATATTCTGGCATCATGGTAGCATACAAAAATTAGGTACTTACCTACAAAAACTCCTACTAATATAATAAATGTGAAAGTCTGTGTGTGTGAATGTTTGTTACCACATATCTCCCTAACTACTAAACCGGTTTTGATGAAATTTGGAATGTAGATAGTTTAGGTTCTGGAATAACACAAGGGCAAATCTTATTTTCGAAAATCAACCCTTAAGGTGGTTAAATCGGGTGGTAAAGTTTCTATGGAAAAAAATATTCCTTGGTTTTATTCACTCAAAACTCTGTACACATAAACTTTAAAATAAATAATGAAACACATATTTTTTATTTTTTCAAAACTACCCTTTGGGGGTGTGCAATTGAGTTCTAAACTTTGTATACATTGTAATACTTGGTTCGATTCATTCAAAAGTTTGTGGACATAGTTTGAAGCCTGGAGACGGTCATATGCTACTTTTATTAACATACCATGCGGGCGAAGCCGCAGGCAAAAACTAGTTACAAATATAAAATTGAATGAGAATTTGAATTAATTATATGAGTAAACTTTTTTTTTAAAGTAAGTTTTAATTTAACTATGAGAAGTTATTTTTCAAATACTATAGGTATGTATATTAAGGAACTTAGGCACACTTAACGGTGATGTTCACAATTTTTTAAGTTAAAGTTATAAGGTAGGAACATAAAATACTGCAAAACCATCTCTGTACCAAAGCAAAACCTATCTACCTTTATTAGTTCAACAGTATTCCAAATATCCTACAGAAAAACTGAACTATTTAGAAAATACTTATCTAGCTCGAGCAGTCGCAATTAAAAACAATTACCTAATCGCGCACTTAAATAGTGACCCAATAAATAAAATAAACTTCCATTCTAGGTAGTTACTGCCGTGCTAGTAAATGGTAGTAATCGCTATAAATCTGGCAATGCATCGATAAACAAGACAGAGCCTATGGACATTTTACAACGGAACTCAACAAAAATAAGTTTCTAAATTCGTCCCACGCACGATAAATAAACGAATAATGATCACTGTACACAACGATTCCACATTTAAATTCTTCCAAGACCGCTGCAATTTGCATCAAATTAAAACACGTCAATTAAAAAAGCTACTCTGCTCTCACGATCGATGAAACAACGATATTTACAAGATTACCTTGAGCGTATGTAAACAATTGCAACGCCACCAACAAGAAAATCCAGTTTTTGATGCCGAATCGGCACATCCCTGTCCGACACATACTGCAACGCACTATAATAACACTGCGGGGTATTTTTTAATTCATCGTTATCACATTTTCACTCAAAAAACACAATTTTACGCGAAAAATTCATACAGCTTTTGAAAGCGCTGAGAACGATCCGCCATTTCCGTATACGAGAACCGGCGCACACAAAACCTCTGCTCAATAATGAAAGGGCAATGCCCCGTCGACAGGAGTTAAGTATCGAATCGAGTGAAGCTAGCCACAAGCTGCAATAGACGTCAAAATAGTAAAACGTCAAACAACCGGATGTTTGTTATTTTTTTAATAAAGTTGCCAGGTTATTTTCAATTCGTTGTTCATAACATTTAGCTTTTAATCTTGTATCTCTTTCACACTAATAATTTTACGAATGCTATTTCTTTTTTGCTAAACAACTATGGCAAACCATTACCATTAGTTGGTTCATTCATGTGAACTGTGTGTGTGAGTGAATTCAATCATCTCAATCTTTTGTGTTCCTTTTCGGCATAGCTATAAAAATTTTGTGCTTTCTTATTTTTTTCCTTATGCCGGTCTTGTTAGAGTTGACTTTCGCAAAACATTTTTTTCAAGCATTTTCATTAAACCACTATGAATTTGATTTCTTTTTAAGAATTTCAAGACAAATGATGAAATGTATGTAGCTAGGTACCGAACAAACTTTACTTTTTTATCAATGTAGGTAAGTAGGTACGCATAACTCTACCTTGAATTTATTTATATACGTAGGTATGTAGTTTAGTAGCGAATACCTCCTATATCTACTTACCACAACCTTACTATACCTACATAAGTACCTATATCCAGCAACAACTTCACTTCAACAAACTAATTAATACGAAGAATCTTATTATAAGGATGAGGGTAGAGAAGGGAGTGTTACATTGCATGATCTAATAAAGAAAATTAACTCTAAGCTGCTTGAAATACGACACTTGTTTCATTTGGCCTTAAAATGTTAAAATCAGGCAATTTTTCGCATAATCAAGCAATGATTTCAACTATAAGCAAGTTAAGATCACTGATTGGACGATATTGGCTGAAAATAGCCAAAACAATCTTAGTTACCAAGCTAAAATTATTACAGCCAATTATCGAGCACATAATGATGCTTCACACCTGTAACACCCAGATTTAGTCGCGGGCGGTTAACAAGTCTGATATAAAATAGGTAGCAGAACTAGTGAGATAACCCAGTAGTTATAAGCTAGGGTTTGTTTTTTAAGTCACAGAACTAGTGAGAGAAAATATCCCAGTAGTCCGGTTAACAAAACTGATCAACAGAACTACTGGAAATAAATGGATGCACGTGCAGCCAATCAAAAGAGGGAATTTTAATTATAATACAGAAACAAAAGTTTTGACAGTGACAGTTTAGCTTTAATTCAATTTTTGACATTCGGTAGAGGGACAAGGGGAGTTATGGCGAGGGGGAGCGGCTTCCAAATCTGGTGTAGAAATATCCACGGCCGTTGTTGTTATACCTACGTATTATCTCTAACTACTAGTCTTTTGTTTTTCTTTTTAAGCGAAACTTTGATTCTGTTTCCATTTCAATCGAAACTTATTTGTGAAACCTACAAACTATAGCAAAATTAGAGGCTTCCAACTCCAATACGGCTATCAGTAATGGAGTTGATCTATTCTATGAGGCGAAAGCCTCTGAAATGCGAACCGCCCCGCTATGACAGGTAAGTACTCTTTTTTTAGCTTGTTTTCTCTAATAAATCACTGTGCAATTGACGTGAAAACCCTGATAAATGCTTTAAACACTCCCTGCTCACCTCTTTTAGTGAGTTGTAGCTCAAAAAATTATAGATATCTTACTTTTTCAGTGCAACCGACACGGAGACAATTCGACCCATTTGCACGATATCCATAGCTAATATTATCGCGTTCTCGTCTCCGACGGAGCTGACTGACGTGGATGGAGACACCTGGGGCGGCCATGTGTATGTGTGTGACTTGGACACTCCGTGGGACAGCCACAAAGTCGCGAGCACCTCTCATCCTGTAAGTGTTCAGATAGGTCTTATAACCAGCAAGTTAAAGTTGAATTAGGCTGCCTGGTTGCCCCCTTATTCTCTATTTGAAAGTCACGAACATTTGACAAGTCAAGTGATCATCACAAGCTTGTTTTCTATACAGTAACTATATAATTTGCCAGTGAAAATCATTTAACTTGTCAAATGTTGGTCACCAAGATGGCCCAAGATTGTGTCTCCTTAGTCGCTGGGGCACAAATGTTTGTATGCTCTGCAAAAATTTGTGTCAGGTCTGGGTGTTTTCTATGTATAATATTTACAAAAACAAATTCAATTCAATTCAATATATTTTATTCCATTAAGATACAATTATTGTACACTTGGAAAAGTCATTTTATCATTTTTAAGGTGGTGGGGTTATTATAGTTTATAAAATACATTATAGGTACATAATACATTCTAAAGAAGAAAAAAAAAAAAACGAGTATGATTACATACAAAAGTCATCAGCTAAAGCTTCGTCAATGACATAATATGATTTTGACATTAAAAAACACCTTATTTTAGAATTAAATTCCTTAAAATCTAAATACCTTACGTCCAAAGGCAATTTATTAAAAATATATATGCTTACGCATAAAAAGCTGTTATCAACTTTAGCAAGTCTATGTTTTAGAACAACTATATTATGTTTATTGCGTGTATTGTAATTGTGAATGCCACTTTTTAATCTGAAATTGTCAATATGTAATTTAGCATAAATTAAATTTTGATAAATATATTCACAAGTAAATGTCATGATATCTAAATGCTTAAATTTTAGTCTACACGATTCTAATTTGTCAATTTGCAATATGAACCGTATCACCCGCTTCTGCAACACAAAAACTCTATTAGACTGCGATGCATTTCCCCAAGCCAGTATACCATACGTCATCAATGAGTGAAAATACGCATGGTATACAGCCTTGGCAGATTGTATATCGCTCAATTGTCTTATTGTTTTTATTGCATAAGCCGCAGACTTGAGTTTCCCTACTAGACTGTCAATATGGTTGTTCCAAGTCAATTTACTGTCAATTTGAATACCTAAAAATTTTACGTCATTTATTTTATTGATAGAATATTTAACAATTGTATTTTGAGCTGGTTCTGCCCCTTGAACATTTCCCAGAAAGAATCTAACAATGTTTGTTTTATCAACGTTTAAGAGTAAATTATTTGCCTTGAACCAATAATTAATGTTCAATATTAATTTATTTAGTTTCATACAAACTATTGTCACAAGGTCATTTATATAAATTATAAATAATAAGGGCCCTAAAATGGACCCTTGTGGAACACCCATTTCTATACCACTTGATTTGGCCTTAAAACCATTACATTCTGTAATTTGCTTTCTATTTTCAAGGTAGGACATGATAATGGAAAGCTCATTATTGCGAATACCATAGTGACTTAGTTTTGCCAGAAGAATTTTATGACATACACAATCGAATGCCTTAGAGAGGTCACAAAACAAGCCATACGCGTTTTTAGAGCTGTTCAAGTCCCAGAGAACTTTCTCTAACAGAGTAGTTATCACTTGAGCAGTGTTTTTTTTCTTTTGAAATCCGAACTGTCTACTTTTAATGATTTTGTTAGATTCTACAAAATATTTTACTGTATTTTCTTATGTAAATTCTAAGATTTTCATCATTCGTCAGTGTTAGGAGATAATATAAATTCTTAATATTAGCTTGTGATTTTTTTAAGCCTTGGGTTGCCCAGTCATTAAACGACTTTTTAACCCTTCTGCAGACTGTTTTAACTGGCATAGCCGTATCGAGTTGTAATAGGAATGTAGAAAAAAATCCTTAAAACAAGTTACATAACGATTTTTGAATTCATTATTAATATTTGATCTCAACAGTTGAATAGAATCATTATTAATTATACGTTTTCTTATATAAGTATTTTTAATAAGTTGAGTAACAGCACTGACAGCTATTATTTGAGCAAAATGATCAGACTGTACACCCATCAGTACATTTGAATTTAGGACATCTAAAGTTGAAAAAATATTGTCAATGCATGTTGCACTATGGCTGGTCAATCTTGTTACGTCATGAATTTTTTGTTTTAAGGTGTAACATCCAAGTAAGTCTAATAAAATATTACATTGATTACCGTCTATTTTAAAACCTACATTAAAATCACCACAAAGTATGATGTCTTTGTGAATATTCGACTTAGTCTTCGTCAGGGTACATAGACAAAGTTCTAGCTGGTCAAGAAACAATTTAAAGTCACCACAAGGAGATCTATACACGACAACAATTATATAATTTTTCATTTCTACACAACTAACCTCAAAATTTTTTTCTATAATAAGTTTATAAACATCTTTTCTAGGTTTAGCCTGGAGACCATTTCTAACTAAAATAGCTGTACCGCCACGGTCATATTTTTTTTTCTATAATTTGCACTTAAAATCTTATGGTCATTAAAATTACAAACAGATATTTCTTCTTCTTTCAACCATGTTTCCGTCATACAAAAAACATCGATATTTTCTTTCTCTAAAATGTCTGTGTGTAATATATCAGTCATGTAGTTCCCTTATGGGTTATCACAATCTCTGCTTACTTTGGGGCTAGATGATGTGATGTGAAAATGACCAGCATTATGAATTTGTAATGTTTAAAATGAATATTCCAGGTATCAGCCCTGGAGTGGGACATGGAAGGCAAACTGCTGCTCATAGCAACCTCTGTGGGTGATGTCTCCGTGCACGGACAGAAAGACTACCTACTTAACGAGTGGCAATGCTTGTATACTGCTAGTTTTCCTGGTAATTATTTGCTTTAATTTAATTCTGATAACTTGATATTATATTCAGACATAAATAAACACACAGAATAAGCAAGCATTTGGGTGATGATGGGATAATTATTAATTTATTAGATCAACACTCGAACGGCAATGGGCTTGCAACCTGTCATGTGGAATGATAACTACTATGTAAAATATGTGCATGTGCCAAATAATGTTGGATATGTCTCTGGCGGGGGTAGTCGGTATCTTTTTCTACTGCATAATAGATATCGTGAGTGTTTTATTTTTATCACTGGGGCTTCCATCGTGAGTGTTTTATTTTTATCACTCGAACACAATGCATATAAAAGAGGCTATCCCATTTATTGGCTACCGTCTTCAGGATGGCTTTAGCGATTGGTAAACAAAGAAATGGTCCTATTTTAGTCCCAAGCATTTTTGTGCCTTGTGAAAGAGCTATATATCAGCCGCCAAGCAGTCATGCTAGCATTCCTGTGTTCCGGAATGCTAGCATGTTTTGAAGGATATGGCTACTGCCACAGTAAAATTACAGGCACATGAAACTTTACACCCTTTTTTTTCAAACCATGCTACTTTAGGTCACTGATCAGTACTTAGTACATAGATATTAATAATAATAAATAATGTTTTTTCAGGTGAGCATATAATAAAAGCGGCGTTTTTCCACAACGGGCGGCGCTTGGTGATGCTCGATAAGAAACCAGATGCACCAATTACTGAAAGAATACAGGCACTGCGGAGTACCCCCACTATGAAAGGATTCGGGTTAGATTTTGCTACTTTTAATTCAATATAAACCTTTTAGTTTATTAAGAGCTGTGTTGGCCTAGGCTATCCCTCAAATTCCAATCCGGAGGTGAGTTCGAACTGGGTTGTGAACCATTGGATTGTTCAACAAGAAAAAAAATTGTGCGCATTAACACATGTTCAAAATGGTGTAGGAAAACATTGTGAGGAAACCGGCATGCCCTAGAACCAAATATTCAAGCCAGGTGCCATCGGTTAGTGTTCCAATAAGCGGTGATGAGCTTGCACTCTGTTACATGGAATGCTAACTATTTGCAAACCGCCAACAAGTGCCAAATGTAATGTTTACTGACTCTCTGACTATCTCGTTCTTGGTATCCTCAAAAATCTGCGCACTGAGTATGAAGCTGAGGACTTCATTTCATTTTGGGGAATACCGTCGTGAGCGTTTTTGTTTTGTTTAGTTTTCAACCGACTTCAGAAAAGGAGAAGGTTCTCAATTTGCGCGTAAAGTATGTTACGTTTTATTTTAGTAAATGTAACATAACGGGTGAACCAAATCGTTACATCTAAAAACTATAATACGATATGTGATATCTTCGCCAATTGTGAACCGATTTTAATGATTCTTTTTTTAATGGGCATGGTATACTTCAAGGGTCCACCCATAGAAATTTAATGAAAAATTCCACCCCTAAGGGTTATAATTATGGGGGATGAAATTTTATATTGGACTTTTTATCAACTACTCACGGGAAGTTGGTAAATATTTTAAGTCAGTTATTGTTTTTTCCTGATATAACAATTGTTGTGTTGTTTTGATGTACAATAAAGTATTAAATACATTGTTTGACGACCTCTGTGGCGCAGAGAACGAAGACGGGTTCGATTCCCGTCACAAGACCAATGTTTGTAATTATGATCTGTAAATATTTTTCGGGTCTGGGTGTTTTCTATCTATAATATGTATGCATTTACAAAAAAAAGTACATAAGTCTATCAGTCATGTAGTCCCCATAATACAAGCTTAGTTTGGGGCTAGATGATGCTGTGTGAAATATGTCCATCATTATTTATTTCATATTGTTTTTCAGCGGTGTGGCCTCCGAAGGTGCATGTATAATAACAGCGTCGGGTCTGATCGGGTCCGTGGTGCCCACCCCCGACTGTGCCGTGGCCGCGACCACCTGCGACTGCCTGCGACCGACCAGGGACCACGTCACGCACGCTAGCATCGCTTACAAAAGTAACTAAAACCCCTTCAAAATCATATGTTAAAAGCCCTACAAGTTTTAAAAACTCTTATGTATTTTTAAAAATATTGTTCGGTTGCCCTCATAATTTCTTACTTTATCACAGGCCAGTTACTGTCCACGGCTTCGCCCGCTTGGTACCTAAATAAAAAGTAGCGTTCGTAAGAAACGTACTCGCTCCGACCGGTTTTTCGTCGACTTACGTTGCAACATTTTAATTAGATCTTTAAAAAAAAACTAATTAAGGTACTCACTGATGCACCCATTATTAGGCACTACTTAAAGTGCCTAATAATGGGTACTAGTGCCAGTTCTGTTGTTTCATCTAGAGTTCACACTTAAAGGTCAAAAATCAGCTGTAAATAAAATAAAATAGGGCTGCCTCATGTTGTGTCTATGTATATTTTGGAGGAAAGTTTAAGAGGCATTCCATGAATGAAAAACTTCGAACTTTCTAAAGTCGTTGAATAAACGTTGTTCATCAAGACGTGTGGAATACGCCCCATTCGGCTTCATAGGGACAATCTGTTACACCCTGTATACAGCCTGAAAGTCCATTCTCAATATTGATGAAAAAAATTTTGAAATAAGATGATCAGTTTCGAAGATTACCTCCTACATACAAAGTTGATCGGTTTATAATAGTAATAGTCGATATAATATCAGTGTTTTGTGTTGCAGCGGGCAGCCTGCTGGTGGCGGCGCTGTGCGCGGGTGCGGGGGTTGCGGGGGGAGGTGCGGCGGGGGGAGGTGCGGCGGGGGGAGGTGCGGCGGGGGGTGGAGGCTGCGTGCGCGTGTTCGTGTGGTGTCCGCCGCCGCAGTCGGTGCAGCCGCTGCCCGCCGTCTATCTGCTCGACAACGACATACCCAGTACATACTCTTACATACATCACATTATATGAGCACTACAAACTTTGACAAAGTTGTACGATGTACGGTCTTATAGCTAATTAGCGTTCTCTACCAGATAACCTTTGTGTGCCTATGTTTCGAACAAATAAAGTAATTTGATTGTGTAATGAATTCCAGCGACGGTGGCGTGGAGCCAGCGCGAGGAACCCGACTCCCTGCTGATAGGGGGCGCCACTCTCACGCTATGGAAGTGCATCGAGAGAGCGCACCCTGTGCACAAACTATTATCCAAAGGTACTATAAATAAAACCCATAACGGAAAACTTCATTAGGGGAAAATTTCTCATTACATTATAACATATTAATCTATGAATATATGAATTATTAGTATAGATTCGTTGTAGATAGTAGATTGCACACAAAAAAATTTACAAAACACGGGGATTCATAAACGTGTAAGACACAAGGTTTTGTCAATAAAACTGACCTCTTCCAGACAACCTTTCGATGGACAGGATAAAATGGAATCATAAGATGGCGGTAGTATAGTCAGTGCGTAGATCTGTAAGGATACCAAGTGTTGGGTAATCAGAGACACGTTCAAACATTACATTTGGCACATGCCTGCAGTTTACAAGTAGTTTTAATTCCACGTAACCGATTGCAAGCCCATCTCCGCTTATTGGAACACTAACCGATGGCATACGCCTTCGAATTTTCGGTGCGACAACGGTTTCTTCATGATGCTTAAATAATAAATAAATTTAAAAAAGTTAAGAAAACAGAAATAAATACATAAAAATTGTCGATCTCGGTGGCGGACGAGTTGCTGAGATTTAAGAGGTGCGGGCTCGATTCCCGCCGCCAGAAAAATGTTTGCATGCTCTGCGGATACCGGGTCTGGGTGTCGCGGTACCTGATACCCCCGACACTTAATTCTAGTACAGGATCAGGAACTTCTGTAGAACATGCAAACATTAGTACTGCAGCGGGAATGGAACCCGCACCTCTCGCGTGGCACGTGGCTTCTTGTCTGTTAACCAGCTAGTTGGTTCCAGGGTCGATGCAAGGCAGCACTACGCCCGGCGGTGGGCAGAAACCAGCCTCCGATACATTTAACACTGTCGTAAGTAATAAACTTATCATATTTATATCTTCTATCAATCAATATATATAAAACTGTTCCCTAACTTACTGGCGGATCAACGCACAGCCTAAACCATAAGTCATAGAAGCATGAAACTTGGAGAGTATATTCCTCTTATGGTGTAGAGGTGCAATAAGAAAGGAATTTGGAAAATTCTATCCCTAAGGGGGTGAAAAGGGCTGAACCTTTGTATGAAAAATCGTATTCTTTCAACTTACAGTCTTGAAACTTCACATAAATATTCGTCAATCTAAATGATAAGAGTCGTATATAATAATTTCCCAAAAATACCCCTCAACGGGGATGTAGGGGGTGTCAAAGTAGAAAAGGTGAATCAACGCACAGCCTAAACCATACGTCCTAGAAACATGAAACTTGGAGGGTATATTCATCTTATGGTGTAGGGGTGCACTAAGAAAGGAATTTGGAAAATTCTACCTCAAAGGGGGTGAAAAGGGCTGCAAACATTTGTATGAAAAAATGGTATTCCTTGTACTTACAGTCTTGATTGATGCACCTATAAATTATCTATCCTACGCGAGTAAAACCGCGGGCATCGGATAGTTTATAACATATCTATTTTTAGAAGTAGTGAAGCTCATTGTGAAATACTTATTTCTGTCGGGAAGCAGTAATGCTCGCATTACTGTGTCCTGGTTTGAAGGTTATGGGTGCCGGTGAAATTACAGGCACATGAGACTTTTCACCCGTTATGTCTGGAATGCGGTGCTTACATTATTTTAGCTGTAATATACAGGGTGTAACAGAATGCCCCTATTAGCCCGTCATGGCGAACAACGTTTGTTCAACGACTTTAGAAAATTCGAAGTTTTTCATTCATGAAATGCTTCCTTAAGCCTTTCTCCAAAATGTACCTAGACACAACAGGCAGCCCCATTTTATATTTTATTTACAGCTGTTTGTTTGACCTTTAAGTGTGAACTGCCGCTAACTCTGACGTAGTTTGCGACAACCGCTTCCACCATCACTTTTAATTCTTCATTGTCAACGAGGGTCTCCGGCCGCCCACGGGGTTTGCTCTGTAGGTCAAAATATCCAGAACGAAAACGTTGAAACCAAAATCGTACCGTGTTTTCTTTTACTGTATCTTCCTCATACACATCATTAATCCTTCGAGCTGTTTCTGCAGCGCTGGTTCCTTGGCGGAACTCGTATTCAAAAATAAAGTGATATTTTAAGTTTTCCATAGTGTGAACAGAACGATGTCAAAGAAAAATCAAATGGCGCGAAAACAAATGTATCACTACATTCCAAACACAAATACACAAACCTAAATTTGAAATAAATGTATTTTAGGAATTCCTAACCAAACGCCAGATATTTGAGATCAAAGTGGCTAGTTAGACAAAACGCCAATTTCATAGGTAAGGACCTAATAGGTATTCCATGTGACATTATTATTATGGTATTTCCTAGCGGTGTTTTCCTTCACCGTTTAAAAGCATGGCATTGTGCACATACATTTTGGAAATAGAAAAATCCAAGATTCGATCCCACTAGACCACCAGTGTAAAAACCTAAATGACCTATAATGTAAAATTGTTTTTTTTTTGAGCCAAAGATTTGTTTGATTACGCGATATCATTTTATTAATGGATAGAAAAGTATTTTTATTTGTTTTCGTATTTCTCGAAATGAAAACATGTAACTTTACCACCATGTGTGCTTCTTTCAATTACTATTACATATTACTATTTGACACGAGATCACAAATATAATTATTGAACTGCAACATTGTACTCAGAAACTAAACTCAAAAATGGTGGTTATTGTGTCTGCTTAACTTATCTTCATTTTGATGGGAACTGCCTGCTTGGTTGCAATAAAAAAATGGGATGGCGTAATAAAGTTCATTTTTAAAAGTAACAATTTAAAACTAAACCTAGTTCTCTTCCACCCTGATGAAGTTTCCCGACTTGGAGCCGACTTGAATATTTTTAAAATGGCATCGTACACGCCTGATTATGGCCAATTGGCTATGTGTGTGGGTGCGACGCTATAAGAGGTTACGTGTGTGTGTATAATAACAGATATACCTACACAAATAGAAAACAAACGCTTAGGGTTGTCGCAAATTTCTAAGATAGTATAGGAATTTCAAATACGATGTATTCAACCTTGCACACGTCAAAGTATTCACGTGCTTGATCGGAACATTTTTACAATGGTATTTTTTACACGTTGTGTATAATTTTTCAAATTACTTTGTAAACAAGCATATGGGCCGCCTGTTGGTAAGCGGTTACTGTAACCTATGGACACTTGCAACATCAGAGGTATCACTCGTGCTAGTACCGCAGGGATCAATTCTTGGACCATTTTTTTTCTTAGTATACATTAATGATCTATCCATTCAATGGGGTCCTTACATTGATAAGTTATCGAAGACACTTAGTTCTGCGGCATATGCAGTCAAAAAGATCGTGGACACAGCTAGACTAGTTTACTTCAGCTACTTCCACAGCATTATGTCGTATGGTATACTGCTGTTGGGGAGTGCTACAGATATAAATATCGTTTTTGTTCTGCAAAAGAGGGCTGTTCGAGCAATTTATAATATGGGCCCCAGAGAATCACTTCGCTAAAAGTTTAAAGAAATAAATATAATGACATTCCCTTGTCAATACATTTATGAAAATCTGATGTATGTCCACAAAAATATAAATTTGTTTAAGAAAAAAAACAATCACAATCACAATGTTAATACTAGAAATAAAGATAAACTCGCTGTTGCCACTTGTACACTCCATAAAGTTAGTAAATCGTTTAAAGGGCACGGTGTACGCTTTTATAATAAACTCCCAAGAGATATACAAAAACAAATTTAAAAACGTAATTAAACAAAAACTTTATAAAAAGGTATACCATAAAAAATCTGATTATTTAGATGACAAAAACTTAGGATTGAAAATGCCCCTCGAACCTATTGTTTTAAAAAAGAATAACCAGCCTTATTTTCTTGCCATCCTTTCCTGGCTTGGTCGCGAAAGAGCAGGCAGTAGATAAACACCGACGTTTCAAAGTGATCCTTGTGATTTTAATGAATAAATGAAGTTTGACTTTGACGTTGCCATAAGACATAATGTGTGTAAAGTCTCATGTGCCTTTAATTCCATCGGCACATATACTGATCAGACTGGAACACAGCAATGCAAGCGAGTCGTAGGACCTGATGATTAATTCGGGTGGGATACAGAGTGCATTGTCTGCATTCGTGTAATCATGGCTTAGGGAAAGTTCGGCCGAGTTTCGGTAAAGCCTTTTGTACGTAAGTCTCTTATGGTATTCGTTTCGGGGCAATTGTAATAATTTGGATAGTGTTGATGTTGGGTAATCAGATAGTGGTCGTGCGCAGGTGTGGCAGAAGGCGGCAGCGGGCGGGGCGGCGGGCGGGGCGGTGTGCGTGAGCTGCGCGCGGAATGCGGCGCCGCACGCGGTGGCGGCGGCGCGGGACACGCTGCTGCTGCTCGCCAGGGACTCGCTGCATCTGGTATCTCTACCTTTCATTATTGCGGGCGGGGCGGTGTGCGTGAGCTGCGCGCGGAATGCGGCGCCGCACGCGGTGGCGGCGGCGCGGGACACGCTGCTGCTGCTCGCCAGGGACTCGCTGCATCTGGTATCTCTACCTTTCATTATTGCGGGCGGGGCGGCGGGCGGGGCGGTGTGCGTGAGCTGCGCGCGGAATGCGGCGCCGCACGCGGTGGCGGCGGCGCGGGACACGCTGCTGCTGCTCGCCAGGGACTCGCTGCATCTGGTATCTCTACCTTTCATTATTGCGGGCGGGGCGGTGTGCGTGAGCTGCGCGCGGAATGCGGCGCCGCACGCGGTGGCGGCGGCGCGGGACACGCTGCTGCTGCTCGCCAGGGACTCGCTGCATCTGGTATCTCTACCTTTCATTATTGCGGGCGGGGCGGCGGGCGGGGCGGTGTGCGTGAGCTGCGCGCGGAATGCGGCGCCGCACGCGGTGGCGGCGGCGCGGGACACGCTGCTGCTGCTCGCCAGGGACTCGCTGCATCTGGTATCTCTACCTTTCATTATTGCGGGCGGGGCGGCGGGCGGGGCGGTGTGCGTGAGCTGCGCGCGGAATGCGGCGCCGCACGCGGTGGCGGCGGCGCGGGACACGCTGCTGCTGCTCGCCAGGGACTCGCTGCATCTGGTATCTCTACCTTTCATTATTGCGGGCGGGGCGGCGGGCGGGGCGGTGTGCGTGAGCTGCGCGCGGAATGCGGCGCCGCACGCGGTGGCGGCGGCGCGGGACACGCTGCTGCTGCTCGCCAGGGACTCGCTGCATCTGGTATCTCTACCTTTCATTATTGCGGGCGGGGCGGCGGGCGGGGCGGTGTGCGTGAGCTGCGCGCGGAATGCGGCGCCGCACGCGGTGGCGGCGGCGCGGGACACGCTGCTGCTGCTCGCCAGGGACTCGCTGCATCTGGTATCTCTACCTTTCATTATTGCGGGCGGGGCGGCGGGCGGGGCGGTGTGCGTGAGCTGCGCGCGGAATGCGGCGCCGCACGCGGTGGCGGCGGCGCGGGACACGCTGCTGCTGCTCGCCAGGGACTCGCTGCATCTGGTATCTCTACCTTTCATTATTGCGGGCGGGGCGGCGGGCGGGGCGGTGTGCGTGAGCTGCGCGCGGAATGCGGCGCCGCACGCGGTGGCGGCGGCGCGGGACACGCTGCTGCTGCTCGCCAGGGACTCGCTGCATCTGGTATCTCTACCTTTCATTATTGCGGGCGGGGCGGCGGGCGGGGCGGTGTGCGTGAGCTGCGCGCGGAATGCGGCGCCGCACGCGGTGGCGGCGGCGCGGGACACGCTGCTGCTGCTCGCCAGGGACTCGCTGCATCTGGTATCTCTACCTTTCATTATTGCGGGCGGGGCGGCGGGCGGGGCGGTGTGCGTGAGCTGCGCGCGGAATGCGGCGCCGCACGCGGTGGCGGCGGCGCGGGACACGCTGCTGCTGCTCGCCAGGGACTCGCTGCATCTGGTATCTCTACCTTTCATTATTGCGGGCGGGGCGGCGGGCGGGGCGGTGTGCGTGAGCTGCGCGCGGAATGCGGCGCCGCACGCGGTGGCGGCGGCGCGGGACACGCTGCTGCTGCTCGCCAGGGACTCGCTGCATCTGGTATCTCTACCTTTCATTATTGCGGGCGGGGCGGCGGGCGGGGCGGTGTGCGTGAGCTGCGCGCGGAATGCGGCGCCGCACGCGGTGGCGGCGGCGCGGGACACGCTGCTGCTGCTCGCCAGGGACTCGCTGCATCTGGTATCTCTACCTTTCATTATTGCGGGCGGGGCGGCGGGCGGGGCGGTGTGCGTGAGCTGCGCGCGGAATGCGGCGCCGCACGCGGTGGCGGCGGCGCGGGACACGCTGCTGCTGCTCGCCAGGGACTCGCTGCATCTGGTATCTCTACCTTTCATTATTGCGGGCGGGGCGGCGGGCGGGGCGGTGTGCGTGAGCTGCGCGCGGAATGCGGCGCCGCACGCGGTGGCGGCGGCGCGGGACACGCTGCTGCTGCTCGCCAGGGACTCGCTGCATCTGGTATCTCTACCTTTCATTATTGCGGGCGGGGCGGCGGGCGGGGCGGTGTGCGTGAGCTGCGCGCGGAATGCGGCGCCGCACGCGGTGGCGGCGGCGCGGGACACGCTGCTGCTGCTCGCCAGGGACTCGCTGCATCTGGTATCTCTACCTTTCATTATTGCGGGCGGGGCGGCGGGCGGGGCGGTGTGCGTGAGCTGCGCGCGGAATGCGGCGCCGCACGCGGTGGCGGCGGCGCGGGACACGCTGCTGCTGCTCGCCAGGGACTCGCTGCATCTGGTATCTCTACCTTTCATTATTGCGGGCGGGGCGGCGGGCGGGGCGGTGTGCGTGAGCTGCGCGCGGAATGCGGCGCCGCACGCGGTGGCGGCGGCGCGGGACACGCTGCTGCTGCTCGCCAGGGACTCGCTGCATCTGGTATCTCTACCTTTCATTATTGCGGGCGGGGCGGCGGGCGGGGCGGTGTGCGTGAGCTGCGCGCGGAATGCGGCGCCGCACGCGGTGGCGGCGGCGCGGGACACGCTGCTGCTGCTCGCCAGGGACTCGCTGCATCTGGTATCTCTACCTTTCATTATTGCGGGCGGGGCGGCGGGCGGGGCGGTGTGCGTGAGCTGCGCGCGGAATGCGGCGCCGCACGCGGTGTAAAAAAATCTTACTAATTTCTCAACTAATATCAATCAGAATATTAATAACAGTATTTTGTTAAATTTAAAAAAATATTTAAATAAAATTGCTCTTATGAAATTCACAATTCTGGGCAAAAATCTTTAATATAGTATAGTTACAACAAAGATTTGATTATTTTTCTGTTGTTTCCAGATAAGCAGTCGTCCGATAGCGAGGAGCGGCGTGCCTCCCCTCGCCCCCGAGCGCCCCGCGCCCTCCTCCGCCTCGCCCCCCAAGAAACCTAAATACGGCACTGGACAATTACCAGTAACTATCTCTATTCAACACGCACGTTTTGCTCTTAAATATAAAAACATATTTTTCTATATTGTACTTGTGATTAAAACGTCCTTAAACCAACAATTTTAAGACATATGTCATCAGTTAGTGTTCTACGACGGGCTTGCAACCTGTCATGTGGAAAGCTAACTACTTGTAAAACGCGGGCATGTGACAAAACTAAATGTAATGTTTGAATTTGTTTGGAATTTTCGCTGCATTGGAGTCAGATCAGCACAACCTAATTACAAGTAGATACATCACAAGCATAATTAGATTTTTTTAGAAAAAATTGAAACCGACTTCCTAAATAACGGGAAGTTGATAAAAGTTTAGTATGAAATTTCATTCCTCATTTATTCACCCTCAAGGGTATTTTAATAAAATTTATATGAATTTAAATGATAAAAAAAATAATTATTAAAATCAGTCCACAATTGTCGAAGATATCGTAATATACACACAAAAAAACTACCGACGAATTGAGAACCTCCTCCTTTTTGAGGTCGGTTGAAAGTCGTTCGAACCGCTTTCTCGAATTTAATTTTACAAACGACAGCGGTTATGAGATTGGCAATTGTCGAATTGTTTCAGAGTGGCTCGTCGGCGGGCACGGTGTGCCACGTGGAGGTGTCCGCGCTGGGCGGGGTGGCGGTGTGCGTGGACTCCCACGCGCAGTTGCACGTGTACCGGCTGCCCCCCCTCCCCCTCCCCCTGCCCCTGCCCCTCCCCCTGCCCCTGCCCCACCACCCGCACGCTCACTCGACGCCCGCGCACACTGACATACGTGAGTTGCACTAACCTTAATAACTTGTTAATAACTCTCTGTATATGTTTACAGTTACTTTACTTTTATCTATTTATTTTGGCGCATATTACACGTTACAAACAACAAAATATATATTCATATAGTAAAAACGGAAATTTTCACGTACTGCACTATCGTAGTGCCCGGCGCGACGCGGAGGGAGAAAGTCGCGATCACTCACCCTGATGAAGACTCTCGGAATGAGTCGAAACTTAGTCGGTGCCTTCACCGATAGTACAGTACGCGAAAATTCCCGTTTACAATATGTATAGTCAAGTTCACGATAGTTTTTGGAATAAAAAATATATACATAACTAGAATTCAGTTTTGATCTGCGGCTCGGAATATACCTCGTGTGTTCATAAGTCTTGAGACACAGTAAAACTAAAATATTTTTGGAGCTAAGTTGAGTATTCATTTATTGGATATTAAAATTAAAACTACTGACATCTAGATCTGTATTTAAAAATAAATCATTCAAAATGGCCGCCTTTGCATTCAATGCAGGCCTTCAAACGCGTGCGCCATTCATCTATGGCGGCACGAATCTTTTCAATGGGAATCCGTTTCGATTCTTTAATAAGGGCTCGCTTGAGAGAATCCAGGTTTGGGTGAGACTTTCTGCATGCCCTCAGCTCCAATTCCGTCCATAAAGAATAATCCAAAGGATTCAAGTCAGGGCTTGACGAGGGCCAATCTTCGCTCCGAATGAAGCCTGGCAAATTGGCCTCCAGCCAACGTTGGGTAGTCTTAGCTTTATGGGAGGGAGCAGAGTCCTGTTGGAAAACCCAGTATTTTCCAGCGAATAGCGTATCATTTCAGTTTAAAGAATTTATTTCTCAAAAGAACACAGTTCACTTAAATGAGAATGTATATACATTATTCTTAAGCTTAATATCTTAACTAATTAATATGCAGGTAATACTATAATTGTAATACATAGGTAGTTAGCTAGTAAGTTAAGTTTTAGTTTAATAATTTTTAGAGTGACATTTGGTACCGTTTGTTTAACAGATTTCGTCATAAATATGTTGTTTTAATCTTTTCCTAAATATGTGCATTGATAAACAGTTTTTGATGTTATCAGGTAAGTTATTATAAATCTGCGCACCTTCATACATAATGTTTCGTTTTCCATAGTTGGTCCGTGGATTCCTTAGTTTTAACTTATTTTTATTTCTTAAATTGTAGGTGTAGGTTTTCTTTGTTAGTGTGATCTGTGTATGTATTTTATTAGTTACTATTTTCCTAACAAGGATGCAAGTGAGGTAAGTATATAGCTGGTTGATATTAAAAATTTTGGTTTCCTTGTAAATAGTATGTGTGCTAGTTAGGTAGTCATATTTGTATAGAACTTTAATTAATTTATTTTGAGATATTTGTAGTGATTTTAGATTTGACACTGCCGCCGTACCCCATACTTCTAGTAGATATTGCAAATGAGATTTAGCCAGGGAATTATAAATAGTCGTTCGAACTTTACGTGGCAGGCATCCCACGGACCTACGCAGTGCACCCGTTAGTGAGACTATTTTATTTCTTACTAGTTCGATATGAGATTGCCAATTTAGGCGGTCGTCGAGTATGAGACCTAGGTACTTCTCTTGTCGCGAGCGATGTATTATCGAACCACCTATAGTAAGTGACGGAAATTGAGGGATTTTTTTATTTTTAGCTGCGAAAACCATATATGAGGTTTTTTTTGCGTTTACTGTCATTAGATTGCTCTGACACCAGATGTTAAATTTAAATAAATCCGCCTGTGCATCTTTTACCAGCTCACCGAGGTTGGGGCCGAAGTAGAATAGGCAGGTATCGTCGGCGTATAAAGTGACGTGCCCCTTTAGTCCTATTTTGCTTATATTATTGATATATATTAAAAAAATTAAAGTTCCGACAATGGACCCTTGAGGAATTCCGTAGGTTATTTTTTGACGACTACTTTCACTATTTCCTATCTTTACGACTTGGTACCTATCGGCTAGGTATGATGCAAATAGTTTTAGTGCTGTATTTTTAATTCCTAAGTCATAAAGTTTTTTTAAAAGGATATCATGGCTGATGGTGTCGAACGCTTTTTGAAAATCAATAAATATACCTAAACAATACGATTTTTCGTCTATATTTACTTTAATTTTGGTTGTTAAATCAATAGTTGCCGACAAAGTATTCGACCTCGGTCTAAACCCATACTGATGCTCGTATAGGTAGTTTATTTTTGTAAGATGATGCTCGAGCCGATTGTACATAACTTTCTCAAAGATCTTAGAGATAGCGGGTAAGACCGATACGGGTCTGTAATTACCAGGGTCGGTTTTATTGCCCGATTTGAAAATGGGGGTTACTTTGGCAATTTTTAAACTATCCGGGAACAAACCTTCTTGGAGGCATTTATTAATACAATTAGTTAGTGTCGGTATAATTGTGTGGGAAATACATTTTATCGATTTGGTGCTTATTCCATCCAGCCCGGTGCTGGAGGACGAGTCAAGGTTGTGTATTATTTTATAAATCTCGTCTTCGGTACAAGGTCGTAGGCAGTGCATTTCGTCGGGCGGGTGGTTTTGTTGGTAGGTGAGTGTGTAGTAGGCATTCTTTGAATAAGTAGTCGGGATATCTTTAGCTAATTTTGCACCTATTGTTGAAAAAAATATGTTAAAGTGTTCGCAAATTTGAATGGGATCGGTGACATCTACATCTTTTATTATTAATTTAGCAGGTAAAGCGGGGTTTTGCATTTTGTTTGTAACTAGCGAGTTGATCAGGCTCCAAATTTTTTTGGGGGTCTTACACTGGTCGAACTCTTTGCTAAAGTATTTTTCTTTTGTAGTTTTGATCAACATACCTACTTTGTTTCTTTCTATTTTAAAATTACTTTTAAGTGTATTGTTTTTAGAGTCTGTTTTTAGTCGTGTCCATAAAATATTTCGTGTGTTTATTGCGTCAATAATTGGTTTATTTATCCAGTCGTCCCTAGGTCCGTTTAGTATTTTTGTTTTTAGTGTTTTGTTTTTATCTAAGTAGCTTTTTATAAAATACTGTAAAGTAGAATAGGTACAATCAGTTGCTAGGGAACTTAGATTATTTTCTATGTCTACGTATAGTTGGGGGTAGTCTATGGCTTCGTATTGCATTCTTTGTTTATGACAGTGCTTTTGTTTGACGTGTTCTAAGGTCAATTGTTTGTGGTCGGATAGGCTTGAGTTTACAATTGTAATATTGTACGAAGAGTTGAACATATCTGTGCATATGTGGTCAATGATCGTTTTCGTAGTGGTACTCTGACGGGTACAGTAGTCCGGCTCGATTTTGTTAAGAACTTGGTATCCACTTTCTTGTAGCATTAGAAGGTAATTTCGTGTGTCGCTGTCGTTGCTAGTCAGTAGGTCGATGTTAAAATCACCAAACACGATACTATTCTTGCGGTTTTCTATTTGTTGAGAATAGGTTTCTAGAAATTGCTTGGTATTCTTCTTATCAGGTTTGTAGATTGCACCCAGGTGAAGTTTGTAGCGATGTATGTATATCCATAGGTAGTTAGTTCCATCTATTATTGTGTTCTGTGTTAGGTCGTAAGATAGGCTTTTGTGTATGTAGATAGAAACTCCTCCTCCCTTTTTGTCTTTTCTTATACTGTAGGCATGCGAATACTCTGGTAAAGAAAACAATTTGGCTTCTTCATCCGATTTAAGCCAACTTTCTGTTATTACTATAAAGTGGGTGATACAGTTCATTGCCTTTATGATACATTGCAATTCATCGAATTTTCCTTTTGTTCGTATACTGCGCATGTTAGTGTAAAAAAACTTGAGTGAAGATGGGGCGTAAAATATATTGTCGTAGGTAGGTTTAATGTAGTGGTAGGTATTTGTTGTATCGTTTCTTCCAGGTGTAGATTTTATTAGTTTTTTGAAAGGTATTTTACTATTTTTGGAATCCCTTTGACGTATTTTATCCCGATGTCCAGTTCCCCGTTCTTTTCTCGGGTCTTTAGTTTCTCCTGGATTGTGTGAAGGTAGGCTTTTTGCGCCGGGGTTTGGTCTGCGTAGACTCGAACATTAGTATTTTCGGGCAGCTTAGATTTATTCCGTAGAGTAAATTTTACTTCCTCTGCTGATTGGAGGGAGACTTTAATTAAACGTGTTTTATCTGGGTTATATTTTCCGAGCCTTGAATATTTTAATGGTGTAGGACAATCCTTGTTTTCGTGGATTTTTTTTAGTATTTCCATGACTTGGTCCTGGTCGTGTTGTTGTCGGATCTTTGGGTTCTTTTCTATAGGCTCCGGGATACCCACAACAATAATATTGTTCATGCGTCGTTGGCGCTCTTCAAGCTCGAGAAACATATCTTCTTGAGATGCGTAAGAGGTGCTACACACGCCCGAGGTCGGGGGTGTTTGCTCGCTTTGTAGATGAGTAGTTTTTATCAATTTGACATCACTCTCTAAGGATTTTAGTTTGTCACGAATACCAATATTTTCGGTCTTGATATTGGATACCTCCTGGTTAATATCGTTGTATTTTAGAGTCAAATTATCGGTAGTATCCCGCATAGTTTTTATTTCATCCCTAATTTCTGCAAGGTTCTCCTTTAACTCGGCGATGTCTTCCTTTTGTTGGATTGCAAAACCCTTGAAAAATACCATCATTTCTTCGCGAAACATGGCTAGTTCTTCTTTAATGATGGCCACATCGGGGTCCGGCTGCTTTCGTTTGCATATCGGTGTAAAGTTCCTGGTCGGTGTAAGGAATTCTGAGGTTCCCGGTGAGCGGAGGTCGGGCTCAGATAAGACAGTGTGGAGACTCTTATTCCTTGGTGTATGCAGTGTACATGTATTAACGCCGTCGAGGTCGGGTTCGGATAAAACAGCGTCTAGTTTCTTGTTTTTTGGCGAGTGTTGCGTACACATCTTTATGCCACCAGTGCCGCTGCACAATGCGCCAGTAACACGAGAGGGAAGATGGCGTCTCACTTTCGCACCGCTAGCTGCGTTTGCGCTGTGACTACTATGTGTATTCTGTGACGGCTCTTCGGAGCTATGAAGACGTAAATCCAGTAGTGGTGCACAAATGAAATTCACTTATATTCCAATACAATTAGAACTGTTTTTGGGAGAGCCCGTATTTTTTTTATTTTTTGACGAGTAATTATTTGCAACGAATAAACGCGTGCACTGGTCGGGGGCTGGCACGGTATCATTTAATGGTTTAACCACCGCTTCCAATATGTCGGTTTGGTAATTTTGTGCCTTCACCTTGACGCCTTGCTGGCAAAAATGAAGCGAAGTGACCCCCTCGTATGAAACACCCCACCAAACCATCACACTTGCTGGATGATGAGTGCGCTGGACATTGCGTACAGATGGCTGGACGTCCTTTGAACTTCTGGCGTAAACCTTATTGTTCTGCCGGTTAAACTTTTCTTCCACCGTGAAGATCTTTTCATCGGTAAACAGGATATTTTTTGGATCGTGTCTCTTCAATAGGTTCCGACATCGTTCCAGTCGCAATTTACGAAGACGCTCGTTTAAATAATGCACTTTCCTTCGACTGTAGGCCTTTAGTTTAAGATCATATTTAAGTATCCTGTTCACCGATATTCGCGAAATGTTGGTCTGCAGAGCTAATTTCTTTTGAGTCCGGCAAGGGTTGCGACGAATTCGCTCTCTGATTACTTTGATGTTGGCGGGCGTCCTTACAGACCGCGGGCGGCCACATCTTCCACGGTCTTCTAAAGAGCCGGTCTCCTTGTACCTCTTTATGGTATAATACACAAAGTTCCGACTACATCCCAAACTTTGGATTTCACTAAAAACTTGCATTGGTTTTTTTCCTGCTTGAAACAGTGAAATTACAGTCGCACGCAAATCTTTTGTTGGCGCCATTTTCACGGAGAATGAAACAAATATTCAAATGTATATTTTTTCTGATTCAAAACATTTGAAATTTAAAATTTTAAAAGTTTAAAAAAGGTTGCATGAATTACTTTCTTTTTAAATTAATTAAATAAGTTCGTCTCAAAACTTATGAACACACGAGGTAACTTATGTGCGCACAGCTAAACAAAATTACAGTGTTGAGCAGACGAAAAGCATACCTTCATACTTATGCTTGAGGGTCTAATTAATAAAAATCAATAAAAAAACAAAAATGTTTGTACTAACAGTGCACTAGCTTTATTAACAGTCCTCCCTTAAGAAAATTAAAAAGCTTCTTTTTTAAGAACCTCATTGAATACTGTAAAATCTCTTCTTGGCAAATTAACTATTTCCATCCCATATTAACTGTCTCCTTGCCAAATTAACTATTTCTTTCCCAAATTAACTGTCTCCTTGCCAAATTAACTATTTCCTTCCCAAATTAACTGCCTCCTTGCAAAATTAACTATTTCTTTCCCAAATTAACTGTCTCCTTGCAAAATCAACTATTTCTTTCCCAAATTAACTGTCTCCTTGCCAAATTAACTATTTCCTTCCCAAATTAACTGTTTTCTTACCAAATTACCTATTTCTTTCCCAAATTAACTGTCTCCTTGCCAAATTAACTATTTCCTTCCCAAGTTAACTGCCTCCTTGCCAAATTAACTATTTACTTTCCAAATTAACTGTCTCCTTGCAAAATCAACTATTTCTTTCCCAAATTAACTGTCTCCTTGCCAAATTAACTATTTCCTTCCCAAATTAACTGTTTTCTTACCAAATTACCTATTTTCTTCACAAATTAACTGTCTCCTTGCAAAATTAAATATTTCCTTCCCAAATTAACTGTATCATTGCCAAATTAACTATTTCTTTCCCAAATTAACTGTCTTCTTGCCAAATTAACTATTTACTTCGCAAATTAACTGTCTCTTTGCAAAATTAACTATTTCTTTCCTAAATTAACTGTCTCCTTGCCAAATTAACTATTTCCTTTCCAAATTAACTGTCTCTTTCCCAAATTAACTATTTCCTTCCCAAGTTAACTGTCTTTTTACCAAATTAACTATTTCCTTCCCAGATGAACTGTCTCCTTGCCAAATTAACTACTTCCTTCCCAAATTAACTGTCTCCTTGCCAAATTAACGATCTACTTGATAAATTAATTGTAGTTAATGCAATATGTCCTTGTTTGCACGTGGACATAATCTTATTCCAAAATATGACTCTTGACAAAAAGATAAAAAAAACATGACATGTGATTATTTTATATTAATTTGGCATTGATCGATTATAATGATTAATATACAATTATAATGATGAAATTTAAATATGATTTTTATTATTACATCAATATGCCTCATAAATAGAGCATTCGGTAACATTTGCAGCAACTTCCCTGGCGGTGCAGTATGCCCACTCCTTGTTGGAGTACTCGATGGTCTCTGGGACGGACTGTCTCGACGTGTTGCTGTCTTTAAAGCCGCCTGTCATAGAGCCTCTGTACGAGAGGTATGATCTCACATCTGACATTACATCATTTGTTTTATAAAGTTTTTTTTATATACACAGCATCATCTAGCCCCAAACTAAGATCTTGTAATATGGGAACTACATGACTGATATACTACTTATATACATTTTTTTTGTTAATACGTACATACATATAGAAAACACTCTGACCCGAGACAAATATCTGAAGATCATTCAAACATTTGTCGTATAGTCAGCATGTTTTGAAATCATGACTAAACTTGTTAAGCACTTAAATCTGACTAATTCGACACTAAGAAATCTTAGTGAAATAAAGATATATCTTTATTTTGTTGAAGTTAATAAAAGAGAGTGATAGATAAAATTAATTTTAGTTGGTGTACAAGAGAATCGACGCCAGTATTAAGTAAATTGAATAGTAGGTACTTGTATAATATTGTGAACTGTTTCAGATTGACGGAGTCCTTCCAAAGGCAGCCGGCTTCCTTCCAGCAGTACTACTACCACAGCTGGCTTAAACTAAGGATAGCACTCTGCAGGTCAGTTATAAGGCTTTTAGGATACCGTAGGCCGACGGGGAACCCTTCCAAAACACTGATTATACTTTCAAATATTTAAACGTTGTTTTATTTTAAACAAAGTTCAGAATGTGTTTGTGTGTGTGTGTGTGTGTGTGTGTGTGTGTGTGTGTGTGTGTGTGTGTGTGTGTGTGTGTGTGTGTTACTATGTGTATAATGGTGTACATATTTGTGTGATGTAATTGAGTGTGATAAGTTGAATACTGTTTGGTGTTGATTTCAGAATCTGTCCGACTCTGCAAACAAGCGCGTCTTCGCTGACTTGCATTCAGATGTGCAACGCTGTGCTGTCCGCGTGTAGCGCGGCCCTTAGGCCGGAGTTGGCGCTGCCCATACTAGACGACGACACAGATAAGGTCATTTACAAATCAATTTTTTGTTAAACTCTGTTTATTTTAGTAGTATTTTTTGTAAACAGCCTCCCACGGTACAGGCTAGGTCCCTATGGGACCACCAGAATGACAAAATTGTAGACTACTTGGTGGCAAATAAAGATATATGTAAATTTATGAATTGATGTATGTGTTGTTTCAGTTAGTTGAGGAAAATGTGGATGTAGAACATTTTATATACTAAAAATAAGAAACTCCTTTTATGGAGTCAGTTAAAATTTCAAAACGCAAATGAACGATATCTAAGAATACGAGGATGTCTTTGATTAAGACGGGGTGGAACTTGAATTTGAGTTTTTTTTGAAAAGGATTGATATAGCTTTTGTGACTATGCAAATAAGGTTAGAATCAGCTTGTTCATATAACGTTAATTGCTTTATGGTTACGCGTAAAAATGTCACGTACTTGAGTGTTTTTTATTTCGATATCAAAAAATCTTAAAGAAACTGAATGATCAAAACTTCTAATGATAGTATAGTTAACTTATAGTTTAAATAATGTTATTGTAGCTTGCATTATTGAAAACTGTGGCACGCCAAATTATTAATTAAAAAAGGGGTATTTTAGGGCGATATTATTTTGGGGATACCAAGCGAGTATTAAAATTTCTGTTCGTTTAAGAATTTGCTATTTATTCTACTCTAAACCATAATATCAAAGTCAAAGTCAATAGGTTTTTATCAATTAAAATCACAAAGATCAAATAGAAACGTCAACGTATAAACTACGTGAAATTAACATTTTAAAGTGATTCTCTCTCGTGTTTTTATTATTTATTTAAATCGTGTTGCTTTACATTTTTTTAACGTCATACAATGTGATAAAAAATCACACTTTTCAGCCCACCCCGCCTTAACCTCTTTTACTTTTAGTGCAGGCGGCATAAACGGTTCAATAACATCGTTTCAGAGCGTCGCCACACTGGAGGCTAAGCCGGAGCTGATAGCCGAGCCTGCGCCGCTGTCCGCGCTGCGGCTGGGCTTGCAGCGAGCGCTGGACGTCGCCATCACCGCCGTGTCCCAGCAGCCGAGGACGATGCAGACGCACGGGTAACCGCGATCATTCTACTGACCCGGAGCTGATAGCCGAGCCTGCTGTCTCATCACCGCCGTGTCCCAGCAGCCGAGGACGATGCAGACGCACGGGTAACCGCGATCATTCTACTGACCCGGAGCTGATAGCCGAGCCTGCTGTCTCATCACCGCCGTGTCCCAGCAGCCGAGGACGATGCAGACGCACGGGTAACCGCGATCATTCTACTGACCCGGAGCTGATAGCCGAGCCTGCTGTCTCATCACCGCCGTGTCCCAGCAGCCGAGGACGATGCAGACGCACGGGTAACCGCGATCATTCTACTGACCCGGAGCTGATAGCCGAGCCTGCTGTCTCATCACCGCCGTGTCCCAGCAGCCGAGGACGATGCAGACGCACGGGTAACCGCGATCATTCTACTGACCCGGAGCTGATAGCCGAGCCTGCTGTCTCATCACCGCCGTGTCCCAGCAGCCGAGGACGATGCAGACGCACGGGTAACCGCGATCATTCTACTGACCCGGAGCTGATAGCCGAGCCTGCTGTCTCATCACCGCCGTGTCCCAGCAGCCGAGGACGATGCAGACGCACGGGTAACCGCGATCATTCTACTGACCCGGAGCTGATAGCCGAGCCTGCTGTCTCATCACCGCCGTGTCCCAGCAGCCGAGGACGATGCAGACGCACGGGTAACCGCGATCATTCTACTGACCCGGAGCTGATAGCCGAGCCTGCTGTCTCATCACCGCCGTGTCCCAGCAGCCGAGGACGATGCAGACGCACGGGTAACCGCGATCATTCTACTGACCCGGAGCTGATAGCCGAGCCTGCTGTCTCATCACCGCCGTGTCCCAGCAGCCGAGGACGATGCAGACGCACGGGTAACCGCGATCATTCTACTGACCCGGAGCTGATAGCCGAGCCTGCTGTCTCATCACCGCCGTGTCCCAGCAGCCGAGGACGATGCAGACGCACGGGTAACCGCGATCATTCTACTGACCCGGAGCTGATAGCCGAGCCTGCTGTCTCATCACCGCCGTGTCCCAGCAGCCGAGGACGATGCAGACGCACGGGTAACCGCGATCATTCTACTGACCCGGAGCTGATAGCCGAGCCTGCTGTCTCATTTTCAAGTATAAACCAAATAATAAACATGGATTTTGTATTATTTCATACGTGCGTTTTATAGGGATAATAATGATTTGTTGCGTTTTGTAGTTACGAGATATGGACGGACGCGAATGCGCTAAGCGTCCTGCGTCGCCTAGTGGTGGCGTGGCGAGCTTGCGGGCGCGGCGCCGACGCACTGTCTCGGCTGCTGGCGCGGCTCGCTGCCAATCCAACGAGCCAGCACCAGAAGCAGGAACTCATTGGTACGTTAACTAGTTGCTCAACTCTGTTCTTAAGTTTTCACGCTTTAATGCCTGTGACATGGCTTAGCGATTGTGATAGCCAGGACTGACATCTTCAACAGTCTTTATCAGTTCTCAATACTTGTAATACTTTGCCCTGAGTTGACAGAAAAGAAGAAGACAGGGAAAACAGTGATGTGACATTTTTCTTTGGCTTGTCATTATACCTCGTGTGTTCATAAGTTTTGAGACGAACTTATTTAATTAATTTAAAAAGAAAGTAATTCATGCAACCTTTTTTAAACTTTTAAAATTTTAAATTTCGAATGTTTTGAATCAGAAAAAATATACATTTGAATATTTGTTTCATTCTCCGTGAAAATGGCGCCAACAAAAGATTTGCGTGCGACTGTAATTTCACTGTTTCAAGCAGGAAAAATACCAATGCAAGTTTTTAGTGAAATCCAAAGTTTGGGATGTAGTCGGAACTTTGTGTATTATACCATAAAGAGGTACAAGGAGACCGGCTCTTTAGAAGACCGTGGAAGATGTGGCCGCCCGCGGTCTGTAAGGACGCCCGCCAACATCAAAGTAATCAGAGAGCGAATTCGTCGCAACCCTTGCCGGACTCAAAAGAAATTAGCTCTGCAGACCAACATTTCGCGAATATCGGTGAACAGGATACTTAAATATGATCTTAAACTAAAGGCCTACAGTCAAAGGAAAGTGCATTATTTAAACGAGCGTCTTCGTAAATTGCGACTGGAACGATGTCGGAACCTATTGAAGAGACACGATCCAAAAAATATCCTGTTTACCGATGAAAAGATCTTCACGGTGGAAGAAAAGTTTAACCGGCAGAACAATAAGGTTTACGCCAGAAGTTCAAAGGACGTCCAGCCATCTGTACGCAATGTCCAGCGCACTCATCATCCAGCAAGTGTGATGGTTTGGTGGGGTGTTTCCTACGAGGGGGTCACTTCGCTTCATTTTTGCCAGCAAGGCGTCAAGGTGAAGGCACAAAATTACCAAACCGACATATTGGAAGCGGTGGTTAAACCATTAAATGATACGCTATTCGCTGGAAAATACTGGGTTTGCCAACAGGACTCTGCTCCCTCCCATAAAGCTAAGACTACCCAACGTTGGCTGGAGGCCAATTTGCCAGGCTTCATTCGGAGCGAAGATTGGCCCTCGTCAAGCCCTGACTTGAATCCTTTTCATTCAATGCAGGCCTTCAAACGCGTGCGCCATTCAGCTATGGCGGCACGAATCTTTTCAATGGGAATCCGTTTCGATTCTTTAATAAGGGCTCGCTTGAGAGAATCCAGGTTTGGGTGCTCAGCTCCAATTCCGTCCATAAAGAATAATCCAAAATTCTTTATGGACGGAATTGGAGCTGAGGGCATGCAGAAAGTCTCACCCATCGAAACGGATTCCCATTGAAAAGATTCGTGCCGCCATAGATGAATGGCGCACGCGTTTGAAGGCCTGCATTGAATGAAAAGGCGGCATTCTGAATGATTTATTTTTAAATACAGATCTAGATGTCAGTAGTTTTAATTTTAATATCCAATAAATGAATACTCAACTTAGCTCCAAAAATATTTTAGTTTTACTGTGTCTCAAGACTTATGAACACACGAGGTATGAACACGACATGTGGACAGACAATTAAAAACGATGACATGAAGACATTATAGGTTCAAGACATATGTACAGAAACTAGCACAGCATATTTTTAGAGGGACGAGTATGGTGATGCATGCGCATCTCTCGGGAGTTCTGCTCCGTATAACGGTAAGGTCTGTTGGGCCATGAGGTTGGAGTCCTAAATACTTGTTCCAGTCGCCATGAATGTATCAATGAATGATATTTATTTGCAAGAACAGGTAATAACATTAGGATATCTAGCTGATCTGTAAAAATTGGATTGCCCATTATTTTACAAAAAAGTTTATAATAATAGTCAACACAGTAGATTCTCGTAAGAAGTCTAGAAACTTTTTTTTTTCTCAAAAGAGCTGTCTTGCTTGCGTCTTACATCTTTTTAGTATAAGTGAACAATTTTTTTCTTTCTTTTAATTTGGTTGAAAAAGAAATAAACTATTTTAATTCCTTCAGCATGTTTTATATCTTGCCGTTTAGAATTTCCCCTCACTGACCCTGTATACCAGTAAAGAGCTGTTATGATGGAAATTTTATTAATAAGCAACTGTGCCACGGCCGCCCTCAGCCCCCGAACCACATTGCCCGTCCGCGCTATTACTTCGTTTTCGCTTTAGAATATAATTACGACTATACCACGTACTTTACTATTCACCTGCTGACGTTTCAGTTTCGTTTTCGCTTGGTGTTTCTTTCTCAAGAATTGGGCTAACAAAAGCAAAAAGTTAAAGTTCCTGAGATTAGCGCGTTCAAACATAAACTATTCAACTTTATAATATTACTATAGATACATAGGTACACTTTTACATGGTTCCTCAAAGAAATCAACATGTTAGGTACATACTTTGATCATGATTTTAATTGAAATTTGTTCCTACTTATATTGTGTTTTCAGATGAGTGCACCGCTCTGGCCGCGCAGTCGAGTTCGCCGCGCGTCTGGGAATCACTGCCGAGATGCTGCGTCTCCTCGCCGCACGGGAAACCGCCGCCATTATACGTAACTTACCAAAAAACTATTCAAAACACAATTCAAAAATCCATTTAAAATCCATTTTACTTGAATTATTTGCGTATACGTCATTTTCCTTTTTAAGATGTAATATCAACCAAGCCTTTTACGAAATCCCGCCATTTTCCTGTAAAAAATGTCCCCGCTTTCCCGAACTGCCTTCAATTCTATTAGCATTAACATCAATAATAAAAAGGGAGGTACTGATATTCATCTCTTTTTTACATTTGAATTCTGATTTTCTCTTGCAGTCAATCTAATCTTCATGCTCCATGTTTAAAATTATGCCCTGGAACATTTTATTGATTGACATATTTCTCGTAGCAAAAAAAGAAAAAGTAAACTTGTTAGTGATGGGACGTGTCCATATTGTAATCGATCAGAGCGATGAAGCTCGAACAACACAATCGAAATCTGTTGCAATTAGTTTTTGGTGATAGTAATTATTTTTTATTATTAGTGTGATAGTCGTGAGCTCTCTTCACAGCAGAGCGAAGAAGATATACAAAAGTTAAACAAATATTTTGAAGACGTGGCATTCTATCATGTGTGTGTAGCATTGCATGCGAAACGATGATGTCTGTAGAAAAACTAGGGAGCATGTTCAGCATTGGACTTTTACAGACTGTTGATTCCCATCTTAATATTTTGTCTAGTTGCCCGAAAGCTATTAGCTTATTAACTTTAACAGGCTGATCTCCTTTGCGCTTGCCGATAGTCCGATGACGCTGACTAAGGCCATCTGCTGCACTGCAACATTAAAGTCCATCTAGCAGAAAAACATAACCTGAACTATTCGTATTCGACAGTTAGAATACGGAGTGGAGCCGGAAGCATTGCGTTACACCCCCGAAGCCCCCCCGTACGCGCAGTGTGAAACCACGCCGTCTCTCGCGATGGATTCTATAAGGTTGGGCTTGTTTAATAATTATTTTATTGAACCCTATGTAGCTGGGAGTCGTTGACATGGTATAATGTTGTCGTGTAGGTACATGTACCTGGGCGGAGGGTGGCGGCCGGCGCGGTGGCGCGCGTGCGGGCGCTGCGGGTCGAGGGCGCTGCCCGCCGCCAGAGCCGCGCGACATCCGCTCCAGAAGGCGTACGACTCCAGGTTCATTTCGCACTGCAGGTAACAAGATTATTAACTGATTGCACTACTGCTGCAAACATGAATAATTACCGCTATTTGTTAAATTTTGATAATGTATGCTGAATTTGCCGGTCTATAGTTGAACGCGGTCGCGGGTGTTGTTTATTAAATTATCTGCGAAAAATCAGCATAATCGAGAAAAAATCATTCATCGTAATAAGTCCTATTTTCAGTTATAATAATATGCTGTATGGGAGCACCAATAAACTTAAACTTCATGATTTTTATGAAAATTTCGTTATTTATATATTATTGGCCAAAGGAAAATTTTATAGATTCGTTTTAATCGATTTTACGTTTACATGTTCGTGTTCATGACTGTATCATATCTGTATGTTCGATTATCTGCTTTACAATGTTCTTTTTACTCACTTTTATTTTATTTTTGCAGATGCGGAGGAAGATGGACTTTGTGCTCCAATATTTAAAGAAAAATAGAATTATAATTAATAATAATAATATTCAATTATTGTAATATACGGTACCTAGTTACATGCTTAAGTTTTGCGATTGTGTAAATAAATATAATAAAATATATTTTTTTACTTTGACCTTATTTATTGAAGAAAATATCATATTTCGTCCGTTGCGTTAGACGACTTTTCCGTCGCCAATAAATAATAAATGATCGCATTAAAATGGCAATACGAGTGTATGTATATGCCCACGCACAGCGCCCACGTAAAATGAGAACTCGTGGCGCTCGCTGCTTGAAGCACGTATATATTCATTAGAACTATATATGCGTAATAAGTTAATATCCTTAAGGTTATCGAATGGCGACCACGAACCAGACGACACAGTATATCACCTAAGAACATTTGTCATGGCACTGAATGAGGCCCCATCATCTTTTAAAAGCTATTTATTATAAAATAATCTTCAACACTTCCGATAAGATATACCTATTTCACCTTTTTGATCATGGGTATATACCTGTTTAAATTCATTATATTATGCATGCATTTTACCTCAGGAGAATGCCACAAAAAATAAGCAGCAAACACAAAATCTCGTAGCTAAATCGATTTTTTCTGAATGTTTCGCCGTTGTCTTTAACATAGCTATGCCACGAATCGACATATGATCTGACATAATATGTCAAACTTTACTAACACATCACTAGTTCTGTCCAGTCAGTCCTCGAGCGAAAATCGTTGCAAAGCGTTTTGCTGCGGTTGCGTTGTTGAATCTCTGTGAAATCTTTGAAATAGCTTCCAAATCCGATAATTATTCGCGTTTTTAATTTAAAAACATAATTATTATCTAAATGGCCGACAAAAAAGGTATTTATGCATTTTATTCACATAATTTCTTTGTTCGTTTTCGTCTACAAAGTTGACATGTGTAACGTCATTTTAAGGCCTTGAATTAGGTTTTTTGCGCTTCTATAATAATTATTTGTCTGTTTAAACATAATTCACGCGTTAAAATCCCGAAGATTTTGCCGTAATCGCTGAATTTTCGTAAAGCAAGTGCGCCATGATCGATCGATATTCTAAATTCCAAGATGGCTCCATCCAACTTGCGAGAAAGGATGGATCGATGGCGGGACCCCGACCGCTGTAACTGATCTAATTTTAGTTCCATTCATTGTTAGAAGTGATTCCTCCAGTCTTTAGATTCAGGCTATCTCAAGAAGGCTATATCATGCCAAAGTGCAAGATTACCTATTCTTTTATCTTATTTTTACAAAAGGTAGCCTATTAATTCTTCATGTATTCAGTAATATCACGGCCATCTGCTGTGCCTACCTATTATTTGTACCTGATATCTATAACTACAATACTCTTCTACAAATGAGGTCAATCTATTTAACATGGGATATAATAATCTGTTGGAAATATGGCTATCCTACTTTAATCCTGCATGCTTTGCAGATGCATAATTTGAAGAAGATACTTTTGTTGAAATGTTTGGTTCATTTTTTCCATGATTAAATTATATTAGATACACAAACAGAGCAATATACAGCGATGGCCTTGCACCTGTCATGTGGAATGCTGACTACTTGCTAAATATGTGATGCGCAAAATATAATGTTTGGTTAATAGGTAGAAAGTAGTCTCCTTTGACTGCTTTCTACTTAGTAACCTAATGGATCTAGGTACTGAATATAGATTTAAGGATGGCCATCATAGGAACTAATGTCATTAGTGTATTTGTTTTTAAATGGTCATGTTTTGAATTCATTATGCCTGCAGTTAAAATTTTTGTCTTTTTTCATTAATTTGGAAACCACATGAGAGTGAATCTATGTGAAAAGCCTCTATGCTAAGTAAAGCTACATCACTTTACATGATTTTCTTTGAATTGCATTTGAATTGAGACAAATAATAATATTCCCACTTGGTATAGTTGATTTATTATTGTATTCATAAAGCTACTTATTATTCAGCCTTGCAGTTACACATGTCAACTTGGCTTCACTGTAGAAACATTTCAAAATCTTACTCAACTGCTTCAAAGACAATCTTATAGCTATTTTGAGTAGATGTATCAATTGATTCCAAAAAAGAAGATCTATAAATTGCTCTCGAAGTTGAGTTTGAATTTATTAATTTGGGCTAAATATCTGCCAATTCCACATGTGCCTTACCTTAAATTTTAAAGAATAATATTACCATTCTGGAAACACATTGGGGTCACCCTTGTCTCACTGGTGGGTCACTCTTGACCACTCACTGGTGGGTCACTTTTGACCCTCACTGGTGGGTCACTCTTGATCCCTCACTATTGGGTCACTCTAGACCCCTCACTAGGGGTCACTCTAGACCCATCACTAGGGGTCACTCTAGACTCCTGACAAATGACTGCCATGGCTACTAAGTTATAATAAAATAAGTTGATGACAAAAATATTTAGTGTTGACTGTTGGCTCCAAAGATTACCGAAGATAATTATATAAATTACATATGACACATTACAAAATTATAGATCTAAAATGCTGAAGATAGATATATATAGGCTTGCCATCTGTCTGGGTTTCCCCAGACTTATCCTAGTTTAAAGGGTGTCCAGGGAGCGTCCGCGCAGGCTTTCATTTGTAGTCTGGGTTTTAGACTGCTGAAACATTACCAAAAATATGCAGCTCAAACTAGTTTTATTTTACTGATTAACTTTAAAAAAACACAACCCCACATAGGGGGGTTTAATGCTCCATCATCCAGGGTTTTCACACTTTTTGTCCTGGTTGGCAGATTTTAGAAAAGGCAACTTTAGATATATAAAACCTTATGGTTTTATATATCTATCTATCTATTTTATATATGAATATAGATTCAGAGTAGAAATTACAAATACCTTATTACCATAAGGTTGAAGGATGCCTTTGCCAGCGAGCACACAAAACCCTGAAACTAACACAAAAAGCCAACAAAGATCTCATATTCTCGGAAGACAAAAATAAATCATCTTCTTTCTCTGGTGAACCAAGAATATCTCTGTTTATCCCCTATAAGACAAGCATTTGGCACAACCAGAAGTGCTATCAAAGATTTGTTTTTCTTCTCTCTGAACATCCTTAAATTAGAGCCTTGGAGACTGCAGTTACCCTGAAATTTTAGGTTCTCAAGTCAAGAGGTCATTCATATTGTAAAAACGGGAATTTTCACGTACTGCACTATCGGTGAAGGCACTGACTAAGTTTCGACTCATTCCGATAGTCTTCATCAGGGTGAGTGGTTGCGACTTTTTCCTTCCGCGTCGCGCCGTGCACTAGTGCACTAGTTAGTGCAATAGTCAAGTTCACAATAGTTTTTGGAACAAGAGGTCATTGTAAAGACCTCACTGAAATGTCATGTTAATTTTTTTTTTTTTTTTTTATGGCCCTTTATCAGATTTATATATATATTTTTCCTATTAGATTCCTGCTGTAGGACAAATCTTTACATGAACTGCAAATATTGCTGTTTGGAAACAGCAATATTTGCTGATGTGTGTGCTGATGTGTGTTGCCTGAAAGAACTTCATATTCCATGTGCCGGTTATAATCGGGGCCATATTGCCTTGAAACAGGGAATCCTAGTGCGAGGATTATGGCACTGTTGAGTGTTATAACTTAAATTAGGTTTAGGTAATAGTGGAGCCAACACAAACACCCCCCTTATCAGAAACAAATGATAACGCCCCCCTCCCACCTCCCAGATTCCCCCCAGGAGCCGCCGCCGCGCCGAGCTGTCAACATCATGTAATCACTAGCTTTTACCTTTGGATAGAAAGACGTTGATATGTGCGTAACGAGTGGACGTATGTTGGAGATTGTAACCCCCTAGATGGAATGATTGCCAATAATTTTTGGTTTGAGATTGTTTGAATATTTTTATATAACATAATCTGCACCATTTATGGCCAAATACTGAAACGATATTCAAGATTTATGTAGAGTTTGAAAGAGATGACGCTATTATGTAATGTAAAAAAGCTGTAATTTTCTTATAGTCAAAAATTGAGTAGCATTTCAAAATTTGGTTAGTTAGTACTAAAAATGTCAGGTCACTCTGTAGGGTGACCAACATTTTTGGACAAGAGGCAATCTTCAAACAGAATTATAGCAATCAAATCATCATTTATTTTTATTATTATCTAAGGAGTGTTTGTGTTTAGTTAAGTATTTTTTTTTAATCAATTTTTCTAATTTAATGTTCTGTTTCACTCTGCAAGGACCTTTTGAAAAGGCTATATGGTTGGCTGTACAGTAGTTGTTTTTGGCTTGAAATTGTATAGATTATTAATTAAAAACTTCTTGCAGATAAATAAAAAAACAGGAACACTCCATAGATCCTTAGATAACCACTTAAAAAAATAAGTTGTTTTAAGATTCAAATGCCTATATAAAAATTGATACAGGAATTCAATTTTCAAAATCAATGTTTTTATAACGCTACCGTTATTTTCATGATTTTCTTTCCTTATTTATTTCACAGCTTATTTTTTTCTTTTTTTTTTCTTTTTATAACATTTTTTTAAATAAAAAAATACTGCTGATCCCTTCTGGCAATATATTGGTAGTATATTAGCTTTGAATATATTAGTGATCAGCAATATTTTTTTGTTTAGTACTTATTTATTGCACCTCAAGATTCAATGAGACTTAATAATAAGTTGATTAGCATTTTTGAATAAAAATAAACATTAAATAATAGTATCCATTATTAATGATAACATTTTTTAAAAGTCTGATGTTATTTCAGTAAATAAGAACATAGTCTCATTGAACTGAAGTATCCCCTATTATTGTGTCACATACACAATGGGGATATGTTTCGTTTAAACTGTTTTCTACTAAAAATATCAACTAACTCATTTAAATCATCGAAAATACATGACATTGTTACAAATAATTTGTAAATACAAGTGCTTTTCGTTGAAATTAAGAAAACAGTTATGTAAATACCGGCTCTCAATTTGAGGGTCCATTAGAATCAGCGATAACATCAATGCCATCTATTTTCAATGCAGTACCTACTAACGCAGTATTTTAACAACGACACAAAATAGTATAAATAGATATGTTTTGTGTCTCAGTTAAGCGAACTCTCAAAGGTATTAAAAGTATTTTTCATAACCTTTGAAATTTCGTATTAGTTCTAAGTGTGTGTATTAACAGTTAAAAACAAAACAGATCTCTTAAGATTAAACTAAAAATCGTTTAGTTAGTAAAAAGCTATATTTTTTGGATCTGTTATGTTTTCTTTTAACCAAACATTTTCGTGGACATTATATTGTATGGTGAAGGCAAAGTTGGTACTTTTGACATTTTATAGTGGGTTCCTAACACCAAGCTAGTTTCTGTAAATTTCATCCACGAATTAATAAGTCATAAATGTCAATTTTCGAACTGTTTGTTTACTTTATTAATAAGTATCACGTTTTGTTTGGAATTGGCGTCAATCAATTTCATACAAACACATGTACTGATACAAACTCTTTTATTTATATAGGTTCATATAGTTATAGGTTTTTAAAAATCTTCCTATACTTTTGGGCTCATTTAGATTGTATCCAAAGGAGCAGAAAAATAACCTTATTAAAATGAAAGAGTTTGAATCCAACATTTGAGAGAATAAGAGGAATGACAATGTTTAGAATGTGTGAGATTGAATAGTTTTAAGAAAACAAAAACAGACTGTTACTTTTTATGAAAAAAAAAACAATTTAATAATAACAGTCCGTTTTTGTACTGCAGTGCCTATGGTTATTTATTTCAGTATCTCCCATAGTCAATGCCGCATGCTATTTAAGCTTTGAAGGACAAGGAAGTATGCCAGTTGTGAGGTTATTTGGGTTTTAGGCCACTTTATTCGCTCGTACACCATTCTTTCTAGGTTCCATAAATTTACTTTCATCTCAAAATATTTAATAATATTTTCTTGTTACTCGTCTCTTTCAGGGGTCCAGCATTTTTACCGTATTTGTGAATATCAGTTTTTTGTTGTTTATTGCTATAGTAATTCTTTTAATATAGCAATAAACTAGCTTTTTGCAGAAATATTAAACAGCCTTAAGATGTTGAAGAATTGTGTCAGTAGAAGTAATGGCATAATGACTACTTAGCGTAGCTATAAAATAGAATTAATGATTGGGAAACGGTTACTACCAGGATTTTCGTGGTTATGACTCGGAAATTTCATATCAGATTTTGCTGTTTTTCTGCAGCTATTTATGTTTTGTTTCTATAACTGGCGTGTGTTGATTAGATTGGTGTTTCGTTGCAAGCTCGATTACGCTTGTTCTAAAGTAGGCAGCTATTGTTAGTTAGTTTTCGTTCGAGTTTTATTAAATGCATGACTGTTTTATTTCTAAATGGTTTTATTTGTGACGTCGCACCTGCATGACTCTATGTCCTTCAAACTGCACTCATATCATAGTTTTTCTTTTTTCGCTTTTCCGCATACTGAACGCTTCTAGATTTGAACAGCAAAATATTATATGACGTTTGAGAATTCTGGAAGATTTACATCAAAATCTTGGTACATGTGTTGTTAGATTTGGATAGATACGATTTTATTTTATTTTAAAGGAATGTTCACATGTAAACACGTTGGCTACTGCCGCCTTCTAGGTGGTTGTTATTTTGGTTTTGAACTTGGGACTTAATAGATATAGTTTTTGAGGAAAAATTGCAATGTATCAATCTATGGAATACCTTAAATATTTTTTTTTCTAAAAATATTGAAGCCAGAGTTCATAGCCAACTTATAATTATAAAAAAATAATATATTAATGTTTTTCAGGAGGTTATCGTGTGATGATTGTTATGTTAAAGACCTTTTTCGATTTAAAATAGTCACAGCAACTTCTCTCACTGCATAAAGCTTACTTAAACCGTAACTGTTTTCATGGAATTCTATTCATAAAAACGGTCATAAGTTGGTGTGGCTATTGTTGAATGCTCTGTACATAATAACTTTTGGTTGGACTCAGCACCCTCACACCGTGTTGATTTTTAACTACCTTCCAAATCAGTGTATTTAGCTTTGGACCTTAGAAAAGTTTTATTCCATATCTTTTGTCTGGTCTGAACTCTAAGTGTGGTCGTCCGATTTTGAGTTGTGCGGTTTCTTAGAGCGACGAGAAATGGCGACGCATTGTATGAATATGGCTTGTCGTAACACTGGCGTCTGTGTCAAAAGTGTGGATGAACTATTTCTAAATTTATTTTATTTCCTTTCTATTGGTGTTTTCGTATTTCTTCCACACGGCTACACTAAATGGTCGCTAGAGTTAAGCTAGAACGCTTATTTTAGGATTTTTTATATAATTTCAAAACAAAAATCCTTCACTACTTTTATAATTAAATTTTGATTTAGCTCTAGCAACACATTTAATGTGGCAACACAACGTCAAGCGTGAATGCTCGGGCTTGGGTTGCGGCGCGCACAGCGCTCGTTCGACTCGCAATGGCGATGTGATGTATCTTATTTTGAGTCTAAAACTAAAAGCTTTTTTAACAAAAGTGTACACAACAAGCAAAGCAAATTTTATGAATTTACGCACAAGACAAAAATTATGGGCATCCTAGTGAACAAAGTTTAAGTGATTTTTTCTAGGGTTCTGCTTCTGTCGAAATTTCATTTTGTTTTATGGATTGTAATTTGGGTTAATTTTAGATAATACTTAAATTAATTCTTTGTTCCACAACCTACAAAAAAAGACTAGATTTTAACGTAGATTACTCCGTGAAATGCCGCGCTGGGGTTTACTCCGCTGTATCTGCCACGGTCTTGCCACGGTCCGGTCACGGGAGTAATGTTGGAAAAGTCACAAATAAACATTACGGGGCCGAATACCTATTTCCCCAATAGTCTATCTGATTCGCATACATTTGCTTGGCACATGTGTTGTCTACGGTCAACTAAAACGCTTAATTCGATACATCACACCGTCAAGCAGTCGGCTCAGCATCCCACGGCCGCTGCTAAAGCCTCTAGTTGTTACAGTGACCCCTCCCCTCGGTGCGTATCCGCAGCCGCAGCCGCCCCAGGGGCCCTTTCTGCCCGCGCCGCCACATCCCCAGCCGCCGCAGTATGGAGGTTGGTAGAGAGCGTAGTCGACAAAAAAGGGTTGTGTTTGAACAAATGTTTGTGAAAAAATAAAAATCTTAGGTATAAGCAGAGAGAGGGTAGTCTTGAAAAAAACTAGTTGTCTGTTGGAAAAACTAGTGTAAAGATTGTCTTGGAAAACTAATTGTAAAAGTGAAAAAAAAAACGTAGTTAACTGAATTTTATTTTATCTATTTAAACATTTTCTATTATGTATTTCATCACATTTTTTTTTATTTGCGTGAAGGTGAAAAAAAAACTTGTTAACTGAATTTTATTTTATCTATTTAAACATTTCCTATTATGTATTCATATCATTTTTTTTTATTTGCGTTTATTGGTCACTGCGGCCGTCACAGGCCTTTTGTTAATCTTGCTTTTTTTCGCCCCCCAAAGGGCGTTCAAAGTTCACCACTCAGCCCTGCGGCTGTTAGAAAGTTCCATGACTAAGATCAGAACATAGTTTTTCAAGGGAAAAACAATTATTGTCGATCTATCTTTATTGAAAAGGACAATAGGAAAAGCTAAACTCCACACTTATATGCTGCAAAATTTAAAAAGCTTAGTAAAAGGTGATCATGATCAGAGGAAGGGACAAATGGAATAAAATAGTCACACAATGGTGCCTAAGGGATGGAAAAAGAAAGAGAGGTAGACCACAGAGAAGGTGGGATGACGACATTATACAAGTCGCGGGAACTACATGGGGTAGAGTGGCCATAGAAAGGCCAGATTGGAGGAGGCCTTTGCCACCTGGCAAACGGACATACAAAAATGGAACAAAAGGAATATATATGAATATCAAAGAAATATTGTCTTGTCTGACTAAAAGCTTATTATTATTAGTAAAAAGTGGCAGTGAGAAGAATATTTGACTAGAAATATGTGCATTGTTGAGTTATAACCGAAGTATTGTTTCCAGTTTCTAGTCAGGCGTTACAGCTGCAGAGATCATTCCTGCCCGCCCCGGAGTATGGAGGTTAGTCAGATAGGATCTCAATCAGGCTGCCCAGTTGGGTTTTGTGACTATAATATTATTATTTGATAGGCCTATTAGTGTTAGCTTCGGCTCCACATACCTGTTAACGCTCCAGCCTGAGATTTTAAATAAATAAAGAGGAATAATAAAAAGTTAGTTTCATAGTTCCATTTATTTCAACATCTTTGTAGTTCGTCGAGTTCTACAAAGTAGATAATTATTAATTCTACAACATACAGGGGGCATACAGTCGTGTGCGTGTTTGTTTTAAATAAAATAAATAAATGCCAGACATTTTCACACAGCATCATCTAGTCCCAAAGTAAGCAGAGCTTGTGTTATGAGAACTACATGACTGATATACTACTTATGTACATTTTTTTTGTATATACATAGATATTATAGAAAACCATCCAGACCCGAGACAAATGCATTTACCTCGCGACGTGACTCGAACCCCGCAAACTTTTGCGTTTAAGGCGGGCCTTCGTGCACTGCGCCACAGAGGTAGTTTAAAGTATATCCTGTTGAGTTGTATAAGTAATGTAAGTGTGTCGTGGCAGTGGCAGGAGGGTCTCCGTACGGAGTGACGTTCGGCGGCGCGGGCGCGGGCGCGGGCGGGATGTACGCTCCGCCGCCGTACGACCAGCTGCAGCACCACCAGGCCATCCCGGCGCTCAGCCAGCAGCTCCCGGTGAGACTAACTTGTGAAAACTTATAAAAGAAACAAAGCTAACAATAGCTTGCTGGGATTCGAAGCTGCTGCTGGGGCATTGGCACCCAATTAAGATAACTCTTTTGATAAACACATTTTGAGAACATTTTTTTAGCGATAAGACCGTCCAGTATACGTATGCAATAAATAATTTTCTATCTATACAAATTGAATTGGCATGGATGTCATCGGTGGCCGACTCAACTCCGAGAGGTGAAGGAGAACGGAGCCCGAGATAGCATGCCATCATGCTTTGGCGATAAATCAAATTAAATGGTGCAAACCCTTAGATTTTCTATTTCACTCACAATTACTACGGCTCCGTTCACTTACACAAACACAAACCTATGCATGTGGTGAGTACGACGCGTTTGCTTCGTATATTTTGTCGAGAGTGGTCGGAGTGTGCCTCTGCACCACCGCTGTTTTAAAGTTAAATGCAATAAATTTTTGAGATCGCTGGGGTTCGCTCAGTGAGGTTCTGAAAATATCACTAACCGGAATCTTGATTATTTGTATTAATATGAATATTCTGTATTTACAGCAGATGTATAGTCCCGCGGCAGCTATGTACGCGGCGGCGGCGGCCGGCTACCCCGGGTACATCGGCTACCCCGTGCAGTACTACCCCTACTACCCTACGGCTGTGCAGCCCTCGATACAGCCCCTGCGCCCCACTATCATGATCCCAGTGAGTACCGGCTACTAAAATGACAACCCACTGCATTTTATCACAACCCTCTTAAATAAGAACAATAAGTTAAATTTGAAAATTGGCAATGCCACCGTCAATCAGGATGGTGATGTAGCTAATGCGTTCCAAAACTTTTTTACCGACATTCCAGTCTCTACCACAAAATCCTTAAACTCCTCTCCCATAGAAGCAGAGTCATTGTTAAAAGAAAACTTAACGGAATGTAAAATACAATTCAAATTTGATTATGTAAATAGTGATGATATCATAAAAGCTTTCAAACTCATAAATGTTAAAAAAAACCACGGACCTCTGGGGCATCTCTGTTTGCGTTGTGAAATCATTGATTGGCATAATTGCGCCCGATCTAGCTTTAATATTCAACGAGTGTATTGACTGTGGTGTGTTCCCTGATTTAATGAAACACAGTAAAATAACTCAATTTTTCAAATCGGGTACTTGTTCTGGTAATTTTAGACCTATCTCAATACTTCCTACATTTAGTAAAACTATTTTATTTTTAAACTAATATTAAATCAAATGCAAAGACATTTTAAGTTAAATAATTTACTGCATAATAAACAATTCGGATTTAGTAAGGGTTGCTCAACTACTAATGCTGGTATTGAGGTTATATCGCACATATTTGATGCTGAGGAGAAATCTCACGATGATTTGTCAAAGGCATTTGATTACGTAGACCATGACACATTGATCAGGAAACTACGCCGTTATGGTGTAGGGGGCGTTGTTCTAGACTTTCACTTCGTATTTAAGTAACAGAGTACAAAGAGTTAACGTTAATGGAAATCGTTATCTGGTTACTATCGGTGTACCGCAAGGATCAATTCTTGGACCATTTTTGTTCTTAGTATACCTTACTGATCTACCCCATCTTGTGAGGGTTGATCATGAGGTTGTATTGTTTGCAGATGACACGTCTACTATTTGCATTTGATAGCTCAATTCTTGAGGAAAATTGAAATTGAAATAAGTATCAACATTTTAAACCAAATTAAATTATAATTAAAAATATTTGTGTGTTCATTCACAGCAGGGCGGGTTCGAGGCCGGGGGCCGGTTCGAGGGGCTCGCGCAGACGCTGCTGCCTCCCGCGCCCCCTGGCGTGCCCCCCTCCCCCGCGCACCTCGCCGCGCTGCAGCCGCATCAAGTACTGTGAGTGTTGTTTAGCTTACTCCCCGTAAGCATGAGGGCTCTTCCTAAACCCACAAAATAAATTTATGAGACCTGAGACACATTTTATGAGGGTTCTTACGTGACTCGAACTGCACGAAGGATTTTTTTTTTATTTCTTTATATGTACAAAAATTTATTGTATTTAAAAAATGTACATTGATTTTAAAAAATAGTATAACTTTTTTTGATTATACAAAAATCTATATAATATAAAAGATTAATAAATACACAAAATAAAGTAAATATATAACTGAGAGCTTGTTTCTGTTCACAGATGGCGTTAACATAAAGCCAACTGGCAGACACCGCCCGCCCGACACCACTCGCATTACAGACACTCTCGCCAATATTAATACGGTTTACATTGCAATGACTCACGAAACAGCGGCACTCCCCGCATTGTCGTCTCTGATCAATGCCTTATCCAATTCGGCCATAGATCTAATTGACGCTGAGCACTGAATTTCCGATACAGCGGAACTCACCCGCATCGCCGTCTCTGACCCGCAATGCCGTATTCGATTCGGCTATAGATCTGACGCTGAACACATTATAGAATGTCTTACTACTAGTCCTATTTTTTGTCATCGTTTTTGACATATCAAAAAAAACAGATTAATCGAATGGAACAACAGATTAATCGAATGGAATAACAGATTAATCGAATGGAACAACAGATTAATCGAATGGAACAACAGATTAATCGAATGGAACAACAGATTAATCGAATGGAACAACAGATTAATCTAATGGAACAACAAATTGATCGAATGGTAGATAGAGATAGATTTTGACTGAGATATGGATGGGTTATGTACTTTTTAACACCATAAAAACACACCACAGAAGTACTGTAAAATTTTTAAAGTATTGGGTCGCTTTAACGTTGAACGTCGAAGCTCTTCAAGGCAATCTTGGTTAAACTAACTGAATACAAGAATAGATAAGGATGGTTTGAAAAGTATTAATACCAAAATATTAAATGAAATGTCGACCGTATTATATTGATAAGCTGCAGTTTGTAGAATCATTCGCTTTTTATAAAGATCTCTGAGAAAAGTCGCGTTGCAAAATAGATTTTTATTATTTACGATTTTTGACGCGATTTTTCAATCTCTTCTGCGCATTTCTTCTAATCCTGTATGAAATTAAATGAATTTTGAAAGGTTTTCGAGAATAGTTACTGCCAGTTACTGTATTTTAGCATCAACGGCGGATAATTATCTTAACCAAAAATATGGAGGCAGATATCTCACCTAACTAAGAATCTTAATAAAATGCATAAATTATTATCTATAAGAAAATGTCATCTTAAAAAATAACATTTAAATGCAGCAGTAAAGCCTCCGTAAATAACTCGTTGTATATTTTTCATATGAAATAATGCTGAATACATTAGATTGTATATTATATACTTTATCAGAATATTATTTAAAAAGTCGTATTGTCGGTGTGTGTATCTTAGCCCTATTATTGACTGTGATGTCGTTATACCTTTGGATTAGTGTTTATGTAAATGGCAATGCTATTTTGTAAACTTGCCAGTAGAAAATATACAAAAAGTATTTGACCTGCCATGGGATTCGAACCTACCATCGCCATGGAAAAGGTTTGCGTATTGATATTTACAGATATATGAAATTTTGAATAATCAAAAAATAGGTACGTATGTAGAGATACTTAGGTGTTTTTGATTTAGAATAAAATATTCGTCTACAGATATCTAATGTTTTTATGTACATATAAAAACATACATACAGCTCTCTATTTTCAGTAAATAAACATACTTAATCTTATTTCACTAAGATGTAAATAATGTAGAATTAAAAAAAAAATATTGTCCAAATTGATGTTTGGCCTTGCATTTGACTACCGCCCACTTGGTAACCTCTCGTATCTACGGACTAAGTATCAAATTTATGTATAATTCATGTATTGTAATATAAGACATTATGTACTTTATTATGAAATTACTATTTCTTCCCATTTACAGTAAGCGGTGTTTTAAACGGCACTGCACAAAAATATATCATTAATCAATGTCTTTTAGAAGAAGAAAAAAGTCCCAGAGTCGGTATAAATATGTAAACACTAATCCAACAGCCGGCGCATGCGCCATAGTATTATATAGTACGTGGGCAAAGGCCTACTCATAAGATTAGTTTTATATGTATGGGGGCGCGTTCTTACTGTCTGTCTGTCACAAAAATCCGCCTACCTTTCGGCCGCACCCAGAGATGTTGATCAAATTGCACTATTCATAATTGAAATCAATCTGTCCTACGGGATTAAAAAATGATTTTTGTTGTTTAAAGATGAAGTTAAACAAAAAAAAAATATTTTAAGTAAATTATTACTTTTGTTAAGTAACGGACAGTTAAACGCGGGCGTAGGTACTAGTGATATATATGCATTGCATATAATTATTATAATAATATACATATTGTTGTGCGTGACGTGAGCGAGACGGCGTATGAGAGAATGAATGAATGTATGTTATTTTTTTGTAAGAGTATTCGTTATACAGGGAGTCTCATTCAAACTTGCTTTTATTAAACAAATATATATGAGCACACACATAATCATATACCTGTGCTATGGGACACCCTTGAGAAATGTAAAGAAAAAAAAATGTTATGTTTGAAGGCTGGTATATATTACGGTTAAATGTGGCAACATTGTATTTTTCAACCTCACCAGTGTAATTGATTTTATTGTTTTTTTCTTATATGAGATATGAGATGTGGTTTTTCGGTGATGCCACTTAGTATTTTCTTCGTAGAAAAAAAAATGTATTTCATTAATGTTATTTCATATTGTAAAAACGGGAATTTTCACTGCACTATCGGTGAAGGCACCGACTAAGTTTCGTGCACTACCTAGTCCACGGCGCGACGCGGAAGGAGAAAGTCGCAACCACTCACCCTGATGAAGACTCTCGGAATGAGTCTAAACATAGTCGGTGCCTTCACTGATACTGCAGTACGTGAAAATTCCCGTTTTTACAATATGAATAGTCAAGTTCACGATAGTTTTTGGAATAAAAATTAATGTTATTATTTCAAAATTGATTTCACAAGCAGCCTCGTTATAATAACAAGCTACTATGAATCACATATTTTATAATAATAATATTTAGCAGTAAGTATTATTTTATAATATTAATATAACGTAAATAGATAAGTTTGTAAGGGTTCGTGGTTTACCCTGCCGGTGTTACTAACTGAGCCGCAGAAAAACCGCCTAACTCTGGTTATAGCCGGGACCTACACTATAACGTGCACTCCGTTACGCGGAACTGCTCAGTTATAAATGTAAATAGTAAGATGTAATTAAAATTAGAATAACTAAGTTAGTCGTATTTAATGAAGTGATCTGATAAACTTCTATAACTTTCCAGTGTGTATGAGTAGTTGATGTAGAAAAGTGTATTTCTATAGCAAATTGATACTAAACTCATCATTGTTGACGAAATATCTAAATGCTTTTATATGATTATATTAGTTAAAAAAAACTATTATAAACAATTAGATTATATTCATAAATCTATATTCATAAATCTCATATCATAGTAGCCAGTTTTTTATACCACTGATATTATTGATTTATGAAAAAAAATGATTAATACCGTCTTGAGTTTAACCTGTTTAAAATCAGTCCAACCTTTTAAGTGATGGGCAGATTTTAAACCATGTTTAATCTAGACAGCGTTTTGTGGTGAGACCTATTTTAATATACTTTTCCCGCTGACTTATGGATCTGACAAAATTCGTACTTCTAAAGTTTTATTTTATATATTTATTGGCACAACAAATAGCTATATTATATATGACTATAAACAGCTATATTACTGTTTACTCGCATATATATTATAGTTAACTGACTTTCAACCAATTTAGTACGTTTCGTAAGTAGCGGGCAAGATTTATGAAAGTTTAGTAGGTTCTCTACTAGTTGTATTCAACGTTTTTTGATTATATTGCATTTTGTTGAGTGGAATCATGTGTTGTTGGAGAAAATAATTTTTGAGAGGTCAAGATTTAGTTATTTTTTACTTGTCTTGTTTGGTAAATAAATAATGGCTATTTGCAGCAAACCAATTCTTAACTTTGAAAAAAAAAATGAATTGACCCTGACAGGTCGTCAGGTCAGGTTGGTGAACCTATTGGTGGTGGAAAAGGGGAGGTGTTAATAAGTTATTTTGCAAAATATTGCCGTTAAACTGTTCATATTTTTAAGGCAATTTTTAAAACTATTCTATCCACCATTAGTATTGAAAAATAGTCAATTCAATGTCCTTTATTTTTCCCGAATGGTAAAGGGACCCATAGTGTAAAATTGTATTTTTTTTACTCATTGATTTATTATTTTACTAAATCAATGTGTTTAACAACTTCGATGAAATTAATGAAACCAGATAATATTTTTGACAAAACTCAAAATCGGATTTTTTTATGGTAGTTTTCGTTGATCTTGAAAGCCAAAAAGGTAATATTTCTTAGGTACTATTTATTTCTCAAAATGAGTCCAGCACTAGAATCTCATTGTGAGTCCACGTTTAATGAATAAATCTTAGCACTGGGTTTATTTATTGTTTTAATTTATTCGTTTTTATGCAGCTTGGTAAAAAACATTTCTATGCAGTACAATTCTTTTTGTTCTGCACGCAGTAGCATTATGTACTTTACATAGGACAAAATGCCTTATGTACTTTGTGTAGTTCATAGGGAATGCATTATTGTAAGCGAAAGTGGGTTTTGCTCAAGTGTGGATGTAGTCACGTGCAATATTATAGCATAATTATTATTTTGTTTCTAATAAAAGTATTGAAAATCGGATTTTTTGTTGTTTTATTTAGTGGCGATGGGCATTTGTCACGTGGAATGATAACTACTTGCAAAACTCAGGCATGTGCCAAATGTTACGTTTTGATCTGCCTCTGACTACCCTCTACTTAGTATCCTAAAAGGTATGTATCTGTTTTTGAGCATGGGGAATAGAGTTCTTCCATGTTATATAGTTTTTGAGCATGGGGAATAGAGTTCTTCCATGTTATATAGTTTTTGCTCAGAAACTTCATCAGCAAGTTCAACAGTTATTATGGACGTGTTGTTGTGAGTTGTATATATTTTATTTTATTTATGAAACGAAATCCACAGCCCTTATTATAAAACAAATAATTATTTCTAAACATATTTTACAGCCAAAAACGTATTTACATTTTATAAATAAATTGATAATACTGATTATTATTTATATACATAATTTACTTTAATATCTAAAAACAGTAAGGCTATGTATTTGTTAAAAAAACATAGAAAATAATATTATAAGTAGATACTTAATATAAATAAAGAATCAAATAATTATTTTCAATTAAGTACGTGACAAAATTCGTAGTGAGGAAACCAGTAGACGACTTAATTCACCGACATTGCAACCAAGTGGCAATGGGCAGGTAGGAAACAGAACCCATAACCGCTGAGGAGGTTCTCGAATCGCGACCACGAACCGGGCCACGCAGTGTAGGGAATGTCTCTACCGATGGACCAGAAACTTGTGCGATGACGCGTTACTTTTGTTTAGCTACGTTGCTGTTGTACGAACGTGTTATACGGAGACAAATAATAAGTTGTGCGCTGCTGTGCAACCGCGTCACGTGTAGCGCATTTATATGTATATGTACCTACTATATCTTTACATAGGTACATATCTTTATGACTTGAGTCCGACAAAGCGACTGTACTAACTGTCAATTAATCAGTGGCTGCTGCTTGTCGCTCCGACGACGGACTCAAGACAACGTCGCGATTTGTGTGCATCCACAGTGAGTGAATGTGCTATGGACTGCGTCGTGCGATTGCTATCAATCTTTAGCACCTCCTTTCTAACAAAAAAAAATGAATGAAATCGGACTAAGCGTTAATGAATTACAACTTAGTACAAATTTTGAATTTGACCCCCTCTCCCAAGAAAACTGTATTTCGGTATAAAGTATCCTATGTCCTACCCTGTAGTATGAACTCAAATCATGCCAAGTTTCATTTGAATTCGTTCAGTAGTTTCGGCGCTATGCGCGGCCCAGATTTTGACAGCAGACAGACAAAAATGAAAATAATGACATATTTGGCTTCAGTTTGGATTAGAGAGTACCCTCTAAAAAATATAAAAAAAAAAAAAAATATCTTCAATACACAGAATTTGACCTATTCCATTCTTATTATAGTATAGATAGATAGATAGATTTCGCAGCCGTCGCGCCGTCTGAACCGCACTATGCTGTAAGGTTGGATCCACTCTGGACCCAGGGAATAACACCTCTACAATCTAGGTAGGTGTGCAAGCTTGCAGTAAAACGCTGACGAACTAACAACAATACCATTTATTTGTCTATACAGGTTCTCACATAGCAACAATAATTTGGATATTAAGTTATAATTAATGACAGAACATTAATATTGCTTCTACTCATTAAACACTAACCTAACAGGGTTATATAGGTACATCAAATGTTCAGAAAAATTGGAAGACACGATTTCAATTTCAAATGAGCGTCGTGCGTATTTGACATTGAAAATATATTTTCTTATGTTACTCACCTAGTTGTTTAAAATGGAAGCACTTCAATTCTGTCTTCAATTTCTATCTAGGAAGTAAACTAGGTACTACTTACCTGTTTGTTTGACATAGTAAATGCATAAACAGTGCTGCCATCTGTTATCGAATAGTCAAACATGACGCTCAATTCCAGGATGCAAAAACCACCTTTAATACAAATGTTACTTAATTGTTTTAAATGGAAGCACTTTATTCCATATTTTCAACTTATTTCTTGGAAGTAAACTATGTTTGATTGTTTGCTAGACAGCGTATAAATAGTGCTGCCATCTGTAATTCAATAGTCAACTTTGATGCAAAATTCCAGGAGGCAAGGCGCCGATTCTGTAGTACACTAACTAAACTTAATTTTAGTTAGTGTAGATGTCGCTCTCCTTACTGTACGCAAAAAAGAGATGTCAAGAATTTTTCACCTGTCAAATCAGTTTACGTGCCGCTTTTCTTCATGGTGAGCATGTTTTGAAATGACGACTAAATTTGTATGGAAAACTTAAATCTGACTAATTTGACAAAACTAAAATTGTAGCTATCTCTTTCTTGCTTGCACTATCAGTAAAAGAGAGCGATAGTTTAAATTAAGTTTAGTTAGTGTACTACAGAATCGAGGCTAATGGCCTGTGTTGCCATTTTTGTAACTTTCAATTGCAAAAACCTTTGTCTTATATTTACTATTACACGAACATTTATTTCTGTAACGGTTTTTCAATAAATAGTTTCACTAGCTATATTATTATTTTCTGAAATCTCGTAGACAATTACCTATGGCCGATAGTGCTACTAGTAGGCAAGTAGCTACTAGATTGTACTTACTTACAATATTCAGCAAATTTAATAAAATTACAGACAACACTAATACATATATACAACATTTAGATATAATATAATATTAACAATTTCACTAAATTATTTTCACTAAAGAATATAAATAATTCATATAAAAAATATCACATTCAAGACCTAAAATTGAGACGTCACATAGTTACTAGAACTCAAACACGTTCACAATAATTTGGCACATAAACAATAGAATTTATCTTAATTTATTATTTATTTATTTCTACTTCATTTATTGTCATTGTCACATCGAGTTTCGCATGTACAAGACCTTACAGCTAATAACCTAAGTAGTTTTAAGACATAATCATATGTATACATAACAAAAAAAAATGATAAAAATATATACATAATATTTAATTAAGGAAACAATAACATTCATTTTATAAAAATCAATGAACATTAAATAATTGTATAACTATAAATAAAATAATCACAAATAAAAATAAACTGTAATTACACACGACATTTTTTAAACATTCAATTTATCTAAATTTAAATCTAATGATTGTAACGGCAAGTGAAGCGCATTTTAAATTAATTATTGCAATTATACACCAATTTTGATAAATATATATTATTTAACTTGAAATAAGACAACCATATACTTCCTATCAAATAAGTGTCGATTATATTATTATATGATTTATTCCTTAAGATTTTTTTGGTTTGTAAATTTTGTCACAAAATTATTATAGTATTTGCGCATAATTCACTATTTTAAAACTAATTATATAGCAACAACTTTTCGAAAATAAATTATTTGCTAAGCGTTGAATTTCTTACCAAAACTACCCATTGTTATAATAAAATTTGAAATTTCCTAAATAGTTTTAAAGTCTCAAAGACTAATATTGAAAATATTTTTTTCTAAGAAGCACCGCATATCTATTTTGCGTTTACAACATAAATAACAATTTTATACTTTTTAATTGGCAAAACGGGAGATATGTTTTATTTTATGTGAATTTTAACTTAACTGTAATTTACATTTAATTCTCCGACACGGTACTTTACCTATAATTATTACTAAGTATCTAATTCGAATAAGATATTATAAAATGAAGTAGGTAATTTTTATATTGCTGAGGTTTCCTATTTTATAAAAGAAAATAAACACATTTTCAAAAACTAAAAATAGAGTAGGTAGTAAGAAAGCAATCTAGGATGTTACATAAAAATAATTTGGCTCATTTTTACACATTAACCACTATGTAGCGATACGATTCAGGTAAGTACATTAAATATCACGCATTTACTCATTCGTTCATCAACACATAAGCTATCTATCTGACCTACTCACAATAATTTATCAACGCTAAGGTTTTTTAAAATTAATTTCGAAATATATTTTCAGTGTCAAATAGCATTAAGTATAGATACTTTTTAAACAGTTAACAATATTATTTATGTATTTAGTTAAATAGACGGTTTATAAACTTTATATTTTCAAAATAGGTTAGGAAGACAAAATACTATAAATGGACCACGAAGATACCTACAATTTTATAAGCATACTTTTTATATTTAAAATTAATATAAACAAATCGTTGCTCCATTAATTAATATTATGATAAAATCATTCTCTCAGAAACAACAACAGTAAAAGAATACCCCTAGATGATAAAGGGTTAAATAAATATTTTCCATAGACAATTTTGCAGAAACATGAAAAACCTAGTTACGCTACTCATCAATAGATGACGTTTGTTGAAGCGGTTATAAAAATGTCATCAATAGATTTTGCTAGAGTATATTTTACCAAGTTTTCTAAAACGGAGAAACTATATAGTTCTAAGCTAAGATACACATAGACAACATTAAAGTATATATGGCCACGACAAATAACTTCAAGTGATGTCAAGTTGACTCAATCGTTTAGTCGACAACGATGTCGTGTCCCAGACGGTCCATCTCAGACAGGAGGAAGTCTACATCCTTCTCAGTCACAGCAGCTGAAGAGATAATGTTTCTGTAAAAAAAAAACAATTGAAATCGGTGACCAAAATTCATGTTTTTGTAAATCAACAAGTCAAGGTCAAGTCCGTTAGCTTAGAGAGGTCAAGTTAGTTAGTGACCCGGAGGTCAAGTTAGTAACAAATCAAGTTTGAGTTCAAAAGTGTTGTCAAGAGGGAACAGCCTACTAAAACATACTTAAGACCATGCTCTTCCCCACTCTGTCCGCGCCAGTCCATCGCTGAGCATCTTCAAGCTTAGAGTTAAAGAGTACTACCTCTCCTTGTGATATTTAATATGTATATATTGTATGTATGTATAATTTTATTATTTATGTATTTGTATATATTTATACTATGTACCTATTTATGTATTATATTATATGAAAATGTGTGCTATTATTGTATATTTTTCCCCCATTTGTGTACACGTACCCACCGCTATTTATCAGCTGTCCCTATCCTCAAAGGTTTGCTGGAAGAAAACTCTTGTTAGGGTTAAGCTCGCCTTTGTACATGTCCTATATGTAAGTCTTTTGTCTGTATTATCTGTGTGTACAATAAAGAATAAGAATAAGAATAAGAATAAGACTGAATATGGTTTAAAAAAGAATACGGTACCTGAAGAAGTTGGGGTGGCGATCGTCAGGCTGGTACCCCACCATCAGAGTGCCGGATTGCATCATCTTACCCTTCAGCTTCGCGCATACCTACAAATAGATACAACACAAGTTATGATAGAAAAATGTCCAGCATTATTTATTAAGCTATTTAGACAATTTTAATTCTCCCGACGTTTTTTCTTGCGACTATTATTGTAGTGCCTTCTAGAAAATAAGAGAAGACAAAACCTCTAAGGAGCATTCTTGAAGTCTCAAATCGATTTCAAAAAACTGCATTACAATAGGATATGCCGATTCGGAGTTGTTCCTGTGGTATTCAGCCTGTCTAATTAAATGATGACGTTTGGGACGCCATCTTGGTTTGGATTTGCTTTGACAGCATTCGATCGAACTGGTCGCGCCGAACTGGTAATAATATTACATACACTTTTTTTTACCGATAAATAATACATTTATTCATACAACTATTTACAAGTAGGTATATACAAAAAATACAGATGAAACAGTTAGCCATCTAAAGACCGTTGCAAACGATCTATAGATAGCTCAACTGATCCAGATCACTACCAGGCGGAAGCGTTCCCAAAATACTGGCCGCATTGCCACGTTGAATGGCAATGCTAATGCGTTGACCCAGATAAGAGCCAGTTCTCTGGTCACGCGTCGCTTTGACCAGTCGCCCTGAAAGAATTTTGAAGGGCCGCGGTTCCCCACGGACCCAAATACAGTAGGCCACTGGCAGAACTCCACAGTGCCTCCTAGCAACAGGCAACCACAAACCAACAATCTCTTACGTCAAACGCATAAATGGGCTCCCTGGGGTCTATCAAAATAAAGTTTAGATACCCACCTAAATGACGCGAATATATATAAATAATTCCTCTATGAAATGTTTATAACAATAACAAATAAGTTTCAATATGAAATCCTTAATTTGGTACCTGCTTATGCAGTCAAATAAAATTCTCGAACTTTAGCGCCATCTAGCGAGGAATAGTTTAGTTTCTTACTTATTCCGTAAATTCAAAAGTTGGCGTTTAAATAAGTATTTTACCTTTCCAAGCTGCACCTCTTTGTTTCCGTTATGAGGCACGTCGCGCAGTTGCTTTGGCAAGTACCTGCAAAAATTAATCAGTCTCAATAGTTGCTACTATTAGTTTGGTTGGAGCCAACCAGGGACCGCGGAAGTAATCCGTGACGGGGGAGGCAAATTTCTTTGGTCACCCCTTCAATCTTCAGCTTGGGCTTGGTAGGCGGGTACGTGATTTTAGGGGAGGGGGGGGGGGCATTTGGTCTCCTCTGCCCCCCACTTCCGCGGTTGCTGGAGCCAACGTTAGTTCATAGTTTATTTATTCATGACAATTATGTTACATATCAAAAATATCTGGAACCTTCTTACAGCTACTTAAACTCATTGGTTAGTGGTCGTTAGGTTACCAAGACGTAGATCATGCTGGTAACTGAGTGATCCGCTGGGTATCTACAAATTAACTAAGGAGTCACATGGTAAGGTAATTTGGTTATCTAAGGTGTCACTTAGAAAGTTAAGGGATATTTGGTAATTTGGGGGCCACCTGGGTACTGAGTTACCATGGGGTCACCTAGGTAAAATAAAGGTAATCTGGGTACGTATTTATTGGTTAACTAAGGGGTTACTTGGTAATTTAGGGATAACCTAGGTAACGTAAGGGTCACCTATCTACTGGTTAACTATTAGTGTCAGTTAAGGGTAATCTAAACGGATTAATCTAAACACATTCGTTATGTGTGAGGCCTTTCGCTGATTCAATTCAGTTTGGGGTAATTTGGGTAATATTTTCATGGGTAACCTACCAGAAAGACACGTTCACCATCTCAGGCTCGAGAACCAGGCGGAACTTTTCAGGTTGTTCCTTGATGCGGCGCACCATGTACTCCGACAGCTCCATGAGCCGGTCCATCAAACGCTCAAAGCCGGAAGTACCCTGGGTCAAGATAAAACGAAATACTTTAAACACAGCTTTTATATGGATGTAATTTGTATGAATAGTTATTCAGGAACATGTGTCAATAAAATGTTAGGGGTTGTTCTTATACGTTTGTGGGGTTGTCGTTAAGATAACTTTCATGGGCCACTTGTGTAACAGTGAGGGGCACTTTGGGGTAACATCGGTAACAAAGGGGTTACTGAGGTATTTTTTTCAGGGTTTGTAAGAGAAACATAAACATCCAACAAACACACCCCAAACTGTAGGATTCCCTATGTCATGGGTATCAGGAACTATAAGTATCGTAGTATCACCACACCCAGACCCAGAACAAATATGTGCAGAACATGCAAACATTTCAATCACATTTCATCAACAAAAAACTCACTCGGGTTACAATTATGGGTCACTTGAGTTACAGTTTGGGTTTCTTGAGTTACAATTAAGGGTCACTTGAGTTAAAATTAGGGGTAACTTGGGTTACAATAAGGGGTTACCTTGCCGCGCCACTGCAGCCACAGCTTGAAGATGTCGTTATGGCGTCCGCACTGGATGACCTTGTCCCCGGTGTCGAAGCGAGGGTCGTAGATCTTGTCCGTCATGAACAGGTACTCGGCAGACATTGCGTTGCAGCTGAGAAGGATGCCCTGCGGATAAAAGTTTTTAATGAAAAAATATATTTTTACGACTTCAATAAGTTGATACAAAATAAAATAAGTTTTTTTTTCACTCATACGGGTGGGATTACCAAAAGTTCAGTTTTCGCCATTTTTCCTTGGAACCCTAATAATAGAACGTTCTTACCTCTCACATGAGGTAAATGATTTAATATTCGATTTTTTTTTAATTTCGTGTAAACTATTGTGTTTTTAAACCAAAATAAAGACTTTTCTCCCACTATTTTTTTATTGAAATTATCACTTGAGAATTGTTTAGGATAAGAACATAATTATATCTTAAAATAATTAAGTTCTTATCCTAAACAAATAATGTTCTTTGTTGCAGTCATTTTCATTAGCATGAAATGACGTAAAAAAAACTATACAACTTTTTCCATTCCTGTGAATAGATTATTTTCTAAAATAAATAGTTAGCTGATAAAATATTATCTTATTTATTTTCTACCTACGCTTCCGTTTCTGTTAAAACCCTGAGGTCGAGCTCTGTAACTGAGATACCTGACCCCTGAGGTCAAGCACTGTTACTGATTTCCCTGACCCCTGAGATCTGCAACTACGCTCCAGCATCCACCTTCGCTAAGATGACCTCAGTTACATCCCTAATTTCGAGAATAGCTAGTAGTTTCTGCTCGGCTCAGAATATTTTTCGTACCTGCTCTAACCATACGATAAATAATATTAATCTAGGTTGATAAATAATATTTTGTTATGTCAATATGCAATCTACGATGCAACGTGTCGGCCCGTTATAAATCTACCCCTTCTGCTAAAATGCAAATTATCCAAGAACCTGAGCCAACACAGATAGGCCATGCAAAGTTTGCTCAAAATCAACAGCGGTTTATGGTACCTACCGTGCTATCAGTGGCTTGCAGTTGTTTATTTTACATTTTTTGAAATTTTCTACTCTAGAATCCATCGCATAGCCCTCGCGTCGTAAAAATATACTTTTGCTCCTTGTGGTACAGTTTACTACTGTCTTATACAAATTTAATTAACACGTCCATATTAGCTTCACTTGTACCTAGCTAACAAACTAATAAATTATTGTACAAATGAACACTGTCATAAAATCTTGGAAGACAATCTTAATCTACTTCTAATTGTCGTATCAATTTGGTACCTTGGAGGTGATCTGATGATGGAGCCAGGCGGTGGGCAGTGGAACTCTTCAGTGGCTATCAGTAAGCCCCTCGAGTTTGGGCTCATATGATTCGTTTTGACGAGCCCCATAGATTGGGCTTGGTAACGAGGATCTGATGATGGAGCCAGGAGGTGGATAGTGGAATTATTTTTTATAATTATTAGTGCGCGATGAATGACGACTTCTGTGGCGCAGTGGGTGAAGGCCCGACTGAGACGCAGAAGGTTGTGTGTTCGATGCTCACCACGGAACAAATGTTTGTATGACCTGCGAATATTTGTTTCGGGTCTGAGTGTTTTCTATATGTATAATATGTATTTATTTACAAAAAGTATATAAGTAGTTTGACATTCATTTAGTTCCCATAATACAAGCTCTGCTTGGATTGGGGCTAAATGATGCTGTGTTAAAAAAAATGTACAAAGCGATTTTTAAAATTTTTAAACTTAAAAAAAGTCTATCAAAACTGGTTCTGCTGATTTTGAAGTAGGTATTTTATTTGTTTTGATAAATCTTTTTAAGTACGAAACCACAAACAAGATTAAAATATAAAAACTAGTTTTAGCAATACCTACTTGTAACAGACAAACGCACAAACAAACAAAAAATCAATCTCTTACTGTTCTTTTCATGTATATAATGTATATAAAAATACCTACAGATAAAACAGCTATCTAAAGACCTTCGGAAATGATATATAGATCAATTGATCTAATGAACGGAAGCGTTCCCAAAGTGCTGGCTACATTGCCCTCTGGTCACGCGTCGCTTCGACCATACTTCTTACTTCTTGTATTACGAGGAAAAAACATCACTTTTCTAGCTTTTTTTTATTTTTTTCACACAGTATCATCTAGCCCCAAACTAAGCAGAGCTTGTATTATTACTAAACTTGGATCGTTTCATGACACTAGTTTTTTTGTCTCCTGTGACCAAAACAGACCCAGTAATAAGATAGAACAATAAGGCCCGGTAGAGCTCTAAGTAAATTATTCACTCGTCTACTTTCAATCAATTTGGTACAAATCATTTGAATTCCAAGTAAAAAACAAATACAATATTATTTGCACTTTCGTCTACCCGCATTCCTACACAAATCCCCATAACTATGCAATAATCGGCCATATATATGTGAGCCTAAAGTCTATAATTCTTATGGTCTAGTTGATAAAATTGATGAGGGTTATGTAGCCCGTATTTCAAGGGAGTAAGGTTGATAGTGCAGAATGTACTGATGAGATTATATCACTGAAATGTCAGTAGAATATTGTTAGTAATAAATTCGTGAGCGCTCCGCCCCTTTCAAAAGTTTGTGTAGAGATGGGATCATTTATTTATCGATGAAATATATTTGATTTTGTACTCGCGAGCGCCTATTACTACCAACTAAGCCTCGAGATCGTTGCGGAGGTTGAAATTCTTTTATTATATTATTATAATAAATATATTAAAATACAAATAAATGATATTTTTGCCGAAAGTTCTTGGATGTTTTTCTCTTTGATCCGCTACAGAACCATCATTGCTTCAGTACATAGTAGTTATTCGGTAATCTTTTTCGTTAAACAGAGTCCAGTGGAGCAAAACCCAAATAAAATAAAGCAATCAATTCGTTTAAAAGTATTTAATTTACATTATGCACTCCATTTGTATTCTAACTATTTGCAAAACGCGGACAACTGCCAGATATAATCTTTGGACGTGCTTCTCACTGCCATCTATTTGGTATCCCCAAAAATAAGCAGGAGTATGTATCTGAGGATGTACATCATGTGGAATACAGTAGTGAGCGTGTTTTTTTTTGGATTTTTGTTTTGTTGATTTTGTGCTATTTCCTTATAACGACGATAAAAAAACACAATACAAAAAACTGACCATTGAAGGGAAAGAGAAGAAATTTTACTTTCTGAAATATTTCGTCCTGGAACTAATCCGTATCTATTCCTGCCGCCAAGCAGTAATGCGAGCATTGCTGTGATTTGAAGAATAGGTTCCTATTCTTTATTAGACTTCAACTTAGTCTTTAGGATAGGCAATGTATCAGCAATTCTCCTAGTATTGAAAATGTCAATAGGTGACAAAAAAACATGGTGGCCTGTAAGTTTCAATTCCGTTTATCTCCAAACATTTATTTTTAAAACCTCTCATTGATCACACATCAAAGTACCTTACTACCTGAACGTTGCTTAACTGAGAAATTAACCTTCTATGCCACATTAAAATAAACATCGAAACATTTTATCGATACTGTCCCATCCCTAGTCCACTGACGTCACGTGCCGCCTTTAATTAAATTCCTCTTCCCGACACTTCGAAACATATGTTGCCAATTTACCCCTATTCATACATTTACCACGTCAAAATCACCCTTATCCTCTTAACATTACCATCAGAATCGCTTGACAAAAAGTTTGAATTTCAGAGTGAATCATTGCCAAGGGAAATAAGGTTTTATGAGATGGGATTACGGTTTGTTTTAAAGGTGTGGATGAAAGTCATTATTTGCAGAAGGCATTGCATTTGATGGCATTTTTATGGTGGATTATGAAGCTAATTTTATTTGCAATACGAATATTGAGAGAATTAATACTCGGACTTGCCTAGTCGGTCAATCTTAACAGATTAAGGCGTCTAAACAAATACCAATTTCTGTATGCATTAAAGAAAGAAAAAGAAAATACATTAATTGATCTCATCACAACCCAACAGGAGGCCTAGACAAATACCTCACGCTTACTTCTCTTTTCACGCTAACGCAAATTTGTCAAGGTAAAACTTGGCAGCTGTCATGTGACATTTCCACAGCTAATGTCATTTTCATACAAATCAATCTTTCCGCAGGCGTAAACGACAACAGAAAGTGGTATTTGTCTAGCCCCAGGTCACAAAATATAGAACAAATAAACACCAACACATTAAACATTACAAAACATAATTAAAAAGATATGTTGTATTGGTTAAAAAGGCCCCTATTTCAGCATTATGCTGCACCAATCCTAGGAAAGGCGCTGATTTTTGGACAGGTTCAAAGGGTTTTAAAAGCTGCAGAAAGATAAAAAGTTGGTCATTTTTCACTCAACGTCATCTAGCCCCAAAGTAAGCAGAGCTTGTGTTATGGGAACTACATGACTGATATTCTAGGTACATAAATACTTATTTTATTATACATAAAAACACCCAGACCCGAGACAAATATTTACGTATTTGCGTTAGCGTGAAAGTAAAACTAAGCGTGAGGTATTTGTATAGAAACCCAGCTGGGCTAAGGAACTTTCCGCCAGGCCATTTGGATGGGTGACCGGTAGTTGCATTTGGAACCGAGCGCTTCTGTGCTTTGGAGGGCATGATTAGTTGTCGAACAGTGGTTATGTCTGTGTAACTCATCGACTATGATAATGAGTGACTAGTTGTTAATGGAAAAAACTAACTCAGAAGCTTTTCTTCACAAACTTCATTTTTCTGCTTGTAGCTTGTCCCAATATATATCTCGAATAGGAATTATTCCGAACATCCCCACCAAGTTCTCCCCACTGGTAGAGATTATTCTACTTTTCTATAAATCCCCACTGCTACGCCGTAGCATATCTTGTAGGAGTTTGTTTAAAACGAATTCAGAAAAGAATAAAGAATAAATATTTTCTGGAAGAATCTATGGGCATCTAACATACCTCATACTTGAAGTGGACGGTGGAGCATTGCAGGAGGGTTCCCATCAACTTGTGAGGATTCCACGTCACAGAGTCAGCTCTGGAAAATAAGTCAGTTTTAGAACTACGGTACACATTCATGCGATGGAGAATTGAAAATGACTATTTTTAAATAAGAAAATTGCCTTTCAAGGTTATATTGCATAGGTGGTGCGCGGTTACCGTTGCCTGCAACACCATTGCTGATGGGTTGCCAGTTCTGAAGAACACTTTTTACATATTTGTTAAGCGGATTGTACGGTTCACGTACAGCTAATTTATTTGCTTACGCCGCAACCTACTTTTACTTTATAGATTTTAATTAATATAATTTCAGTTGATCTTATGCTAACTCAGTGAACTACCGCGGATTAGCATCCTACATAACTTGTTAACATTAAACTAATAAACTTGGATCGCGATATCTGTGTTTTTTATCAACTCACACCATCTAACTAACTCTGGGCCCATACATTTGAATTTGGTCCTTCGAGCCGGATATATTTATTTTTGTTCATAAAATAGACAGTGCGAGCTTCTATTATCTCCTGTAATTATGGGCATTGCCACAAATCTCACAAATCGTAGTTTAATTCTAGATTTGGTGAAAAATAAATAGAACACGTATGGATGGTTGAAGAATGTTTTTTGGGACGGGCATATTACAATAAAACAAGACTGTCCTTAACTTATGAAAATATTTTGACCTGCATTTGAAGATTTTGAAACAAATATACAAGTCAGTAGGAAATGATGCCAATCGATCCTGTTTCATATAAGGATTAAAGACGACCATCTATACGACCTCGTGTGTGGCGCAGTGGTTGCGGGTTCAATTCCCGCCACGAGACAAATGTTTTTATGGTCTGCAATTATTTGTCTCAGGTCTGGGTGTTTTCTATGTATGTACATATTTAATATGTATTTATACTTTTTTCTTTGTAAATATGTAGAAAAGAGAAAAGTATATAAGTAGTATATTAGCCATGTAGTGCCCATAACACACTCTCTGCTTACTTACTAGGGCTAGATGATGCTGTGTGAAATATGTCCAGCATTTTTTTTTATCGACCGAGGTTAGATTACTTGAAATGTCAGAAATCACTTAAAACTTTTACCATACGTAACTTCACAAAGTAGCTGAAAACGAAAGTGATTCAAATACAAGTTATACATGAGAGCTATCCGCTATTGACTCAGTTGCGTACGTTTTAGAGTAATCCCCGGATTGGCGGGTCGGAGGGCGCCTGATCTGTGACTGCACTCACACAGAAATGTAACGGTGGAACGAAATTACACATGTTTTAAGTTAATATTATATTATATTTTATACATAGTTGGAAAACAAACAGCTTAAATAACATAGAATTAAAATTATCGTGGTTTCATTTTAAAATATTATTACGACTATAATAATAATAATAATAATGCTGGACATATTCACACAGCATCATCTAGCCCCAATGTAAGCAGAACTTGTGTTATGGGAACTACATGATTGATATACTACTTGTATACTTTTTTTTTTGTAAATACATACATATTATACATAGAAAACACCCAGACCCGAGACAAATATTTGCATCGATCATTTGTCCCACGGCGGGAATCGAACCCGCAACCTTCTGCGTCTCAGGCGGGCCTTCGCCCACTGCGCCACAGAGGTTTGTCAACTATATCACGTGGTCGCGGACTATATACATATAATTCGTGGTACTACTTCTTTTAAATAGTTCTCTCCATTCTAAGGTTGTCTGGAAGAAATCTTTTTCAGCGATAAGAGTTTATCTATATATCTATCGATCTAACTAACAGGAGCAAGAATCAGTTATTAAGGATTAAACATAAATTATTCACTTTGTATATACTCCAGACATCCGCGACCGCCGCACTGCCAAAACATCGGGATATTAATACAAATGCTATAAATGGGAACGTTTTATGTACATACATAGACACGTAATAATTATGTTTATTGATTGCAAATGTTTGAAAAATACGGTAGGACAAGTTTTGTACAAAAAACCAACCGATAGAATACGTTGGTTCGATTTGTCATGTAATATAAATACCGTCTTGAATTATTGCAGTTTTCTGAAAACAATGCCATATAAGAATAACTAGCATTATTTAATTTATTTATATTTTAACAAAAACTTTAGCTAGGCAAGTACAAATATTTACAAATCCCGGTGAGCACACTAATATCAGAAGGTACACCCAGATATATCAGACAATAGCCTCTGCCCACGGTTTCGCCCGTGTGGTACCCGGATAAAAACTAGCCTATATGTTATTCTGATGTACAAGCTATATTACTGTAAAGTTTCATCAAAATCTGTTCAGTAGGTTTTGTGTAAAAGAGTAACAAACATATATCTATTCCATACATCTTTCGCGTTTATAATAATAGTAGGATAATATGTAATAAGTTGGTTCACAAAGTGGTTAGTTACGTTACGGTGTAACAGAGTTTAAACACTCCAGAATGATAAATGCACAGTGTGACAGCATGAAGTTGGAAGGAACACAGTTTAGAAAAATGCAGCAGGTTATCTTTTGACAGCAATATGCCGAAATAGGTTTTGGTGTGCCAGTGAAATAGATTTTGGCTTTATAAAAAAAGGTTTTAATGCCGCGAGGCAGGACCAGAACCGCTGGAAAAAGCGCCTCTGACACGTACCTTGCATAAGTAGAGTGGCTGAGAATATAATTATAGATATTTTCCAGGTTTCTTCAAACAAATTCTCAAATGCTACGCTGTTTATGTTACATTACAAATGACGAAAAAATGTTTTTTTTTTTATTGACTAGTAATTGACAAGAATTATAATCCTAAATAAACTGTAAATACCGTCCACCTAACCTACCTCTCAAAGGCTGTTTTCATACATACGTTTTAGAATTGTATGGTGAAGTATGAAAAATGAATTCCAAAGTTGTCCTTCTGTGTTTAACACTGTGGCCTAAGTGCGTAGGAATGTTCCTTTTTTGGCAGTTTTTTGTTTGGTCTAATTAATCGTCAGATGCGGGCCCTTAAAGCAGCCCTTAGATGGCCCTTAGTTAAACTCGGCTTAGGGGTGAGTAAGGGATTAGTTGCGGGGCGAAGCGATTGTTTTCTATTTTCTAATTAATTTGAGAATTGAGGAAACATACTTGGTTTCTTAATTTGGTTCTTTTTTGGTCACCTTGCGTTAGATTGGTAACGAATAACTAACTTTGAACAAGACTTTTTAAATAAAACATCTACAATATGCTACGTCGTAGCACTTTGCTACGATGGCACGGTACTAATTTTTGAAGTCTTTTCAGTTCTAATAAAAGTAATTATAAATGATAATTTACATTGTTTTTGCTGTGATAAGTTATAAAATTAGTTATCTAGGAAGTTATTTTTTTTAAGAAAATAGAGATTTTCTCGTCATTATCCGCCACGACAGAAGCACACCGTATATGTGTTTTTTGTAAGAAATTGTATTTTGTTAACATTTATCTCCGAGACGGCTTATCGAATTGTAATGCAATTTTAAGCAACCGATTTGTATGCATTTGAGAATGGTACTTAAATATTTATCACCAGAAGTCACGGGCATATTTATACTTGAAAAATTTACTTGACTTCGTTCGAAGAAGACGGATTAAACGATGTCGAATCATGTCTCCTATTTTTCATGCTATCTATAATTTTTCTTGTAGTCAACTGAGATATTATTAAAGACTAGCTTCTGCCCACGGCTTCGCCCGCGTTTCACCTTGATAAAAAGTAGCCTATGTGTTATTCTGATGTATAAGCTATATTACTGTAAAGTTTCATCATAATCCGTTTAGTAGTTTTTTCGTGAAAGAGTAACAAACATCCATCCTCACAAACTTTCGCGTTTATAATATTAGTAGGACTAGCTTCTGCCCACGGCTTCGCCCGCGTGGTAACCAGAAAAAAAGTAGCCTATGTGTTATTCTGATGTATAAGCTATATTACTGTAAAGTTTCATCAAAATCCGTTCAGTAGTTTTTGCATGAAAGAGGAACAAACATCCTCAAAAACTTTCACGTTTATAATATTAGTAGGATAGGATAGGATATATACATATACATATGTATATATAAGTAGGATGTCTCTTTGTCACATAAAGTAGTATATTCATGTCTTAGCATATATGACTGATAGCACGTCGCACGGCGTCGCAGTCACGACATGCATGATAAATACGTTTTTATTTTATTTTATTGCTAACTGTGCATCGGCAACCCTCACTTCTTGACCCACCGCGTCGCATCGCCCGCGCTATTACTTCTTTTTCTCGGCTTCTAAGGGTGATGTTAAATAGCCTATATTCCCAAGAATTGGACTATCAAATGCAAAAGTTTTGTTCAAAGCCGACAAAGTCGAGTTTGATATTGCACGTTCAAACAAAAAAAAACGAAGCAAACTCTTCAGCTTTATTATCAGTCTATAGATAATGTATTTTAGTATTTAGATATTTATCATATGGACCCTGTATTTAAAAGTATATTTCACTATTATGCCTGAAATAAATTAATTACATAATATAATTATAAGTATATAATTTGTTTCAGGCAACATAAAAAAATATTTTACTTTTTGTACATTTGGTAAGGCTGGATTTGCCATTGGAAATAAATTCCCCATTTAGTCCGACAAACGGCGTGGGGTCGGATTGACGTGTGAACTCTCACTGTGCTACGAGTGCTACGCCGTAGCACTTTGCTACGCCAGCTAATCCTTGACGTCTTCCGGGATATCACAAGGTTGCCGCTTATAAAAAGAAAATGAAAAACAAACACGCTCACGACTAACCTATGTTTTTTTTTTCAAAATAGTTACAAAATAGATACGATTTGATTTGTATCAACAAGTAGGGGTAGTCAGAGGTTAGTTTGAACATGACATTTGGCATATGCCTCCGTATTGGTGATAGATTGCATTCCACGTGACAAGTTGCACGCCCATCGCCGCTTATTGGAACACTAACCGATGGTATATCCTTTTAGTTTTTGGTTCTATATACTTCTATCGTTTTAAAGTATACACAAATTATTCGATAGATAAATACATTGGTGCACGACCAGGCTCGAACCCACTACGTTCGAATCGAAAGTCTGGGTACTACGCCAAAACAGCTTTCATAAAAACTGATTTATATACAAATATATGACTAACTAGCCTCTGTCCATGGCTTCGCCCGCGTGGTACCCATATTAAAAGTTGTATATCTGTTATTCTAGGTATACCTGTTCTAAATCTCACCGAAATCGGTTCAGCCATTACGGAGATTATTAGCAACAAACATCCAAACTTTCGCATTAAGTAAAGAGCTTGTATTATGGGTACTATATGACTGATATACTATTCATATACTTTTTTCTTTGTATATACATACATATTATACATAGAAAACACCCAGACCAGAAACAAATATTTGCAGACCATACAAACATTTGTCTCGTGACGGGAATCGAACCCGCAACCTCCAGTGTCTCGGCGGGCCTTCGCCCACTGCGTCACAGAGGTCATCAATTATCCTACTACGAAAGTTTGTGAGAATGGATGTTTGTTCCTCTTTGACGCAAAAACTACTGAACGGATTTTGATGAAACTTTACAGTAATATAGCTTATACATCAGAATAACACATAGGCTACTTTTTATCCGGGTAACACGCGTGCGAAGCTGTGGGCAGAAGCTAGTAATATGTATTTCCTAAAAGTGTCAACCCTATCGTATACGTCACACGGTCCACATCACGCATGGATTTACCCGCGTTATAGAAAGGGGGAGTATTTAGCAAATGATGGATCGACGTTAATGGCGGATTAATATAACTGTATACTTAGCCGTGTTGGCCTAGTGGGCGGTAACCTTTCGGAGATCGTGGGTTCAAACCTCGTCGCCAACATTGGATTTTGCACTCGAAATGTCGAAGGAAAATATCGTGAGGTAACTGGCATGCCATAGAACCAAACATTTGAAATCTCTGCCCACGGCTTCGCCCGTGTGGTACCCGGCTAAAAAGTAGCGTATATGTTATTCTGATATATAAGCTAATGAATGTAAAGTTTCATCAAAATCCGTTCAGTAGTTTTTGCGTGAAAGAGTAACAAACATCCATCCTCACAAACTTTCGCGTTTATAATATTAGTAGGATGTATACAAATAAGAAAGAATTCTAAATTAAATCAAATTATCGTTCATTTTTCATTTGAACATTTTAACATATTGTTTCTTTTTTTATATTATTAACGGTATATAATATCACACCCAACAGTCACATATACAGTTCTGGCTCCACACTAGGATCCTGTGTCGTGGATATCAGTAATTACGAGTTCCGCGGTAACATGACACTCAGACCCGGGATAGAGTAAGCTATACCTTTCAACGCCGGTGAGACGAGGATGGCGGTACTTCTTCGAGAAGAGGAGGCCACCTCCCCAGGCAGCCTGCAATACAAAAAGAAGAAGATGAATAATAGTGCTGGTCATTTTTCACACAGCATCATCTAGCCCCAAACTAAGCAGAGCTTGTGTTATAAGTACTACATGAATATATTTATTTTTATAATATGTATATTAACATATTATGCATAGAAAACACCCAAACCCGAGACAAATATTTGCAAATCATACAAACATTTGTCCCGCGGTGGGAATCGAGCCCGTAACCTTCAGCGTCTTACGCGGCCTTCGCCTACTGCGCCACAGAGGTCGTCTCTAAGTGTGATTAATAAGACTTCACTGAGCCGTGACGTGGGTGTCTACTGCTTGGAGTTGTATGATGATGTATGATAATGTATGATTATATATGATAATGTATGATGATGTATGATGATGTATGGTGATGTATGATAGATAGATAGTTTTTTATTCAACACATACGATACAGCACAAACAAGTACAAATGAAAAGAAAGACAAATAATTATAAAAAACACAGTAAATTACAGAAGAGTACAATACGTGGTTGCTAACCAGTGCTAACGAGGGCGTCTATGCTGCAATGCTGTATGATGATGTATGATGATGTTTGATGATGTATGATGTTGTATGATGATGTATGATGTTGTATGATGATGTATGATTATGTATGATGATGTATGATTATGTATGATTATGTATGATTATGTATGATGATGTATGATGATGTATGATGATGGAAACTTACATCCACATGCATCCACATGTCGTATTTCTGGCAGATGTCAGCGATCTCCATGAGAGGGTCGAAGGCTCCCAGCACCGTGGTACCCGAGGTAGCGTTCACGAAGAATGGTACCTGACGAATTATGGATTCTATCAAGAATTGAAACTGGGATAATAATAATTCACGTTCATAGTGTACCTATTAAATGTTTTTTTTATTGGAGGACAGGTAGGAATAAAATCATTCCGTCTGTCCTCCTGTTACTGACGAGGGCACAGATAGAACTTTTTCAATTAACAGAAGTTCAATCTGTCCCCCGTTGCAAAAAGGGGACAGATAGAACTTTTTTCCAAACTGTCACCTAGGGGGACAGAGCAGGGTGACAGATAGGAATAATTCATTAACATACCATCACTCACAAAATTGAGTAATGTCATCAGTCAGTTTATAAAACATACGATTATTATTTTGCACGATTACTTTAGTTTTCTGGAAGAGATCGCTCCAAAGCGATAAGACCGTATTGTACTTTAAGTTTTTTTTTTTTTTAGTTATATCTATTTTTCTTATGGTGTAAAATAAAGTATTTTCATTCATTAATTTGGTTGATTTGATTTATCAGAATAAATTTAAGGGTGGGCTTGATATCAGGCAGGTGTTGGCTCAAGAGCCGTAGTTTGAAGACCAGGGGTCTTCAAACTACGGCTCTTGAGTCTAGTATGTGCAGTGGTTTTTCAATTTTTACGTGTCAAACGAGAGAGTGGTGAAGCGTATTTTTTATTCCGAACTCCAAAATGGCGAATAAGCTAATAAGCGAATTAGAAAAGAAATATAAAGAAGTGCATGACTGAGCCATCTCGTTGGGAAGTATTGGCAGAACAGCGGCCAGAGTGGAGAGTTTAAGTGCAGAAAAATATCAACAATTTTGAAGATAAACGAAGGCGTGAATTAGATTTAAAACGCGACCAGCTCAAAAATAAACCACCTTCAATTATTAATTATAATTATGTCGACGGTGTACTGACATGAACTGCGTGTGAGCGTACGTTTAAAGCCAAAATTGGTTTTATTAGTCATCTTCGAATACACCAAGCGTAAATAACAAGATCACCGTAGCCGAAATCGGCCTGGAAGATCATCGATCGATCGCTGTTATAATCTACAAGACAGCATTGCGTCACAGAAGTACTTCTAGAGGTATAGCATAGTGCTGAATGGAGGCCGTTTTTGTTGTCAATCTTATTTTTCTTTTTAATAACTTATAGATCTACTCCTGTATCATTTAAGTGATACAAAATAAACTATTTTGATCTCAATCTTATCTTATCTTTATTTAATGTAGCTTGATGAGCTATAGTACTGTAATGTTAACTCACATTGCCCCTGTCCTTGTGGTACCGCACCAGCCGCTCCAACTCCTGAGGGATCATCTTGCCGTGCTCGTCCGAAGGCACGGAGATGCAGTAGTCTGTCCCCAGACCGCACACAGAGGCACACGACTTCACCGAGTAGTGACACTGTCGGATGAAAGCTCATTGACAATATGAAATACTCAGGGTAATTTTATGTTTTTAATAACATCAGCTGTACAAACCTTAGTGGGTTTTTAAGTGTTATTTATCAAACCTATTTTTATCAAGTTTTTGAATTCGTTATACAGAGAGGAAAAAGTGCATAACTCATTCCTCAATGAAGTATTTTACAATTATTATTTGAAATCTCAGGCTTATGTCTGGCCGTTTACAGGCATGAGTGGAGCCAAAGCGAATACTAAGAGGCTCTTTGTACATTATCATATAAAAACGCAATCTTGCGGATGGCGACTGATGTAAACTATTGAAAATATGAGTGATAAACTAGACTAATGCAGTAGTATATGCTTATGGAATGGTTGCTGGGCTATGTAGGATGAAACGGCATCTGCCAATTCTTACTGAAATTCAGATTAAATCATAGTGATGAGTTGCCGTCCACTAAACGGGCCCCATAAGTCCCGCCAATTATTGTTACTCGTTACGCAAGGCTAACGTATAAACATTGCTGTGCTTCGTATGTTGAATCTCTTCGTATGTAATTCACCTGTTTTCTTGAATTATTTTTTTTACTGACAGCACACTTTTCCGTGACAGCCGTCGTAGGACGACCACTCCTTTGTTCATCCCCCAAAGTAAGACGACCGCGCTTGAACTCGCTATGCCAACGGTAGATGGTTGCTTTTGAAGGTCTTTCATCCATAAAAGCCATTTGAAGTCGATGAAATGACTCATCAGGTTTTAGGCCACATTTAAAATCGTAGAAAATCATCGCACGAAAATGCTCTCTATGCAGATCCATTTTTAAATGAGACACGAAAATTTTTAGACTCTCGAAAAAATGTGGAGGGAAATTCGAAATTCAAACAATGGTATTTTTACTTTTAAATAACCAAATTTTTCAAAATAATAACAAGTGGCCAGTGCCTTATACATAAAAATTATTTCGCAAAACTTTCTGGGTAGTTTTAAGTTTGCAAAGGTATCTAGAACGAATTTAATTTACAATTATCATTGTAGTGTTTGTCTTTTCGAAATTAAATCTAAATTAAAATAAAAACACTTTCATTTAAACATCAAACCGAACTAGATTTTTTCGATAGGAATTTTTGGTAAGGGTTTATAGCAGTGCAGTGGCGAAAACTGGAGTAAATGAAGTTATTGTGTCACTTTTGAAATAGTCAGGGGCGTGTAGGAACGTTAAAAAATAGGGTTAATTGGGGTAAACTAGGGAAATTTGCGTCGTTGTACCCAAATTAACCCCAGTTTACTCCAGATGTGACGAACCAACCTGATCGGAGGTAAACATGACGAGGTGACCTTGGATGCTAGAGAGGCCTTTCTCTTTGTACTCCGGGAACTTGTGGTGACGAGCCGCCAGGAACGCGTACAGGTTGGAGACGGAACCACCTAGTGGAAGGAAAATTACATTTAAGAACCGGAAGAGCACCTGTCTTTAGTGTAATAGTCGCACTATTGGTTAATTCTTGGTCACTAGAATATAATAAAATAAACACAAACAATGAAAAGGTAATGGACGACGACTAAAAGTAGAGTTAGGTTAGGTTACTTATCTACAAAACTTTGTACTTACAAACTTTAACTCATTTAAATCTATACTAATATTAGTCAAAATATTTTTTTGTTTGTTTGTACCGAATAAGCTCCGAAACTACTGGAACTAACATAGGCTATATTTTTTTTTTCAAAAAAACAGAGATTCTTAAGAAAATTGCAATAATGTAACCCAAAGTAGCAACATTTTGCAATTAAAATTCATTATTTGGCGTACGCTGAGAAAACTATTGACGATACCTAAAAAAAATTGTACAACATGATTAAAGTACTGTTTATGAATGTAGAAGGAACTTACCAGGAGCCAGGATGCTGTCTCCACTGTTCCATCCGATCATGTGTCGCATCTTCTCCAGCACCACATTCTCCATGAGGATGAAGACGGGTGCGATCTCATACGTGAACATGTTGGTATTGGCAGCCGCCGTCAGCCACTCCCCCGCCAGGGAGATGATGTCCAGACCCGTGGAGAGCTGGTTGAAAAAGTGGGGATGGCCTGTGAAACAATTTGTCTTCAATTCCTCAATCATATACAATTTGTTTGTTTAGTTTTGTTAAGTTATATCTATTTTTCTTATGGTATACAACTGAGTCTTTTCATTCGTTCATTCATTCATTCATTCATAATATAAGATAATTATTCCATAGTGGTGTGTCGGTGCAAACATAACTTAGCAATGAGCGTTAGGCTTCAATATTTAACCCTCTTATTCATAATCTTTCACTAACTTAAGCAGCCTGCTATGAGTTGTCTGCCTTTATCCTTTGTCTAGTGTTAGAAAAGGACAGGTTAGAGTTAGGAACCTGTTAGCGAGCAATTATGAACACGAGATCTAGATTATAATTAGGTTCACCTTTGTTCCCCGCATTGGGACTAAAAAACCTGTATAACAGGGTCACAGTGATTCATGGTATCAGTTTCCCATGAACGACTTGTGAAACGCGGGCACGTGCCAAATGTAATGTTTGGACGTACCTCTGAATACCCACAAAGATCTACTAACTATTATTATTATTTCACATATTTAATTGATAACGACGATGGGCTTGCAACCTGTCACATGGAATGCTAACTACTTACAAAACGCGGGTCACGTGCCAAATGTAATGTTTGGACGTACCTTTGACTACCCGCTACTTGGTATCCTCAAAGATCCACGCACTAAGCATCTGACTATGTCCACCATGGGGGATATATTTACAAAATTGATTAAATTGGCTGATAAATAAATATCTTGAAACGAGTAACATAATTTTTGTTTGTCGGTATAGAAAATCAATGATTACCTGTATTAAATCTGTGTTTACGTAGAAAAAGGAAGCCTGAAAGTCATAACCTCCCTTCATCCGATCGCGTAAAAATAACATCTAAAAATAAGCTAGCCCCTTCATCACTCAGCTTCAATCTAAATCACTCTGTCCTTTACAATCCCTTGCGAAATCCCTATTTATTGAGCCATTTTGCTATAAAGTCCGCCATCTTGGTCGTTTTGGCGGGAATCGCCATTTTTGGAGTCGTTACGATGAAGTATGCTTCGTGTAATCTTTAGAGCTTTGATGATACTGTTCTATAAATCTTTGATACAAAGTGCATCCTAATCTACGCAAATAATTTCTTGGATTTTATTTAATTCATTAAATAATTATCTTCCTCTTTCTTAATTTAAGAGTTCACTTACTCACACACTTTAGATGAATAAAGAATCATCAAAAAAAAACAAGCTGAGTTTGTTTCCTGAATTTTCTAGATTTGGCGCGAGGAATCGCCGTAAATTCACTTTAAAAGTTTAAGTTGATAAACTACATGCGTTTATATGTATATTGTTGTTCATATATGATTTTGTTCTTGTGATTTTGTTGAATAAAAAGCTATTGACTTTGACTTTAAGAAAATACTTATAAACTGGGCGATTAAGAACGGTTTTATTGATAGAAAGGGATCTCTTTTAGACAATTTTCGAGTGCAGAGAAGATAGAGTTTGTATTGAGAAAATTCATTCAAAGTGCAATGTCAGTGAATCCTTTTACAACACTGGTTATTTCAATCATAACTTCGTTTCAGATCAGTCAGAAATTCGAAAATTCCGAAACTTCGCAAGATTGATAAAAGAAAATGACCAATATTTTTTCAAAGGTTGGAAAATGATATCATAATTCCGGAAGTAATAGCACGCGCCATCGCACCCCACTATTTCCGGTGCCGGCGACGCCGGAAACGCGCCTATCTGTGGCTAAAGAATAGTAACATGATCGCTCTCATCTAAAACGGTTTTATTTAATCATAACTGATGTTATGTTTGTTTTTTTATACCAATAAAGTAGCATACAATCATACGGCCAACCTGTTGTTATTTTAGAATTATATTACGACTATACCACGTACTTTACTATTCTCCTGCTGACGTTTCGTTGACCGTTTAGAGGTCCTTCCTCATGAGCACCGTCCGCGACCACGCGACCACGCGAGTGAGACGGGAACGGTCAACGAAACGTCAGCAGGAGAATAGTAAAGTACGTGGTATAGTCGTAATTATATTCTAAAATGATACCAGACCACGATAATTTTAATTCTATAACCTGTTGTTAAGCGGTTTCCGTAATATATGGAGACTTGGAACATAACACGTATCACTTGCGCGTATCCGACCCTGAGACATAACGGGTAAAAAGTGTCAAGTGCCTGAAATTTTACTGGCAATCATACCCTTCAATTCAGAACACAGTATTGCGAGCATTCCTGCTTGGCGACAGAAATAGATATTTTTATTCCAAAAACTATCGTGAACTTGACTATCACGGACTAAAGTCGGTGCCTTCACCGATGCAGTACGTGAATATTCCCGTTTTTACAATATCAATAGAAATAGGTATGGTGGTACTTCCCCGAACGAACTCTAGGTCTACTACTAAGTAGAGCTTCTTGTGGAAGAGTTTTAGTAGTCTAAATGAGTGTTTTATAATTATTTGCAAGTATGTTTAAAGGTGGGCCGTATGTGGGCCTAGTTTGCGACTTCACTTGCAAAAAATAACCTGTTTTCAACTAAAATAATTTGACGTAGCATTTTCACCAGAGTTGTAAAAGTAACGAGAAATTGTGTACCTTATATATTCGTTACTAAAACAATCAGCACACGTTACTTTCGTATCGTTATTCGTTACTTTTGATACAATCAAGCACTAGTATGAAGCTTGATGCGCACGGTATCAACGGTAACTTTGTTCGTACTTTATAAAAAAAAATACCTAAACTTTATGCAATACTAGCCTCTGCCCACGGCTTCACCCGCGTGGTACTCGGATAAAAAGAAGCATCTGTGTTATTCTGATGTATAAGCTATATTACTATAAAGTTCCATCAAAATCCGTTCAGTAGTTTTTGCGTGGAAGAGTAACAAACATCCATCCTCACAAACTTTCACGTTTATAATATTACTAGCTTCTGCCCACGGCTTCGCCCGCGTGGTACCCAGATAAAAAGTAGCCTGTGTGTTATTTTGATGTATAAGCTATATTACTGTAAAGTTCCATCAAAATCCGTTTAGTAGTTTTCGCTTGAAAGAGTAACAAACATCTATCAACATATAATATTACTAGATTCGCAAAAGAAGTAGGAGAGACGCTTCAATACTTGACATATTGTAGTGGTTAAGTATACCCAAACGTAACGAAATGATTATATGAGTAACGTTTCGGTACTTCGTATTAAGTGATGTGCCCGTTACTCGGTAACGAATACATACGATTTGCTACAGCTCTATTTTTCACAGAAGGGCCCATTTATTCAAGCAAAGTACTGTGCCACCCCTAGCTAATATCAATACGTCAAAAGGAATTTAATATAATCCGCACAGCTGGGGCACGGGCGAAGCAAGTCAGGTGGGTAATGCTTGTGCAATCTGTATTTTAGAGGGTCACGGGATGACAACGGGAGGGTCTGTACTCTTGTAGGCATGTTGATTAATTTGTTTGTTAGTTTTAGCCCTTTATGATGACCCTTTTGGTAAAACAGGTGTGTTAAATTAATATAAAGTGATGTTAAAAATAATTAAATAAAACCTAAGTCGCTAAATCTTTATGTAGGAATCCACATGTTGTAAATAAATAATAAATAATACTGGATCTTTTTCATACAGCATCATCTAGCTCCAAAGTGGACAGAGTTTGTGTTATACTGTTTCTGGCTTACTAAAGTATGTATTATAAAATAGTTAATGATAGTATGTAGGTATTATGTTGTGTAGTAAGTTATTATGTAAGTTAAATAATAATATAGTGTTTTCTTAGCATGTGGTACACCACTTAAAAACCTTGTAATCTTTCGTACAGTCCGTTCCACCCAAAGGTTGTCTGGTAGAGATCGCTAATTAGCGATAAGACCGCCCATTGTATAACAATGTTAAAGTTTGTACTATTTATTTCAGCTGAAATATTTGGTGTGCAATAAAGTATTTTCTATCTTCTATCTTCTACCTATATTTTTTATTGTAAATACCTACATAGGTATATTTTATACATAGAAAACACCCACACTCGGCAATGGATTGTACACAAAAGAACATTAAAATACACACTTATTGCACACATAAAAACATACCTAATGAATGAGTTCACTTTGTTCGATTGGCACCACACTATAGCTGAATGAAAAATCATAAAAAGTGTTTGACCAAGCAACACTTTTTATGATTTTTCATTCAGCATGTATACCTACCTACTTAAGAGAGAGAGAGAGAGAGATAGTCACACCCATCCCATAGCCTACTGGTTCTTTCAAGTTCCTCCTAATCTTCTACCTTATAGACTGTTCCGTTTAGCATTAATTATAAGAAATTATATCTGTTAGTATTAATAAGAAATTATATGTATTAAACTTCCTTTTGTTTCTTTATACCTATATATATTAGGCAGGACAATCTCTATCCTAACCTGTAGGTCATTAAATTCACGTAATTTTTAAACTGACGTAGTTTTCTTCATGATTCTTGTTATTTGAATGAATAAAAACCTATTGTCACACTCACTCCTCGAAGAAACCCACAAAACAATCAATAAGTTAGCTGTACCCAACATCAGAATGACAAACACCTAATTTAAATTCCCACAATGGTTTTGATTTAATTTTGTTTACTACCCCTGCCTACCCCTTAACGTTGAATAACATCTGCGGGGCGCGATAAACCGGCCCTTGGGACGGGGGTGTCTGCCAACCCCAAGTATATCAATTGACACTTTTTTATCTGTGGATGTGTATTTTGGAAGAGATTTCATAATGTATTCAAGTCTCCCAGGAGACCAGGATAAAGATATTTTATTATTTTTATGAGTAGGTAGAATACCTAAACTAACATGTGTTTCTGAAAATTGAAATATCTTAAGTATCACATATACCTACTTAAGATATATATTTTTAACTTAGAAAATCAATGAGAACTAAGAGGTTAATCGAATAAAAACTTTGATTTTAGTACCAAAAAGTAGGTGCACTTCAAATGGTTTAACCTAAATTTTTCGTTGAATTTTTTAGACAGTTTAGATCTTTTAAAAAAGGTAGGTGCGTATTAATAATTAATAAATAATAAACATCTAATCGACATATAGTCCTAACCCCACACTGCAATTTCTAGTATCGTGGGTGGCACGAGGTAGGAACTACGAGTGCCGTGGTATTACAACACCCACATCCAGAACAGATATCTGCAGAACATGCAAATATTTGTCCCGCTACGGGAATCGAACCTGCATCCCTTGCGTCGCAGCCGGCTTCTTGCCTACCGTGCCGTCTAGGTCGTCAATTTATGTTTGAGCTTACAACTCGTATGTGTGCTTATTATGTCGCGGAAGAACAGGCCGTAGACAAAACTGACGTTTCAAAGTGATCCTTGTGACTTTATGAATAAACTAGCTTCTGCCCACGGCTTCGCCCACGTGGTACCTGGATAAAAAGTAGCCTATGTGTTATTCTGATGTATAAGCTATATTACTGTAAAGTTTCATCAAAATCCGTTCAGTAGTTTTTGCGTGAAAGAGTAACAAACATCCATCCTCACAAACTTTCGCGTTTATAATATTAGTAGGATGAATTCACTTTAAAATTTTAAGTTCGCGTAGTGAAGTTGACGTTTCTATATGATCCTTGTGATTTCAATGAAATAAAACCTATTGACTTTGAATTTTGAATATCGACTTTGACTTTGACAAGATTATAAACTGCCCAAGACGTGTCAAGACAAGATTGTGTAGGGTCCCAAAGTTGCATGACGAAAATCCGTAACATACTTAAACAATACCTTGCTGGCGTGGCGTGTGTGAAGCCAACGAGACGCAAGAGCTGCTGGTTTGATTCTCATTGCGGGACAAATGTTTTTAAGTTCTTCAGATATTTGTTTCGTGGTACCACGGTACTCCTAGTTCCTGGTACCCACGGCACGCAATGCTAGTGTGGGTCAGAATGTTTGTGACTGTTGGGTAGTTATTTATTTATTTATTACTAGCTTCTGCCCACGGCTTTGTTCGCGTGATACCCGGATAAATAGCAGCCTATGTGTTATTTTGATGTATAAGCTATATTACTGTAAAGTTTCATCGAAATCCGTTCAGTAGTTTTTGCGAGAAAGAGTAACAAACATCCATCCTCACAAACTTTCACGTTTATAATATTAGTAGGATAGGATTGTTATTGTGTGACATTGTAGCGAAAGAAACTAAGCCATTGCTAAACTATACGAAAGCTAAACCACTTTTACATAGGTCGGACAAACAAACAGATCATATGGTTCCGTTTTCAACATTCTGATTCAGAACCCTAAAAAATGACATATAGTTTTTTACCACAACATTATTTATCTGATAAGCGTCTCATTTCCTATCTTCAAGTCGTATCGTTCACAGGGTAGGCAGGGAAACGTTGCTCAATATTTTCTATTTTTGACAGTAGGGGATGATGCATCCCTTGGGATAAGGGTGATAAGTAGGCTGCGAGTGACGGGTACTTTATAGATAAACTTTTTATAGTGTTCTTTGTTTGACCATGTTGGGTTTAGATGTGACCATAATGTTAGACAAACGGAAATGGATTAACTAAACACCCAACTGACACTACATAGTCCAGACCCCAAACTAGGATTCCCTGTGACGTGGGTGTCAGTAACTACGAGTAACGTGGTACCAGAAAATTCAGATCCGAAACAAATACCTGCAGTACGAACATTTGAGACATAATAGTTGCCTGATCTACGGAGCGCTTACTGTACATACATAATGTACTTAGAAAAACAACTTAAATAGATAAGTATATGTTATTATTTATTATATTCTGCTGTAGTATGTTTTATGGATATTATTTAAGGTTTACACAAATATTAAGTCGTACATCCCCGGCCACTTCAAAATCCTACTAATATTATAAACCCTGGATGTTTGTTACTCTTTCACGCAGAAACTACTGAACAGATTTTAATGGAACTTTACAGTAATATAGCTTATACATCAGAATAACACATAGGCTACTTTTTATCCGGGTACCACGCGGGCCAAGCCGTGGGATGTGTCCGAGACATCAAATTCAGTAATCGAATCTACATTCGATTATTATTTTTATAATAAATTAAAAGCTAGGTATACGAGTGGCAACCATGATGGACAAGAAAAGCGAGAAATAGAGAGGCCTTTGCCAAAAAAGGACAAACAGATAATGCCGATGTCATTTAAAATATTAAATATTGTATTAAGTATAATTTATCTGAAATAAAGAGCTTATATTATTATTATTATATTATTATACGAGTGGCAACACCTCTCTTCCCTCTTTTACGATGCTGTTCCAGGTGTATGCGCTATGCGCTTTAGATAGATAGTTTTTTATTCGACACATACAATACAGCACAGACAAGTACAAATGAAAAGAAAGACAAACAATTAAAGAAACACAGTAAATACAGAAGAGTAGGTACAATAAGTGGGTGCTAACCAGCGCTAACGAGGGCAGTCTATGCTGCAATGGTGTGTATTAGTCGAAAAGGTTATATCTCAGCTTATTGCTGCTCCGCCAAGGCTTTAATATTTCCTAAATAAAATTGGTTCTACAGCAACTTTAAGGAGTTATCATTTGACGAACACCGCTGACTCCCACAGGCAGAAGCTATTAGTCATATATAATCCTCTCCATCCAAAGATTGTCTGGAAGAGAGAGTAACTAATACCGCCTGGTATTATCGCTTTTAAGCGATAAGACCGCCCATAGTACCTTTATCATAATGTGTTACTGTTTATTTTGTTTGTATCTTAAGGTGTACAATAAAGTATTTTCATTAATTCATAATATTCGCTAGGGTGACCACGTGTAGTCGGTCACGTCCGCGGTTGATTCTATCAACCGAGCCGCTATTCAGATGATTGCTGTATTGAACATTGATTACTGGATTCAACCGGTTTTAACTTTATTAGTTTTGCGGCGCGGAACACACTGGTGATCTGTTGTATGGCTTATTTGATTTTGTTAATATGGCAGACATACGTTTACGTATGAATATATTCGTGTACGTATGAATGAATACATGTGATATTGTGATCGGCGGAGAGAGAGTGGAACAAGTAAAAGAGTTTGTATATCTGAGGACTTTGTTTACTAGGGATAGGAAGCACGAGGAAGATATTGAAAGGAAAGTGAATGCTGGAAATCGAGTGAATGGGGCACTTCACTACTTCATGAGCAGCCGGCAATTGTCTGAGACGGCACGACTAGCCGTGCATAGAGGAATGTTAGTGTATGGAAGTGAAAGTTGGGTATGGCAGAAGAAACATCAAAGTCGAGTGAATGCAGTGGAGATGAGAGCTTTGAGAAGTATGTGTGGTGTAACTTTGAGTGATAGAGTGAGGAACAGCGTGTTAAGAGAGCAGTGTGGAGTGTATGAAGATGTAGTAACGAGAGTCGAGAAAGGTGTTGAGATGGTTTGGGCATATAGAAAGGATGGACGAAAGAAGATTAACAGAATAAGTATTCAAGGCGAGCGTGAATGGGATAGTTGGTAGAGGAAGGCCTCGGCGAACGTACTCTGACCAAATTGGAGATATTCTAGAGAAAGGCCAGGTCAGAAGTACACTCGCGACCAAGTTTGAAGAATTTTCCGTGTAACAAACACAGATTGTTTTTTTTTATGATCCTTAATTCAACTTCAGTGGAAAAATAGTACGTTTTATATCAATAGTTTCTCAGCTACTCAACGTAATACATACTAGTTTATCTTTTCAAGAAAAGATCACAAATACGGGCCCCATCGACCCGTAATCCGGCACTCCATAAAATCAATCCATAACTGTGGGTAATCTAAATGCAACGGACAGCCAGACAGAGGGATGATCCATCAAACTATGTTAATACGCTCCTGAATAGGACGTAAGAGGAGAGAGGGATTGAATTAGGGTGGCAACAGTTTTCAATTCTATAGGACACTTTTATACTGCATGTGACAGAAATTAAATTATTAAGAAACACTTTTCTTGTATTTAATATTTGTAAACACTGTCATACACTTTGCATTGAAATGTGTGTGTGCTCTGTGGTTCACGAGCATATTTTTGAACGAAGATAAAGTTTATGTATACCGACTTTTCTGAACCAAACTCAAAGAACCAGTTAAATAAATTAATTTCCACAATTTTGCATGTACGGGGAAGATATTATTTTGTAAAGCGGGTTGTATAAGCCACGGATCGATCATGTGAGGATGAGCTCTATTTCCGTGTCGCGAGGAATCAATTCTGATTCTTAAATCCTGGTCACCCTACCCTTTGTGGTGGCGTAATCCAATGATTTGCGTGTTATTAGGGCCATTCCACGGGCTCTTGTAAATCAGCTGGGCTTTATAACGCGACTTTACAATTTCATTTATTGTTTTTTTAACGGCCAAGAGGGTGCAGATTTTAAATTACTTTTTCTTAAATCTTTCAAATTCAACATCACTTTCATTTAGTGATTGATGGTGAAAGAGCTAGTGTGGTGAAAGGGTTTAGTGCGCCTCTTTTCATGCACGTGAAGATTAAGGTCATCTTAATTTTCAATTTTAAAGAAGTTCCGATAGTTTTTCTCAGGATCTTTTCCTTCAGCATATGAGAACAGTTGAAGCATTGCATTGATACATTTTTAAGAGTGGAAAAATGCGTTGGTGGGATTGTTTCTACCTGCGATGTAAGGAGACCATATATGCATTTGTCGTTTGTCTGTTACCATTTATCTCCGGAACGAATTATCCAAAATTATGCACCACAAAGTAGGTAATAATGATGTTATGACCAAAAACTAGGATTGAATTAGTTATTACATTTTAAATTCAAGCATTAGGGCATAAGTTCTGACATTTTATAATGATTCTTGTACTAGCTTTTACCCACGGCTTCGCCCGAGTGGTACCCGGATAACAGTAGCCTATTTGTTATTCTGATATATACCCTATATTACTGTAATGTTTCATCAAAATCCATTCATTAGTTTTTGCGTGAAAGAGTAACAAACATCCATCCTCACAAACTTTCTGTAGTAGGATTTACATTTATTCTCAATGTACCGTTTGACATTTGCACACCATTTGGATGGTAGAATATATAAAAGCCTATATAAATTGTAACATGTATTAATTGACCTATATTCATGCAAAGAAATGCTCTGATTTCTGATTTCGGTTGCAATCGAATTTTCAACAACAATTACTTAGGTATCTCAACAATATTTCAGCTACAGGTATTAGTTAGGTATCTCAACAATATTTCAACTACAGGTATTAGTTAGGTATCTACACAATATTTCAACTACAGGTATTAGTTAGGTATCTCCACAATATTTCAACTACAGGTATTAGTTAGGTATCTCCACAATATTTCAACTACAGGTATTAGTTAGGTATCTCCACAATATTTCAGCTACAGGTATTAGTTAGGTATCTACACAATATTTCAACTACAGGTATTAGTTAGGTATCTCCACAATATTTCAGCTACAGGTATTAGTTAGGTATCTACACAATATTTCAACTACAGGTATTAGTTAGGTATCTCCACAATATTTCAACTACAGGTATTAGTTAGGTATCTCCACAATATTTCAACTACAGGTATCTCCACAATATTTCAACTACAGTTATTAGTTAGGTATCTCAACAATATTTCAGTTACAGGTATTAGTTAGGTATCTCAACAATATTTCAGCTACAGGTATTTAGGATAATGTTGGTTTGTAACATCGTGTACTGCACAGTGTAGTGGCAATGACTATCAGATATTAGACACAATCATTCTGCCTTCCGCCATCAAACACAGGCCCGTATTCTAGCAGCGGACGAACAAACGATTAGCACGCCACGCCGAGCACGGGATCCGACAAATGTCATGGAAAATTGTTCGACTACCCTCACGGGGGTGTTTGATTGAAGTGAGAGGTTATACGAGACTTTTGCTTTCTTACTTTGGGGCTAGATAATGCTGTGTGAAAATAACTAGCATTATTTTTATTATTAATAGAGGATTTATCATCACTTGCCACTACGGAGCGCTGCATCGATGATGGTATATATACGAATACCCTAACATGAAAATACATGTTAATGTTAAAACCCTGTTTAAGAATATCGCGAAGGGAAGCAGATTATATAGTAACTAGCTGCGCCCCGCGGTTTCACCCGCGTAAGTTTCGATTCCGTGGGAATATCGGCGATCTAATTAAATTTTAGAACACAAAAGCTGCTATTGTGACTTAACTATGATAGTTACATATATTCCCTCACAGACTTTTTTGTAGGTAATAATGAGTGCTTTAATCATGTAGTACGTCATTTGTATGTATCATCAATCGTTTTCTCAGCGGACGCCAAATAAGAAATTTTATAGGCAAAATTTTGGTACTTTGGGTTACATTATTGCAATTTTCTAAAAGATCTCTTTTTTTTTTAAATAAATTATAACCTTTGTTACTTTCTGATAATTTAGCTTTCATTTGGTGAAAAAATGCTTAAAATCGGTCCAGTAGTTTCGGAGCCTATTCGATACAAACAAACAAAAAAAAACCTTTCCTCTTTATAATATTAGTATAGATTAGAGCGTAATTATTTCTATCGTATTTATTTCAGTTGGTAACCCTACGAAACAGTATCACTTTTAATTCTGGTTTCTCGCTACGTTCCGTTCGTCCCAAACAATTCAATTACGTGTCGCAATGGCGCGGAATGATGGGTGTACTCGCGCTTGGCTGATCGGAAAGAGTACCGCAATTATGTGCTGCGGAGGGAAGCTAGGCCCATCATCATCAGCAGATAGATGTCCACAGATGGATGGAGACAGCGAGAACTTTCCAAAGATATTTTGATAAACATTTGTGATAATAGAATAGAATAGAATTTATTTATTTGACACACACACACACACACACACAACATAAAAGTCATAATAACAACACATAAAAAATAAAAATAATAATCTAGGTACTAATCTACAACATAATAAAGAAGATAAAAACATAAAATAATTAGAAGAAAGTGACATAATTATAATAGATGAGAAATATGCATATTTGATACTTTAGTTGTGTTAAAAAAAACAATAGTCTTGTACATAGTTCTAACCCCATACTAGAATTCTCTGTATCGTGGGTATCAGAAAGTACATAGTACCATACAAGTACCATAGTACTACATACTGCAAACTTTTGTCTTGCCTGTTATGTAATGTATTGTAATTGATGACTTCTGTGGCGCAGTGGGCGAAGACCCGCCTGAGAAGCAGAAGGTTACGAGATTCCCGCCGCGGGACAAAAGTTTGAATGATTTGCAAATATTTGTCTCGGATCTGCGTGTTTCTATGTATAATAGATAGATAGATAGAAAATTATTTATTGTTCAACTAAAAAGTACTGTACATAGGCGAACTTAATGCTTGATAGCATTATCTTTCAGCTAACCTTTGTGTTATATGGAAAACAGTCGTGAGATAGTGCATGATTAATATGTATGTGTTTACAAAAAAAATGTATACATCAGTCATGTAGTTCCTATAACACAAGCTCTGCTTAGTTTGATGTTAGATGATGTTGTGTAAAAATGTCCAGCATTATTTATTTTTATTTAACGGTAAATACGGATAAATGGAGCAAAAGAGTTACAGTCTGGTATCCAAGAATGGGAAAAAGAAACAGAGGTAGGCAACACAAACGCTGGAAAGACGACATCGAAAACACAGGAGCGAAGTTATGGACGAGGACTGCAAGAGACAGGGGAAAATGGAAGGAGTTGAAGGAGGCCTATGCTGAAGAGTACACAGATATAAATTTATTTTAAATTAATGAAAATTGTTAATAATCTTTTAGTGTCTGAAATAAATGGCTTATTTATATATTTATTATTTTACGTGAAATAAAATGTTTACAGATCTGTTGACATTGCCAGCACTTACCGGTCTTGACCTGGTACTTGAGGGTAGTCTTGCAATCCTCCAGCAGTTGTTTCAGCGGCAGCGGCTCATCCCGCAGCTCCAGGTCCAGCAGCTTCTGCATCTCATCCGGCATCTTGAAGTCCAGGATCTGGTGATGAAGAAAACCCTCACTTAGATAGAGATAGATAGATTACACTTTATGGTAGACCCTGTTATGTTGCTTACAAATCAAAACAGAGAAAATTACAAGTTAGTACCGGGATTACAAAAATAATCCTATCCCACTAATATTATAAACGCGAAAGTTTGTGAGGATGGAGGTTTGTTACTCTTTCACGCAAAAACTACTGAATGGAATTTGATGAAACTTTACAGTAATATAGCTTATACCTCAGAATAACACATAGGCTACTTTTTATCCGGATACCATGCGTGCAAATCCGAGGGCAGAAGCTAGTAATCTATAAGATTACATCATCAGCTTCGTAATATGGAGAACTAGTGTCTATGCAATAGCTTTTTTAAGATAGCAAGGGATTTGGTAGTTATGATATCGAATAGGAGGCATTCCTTAAGCGGATAGCTTGTACATTAAAATAATTATCTTAAAATGTATAAAGTGTACAAGTACAAGTTGCAAAGTCTCGGATGAGCGAGATTTGAATTGATGAAGATATTCAAATCCTTGAAATAGGGATAACATATAGGAGGAGAAGAATCAAATAACATACGGTATAAGAGTGAGGGAAATTGAGTATTTCTGCAGTGGCGAATTGACAATCACCTGAGCTTGACAAAGAAGAAAAAATAACATTAATATAATCTAGTAGTAGGTAGACATACCTTTTCGTTCCGGTCGTTGACCTGCTGTACGAAGTCCAGGAGTACATCCACGACGCGTGAGAGGAACTCCCTCGTCTGCGGGCCAGCATCCTCACGGTACGGGAGGATCGCTGCAACAAACATTAAAAAAACAATCATTAAAAACCTACTTCAAATAACGGGAAATACTCGTAGATAAAAAGATATGAGATTGGTAATTATAAAAATAGGTGAGGACCTTTTTTCACCTTTAGGAGTGGACTTTTTTCATAAAATCTATATGGAACTACCCTTGAAGTATACCCTATCTGTTTACAATTGGCGAAGGTATCACATAATACACACACAAAAGAACAAAGACGAATTGAGAACCTCCATCTTTTTTGAAGTCGGTTGAAAAGAACAACCAGCCTTGTTTCTTGCCTTTCTTTCCTGATTTGGTCGCGGAGGAACAGGCACTAGATAACATCGACGTTTCAAAGTGATATGAATAAATGAATTTGGTTTTGATTTTGTAACGTCACGATTAATGACGTCATCGCTCAAACGGCGCTTTCATCTTCCACTTACCTATTTCAACTTTCAATTGCGTTACAGCGCATGCATCATTGAATGCATTAAAGCATTCTTAACTTTGGCATTATAATATCTGTGACTTTGTTAATAAAATGACACAGGATCGCATGCGCTAGAGGCATGCGCTGTTTTATTCAGCTTTTTAATAGTCTGTAGTGAGGGATCTTCGAGGACCTTAACACGTAAAGCTATTAATAAAAAGAGTGTTAGTAAACTGGTATTTAACCACCCAGAAGCAGAGGCTCGAATAAAAAATCCTAAGATTGAAGTTGCTCCAACTCGATGAAACATTTAGGTTCTTGCTTTTCTTCCTGATTTGGTCGCGGAGGAACAGGCAGTAGATAAAATCGACGTTTCAAAGTGATCCTTGTGATTTAATGAATAAATGAATTTTGACTTTAACTTTGGATAATGTTGAAGTATTTTTGGCTTATGTCAAAAAATAAATCATTTATCATCCTTAAGAGCCCTATGAGCTTAACCCTCCACTGTCCAAAAAACATTCTGCCACTATTAATAACCCTCCCCTTCCACCGCGTGGTCTAAACGACCACTGATTAAAAGGCTACCCTTGTGATAGAAGAATGTGTATTTGAGGGCTTGCTATTGTTATCCTACTAATATTATAAATGCGAAATTTTTTGTGAGGATGTTTGTCACTCTTTCACGCAAAAACTACTGAACGAATTATGATGAAACTTTGCAGTTACGTCAGAATAACACATAGGCTACTTTTAAGCCGTGGGCAGAAGCTAGTGTTCCATATTTTTAAACGAAACGCAAGATCGGTTTGTCAAGTAAAAAAAAAAATATGAAGTAATTTGATAAGTAGTGCACGACGCGACGCGGAGGGAGAAAGTCACGATCACTCACCCTGATGAAGACTTTCGGAATGAGTCGAAACTTAGTCGGTGCCTTCGCCGATAGTGCGGTACGTGAAAATTCCCGTTTTTACAGTATGAATAATTTGATAAATTTCGTAGTTTTTTAAGATTTATGGGTAAACTGCTTTTTTATTATCGAGGCTACAAGTAAAGGATGTGTTAAGATGTCCTTGAGCATGTGTTAAGATCACATCAAAAATACATTTAGTTCTCGACCGCGATCTAACCCACGACCTTCGGATCGGAATTCGGATGTAGGGCGAGTAACCAGCTAGGACGCAAGAGGTGCAGTTACGGTTCCCACTGCGGGACAAATGATTGCATGTTCTGCAGATATTAGTCCGGGTGGTACCACGTTACTCGTAGTTCCTGATACCCATGATACAGGGAATCCTAATATGAGGTCAGAACTATGTATCAGTCTGTGGGATGTTTTAATAAAGCATACACTTTAAAAGGGCACAAAAAGTCCCACTTTGATTAAAATAGTCTGGCAGCAATTCTGCAATTTTCTTTTAATTTCCAAGCCAAGGATCATTTTGAAAGAGCATTCTCAGATGATCCCTTCCCGAAAGGCCAAGCAATCCTTCATATAAACAAAAACTGACTGATCAACGAACAATACTGCATTTCAACAATACAACATGTGACTCAACCAACATACTTTTAAAAACAGAAAACCATACACACTCTTAAAGCTTTTCGAATAGGGTTCGAAATTCGGAGTGGAAACGGAAAAGGGGCGAAAATAGTCACTGTTTTTCTTTCTTATTGAAAACCATGCATTGTTATAAACAGACGGCGCGAAATTACTTTCCAACGGTGCCAGTGTATTTTGTATTAAAAGTAAAAGGTATAAGGTTCGGTTTTATGTGTACGATAATTTGTAGGTTATGTTTTCTGATTTCCGTTCCAAGGAAATCAACGCCATCTGTGCTGAGAAGTCATTTCAACAATATGTTAAGCGTATTTGTATTTCTTGTCTTGGACATAATATATCATTCCGTTAAAATAATAGGGCTTTTTGTGGAAACAAATATTGCAAGTTTTTTAAAAAACCATTTCAGTATCTTCGTCTTTTTTTACTCAGTAATTTTGTGCTCACAACAAGAAACCAAAGAGCACAGATTAAAATTGTTTTGCTCCTCCAAAGAGTCCGTGTGAACCGCCATGTCTAACATCGGAATTCAATTAACCCTTTCAGAGCACGACCGGGCGACGTAATCCGCTGTCAGCTGTCAATGTCACGCGCATGTGATGCCCTCTTCAAACTACATATAAAATTAGACAGATAACGAAATGATATTATTGAAAAATAAAAAACTAGCTAATAATCAAGCGTGAAAATAATGAATTAAAAATTACATAAATACCTTTGATGATAAAACTTTTTATTTGTGTAAAAACTAATACTACGATACGAATGTAATCAACTTTTGTTTCTACCGGCGGCGATTTAATTAAATTTTATAACACAAAAGCTGCTATTGTGGCTTAACTATGATAGTTACATATATTCCCTCCAGGACTTTTTTGTAGGTAATAATGAGTACTTTAATCATGTAGTACATAATTGTTGTGTATCATCAATAGATTTCTCAACGCACGCCGCCATATAATGAATTTCATAGGCAAAATTTTGCTACTTTGGGTTACATTATTGCAATTTTCTTAATCATCTCTATTTTTTTTAAATAAATTATAGCCTCTGTTACTTCCAGATAATTTAGCTTTCTATTGGTGAAAAAATTGTTAAAATCGGTTCAGTAGTTTCGGAGCCTATTCGGTACAAACAAACAAACAAATCTTTCCTCTTTATAATATTATATTATCATAGTAAAAGTATAGTATAGAAGACAAATACTAATGAAACAGCTAACTATCTAAAGACCATTGCAAACGATCTATAGATAGCGAAATAATATAGAAAAAGAAGTAATAGAGCTCTTTATGACAGTTTTTTCAGGGAGGTAGTTACTCATGCCTATTTCTGCCGAGCAGTAGTACCCGCATTGCTGTGTTCCAGTTTGAAGGGTATGTGTGCCGGTGAAATTACAGGCACTCACCCGCTAGCGTCTATAGGTTACGGTAACTGCTTACCGTAACCTATAGACGCTACTTGTGGGCCGTGTGTTAGTTTGCCACTATAGTTGAATAAAAATGCTATTATTGAACAACAGTTATAAGAAAATCGTGCTTTAAATTTTTGTAAAAATAAACTAACATTGCATTAGTTAGTATTAATTATAAATAAACTCTCAACAGTCACGCACATAATCCTGATACCACACTAGTATTCCCTAGTAATGTAAGTATCAGTAACTACGAGTATCGTAGTATCACAACACCTAGATCCGGGACAATTATTCCTACTAATATTATAAAATTGAAAGTTTGTGAGGATGTTTGTTCCTCTTTCACGCAAAAACTACTGATCAGATTTCGATGAAACTTTACAGTAATATAGCCTAAACATCAAAATAGCACATAGGCTACTTTTTATCCGGGTACCACGCGGGCGAAGCCGTGGGCAGAAGCTAGTTTTACATATATTCCTTAGGCAGTGCCCCCTAGCAAATAACATAAGTACCCCAGCAGAAGCTTTTATTTATCAAACATTACATCACATTCCAGATGTTCCGTCATCAAATATAACCTGAACTATATGCCATGCTATTCCTAACTGTCTCCCAGTGTAAATAAGAGTCATGGCAAGGAATAAGATGAGAATGGACGGAGTTGAAGTGGTAAAGATTTGTGTGAACTTATGTTTTTGATGCCATAAGCCGAGTGTCCATGAATTGCGCATTTTGAGGGGATTCTGTTCAGTTCGGGATTACTTAGTAAGATGTATGATGACGACCTCTGCGGCGCAGTGGGCGAAGGCCCGCCTGAGACGCAGAAGGTTGCGAGTACGATTCCCGACGCGGGACAGATGTTTGTATGATCTGCAAATATTTGTCTCGGGTTTGGATGTTTTCTATGTATAATAAGTAGGTATTTACAAAAAAAGAATAAGTAGTATATCAGTCATGTAGTTCCCATAATACAAACTTTGAATCAGTTCGGGGCTAGATGATGCTGTGTGAAAATGTTTAGAATTATTTATTTTTGTGTGAAAATCTACTAAGGTAGAAATATCATCTGCTCTGTTGGCCTATACGGTACCCCGACTATCCGGAATTAGAACGTCAGTTCACTTTGTAACGTAATTTCACCTGGTGCCTGCTCCTCCGCGACAATCCAGGAGAGAAAGGCAGGAAACAAGGCTGTACTTTAATGATTCTTTTACAAAATATATATTAATACCTATATATTTTTATATTGTGTAGTTTATTACTGTGTATTTAGGTATATAATTATATTTATCTAGTAGTTGTATATCGCATTGTACTCTCCTCTTGTATTTATTATTACGTTCACCGCCAACCATTCTTACAATTGCATACATTCCGCTCCATCCCAAGGTTGTCTGGAAGGGATCGCTTTTCAGCGATTAGACCACCCATTGTACTTTTAGTTATATTAAGTACTAGCTGTACCCGCGACTTTGTTTGCGATTGCCATCCCTGCAGACTAATTTCATCCCCTCTCCCAAGGGAAGCGTGCTGAATTTCGGGGTAAAAAGTATCCTATGTCCTACCAAGTAGTATTATCTCAAATCATGCTAAGTTTCATTTGAATTCATTTAGTAGTTTCGGCGTTATGCGCGGCTCAGATTCTGACAGACAGACAGAAAAAAATTAAAAAAATACATTTTTGGCTTCAATAAAGTATATGGAATGCTCTCTAATTTTTTTTCTAAATATCTTCAATGTACAGAATTTGAACCTGTTACATTCTTATTATACTATAGATTTGTTTATTTTGTTATCTTATGATGTACAATAAAGTATTTTCAATCATTCATTCAAAACAATAGGTAGGTATGTACTTTTTTCATTGACTTGGAGCATTTTCAATTCCAAGATTTTGTACCATCTAAATAATCCGTTAAAGTAAGACTTTTTTAAACGTTTTTGTTTAATTATGTTTTAAAATTTGTTAATTGATATCGTAAGTTCGCCTGATCGTGCACCAATGGATTTTCCACTCGAAAAATGTATGTGCGCTTTAACACATGATCATGAAGAAAACATCGTCAGGAAACCTTAAAACAAAAAATCGAAGGTATGTGCCATCTGTTAGTGTTCCAATAAGCGGCGATAGGGTTGCAACCTGTCTCGTGAAATACGTTAGTATACTTATAAAACGCGGAAGTAGTAGAATTCGAAGGTGCCTCTGACTACCCCCTACTCAAAGATCTACGCACTAAGTATGTTTTTAAGGATCTTAATCATGGGGAGTACATTCCTGATCGTGTTTGTTTGTTTTGGAACCATCTGTCTCGCAGTTTAAATCGGACCTGCACCTTTTGTGTCGCAGCCGGATACCCGCGCGCCGACCCATTGAGGTCGTCTATCATTTTCTATGAAGAAGACTATTCACATTTCGATTTCGAACTATTCATTCATTCATGTCGGGTCAATAGCTCATTTTTAAATTTGTTTCGAGAAATGTGTGTCCACTTGTACAGCCTCATCGGTTGCCTCTATAAGATGTTCCCGGGTGCAGGTGATGGGGCGCAGAGGGCAGGAGAGTAAGTGCACAATATTCTGTGTGGGTTCCCCGCACTCACACTGGACGTGGATTGGGTCAATTCAAATGTTTGGTCCCCCATTTGGCTAGATTGCTTCTGCAGCGGCGAACTTGGGTGGGAAGCCTGTTAAGCGATTTTCAAATTGGCCACTGCAGCTCGTATCCAGGAGGCAAACGTTCTGCGGAATCTATGAAGTTCATTTCGAACTATGAAGATAATTCTAAGAAGCTTCTAATAAAATAATTCGCATTTCGGTCGAATGTTTTACTAAAACTTTACAAAAACTCCCAGTCTCTCGCAGAGGATCAGTTTTCCATTTAACCCTCCACCCTCCGAGTGCGCGAGTGCGCGAGTGCGCGGGTATGCTCGGAATCTCACTCAAAGCCCCTCCGGCCGATTTGTTACACTTCACCGCGTGTGTGTTTAATTCAGGGCTGTCACACGTTACTCAGTTCCATTAAATACTTACTAGCTTCTTCCTACGGCTTCGCTCACGTACGCTCACTACTACCTACTCACTTAAAACTCTAATTAAATAAATTAATTAATTAAAATCAGTCTTTATTATCGTGACAATTTATTTTATGTGAGCCAGTTAAAACGTTGCCATGATCCTATTTAAAGTCAAAGTCGATAGGTTTTGATCTGTGGAAATCACAAGGCTTATTTAAATTATTATTTTTTACACACTGAGTATATACAAAAGTAAGTAATTTTAAAATCTATATTAGGTTTGTCAAGAACCTAGTGTATGTTAGGTTATTGAAGTGTTATTCAACCTAACACGATACAGGGAATCCACGTGTGGGATCGGTACTATGTTACTGCAATTTAATTTAATTTAATTCTTTGACTAATACTCTTTCTCTATGAATGAGTTCACCTTGTTTGATTGGCACCACACTATAGCTGAATAAAGGATCATAAAAACAAAACCAAGCAGAGTTTGCGGCCTGATTCTTCTTGGACTAATCGCTCGAGAATAATCGGTGTAAATTCACTTTAAAATTTTAAATTCACGTAGTTTTGAGCTGACGTTTATATACATTCTTACAATTTTTTATTGTACACAGTAATAACAAAAATATAAACAAATATTAGGTGAGGCATGTACAAAGGCGAGCTTAACCCTAAAAATAGTTTTCTTTCAGCAAACCTTTGAGGAGAGATAGAGAAGTGATGAAGTTGGAAGGTGTACAAAGATAGGAAAGAAGAAACTAAATATTATATTCAAATGAAATGTTTTTTTTAATGAATGAATGAAATGAAATATATTTTATTGTCTGTGAAAACTAGGTTACAGAAGTGTTGCCATGTTAATGCGAGTCCAGCTAGCTACCACAGGATGTACAAACATTTTAAAATCTAAAATCTATAGAAAAAAAGAACTAACAAAGACATTGTGATTTATAAATTAGAATTAAAAAAAATAAAGAATAAACAATGTCAAAAGAGAATAATAAAATAATATGTCAATTCTTGTGATTTCAACGAATAAAAGCCTATTGACTTTGACTTTGTCTAAATAAAAGTTAGCAGTAGTGGCATCCCTAGCTCATCGGCCGCACGGCACAATACACAAACAAATAAAGCAGCTGCAGTTTAGGGTTGGCTCGTGTCGGGATTTTAATTAAAAATTCCAACTGCAGATAATGTGCAGTCGTAAAAATCAGTGACCTGATGTTATTTTAGGAAGTCATCGTAAAATTAACGCGAGGAATCGGCATAATAAGTTTGTTAATTTTGCAGTACCTAACTAAGCTGATGTGTTATTTAGTGTATATAACTAATGAAGTATTTTCTATTCTATTCTATGAATGAATGAATGAATGAATGAAAACACTTTATAGCACACCATAAGAAAATAATAAAATAACTTAACAAAACTATAAAAAAAAAACTCAAAGTACAATGGGCGGTCTTATCGCTACTAATGTATTATTTATTCTATTAATATCTATAAACTACTTGTATGCCGTTGTAGATTTCATATCATACTGCCTTTTGTAAGTATTGTTTTGTGTGTACAATAAAGAATAAAGAAACTACCGAACGAATGAAAATTCGCAGTAATACCAAATTAGTATTTTTTTATACAATTAAATAGATAACAAGCATATTGCGCACCTGTTGGCCAGCGGTTACTGTAACCTACAGACGCTTGAAACACCAAAGTTATCCCTCGCCGGCAACCCTGAGACATAACCGTTGAAAAGTCTCATGTGCCAGTAATTTCCCTGCACCCTTAAAACCGCTAGCACAGCTATGCTAGCATTACTGCTTGCCGGCAAAAAGAGCTATGGTGGAAATACTTTCGGCGGACCAGCTCTCTCATTAGGATTTCTACTACTTCTATCTATTTCTCCCATCCTAAGTATTCAAATTGATTCTAGTTTCAATATATAAAATAATATCTTCTGCCCATGGCTTCGCGTGGTATCCGGATAAAAAGTAGCCTGTGCTATTCTGATGTATAAGCTATAATTACTGTAAAGTTTCATCAAAATTCGTTTAGTAGTTTTTGCGTGAAAGAGTAACAAACATCCATCCTCACAAACACATCCTCTCCATCCAAAGGTTGTCTGGAAGAGATCGCTTTTAAGCGATAAGACCGCCCATTGTACCTTTATCATAATGTGTTACTGTTTATTTTGTTCGTATCTTAAGGTGAATGAATGAAAATACTTTATTGTGTATTTTCATTCATTCATTCATTCGTTCAAACTTTCGCGTTTATAATATTAGTAGGATATATATATAGTAGGATAGGATAGTAGGATTAGACGTTATACCTAAAAAAACAAATTCTAAGCCAGTACTAAACCATGTTTGTAAGTTGTCTAAATTAGACAAAATCTAACAAAAACAATAATCATTGTAGGTCCCATAAAATTAAAATTAAATTATAGCTAAACTCAATTTAAATTAGTTAGGATGCCTTAAAAAAAGTCAAAGATAAATAACAAGTGTGTATTCAGTGTGCCAAATAAACAGTGACAGATGAGTGGGTTCAAATCCATCTGACGGGCACATCTTAAACTAAACCACCAAATCCCGAGCGAACCATCTTATTCCCGTCTCATCCCATTCCATTCTCATCTGCACCCATATTTCACGTTTCATCCAGTCAGTATCTCTCAGTGTTGCAAACTTCAGCAGTTCAAAGATAGATCTAGCAACTTCTTAAGACTGCTTCAAAGATTTTCCATATTATGGCTGTTGCATTGATAGCAAAACGTAGGAGTAGGTTTTTATTTATATTGTAAAAACGGAAATTTTCACGTACTGCACTATCTAATACTAGTAAGTACTAGTAAGTAGTGCACGACGCGATGCTGAGGGAGAAAGTCGCGATCACTCACCCTGATGAAGACTCTCGGAATGAGTCGAAACTTAGTCGGTGCCTTCACCGATAGTGCGGTACGTGAAAATTCCCGTTTTTACAATATGAATAGTCAAGTTCACGATAGTTTTTGGAATAAAAAAGGTTTTTATTTGATTTTTAAAATTGACTTTTATTGGAGATCCCCGAAAAACATCAAGCTTTGCTTTAAAGGTCACATGAAAAAAATCTAGTCATGATTTTTATTGTATTTAGTTAGGATTGTGTATTCCCGTCCGTCTACGGTATAGCATTTTCAACTATATTAAACTTTATTTAATAGAAAAAATATAAAATCAGAATGAAATCATTAATGTTAGTTGGTAACACTGGATTCTGTCAGTATCTCTCAATTTTTCCGAGCATTAACTGCAATTGATAGAGTGTAGGATTAAGGGATTTTCGTGCGGAATTGAATGTTTTTTATCTGTTTGGGGAGAGAAGATGGATTGTGTAGCTTTTATGGATTCAAAAATCCGATGGTTTCAAAATAAAAACGTGAAGTCTTTAATTTAATAAATGAGTGAAGTCCTAAGTTTTAACCGAATAGAGGGACGCAAATGGCTGAAAATAATAATTGGGTCGTATTTTTATCATTTAAAATTTAGTCTTATCTATTTAATAGGTATTTTGCAACGTCATAAAAAATTGGAACTGTATTTTTCAAACTTTCGCGATCAATAGGTAAACATACTTATCAGAATATTTCTTATCCCAAATTCAATCTCAGTGAGACTCAAACCCGGTACGCGGGGTACGCGGGGGATATACTAACTAAGCCATGGGATCGTTACCAGCCAGTTTGAAATTCTTTTGATGTATCAGCTTACTTTGCAGGCATTCAAGCCTGTTCAATGACTAAAGTGGGTTAACACTTTAAAAAGGCCAACTTACCATAATTACAAGTTTTATACGGGTCTCTATCGCGTTGACCTTTTTATTACTAGCTTCTGCATACGGCTTCGCCCACGTAGTACCCGGATAAAAAGTAGCCTAAGTGTTATTCTGATGCATAAGCTATATTACTGTAAAGTTTCATCAATATACGTTCAGTAGTTTTTGCGTGAAAGAGTAACAAACATCCATCCTCACAAACGTTCACGTTTATAATATTAGTAGTATGATAAGAGTTTTTCGACGTTTCGACTGTATTGCAACTTATTTACAAATTCTAATATTTTTTTCTTTCACTAAACATCCTTCTCAAGATAACCAAAGGGATCTTCACAAATGAGGGATCAGTTTTAAATCTTCAGTCATTACCGGGAGCGGCCTCCGATAAGCCTCGTAGTTCTGACGTCGGATCAACTTGTCCCATCTATGGGTATTTACGATCGCCCGCGGCGCTGGGAAATAATTAGAAATATTTGCTTTCATAAGTTACGTAAATGGATTTATGATTGTAGGATGTTAAACTCCAGTATTATATGCAATTCTTGATTATTTATAATGTAAAAACATAATTGTTTTACTGTATAACTGTTTAATCCTCTTCCTGGGTCTGTGTTTCCCACAAAATATAACTTGGGTATCTTCAAAAGTAGAGTTTATATGCATCTACTGGGTGATTGCTTTTTTTATCAGGCGATGTGTAAATAAACGCACACAATCCTACTAATATTATAAACGCGAAAGTTTGTGAGGATGGATGTTTGTTACTCTTTCATGCAAAAACTAATGAACGGATTTTGATGAAACTTTACAGTAACATAGCTTATACATCAGAATAACGCCTAGGCTACTTATTACCCAGATAAAACGCGGGCGAAGCCGTGGGTAGAAGCTAGTGTTCAATAAATTCTAAGCGATTTTCACTTTAAAAGCAATTAAGGGCTGGGGTGTCGGCATTAGTGGGTCCCCACGACCCCAGCGGTGGGGATTAGTGGAAGAGGGAACTCGTGTTTTAGCTAATTGATAGCTTTTTACCCTGGAATTTAAGACCCAGAGCGAGGTTTTAGTATAGGTACAGAATGTGGCAACATAGTGATACTTTTTATGTGAGTTTTTTACTCAAAAAACATTAAACAAATTGACAAACCTGTCAGTCTAAAAATGATATTTCTCAAAAAAAAAACACGTTCACAACTTTATTTCCCAAGATGGAGTTCCTCAGATCCATAATCAGTGAGTAGATCTTTAAGAATACCATATATGGAGTAGTCAGACGCACGTTCAAACATTACATTTGGCACATGCCCGCGTTTTGCAAGCCCATCGACGTTTATTGAAACACTAACAGAAGGCACATGCCTTTAAATGTTTGGTTGACATCCCCGTTTCCTCACGTTGTTTTCCTTCATCATTTTGAGCACTTCTTTCAAAAACTAAGTGGGACTTTATCAAAGTTGATAAAGTCCCACTTAGTTTTTGAAAGAAGATGCACATCGTAAAATTCAGAGAAAACTAAAAAAAACTGTTTGTAAACGATTTCCATAGCATCAAGTTCTCTAGTGTTAAAGTGTTTTTCAACACCAATTTTACAGACATTAAACTACCCTCTTTACAGATTATCCATAAACACGTGCCTCTTATCAGCCACATCCGGTGGGTGACTTCCGGAAATGACGCGCGTGCCCTACATCGCAAATTGAGGGTAGATACGAATTACGTATGAGAGCATTAAAGGGTACCTACTAACTGAACTCCCAACAAACATAGTCACCCCACACTAGTATTCGCTGTATTGTGGATATCAGAAACCACGAGTATCAAGGTACCACATCACCCAGATTTTGAATAAATATCTGCAGAGTCGAACATGCTTTTCTTGCGTCTCAGTCGGCTACTCGGCCACTGCGCCATCGAGGTTATCGACCGTCGACAATTACTTACATACATAAATTATGAAAAGTTATGCTGTTTTAAAAACACTAGCGCCTTAGGGGGGGAAACTGGAATCTGAAAAAAAATAGTCTAGAATTCCCCTTGATAATCCCCCTTAAGGGAGAAAACTGGAATCGTAAAAATACTCTACCTTTCCCCCTTGAAAATCCACCTTAGGGGGGAAAAGCAATACTAGTCCGCTGACCCAGATAAGAGACAAAGTACTATAAATAGATTAATTAGATGATTTAGTTTTATTATGGTTTCTAAATAAGTAATTACCAATAACCTATTTAGATTTTATCTTCAAGATATACGTTTTTAACCAGGTGACAGACAATCTTAAGGCCCTCCCGTTGGTAAGCGGTTACCGTAACCTTGCAACTCTAGAGGTATCACTCACGCGTTTCCAAACACATTCTTATTCTGAGATCCACAGTACGGGGAGGATCGATTTGCATAGTAGACAGCATTCCACATGACAGGTCACAAGCCGAACTCTACCGCAGTTTGCAAGTCACCATTATTAATTAACCGCATGGACTTGACTCCATTGTTATCAAGATTGATTATTTTGTGAAGTGCAATTTACGACTCTGCCGTTTGAAAGTGATTTTAAAAGTCAATATGGAGAGTAGTTTTTTTTATAGTATGTTAGGTCACGCAGAGTAAAAACCAACATCTTGTATTGCTTATAAAATGTTATTATGTCGTCTGAAATTAAGGAATAAAAGCTGGAGTGCCAAAAGGAAGTGTATTAGGCCCGATCCTATACCTAATTTATACGTGTGACATCCATAAATAAGAAAAAGATTATGTGGCTATTAATAAAATAAATTAATAAAAGCAAACATGGCGAATTAAACTTTATGAATCTAAATAAATTTACATCAACTTCATCATCAGAAAATAGCAATACCATCATATATTTATTAACAATAAATCATTTTAATACGTCAATGTATTTGGACATGACACGACGCAAAACTAAGCTGGAAAGCTCACATTAGAGAGAAATAAGAAGAGTTTGAGATAAGAGAGAAGAGAGGCTCACGTCAAGAAGGAAGAAGAAGTTAGAAATAAAATAAAAAAAGATACACTGGCTTCTTGGAAGAAATCCTACTCTGACAGTACACAACAAAATATTAATCTACTAACAAGTCCTGATACCAGATGGTATACAGCTTTAGGGTTGTACCAAAAGAGTAAACTATAAATTATCCAACAATTTATTTATTAATCCTACTATTTATACTATTATAAATGCGAAAGTTTGTGAGGATGGATGTTTGTAACTCTTTCACGCAAAAACTACCGAACGGATTTTGATGAAACTTTACACTAATATAGCTTATACATCAGAATAACACATAGGCTACTTTTTATCCGGGTACCACGCGGGCGAAGCCGTGGCCAGAAGCTAGTACTATTATAAATGCGAAAGTTTGTGAGGATGGATGTTTGTAACTCTTTCACGCAAAAACTACTAAACGAATTTTGATGAAACTTTACAGTAATATAGCTTATTCATCAGAATAACACATAGACTACTTTTTATCCTTCTACGCGGGCGAAGCTGTGGGCAGAAGCTAGTTTATTTATAAAATAAGGAAGGTACTTACAGTCATAGTAGAGGTTCCCGACTCCTGAGGTCAGCTTAGGAGTGCTCTGTCCTGAGATAGACGCCATCCTTTCTCCCTGAGACAGACAGAGACAACACTATTTAAAAAAATACGAAAGATATTCAAAAATGCACTTTTAGATGTCGGGTATAAATAATAAAGTTCTGAAATAAGTTATACGGTTTTTTTTGTTATTAGCTACTCTATGTATTGTTATCATACATAAAATACAATTATGCTAACGACTGCACTCTCCATGATGAACATCCTCAGATATATACTCAGGGCGTAGATCTTTGAGAATACTAAGGGGGGTAGTCAGAGGTATCTCAAGACAATACATTTTTTAAGTGGCAGGTTGCAAGCCCATCTTATTGGAACATTAACCGATGACACATGTCCGAAGTCTACGGCATGCCTCCCTGACGTTTTCGACGTTTCCTTTCACAGTTGTAAGTACTTGTAAATGCGCATTTACATATATTTAACGAGTGGAAAAATCCATTGGTGCACGAACGGATTCGAACCCATATTCTAAATATCGATCTTTACCTGTTACGGAGTACCCATATACATATTATATTAATGCATAAATACTTCTGTATATAGAGTAGTATATTTTTTTCTATCATACTTTGTGCAAAGTACAAAGAAACTTTTCTAATTTTTGAGTTTTTTTTAGTCAATGAATGCAAATATTTGTCTTGGATATTTTCTATGTATAATTATGTATGTATTATCAAAAAAAAATATAATTAAGGAGTATATCAGTCATGTAGTTCCCATAACACAAGCTCTGCTTAATTTGGGGCTAGATGATGCTGTATGAAAATGTCCAGCATTATTATTATTATTATTTTAATGATCTTTTTATATATTTATTTTAATATTTTACACTTACGTTGAACGAACTCACGTCTTTGAGTTACCAACTATATAAATAAATAAAGTATGGTAACAGTCGATAAGTCAATAATAGCATAATTTTGCAATTTATTTTATCTCTAAACTGGAATGTTTTTGGAAAACCTGTTTATATTTCAACTAAGCTTGTAACCTAAACGAATTATCGTACTTTACTAGATACATAATAATATGACACTCCACCACATATGCAGCCTTGAAGTGAGTTTGTATATTAATCTCTAATTAATATTAATATGTTATATATTAATATATAATATAATAATATATATTAATATATAATATAATAATATATATTAATATATAATATAATAATATATATTAATATATAATATAATAATATATATTAAAATATACAATTATTTAATCAATAATTGTTATATGTTTTGTATCTATACTTTTAAACAAGCACAAGTGACGATATGCAAGCATTTTATCGGCTTTTAAAAAGAAGTTATGATGTAAAAGGTACAAAAAAAAAAAAGATTTTCTTCGCATTTGGGTGATTATTTTCTTTGCCGTATAAAGATAATTATCACGATATGTTAAATATTTCAATTAAAAATTTAATCTGCGTAATTTTTCCAGATATAATATCAGAACCCTAAAAAAATATTGGTTCCATAAGTTGCCTGAGCTAGGTTGGAAGTTCACAATTTTTATAATAGACTTATGTAATCTTTTGACGTGAAGACACAAAAAATGTGTAAGTACTTTTCGTTAGTGGAAGATAATTCTGTTCCAAAACCTGCCCGAAAACTATATTTAAGTACTACCATCTCATCTGAACATCAGGGGGGCTACCCTTGACACTCGATACAATCTCAATTCAACTCTAATCCAATCCAGTATTGTATTGTTCTTTAAAAAAAAATCCAGTCTGTGACTTTTATATCGCAAACTCTACTCCAATCTCGAATGTCAACGTCAAAATAGCGTCAAAAGTACCAGTATAAAACATAGTCGATTTAATTTAGTTCCATAAAACTCCACTAAATACATCCTTATTCCAATCGTGCCCTAGTATTGTATTTATGAGTACCAAATAGGACGAATTCGATCCTAATCCCAAATTATAATCAGAATGGAGTATCAAGGACCATCCAACCCACCAGATGAAAAGGTCACCTTCGTAATTGAAGTGAAACACTAGCCTATCTTTTTATGTAGAATACGCATGCGCAAGTCAATCGATTGGGATTGACTATGTTCCAGCAGCGTACGTTTAGGTTGATGGCGGTAACCAAATTTAGGTCTTAAATTTGTGGTAAGAAATTTAAATTTGACTGTACCTGTAAAATTTTGTTATTTTTCTAGGATAGATATCCTTTTTTTTTTGTAAATTTTGATGTTATTTGTTAAATATTGTAAAAATAAAGCACTGTCATTAAATCAACTTACTTACTGATAGGATGGAACTAAACTACTTAAAAAAACTTTTATTAAATGCAAAAAAAAACAATTTATATGAAGATTGCAGATATTAAGATAAGGAATAAAGAAAAAGAAGCATCAAGCTAAATTATAGAAGAGATGATATTAATCTATAACGTAGTGAAAGTCTAACTAAGGACGTGACGTAATCAAAATGGCGGTTCAAAAAGTCAATACAAAATGGCGGCTATAATGAGCATGAACTGACCAACTGTATGTGCTCGGCTATTTGCTTGCAGTACGAAAAAAAACCGTCCAGAGTTAGCTTAGACATTTGCTAAACTCTATTTCTGTGAACAGAGAAAGAATATGTTAATGAACAGACAATAGGATTCTGTCTGTTAAAAATCCTAATGCCATAACTTCAGAATATGAAACTGCAAATTTTGAAATCAGAACGTGTTTTAGCCAGTATGTTCGCTAAAGTGACAAAAAAAATGTTATAGATAAAACTTTTTTAGAAATACTAAAATGACAGTGAAAGTGACGCCTACTATATTCATAAGCAGATGTATGATACTGACCTTATATACAGTTGTAGATACGAAGAAATTAAAATATATTATATACTTCACTACTTATACGAAATATTTTTTGTTGAGAAACAGATCAAAATATGTCTCAAAGGATCTGATATACAGTTATATATGAAAAGGGTGTGACTGCGTTGTTTAGAGATTTTATATATGTTTTTCATATATGAAGAAAATTTGGTAGATTTTAGGATTCAATGCTGCTTGGTTCCAGCAGGGTTGAACGTAGACTGGAACTCCCAGGGTGAGTTTTCAGGGGTAGTGCTTCGCGGCTGCGCAGATTGAAAGGTTAAAGGGTGGGTCAATAAGGGAACCAGGTCATCCCCCCTTATTTCTGATTGATTTTATGCGAGCCTGGGCGGTGGTCGCATAAATGGAGCGAGGCTATACTTGGAGAAACATATAGAATATAGGTACTCTATTGCACAACAAATCTTATTGACTATACTAGTAATAGATCAGACATGTAGCTCCCACAATACAAGGTCTGCTTACTTTGGGACTAGATGATGATGTGTGAAAATATCCAGCGTTATTTATTTATTTACTATACTGTGCAATAGGCGGTCTTATCACTGAATTGCAATTTCTTTTAGACAATTTTCGGATGGACAGCCTGTATAAAAATATGAAGCTTGAAGTTTGAATATTGATAGCTATATAGTATGAAAAACCCCTGTCCGATCTGTCGAAGGCGTTTTCTTAATTCAATAAAAATCCTTAAACGTAATTTAAATCAAATTGAAATAAGTAAAATATTAAATTTTAAGAATTATACTTAAATTTATCAAAATAAATCAATTGATATCACTTCACACAGTTTAGCACATTTTTAACAATAAAAGCCCAACTTTTACACTCGATACACTAATGATATAGTCAGATACGAGGTCGTTGGGTGAAATTACCTCAAGACTGTTCGTCGTGGCATTGGATGGGCCCTACGCGTAGTACTCAAATTCTTCCAGATCATGATAATAAGGGTGTGAAAAACGCCCAAACGCGATCTCAGATAATACAGAACATGTTTTTATCATTCGTAGCACATTGCGTAGAGGATCTACGAGAACTTGAAAAATCTTTTCTTTTCTGATTTCTGTAGCAATCTATAAAATATACTCAGTAGTTATTTCCATTTCCGTCACGATCATATTTTATACCTTACTGTACAGTCACTCCAAAAAACCACGAGGGTAAAGTCTCTGAAAAAATGAGTGTGGTCTAAACAGACTTGAGAGTGGTCAGCAAGATTTCCAACCTCATTTACGGTCAGCACATTGGTATAAAATGGTCACTGTCTTAATACGTTTCTGAGTAGTCATCGTTTCTACGTAGTCCACACATATTTTTTAAGATTTTTTTGAAATAATGCGAAATTCTATTCGAATAACTATCGTGAACTTGACTATTCATATTCGTAGTGCACGGCGCGATGCGGAAAGAGAAAATCGCAACCACTCACCCTGATGAAGACTCTCGGAATGAGTCGAAACGTAGTCGGTGCCTTCACCGATAGTGCAGTACGTGAAAATTCCCGTTTTTACAACATGAATGCGAAATTCACTATAATGATCAAGAATAAATAAATAAATAAATAAAAAATGCTGGACATTTTTCACACCGCATCTAGCCCCAAACTAAGCAGAGCTTGTATTATGGGAACTACATGACTGATAGACTACTAATATACATTTTTTGTAAATACATACATATTATACATAGAAAACACCCAGACCCGAGACAAATATTTGCAGATACAAACATTTGTCCCGTGGCAGGAATTGAACCCGCAACCTTCTGCGTCTCAGGCGGGCCTTCGCCCACTGCGCCACAGAGGTCGTCAAATCACTATAATATCGATGTATCTCTTGGACACTGTTGTTATTCGCATTTATTGTAGAGCTTCATCGGCTTCAAGTCCAAAGGTCATTCTCCACATCCATTTTTGAAAAAAAACCACTAATTTACTTTACACACATACACCAACAAACAATACTTTACAGTAGGGGTCTGTTTGGAGGAGGGAATTCGGTCCTTCAGCATCCAGCCGCTAACTTCAGTCAAAGTGGTGTTTGTTTTGTCTATGAAATGCAGAGATTGAATTCGCCACACAGCGACTGAATCGTCCCCTAGAGAAGCCTCTAGCTTGACTATGAATTGCACGGTTAGTGCTTCCGTAGAAATCAGCAATCAGAATATATATTTCTATGAATATAGATCAGCTAATACATGTTACAATTTATATAGGCCCTTATATATTCTACCATCCAAATGGTGTGCAAATTTTAATAGGTAGATTGAGAATTAATTTATACAAGAATAATTTGATTATAAAATGTCAGAACTTTTGTCCTAACGTTTGAATTAAAAATGACAATAACTATTACGTATCTACCATAAACAACGTAATCTAAAAAAAGTTCGCTACGAACCTACGTGGTCAGTTACGAAAGCTTTCCATACCTAGCCCTTGATTCCAATCCACTCAAGTAAGCTTTCGCTTTGGTTTTCCGTTAAAAAATGACAAAGTTTTGTCACGTTTTCTATTTCGAAACATCGCTTTAAGACTGTTTGTATACATTATATTCTGGGTATCACATCAACGAACTTACGTAAGCGGCGTAGATAGCTTACGTAAGCTAAGCTGATTCGGGCGTAGGCGGAAGCGTGGGCGTTGTGAACTCTGAACTAACTCAGATACGTGGATGATGAACCTTTGGGCAAAGGGGATTTGTTTTAAAAGGTCATTTTGATTTCTCAAAGTGCTGTTCACAAGCTGAGAGTAGTAGAGCTCCTGTTTGCTTAACATGAAGATCTAAGACAGCGGTTTAATCTACCGCTGAGAAGATAAAAAATATTTTGTCCTCTCTTTTGTTTGAAAGGATAGACGACAGAAATAGTTTTTGTCTTCTCTTTCGTAGACAAAACTTTGTCTCGGGTGCTCATACTAAAGCTGTGAAAGAGCTTGTCCGAGGAAGTGCTACACCATACTTATTTCTAATTCTAATAGAATATTCTTGTTTGAAGGGTATGGTTGCTGATGATATTACAGGCCCATGAAAGCTTTCATTTTGATATCTCAGGGAGGCAAAGCGTGAGTTATACTTCTGGTATTTCAAGTGTCCATAGACTACGGCAACACGTGGACCTTTTTTAAAGAATAAAAAAGGTAAACGCGAAAAAGGCCTGTAAAAAACTTACAGTTATGTTAAGTGATCGGCGTAAATTCAATTTTAAGTTCACGTAGTTTTTAAGTTGACGTTTCTATATGATCCTTGTGATAGAAAACTTTTTACTAAGACTTTGGCTGATCGTGAAAAAATACGTTTAGTTCATTTATCTTAGGAAAATATAAACTTAGCTAAAAGTAATTACCGATGCTGCTATCGCGTGAATTATAATGAAATTAATCCTATCTAAAACGGCGTTTGTTCTATGAAAATCAGTCAAGTTAAATAATATTATTACAGACGATAGACTTGCAATCTGTTACGTGGAATTCTAACAACTTGCAAAACGCGGGCATGTGCCAAATTTAATGTTTGTAAGTTCCTCTGCCTATCCCCTACTTGGTATTTTCCAAGATACCTGCTGAGTGTGTATCTTAGGACGACCATCATGAGGATTACAGTCGTGCGCGTGTTTATTTTTTTTGTAATTATAACAGATAGCTTTTATCTCAGGGTACTGTTTCATAAGTTTATTTTTTTATTTTTTATACAAGCTAAAAAATTAAATTATAGCCAAAATAAAAGCTCTGCTTAGTTTGGGGCTATGTGAAAAATGTCTAGGTTTATTTTTTTTCCGTTTTGTCTATAAATTGTTAAGTATTGTTATTTTTGACCTCTATGGCGCAGTGGGCGAATGCCCGCCTAAGACGCAGAAGGTTGCGGGTTCGATTCCCGCTGTGGGACAAATGTTTGTATGATTAGCTAATGATTTTTTCTCGCTTGTTTCCTATTTATAATATGTATGTATTTACAAACAAAAAAGTATATAAGTATATACCTACTGTATATCAGTCATGTAGTTCCCATAATACAAGCTCTGCTTAGTTTGGGCTAGATGATGCTGTAAGAAAATGTCCAGCATTATTTATTTATTATAATACTTAATCTGTACATTTAATATTATTTATTCGCATGACATTTTTTTTTTTTATGTAAGCAATATCTGAAATAACTTGAAAATTATTAATTTTGCTTGCGTATACTGTACATGGCTATACCTACTTTTTGTTTTACCACATGTTACCACATGTTTCACTGTAACCCATGTTTCACAAATAAACAAATCTGAATCTGATTTTCCTAACATTAAGAATACCCTAATCTCTTTCCTACATTTAGCAAATTTCCAGAGCGGACATAGATTTTAATTCAGCTGCCATCAAGAACAGATACCCCCATCCCCCCATCCCCCCCATCCCGCACCACCCACGGGGTGAGGGGGTTGTCACCCTGGAGGGGCGTATGACGTCAGCAACCACGCCCTGTGTTTAAGAGGGAGGGAGGAGAGGGCAGGGGGGGGGGGGTGAAGGCTGTGCCGTATTACGTTGCTTAATACTTGGAATATTTTAAGCTTATAAAAACTATTGGGAAAAAGATCATATTGTAAAATCGGAATTCAGAAAAAGTCAAATAAAGAGCCTTTATCGATAAAGTATTAAAAAATACCGTTTTTCAATTCGAGTAAACCTTTCATATGTGTTTTTATATTGTTTTCCATTATTTAGTTTGAATGTGCCCGTGACGAAATAAACATGTACATATATGTTTGCCATAAGAGGTCGTTTATTTACCATATATTTAGCGGCTAATTCGACTGAAATACAGTTTTTCGGAATCGATTTGTATTTCTTCAAGGATAGTTTTTAGATAGATTTTATTGCTAAAAGAAAGCGCTGCATTTGTGATAGAAAACACTTCAGAGCTTGTAATATTAGCAACATACATTCAATTTCAACATTTCAAATTCAACAGAAAGGTTGTCCGGAAAACATCGCTACTAAGCGATAAGATCGCCCATTGAACTTTCAATATAATAAGATGTTATGTTATTTGTTTAAGATGTACAATAAAGTATTTTCATTCATTCATTCATTCAATATTCTTTTGCATTTAAAATATTAGTAGGAAGAAAGGATTTACTTTGTTTTTTTTTTAAATGACAGTTTTGAATTATGTTCTGTACTAGCGCCCTCTAAAACAAAAGGATTTCTGTAATAAATAAATAATGATAGACATTTTTCTCACAGCATCATCTAGCCCCAAACTAAGCAGAGCTTGTGTTATGGGAAATACACGACTGATATACTACAAATATACTTTTTTTGTTGTAAATACATACATATTATACATAGAAAACACGCAGACCCGAAAAAAATATTTGCAGATCACACAAACATTTGTCCTACCGCGGGAATTAAACCCGCAACCAGTCCAATGCGCCACAGAGGTCGTTATATAGGCATGTTAACGAGTATATAGCTATACTTTAATTATGTATGTTAGTCATCATTTCTTAGGTTCTCGCGCAGCATAATGCTGAGACGGGGACCTATTTGACCCCACGCAACACAAAATGACGTACCTACTTTCTCTGTTTTTCGTTTGGTATTATATGTTAAGTACCTGTTTTGTGTTTATCTATTACTATTTTTTGTTTAACTTTTGTGTTGTTTGGGGAAAAATAAATGCATTTTCTTTCTTTCTTTCTTTCTTTCATTCAGCCGTTTTCAAATAAAACTCAATCAAAACCTGAAAGCTTGATAACAATTATCAGAAAACCCATTCCCTGAAAGCTTTCAGCCCAGAGTTTAGATATAGATAAATAATCTGTGGAGTGCAATAATGTAGATTAGCTTCAATACAGAGAAAAGCACTTTCAATTCTTTTTATAAATGTTTTTTTTCTTAAGATAACTTTTTCTAAACTTGAGGCTGCAGATGAGCCGTATTGAACTAATGCTGGGTTTGACTCCTGTCGTGAACCTATGGAACTTTCCACTCTAAAAATGTATGTGCGCACTCAGATGGTAACATCAGTTCGTAACGGTTAAGGAAAACATCGCCAGAAACTGACATAGGTATCTTAAAATGTGTAAATGAATACTAATTTCTTACCTAACTGCAAAGGTAACTAACTGTAAATTATTACATTGAAGTTGTGTAAATAAGCAAGAAATGTTTTAGTTACTTAATTTTTTTATCATTGGATACCTTAAATGACCTCATAGCTGCGTGTTTAGGTCATTAATTTTAGTTCCGATTGTTTTCCTAAAATAAATAAATAAAAATCAAATACACAAAGTCTATCAGTTTAGTTTTCTTTAAAACGGCGATGAGGGCTTGCAACCTGTCACAAAGAAACCTAATTGCTTAATACGGGCATGTGCCTTATATAATGATTGGACGTACCTCTGACTACCTCCTGAGTAAAGTTGTGCATCGCGGGGAATAAATGTTCATGTGACCATGTTGTTTTTTGAGACTTCAGAATTTATGTTTAACATATTCCCCGTGAATATTATGTTGGAATTTTTGATAAATCATTCGATCACGCAACGATTTAATGTTTCGTTATTTTGTCTCTGAATTCGCGTTAATCTACGAAAATTATGATTCATTCAGACCAGTAGCTAACAAAAGCGAAGGCTTTAGATATGAGAAATGATATGACATGCGGGATATTCGTCATAATGTATCAGCATGTCGCCAGGAATGGACTGTAACACACAGGTGAGTTTACAATTAAATGTCCAGAATTATTATTACGATTAAATAATAATGCTGGACATTTTCAAACAGCATCATCTAGCCCCAAACTAAGCAGAGCTTGTGTTATGAGATATAAATATATTACATGACTGATATACTACTTATATGTATTTTTTTGTTAATATTATACATAGAAAACACCCAGACCCGAGACAAATATTTGCAGATCATAGAAACATTTGTCACGCGGTGGGAATCGAACCCATAACCTCCTGCGTCTCAGGCGGGCCTTCACCCACTGCGCCCTCTTTGGCGCATGTTAAAATATCGTATTCGTTTCTAGAGTAAAAACGAAACAGTGGAAAGGAAATGCTTATAATTTCATTATTTCTGTCTGTCTGTTTGTCTGTAACACGTCGATTCCTGCCTGTTATAACCGTACTAACTTCTGCCCACGACTTCGTCCGCATGGTACCCGGATAAAAAGTAGCCAATTTGTTATTCTGATGCGTAAGCTATATTACTGTGAAGTTTCATCAAAATACGTTCAGTAGTTTTTGAGTGAAAGAGTTTGGCTTTTATTAATTCTTTTTTTACATCATCTACACATCCTACTTACTATTATAAACGCGAAAGTTTGTGAGGATGGATATTTGTCACGCTTTCACGCAAAAACTACTGAACGAGTTTTGATGAAACTTTACAGTAATATAGCTTATACATCAATAACACATAGGCTACTTCTTATCCGGGTACCATGCGGACGAAGTCGTGGGCAGAAGCTAGTTTAGATACATACAAAATAATGTGCACAGCGTTTTTTTCAAGAAACTTACGCGAATAAAGATAAAAGTTAAAAATATTTTATTTTGTGTCAATAACGTATTTAGGAATATTTTAAACTAGTTTCTGTCCGCGGCTTCACCCGCGTGGTATGTTAATAAAAGTAGCATATGACCGTCTCCAAGTTTCAAACTATGTCCACCAACTTTTAAGTGAATCGAACCAAGGATTACAATTTTTCATACAAAGTTTAGAACTCAATTGCACACCCCTAAAGGGTAGTTTAAAAAAATTAAAAATACGTGTTTCATTATTCATTTTAAAGTTTATTTGTAATTTGTACCGAGTTTTGAGTGAATCAAAACAAGGAATATTTTTTTCCATACAAACTTTACCACCCTCTTAGGGGTTGATTTTCGAAAATAAGATTAGCTTATGTGTTATTCCAGAATCTAAACTATCTAAATTCCAAATTTCATCAAAACCGGTTCAGTAGTTACGGAGGTACGTGGTAACAAACATTCACACACACATACTTCCGCATTTATTATATTAGTAGGATATTCTTTAGATGTACATAAAGTGAAAATATGTTTTACACATGTTTTTGAAATATAAAAAACAAGTGGTTAATCCATTTCTTTGTCCAGTTAAAGTAGTGAACTTTTTTATTTTTGCCCAGTATATCTTTTAACTGCCATTTTAGTAACAAAGACAAAATTGATAAACATTTTGCTTAATCTTAAATTGAATGAATGAAAATACTTTATTGTACACCTTAAACAAATAACAGAATAACAAAATCTTATTCTAGAGAAAGTACAATGGGCGGTCTTTACGCTTAGAAGCAATCTCTTCCAGACAACCTTTAGATGGAGAGGGTAGTAAGAGATTGTGAGAGTGGCGGGGGTGTACATAAAATAACAACAAAAGAATATTAACTACACCATACATATTATATATATAATAAATATGTTAAGATATATACCTACAGATTTAAATTAAGTAGAAATTATGGTTACTTTAAAAGCAGTTAGCCACGTAGCCATTATAGGGTTATTTTTTAAGATAACCTATTATTTAAGAGATAACCTTTATACATAACCTATAACTTATATTCCGTACCCGAATCCAGTAGTGGCACATAACCGTGGTAAATAGCTTAGTTCTGTACCTAATGATAGGAGTATAACTAAAGATTACATAAGCCTAGCTTGGATCAATACATTTATCCGTCTCGCTCGCACATCTTCTGACTCTGTCTACAGCCTCCCTAAAGGGGGTGAGGTGGCGAGGTCTACTTACGTAAGTAAAAAGAGGTATAGGATATTATTGCGACTATACCACATACCACAGATATTAAATACCCACGTACTTAACAACATCAAAAAAGTTTGCGATCATTTTTAAACGTGGAAATATTTTTAATTTTTCTTTTAAACGTTTTTCCAAGGGGTTTTTTTGATACAACTAAGTGACTATCGATTATACGACCCTGTTGGTAAGCAGTTACCGTAACCTATGAACACTTGTAACACCAAAGGTATCACTTGTGTGCCACCGACCCTGAGACATAACTGGTGAAAAGTCTCATATGAAACTGCAGCACACCTCTCGACGCCCTTTAGCCGTTCACACCAACGTTGGCTCTACGTCGGCACTTATCTCTTTTGTCTGTTTTAGTGGACTACAAGTCATTATCTGCCTCTGATTTGATCTGAATTTAAGTCAAAATTGGTGCCATTCCAGCCCTTCGACTATTTCATAGCATGTACTCCTGCAATAGCCTAATGCAAATCCCATCTTTTTCAATAGTATCCATATGTTGCCATCCATCCTATCCTACTATCTTACTAATATTATAAACGCGAAAGTTTGTAAGGATGGATGTTTGTTACTCTTTCACGCAAAAACTACTGAACGGGTTTTGATGAAACTTTACAGTAATATGGCTTATACATCAGAATAACACATAAGCTACTTTTTATTCGGGTACCATGCCGGTGAAGCCGTGAGCAGAAGCTAGTCCTACTAATATTATAAACGCGAAAGTTTGTGAGGATGGACGTTTGTTACTCTTTCACGCAAAAACTACTGAACGGGTTTTGATGAAACTTTACAGTAATATAGCTTATACATCAGAACACACAGTCTACTTTTATCCGGGTATCACGCGGACAAAGCCGTGTTCAGAAGCTAGTTAATTCGTACAAAAAGGCTTCTTAGTATTGGCTCAGGCGCCGCTAATGCGTCTCAAAGGTCCAGGCCCAGACCTGATATATAAATGAAATTAGTAATAAGTATAATAATAATAAATATGGTCTTATATACTTGTAATTTTAATAAAAAAAACCATAGTGACTTTGACTTTAGAGCTTTTTTGAACAATCTCCTAAAATGATACCAAACTACGATAATTTCTATATATACATTTTTGATAAACTTTAATAGGGTACTGTAAAAGAAAATACTAATTACCACTTTTTTTCGTCGTTGAAGAAAAACAAATGGCCATCGCATTGCTGATTAGGTGAATTTGTGGGTTCGACTCCCGCTGAAACGGAATTTTTGGCACATAGGTATTTAAAACAACTTTTTTCTTAGATATTTCTTCATTACTGACATTAGAAGAAGAAAGAAATGCATTTATTATTCCCCAAACAACACAAAAGTTAAACAAAAAATATTAATAAACACAAAACAGATACTTAACATATAATAACACAACGAAACGAAAAACAGACAAAGTAGGTACGTTATTTTGTGTTGCGTGGGGTCAAATAGGTCCCCGTCTCAGCATTATGCTGCGCCAGAACCTAAGGGTCAGGTGCAGCGCTGGTTTTCAGACATTCAGACACATGCTCATTTATAACATCCGGGTCTGTCTTTTGTGGTACCACGGTACTCGTAGTTCCTGATACTCATGATACAGGGGCTTATAGTGCAGGACTATGCATGTGACTATTAAGTAAGATATTATGTATTGTTAACAGAATTTAAAAGTATAGTTTTCATCCAGAAATTTCATCAGAAACGAAACCGAACCAACTCGGTCAATACACGTACTGTATTTCTCATAATGGGTATTCTCAAATACATACTTAACACACAGATCCTTGAGGATACTAAGAAGGGACAGTCAGAGGCACGTCCAAACATTTGGCGCTGTTGAGTGTTATATTATAAAACATACTTACGTTTGTTCGTGAAAACGTGAAGACCTTTTCTTCGCTAGCTCCAAATCGTTTTTGAGTTATTTTCACTGTTACAGCCGTACCCTGTTACAACTGTACCCTGTTACAACCGTACCCGTGTATCAGACAGATAAATTGACCAGTGCGAAAATCAAATTATAAATTAGATTTTCGACTATTGGATTACTAGTTTAATGTTTTTATTATAAACGGGATGTTTACCAGGTTTTGTAAGATTTTATGTTTTTATGTCCTGTTTTTAACATAAAATAGGATAGTTTCAAAAGTTATATTAATTTAATGTTGAATCCTTCTTTAGTTTCTAGCTTATAACGTAATGTAAAAAAATAAAACTAATAGGTAATCTGAAGGCTATCGTGCGAAACTAAAAAAAAAAATCGAAATAAATATATGCATAGTTTTGTTCTTGTTCCTAGCATAAACTAGTTAATACTGCCTCAGAATTCCACGAAACTAAACAGGTAATCTCTTTGTCACGCCATCGTGAATTTTAATCAAAATGATTGTATATTTTCATTAATAAAATTACGTAAAAATGAGTGTTTTAAGTGGCTATTGACAGAACTTACTTTTTAATTTAAATTCAGAAGCATGACAACCCTTGGGTACTTAAAATGTTGATTACATAGGTACCTACATATATCTTTCTAAGTTTTATGTTGTATAAGTAAAATATGTACTTTTGCTTACGAATTTTGATTAGCCGTGTCTCTGATTACCCCCTTGGTATCCTCATAAATCTGCGTATTCAATATGGGTCTGAAGTTCTAAAAGTCAAAAAGTCAAACATTAAGTTATACATTAAGTTAAACATTAATATGATAAAGAGGTAAAGTTTTTAAGTTTGGATATAGTAATCGCTGGAACTAAAAATCTGATTTCAAAAAATCTCATACCATATTTTAGAATGGACATTCAGAATGGACATGGCCTGTAGATTATATAAAATAATATATAAAAGAGCTTTTCGTGGAGACCAATTTTGTCAACCAATTTTGTAAGTCGAATGCGCTTCTGACGCATGCTACATTTATTTTTTATCCGGATACCACGCGGGCAAAGCTGTGGGCAGTAGCTAGTTTTAAATAAAAGAAAAACACAAATTTTGTTCTATTTAAAATTTAAATTATTCTAAAAAAGATACAAGAAAACTTTGTTGTTTCAGAAAATGAAAATTCTTACCCTCTTGGGCGTAGCCTTATTAGGGGTTGCGTTCGCGGACCAACCGGAGTCCGCTTTCCCCGAGGACCAGCCGGTGGAGGCGGGAAATGCGGGAACGAGACAGGTGGAGGCACCCGAGGTCGTGTTGCAGTTGAAATATGATGAAGGGGAACTGAAAAGGATATACTTGGCGCAGTTCCGGAAGCCGGGACACGCGTGGAGCCCTTCAGTGTCGGATCGGTCGAGCCTATGCGCAGACCTCTGCCATGCAGGTTCAATTTTTCGTGTGCCGTTGTTTTTAAAGCGCCAAAATGCAGCTTTAAAATACCTTCTGTTAAAATGTAGCCGCTAAATACATTCTGTTAAATTGTAGCCGTTAAATACGTTCTGTTAAAATGTAGCCGTTAAATACATTCTGTTAAATTGTAGCCGTTAAATACCTTCTGTTAGAATGTAGCTGCCCTAGGTACCTTTTTATGTTTGTTCTATCAGTTTTAGTTTGTGTGTGTGGACCACGTGGTGCGTGCAGTGATCGATAAGGTAAGGGCCCGATCAAAGTGCCGGCGGTGGCGTATGGCGGTGGCGAGGAAAATGTTTGTCAAAATGTTTGTCAAAGTGGTTGTCAAAGTTCGCGAGAATGTACGATAGTCACCGCACTTCCATCGCGTCTTTTTGTGTTTTAAAAAGTAGATTTGTATGTCAAGCACAGTACATGTATGTGTTAACACGTGCTCGGAACGGTGAAGGAGAACGTTGTGATGAAACAAAAAATAGAAGGTATGTGCCATCAGTTAGGGTTTAACAAGCGGTTATGTGCTTCTGACTACCCCTTACTTGGTGGCGGATGTCTACTATGGAGGATACAGTCGTGAGCGTGTTTTTTTGTTTTGGTACCTAGTAGATCGTTATTTTTGCTGTTATTATAAAGAGGAAAGATTTTTGTTTGGTTGTTTGTACCGAATAGGCTCCGAAACTACTGAATCGATTTTAACAATTTTTTCACTAATAGAAGGTAAATTATCAGGAAGTAACACAAAAGGCTATAAAAAAATTAGAGATCCTTAAGAAAATTGCAATAATGTAACCCAAAGTAGCATACTTTTGCCTATAACATTCATTATTTGGCGTGCGCTCAGAAAACTATTGGTGATACCTAAAAATTATGTACTACAAGTTAAAGTACTCATTATTACCTACAAAAAACTGCTCAAGGGAATGTATCTAACTATCATAGTTTCGGCACAATAGCAGCTTTTGTGTTCTAAAATGTAATTAGATCGCCGGTAGAAACAAAAGTTGGTTACATTCTTATCGTAGAACTAATTCTTATTCAAATAAATAGTTTTATCATCAAGGGTATTTATGTAGCAGTCAAATACTTTTTAATTCATTCGAATCAGACATTTAATTTCGAAATTATCACGAGTATAAAAACGAAACTTACGCGGTTGAAACCACAGGGCACAGCTAGTAGCATGTAAATTAAAATAATTAACAACTAAGGTAACATCAAAATAAAAAAATAAGACGTTAGATATGTATCTACATTTTCTAATGGCGTTTATTTATTTATTAAATTTAGAAGATAATTATAGAGGTACCTACACATTCAACCACAAAAACTATTTTAATTGCTAAAAATATACTTTACCAAGATGATTACTCTTTATAAATTACTACCTAATTACTACCTAAATTATTACCTCTGCCCACGGCTTCGCCCGCGTGGTACCCGGATAAAAAGTAGCCCATGTGTTATCCTGATGTCTAAGCTATATTACTGTTAAATTTTATCAAAATCCGTTCAGTAGTTTTCGAGTGAAAGAATAAAAACATACATCCATCCTCAAAAACTTTCGTGTTTATATAGTACGCGACGGTGTTATTCCGTGGGTGAAATATAATAAAGACGTATGGAGAATGAAAATAAAATACTATTTAAACATTATAAAACACATTAAGATTAGATTTTGTTTCTTGACACATAATGGCCTTGATTCTGTAGTACACTGACTAAACTAAATTAAAACTGTCGCTCTCTTTTACTGATAGTGCAAGCAAGAAAGAGATAGCTACAATTTTAGTGCTGTCAATTTAGTCAGATTTAAGTTTTCCATACAAATTTAGTCGTGATATCAAAACATGCTGACTATAAACACGAAGAAAAGCGGCACGTAAACTGATTTGACAGCAGCACACGGCACTAAAATTGTAGCTATCTCTTTCTTGCGTACACTATCAGTAAAAGAGAGCGATAGTTTAAATTTAGTTTAGTCAGTGTACTACAGAATCGAGGCCATTATTATTTTTTACTTAATCGACCACTAAACAATCTTTTTAAGCCTTGAGTTCAGTAACAAATTAAACGGACGGTCAAGTCTACCATTGATAAATAATAAATATATAATTCTGGTAATTTTTTACACAGCATCATCTAGCACCAAACTAAGCAGAGCTTGTTTTATGAGAACTAAATGACTGATATACTTCTTAAACTTATATTTTTTTAATATATAGAAAACACCCAGACTCGTGACAAATATTTACAGTTCCTACAAACACACTTTCGAATAAATAAAATGTGTAGTTTAAAAAAAACTAACTTTTATCATGAACTAAAAAAGAATTCCACTTTCCACCTCATGGGTCCATGATCAGACCCTCGTTACCAAACTCAATCTATTGGACTCATCGAAACCAATCATATGAGCCCAAACCCGATGGATTTACTAGGAGCCACTGAAAAGTTCCACTATCCACCTCCTGGCTCCATCGATCAGCTCCAAGATACTAAATTATAGTATAGTCATCCGAGCTACAAGTACATACAAAGTTTCATTTCGATACGACAATTAGAAGTAGGTTAAAATTGACTTCCAAGATTTTATTACATTGTTCGTTATTTAGTTAGTTATAAGAGAAGGTAAAAATAAGCGTGTTAAAAAACATAAGTAAAATCGCCCACAAAAAATGTTTCGGCTAGTCTTGATTCCATAAGATGATGATGTTTCTTAACTTTAGGTTAACAATTGGCGAAAATATCAATTAAAAAAATACAGCCGAATTGAAAAGGTCCTCCTTTTTTTGGAGTCGACTAACAATGGAAAGAAGTGAAGCGGCACGGCACGGTGCATGTTGATACTGTAAAAACGGGAACTTTCACATACTGCACTATCGGTGAAAGCACCGACTAAGTTTCGACTCATTCCGAGAGTCCGAGAGTCTTCATCAGGGTGAGTGAACGCGACTTGCTCCCTCCGCGACACGTAATGCACGGCGTGACGCGGAATGAGTCGAAACTTAGTCGGTGCCTTCACCGATAGTGCGGTACGTGAAAATTCCCGTTTTTACAATATGAATAGTTAAGTTCACGATAGTTTTTGGACTAAACATGTTGTTTTGTACAGGTCTTGGTGGCAGAGCCTGCGGTTCCTCCTGCTCCCAGCTGATACCCATGGGCTTGCATTCAGCACTGATGGATGGAAGCTACTCTGGAAACTCTAGTGAAGAGACACCCTATGGACAGCCGAGGGTGGCCGTCTGTCCTGCCCTGTGCGATAACTTAATGGGTAGGTATCAGATTGATTCACAAAAAAAACAGTTAAATACATACACTAGAATTCCCTGTGTCGTGGGTATCAGGAACCACAACACCCGAACCCGGAACAAATATCTACAGAACATGCAATCTGCCCACGGCTTCGCCCGCTTGGTACCTAGATAAAAAGTAGCCTATGTGTTATTCTGATGTATAAGCTATATTACTGTAAAGTTTCATCAAAATCCGTTCAGTAGTTTTTGCCTGAAAGAGTAACAAACATCCATCCTCACAAACTTTCGCGTTTATAATATTAGTAGGATAGGATAGGATTAGTAGTATTCACGAAAAAAAATATGTAAGTAGTATATCAGACATATAGTTCCCATAAACTAAGTACATGCTTATTTTGGGGCTTGATGATGCTTTGTGAAAATTTCTAGCATGATTTATTTATTATTTTATTATTTCATCAGGGAAACCGCTCTGTCAGTGTCCGCCGAAAGATGACAATGAAATAAGGATTAACTGGATGGCCATCTGCGAAGCTTTCTGTCTGGATGGATACACTTTGGGAGGTCAGATTTCAACACATTTCAGAATTCACTCAAGCATTTTTGGGTTCCTTTTTGTATACAACTAAAGTGACAATGAAGAATGCGGCCCACCTGTTCATAGATTACATGTTTTTTATTTGATTTCCCGAAATGGATGGGAAAAATGGATTTATGAGTTTTTGTTCAGAACGGTTTGATCGGGTGCGTGAACTGCCTCAAAGATACCAACTATCTGGAAGCATGATTGTATTCAAATAACATTTCCAAATATAATTATACTTTTCGCCAGGATGTCCCACCTGCGAGAATACAACACCGACTCCATCGAATGAGCTGATGATTAAAAACCGCGCCCTTGGCACCGTGGAGGGTTGGACAGCGTGGTGCGGCGTACAATGCCGACAGGGGCACGGCGGAGCAGCGTGCAACTGTGATCGCACGCCTTTCCAATAACTGATAGAATTGCCAAACACTTCATCACACTTATGTCTTCTGCCAAACATTTCATCATATCTTGGTGCAGGTCTATATCGGTACGGGCACGAAGGATTCGTTTGCAACTGTGATCGCACTATTTCCAATAACTGGTAGGACTGCCAAACACTTCATCACAGCTATGTCTTCTACCAAACATTTCATAACATCTTGGTAGGTACGACGTGCAATGCCGGCAGGGGGACGGGGATTCGCTTGCAACTGTGATGCCTTTCCAGTAACTGATAGAATTGCCAAACACTTCATCACAGCTATGTGAAGGTGAATAAAAAAAACTGTCGTCTTATTTGCTATGAGTTTCAAAAGAGACACGTATAAAGTTATCACTTTGGTTCTTTACTTTGTATGATCATAAAAACATCTTACCCGAATAGTTAGGAATTATTTTATTATGATAAAGCTTTTTTGGTTTTGTATTTTTCATTACAAGCAATTCCGTGATTAATTGAATTAGATGAAAGGACCTTTCCTGTCTTCAAATCTTCCACAAAAGACGAATCCTGAAAGTTTTACATTCCTAAAAATTCTAGTAACAGGTCTCTTTTGAAGATTTTTTTCTATTTTAAAGTATTTTGAACATTAGCACATCGAGCTGTTGATAGTAAAGATTCTCCTCCTTTTTTATTTTAAAGTCGGTTAAAAATCATCTGCTAAAAAATAAACTTAAACTCTATTTTCTAATTTTATGCAAACGTTAGTTTTTCTTTAAATAATTTTGTTAATAATTTTAATTCATAACGTTTTGGGATAAAAATAACTTTAGTAATCAATAATTAATCTATGTAACTACTCTGAGTAGAGTTTATTATGTGATTGTTTATAAAATGTACCGCTTACAATTTAACTTGTTAGGATAAAATTAAAGGTTAACTTAGTAGTTAAAAGTACATGGCTCTAGGTAAGATAGTATTATTAAATTCGTATAAAACATATGTATTAAAATATTTTATTAAAAATATTCCATTATTATAAAATACCATTTAGATTTTATTGTATCTCATTACATTTTATAAAAAATATAAATAAAGTTAAAAATGTAAGAACTTATGCTAAAACTTGCAAAAAAAAAGTTAACTATTTTGTTTATTTGGGTACCTAGTTTTTTATTTTATTAAATCTTTATTTCACTTTTATTTAATTTTGTTTCATTTTATTTTTACCCTTTTTCAAACCTACCAGTCAATTAATCAATGATTTGACTCCCTAAATTTTTCAATTTTAGTGCACAAAATTTGTATTTCATATGAGTAGAATTAGTTATAAGTAGGTAAGTTTGTTAAAATAACATTAAAGTTTAGAATAAACTGTGAATTAAAGTTTAATATTAATTAATATTAAAGTTTAAAATAAACTTTAATAATATAGTAAAAAGTTTGACTTGCAAGAATGCAAGTCAAACTTTCGACAACACAAAAAAACACTTACCGGAAATTAAATTATTTTTATGATTGATTATTTTTCTAGCTAGGGAGTTATCCGCTTGAAAAGTGTTTGTAGTTAACTCGCACTATTCCAAAACAACTTAGGTTTTAAGCAATACTCCTTAGAAATTAGTTCTTTATAATTTTAAATCCAAGAAAACCACAGCACAAGACAACACAAGACACTGCGTGATTGAAATAAATCTAACTGTGTCGTTCACAATTGTGTCACATTAATTAAAATTGTTCATGAAATTTCAAGGTTTCATTAGTGTTTACAATCATAATAATAGGTAATTTTTTACTTTTCTTTTAAATAGGTTAGTAGGTACATTGTACCTATATTTAACACATTAACTGGTCGATAGGCACAAGTTGAAAAATACTTTTTAAATGTTAAAATATGGCTAAGTATCTTTCATCCGTTTGCTGATGATTTGAAGCTGATTTAAAACTATTCTTGACATAAAAGTTATGGTAATATTCTTATTTTTAAAATGATGTCCAACCTCTACAAATAAGATAACGTATAATGTACCTATCTATCCAAAATATATTTTTTTCTACTTTGGTGTCTACAATTTTTAATGTTTCTTTATACTACTTTAATAAATATGGCTTATCGTCGGTAATTTATGGGTATTGATGTTGTTGCTAAATTAGTTCTGAGATTGTGTGACTTTTCAGTAAAGTTAAAATGTTTTGTGTAAAGGAAAAGTGTGTTGGAATAAGTGGATGTATGTGTAGGTAAATGGGTGTGTTTAGGTGTGGGTATGATTGTTTGATAGATGATTCAGTGAATGTGTGGTTGTGCTTGAACTGAATAGTACATGGGTGATTATGTGTGTGTGTTGGTGGGTGAGAGTGAGAGGATGTGTGATTTGTAGAGTGTGCTGTTTTATTTTGAAATAAATGTCATAAACGTAATTAATTATAAGCTTAGCGATAGGACAACCAAGAAATATCGCAACAAACAATATCACGAAGGTCTTCCATTAGCTAAGTGATTTGTAAATAGTTAAGTTATTAATAAAGAAACATATCTAATATAAGTAAGTACTGCGTCAGTAAGTATTAAATATAAGTGGTTCGTACGAAAAGAAAGGTATATTAAGGTACCTATGTACCTAATGTAAAAATTGTATATAGAAAAAAGTTATTAAAATACTTATCTAGAAATATATTACTTGTGTAAAATTATACATAATGCAAACTTTAAGTAGCCCGATCAGACCTTATACATATTTATTTGTATAGTAAGGGAGTAAGTAAATGTACCTACCTATTCAATGCAGATTCATTGATTAATTTTACACGTAAAATATTGTCATTTGATCTTATTATATATATATTACTTACAATAAAAATGCAGTAAAATTTAAATAAAATACAAAAAAATTAAAAGGAAATCTTTTTCCTGCTTGTTTTTTTTACAGAGTACACATATTAAACAGAGATTTAATTAAAATAAAAATTAAATAAATCGGTAAAAATGTTATTTTCTGATCGGGGATCACGTTAACGCGCGCTTTACTTTACATGTATCTACTATTTGAAAATGTGACGCACAAATTCAAAGATATTTTTTTGATTAGTTTTATAAAAAAAAACTAAAAAAATCGTTATTACATTGATAAGATACTACTAAGGAATAGGGATAGTATTTTCCTTTATTCGGTGTGAGCAAAGATAACACATCAATCATAAATAACTTTGTGAGTGGGGATCGATTTGTGTGTGCGTGAGTGTGTGAAAGACAGGGGTGTGGGTGTGTTCGGGAAAATAAGTGTGTTTATTGTTCGTAGGTGTTTTGTTTACCTACTTAATAAAGTAGTTTGTATATTCATATTAGAAAATATGTACAACAATCGTGATGTGTGAAAGAGACGTAGGTCTACGTCTCTTTTAACACATCACAATTGTTGTTAAAAGAGACGTAAAATGTTATGTAGTGTACCTATAAAAAAATAAGTACTTACCTAGTAAGTAGGTACACAATAATTTCCCTACTTTAGGTTTATGGTTATTAAGTGATTAGGGACACTAATTACAATATACATAATTATATGTAGCTTATGTTTGCAAAGGCCCAACCGCACCCGCACCTACCTAATAAAACAGCATTGCACCCATCGAAGGAAATAGCTGAATAGTTTCGTATAAGCAAAATTATGTAGCTTTAGCTCAGTGCGAGTCTGTGGAAGTATGAACCATTAAGACGTATGAACCACGTATGAATCTGCTCACGCGTGGTTTGTACGACCATTGCAGTGCTATCGATCGTTACCTACCTATTTTATTTATTCTTACCTAACACAACCGATATTATAGACACAACTGTCCCATACCAAGTCCTCCCCACACTATGATTCCCTGTGTCGTGGATATCAGGAAAAACGAGTACCAATCTATCACAGAAATGTAGGTTTTTTATATTTACGTAAATTTATTATGTTCTAATTTATTGACTGTTGTGTGATAATTAGTTAGTACTTATGTTAATTATTATCAAGTTCAGTGGGTGAAAGTTACGTACAGTAACTTCATAAATAGGTATAAATAACTTGTTTTTTTTACGACCTCTGGCGCAGTGGGCGAAGGCTCGTCTGAGACGCAGAAGGTTGCGGGTTTGATTCCCGCCGCGGGACAAATGTTTGTATCTGCAAATATTTGTCTCGGGTCTGGGTTTTTTTCTTTTTAAAACATGTGTATATTTACAAAAAAATGTATATATCAGTCATGTAGTTCCCATAATACAAGCTCTGCTTAGTTTGGGGCTAGATGATGCTGTGTGAAAATGTCCAGCATTATTTATTTATTTTATTTTGTAAGTCGTCTTGATAACGTGCGGAAAGATAATTAAGATGCCTATAAATTTGTCAAAAAAAAATAAGTAAAAATGAAAATATAGATAACTGTTGTGGAGACAATAATATTTCTTCAGTACCTACCTAAGTACTTGAAAAAAGTATTTGTATGTTTTGCTGGTAGGTACTTAGGTTCTCATTTCTAGAGTTAGGTACATAAAATTAAGTTTATACTTGCCTACATACTTTTAATTTTATTAAGTTATTTTTTTTTTATATTCTTATAATTGTTATAGTTCTTTATTGTACACAGAAATAACAAAGATATATAAAAGAAAATATTAGGTGAGGCATGTACAAAGGCGAGCTTTACCCTAAAAAGAGTTTTCTTCCAGCAAACCTTTAGGGAGAGATAGAGAAGTGATGAAGTTGGTAGGTTTACAAAGTCAGGAGAGAAGAAACTAAATATTTATATTCTCAAAATACCACTATATTTTAATATATATATATATATATATGTATATATATATATATATATATATATAATCTCTTCTATTGTACAATAAATTATAATTAATTCATATATACTTATATCCATTTATTAGTATTAGGTGGTAGGTACCTATCTACTACGTAATGTGTATCGTATTGTTTCATAAGCTTGTAGATATAGATAACAGGTATTTTATTAATAGGTATATAGGTAGGTCACTCATAGCACGTAGGTATATAGCATGTATACTTATAATTAAGCCACCTAGTGGATATTATTTTTTTTATAATCTGCCTACCAACATGAGTAGATGTGGGTGTACCTACCATTGGGCTTAACCGTCGTTAAATAAAGGGTAAAACTATTCATATTGTAAAAACGGGAATTTTCACGTACTGCACTACACGGCGGGATGCGGAAGGAGAAAGTCGCGACCACTCACCCTGATGAAGACTCTCGGAATGAGTCGAAACTTAGTCGGTGCCTTCACCGATAGTGCAGTACGTGAAAATTCCCGTTTTTACAATATGAAAAGTCAATTTCACGATAGTTTTTGGAATAAAAAGGTTAAAACTATTTACCTTCTAGGTAGGTCCCTAACCTATCTACATACCTACTCCTTACGTGCTTATTACAATTTGAAAGCTGTATAAATTAAGCTACCATTGCATTGTTATTTTTTTGCACTATTACCTAACTTGCATAATAAATTATTTTTATTTGATGTCTGTTTTATTTAAGTAACTATAAACCTACTAGGTTAGGTACGTCTTTCCTAACTACTATCGTATCAACAATTCGCTTTTGCCCACGGCTTCGCCCGCATGGTAGGTACCCGGATAAGAAACTTAGGTAAGTATTTAGGTACCTAGGTGACCAGCACCCGGGTGCAATCAATACCCTGGCGCCCTCTAGTAGGTGCTCTATCTCCTTCCTTTCATTGGCTATCTCGAACCCGACAAAATGGTGTTGTTTGCATTAGGATTGTATAGAGGATGATAAACATATAAAAAACTACCCCCCCCCCCCCTTTTCCCTCTATAACCGGGGGGGGGGGTTATAGTGATCAGTGTAGGAGGGGTCCTACACTGATCTCCGCAGCCCGTCAAAATTGTGCTGATTATTCGATAGCTCTCTTAATGTTTATTTACCTATCTATCATCATCATCATCATCTATCCCTTCTGCACCCACTGTTGGGTACAGACCTATCTATATAATAGGTAAATAAATATTAAGGAGAACGTAGTGACATCTAGTGCATAGGAGATACTTTTTTGAAAAGCTTAGCCACCTATGAAATCGAGAGAAAGAAACTCTTAAAGTCAAACTTGAACTCGCGGCGCTAGAAGTTCACAGTCTGTGCCGTATCAGGGCGACATCTAGCTTGCTTCCTCTAAAGCAGTTAAGTACTGAGGAACGAACGAATACCTAAAGCTTGAAACTAAATCTATAAGATGGCATTTTTGTACCATTTTTTGATGCTATGGAATAACATTACGCAGCATTTCCCTAGATCCACTCTACTGTCTATGGTAAATTGTCAAAAAGTTGCCACTTGTTTTTAAATCACACTCAACGTCAAAGTCGCACACAATCGATCAGCTGTTTTTTGTGGGAGTGTTTCTGTTTTTGTTTGCAACAAATATGAAGTATTTATTTATTGAATAAAATTCTCCGTACTATGCAAAGTTGCAAACGCCATGTCGACATCAAGATTATACTGCCGTTTCTGCGCTGAAGAAAAGCCCTACGCCGAAATAACTTCACTAACTAGACAGGAAAACCGAAAATCAGTCGTTGAAAAACTATCTATTTTCGGAATTATTTTCGTAGATTTTTCAATTAAAATGCTGCCTGAGACTGTGTGCAATTCCTGTCACCAACTTATCATAGTCTCCTACGAGTTTTTCACAAAAGTAAAGAATGCACAGGTGGTACTGAAGGAGCTTTATGGGTTAGATGTGGAAATTGAAATTGACCCACACGATTCAGTAACTAGCTATGTGGAGGTGAAAGAGGAATGTGAAGGCTATGGTGAATATTTACAAGGTAAGAAATTGTGTTTTAAATGTATCCAAGTCTAGAATTTTATCCATACACAGCTTGCATATCAGTGAAAAATATTCACTTGTAAGCCAAGCTTTGCTTAGAACTGAGATTTCCCCCAGCTGTGTGAACAAGCTGGATCGTTTTTTTTTCTTAAACCTGTAATATTTGTTGAGATTTTCAATAAGTATAGAATGCTATCAACAGTCACTACTCCATGTTGTGGTTAAAGGCAATAAATAGGTTTTTATGAATTAAAAGACATTGTCAATCATAGAGTCATTGTTTGAAAAACTTAATGAATTTATGATGAAACTACCTTATACAGGTATCAGGAACTGAGAGTAACAAGAATCATAAATCATTAATGAATTTATTTTGTTTTACAACATTCAATTAAACAAGTAACATTTGTTACACAGAATCCATAATAGGAGGAATTAAAATTATATTAAAGACAGTCATCTTTAAGATAACAATTAATATTAATGATAAAGAATATTTATTTTAAAAAAAAGATTTACATTGGTATGCTTACAAATTAACAATATTTGTATGATCTTGTTGTAAGATGAGTCAGTTAAGTGTATATTTTATAAATGTACTTAGAACATTGTATGATGTACTGTCAAACACTTGGGTACATTACTCTAAGTATAAAACTTGTGTTTAGAGACAAGGGATCCTTGCTCTGGCTTATATTAGACATACATTTACCCAATAATACCCATCTATATCAGTGTATGAAAAGCTGTTATTTAGGAACAGAAAAAAACAGCAAAAGAACTAAACTAAACTAAATAATAATTTCCAAAGTTGATAGATTTATTAGAGATTAATATTGTTCACATCCGGTGGACTGATTATCTTTATGAACCAGCACTAAAACAACACTAGATAAAGTTGATTCACTTCATGATAAAATTGGCCAGATGCTATCTTATAGGTTGCGAGGAGTCAGTGGATCGAGGTAGACTAAGATTGTTTGCTATAAATAAATAATGCAAAAGATTTTTCACACAGCATTGTCTAGCCCCAAAGTAAGCAGAGCTTGTGTTATGGGAATAACATGACTGATAACACTTATATACATTTATGCTTTAGAAGAGTTATATGTCCAGCAGTAATTAAATTATAAAGTACACCCCCGGCCACTTCAAAACCACATAGAATTCACTTTTAAGTGATAAGACCTAACCTGAGACCTTTAATTGTGTTATTGTTTATTTCATAGAATGTACAATAAAGTATTTTTATTCATTCATTCTTCTTTATTCTGATGATGATGTGTTAAATCTGGTAATTGTGATTTTAGATGATAATTTATCTAGTTTTGAAGATGGGGTCAGCAATGCAGAACCACTGTCAAAAAAATCAGAGATTATTGATGCGAAAGATGATAACTTAAGTTCAGTGAAACAGGAAAACTGTTACAATGGAAAACCAGATATTATTTTAAGAGGTAAAAACTACCAAAAAGTTAAATCCTATCCTGCTATCCTTCCTATTAATATTATAAAGGTGAAAGTTTGTGAGGATGTTTGTTACTCTATCTCGCAAAACTACTAAACGGATTTTGATGAAACTTTGCAGTAATATAGCTTATACATCAGAATAACACATAGGCTACTTTTTATCCGGGTACCATGCGGGCGAACCCGTGGGCAGAAGCTAGTAAATAATAATAAAGAACTCCCAACTAACACACCACATACATACATAGTCCCAAAGTCCTGACCTCACACTAGGATTCCCTGTGTTGAGTGTATCAGGAACTATGAGTAATGTGATACCACAACACCCAGTCCCAGGACGGTTGTAAATTTGACTGATGAATAAAAACCTGTTGACTTTGAATTTTATGATGCATTTTTAATTATTTTTTTCAGGAAAACCTTCATCAAACCCCTCCACTTTCCATAAACCAAAAAGAAAGCTCACATGGGCCACCTACCCCTGGAGATGTGGCATGTGCGCTACAAGCGAGGCTTCCTTAACCGCGCTCAGGGCACACTGCAAGGCGGACCACCTGAAATGCGCGGCGTATCAGTGTGCCGATTGTACTGAGCAGTTTGACAGCTTCCAAGACTTTGTGTTTCATGCGAGGGGGCATAGGAAGGCTCTAAGGTACTTTGAGTTAGAAATATTAGTGTGCACAACATCCAGATCTGGAACAACAGCGGGAATTGACCCCGCACCTCTTGCGTCTCAGACGGCTACCCGCCCGCCGCGCCATCAAGATAAAATTGTAAATCCAGTAAGTATCGAAAAATATTCAATAAATTTAATTTTCCGTGCTTAACTGATCAAGTATTTGACCAGGGGTGCTAGACAAATACATACAATAAATAATAATGACAATGTCACATGACAGCTGCCAAGTTTTACCTTGAAAATATTGCGTTAGCATGAAAGGAAAAGTAAGCGTGAGGTACATATTTGTCTGGACCCCTGTATTCGAAAATTGCATACTAAACTACACATTTAACGCAATTTTTTTTTTTTTTTTTTTCAGAAGCTACTGTGAATACTGTAACGTAAAGATGGAGGAATCACACCCAGACATTCACCTAATGGACAATTCCTGCACATTTTGCGGAGACATATTCGACAACCAAAACACCTTAAATACCCACCTTAAGATGTACGCAGCCAAAACGACCGGCCTCCTCGCTTTTAACCTAGAAATAGTGGATCTGGATGACAGTGACATCCACAACTGGGCAGATTACCCGATGATATGCAATTTTTGCAAATTGAAGGTAGTCAACAAAGATGTTCTGACAGACCATTGCCTTGAGGTGCATAGGAAGTGCTTCGGTAATCAATGTGTCGACTGTGATCAGAGTGTGGACTGTTTTAAAGATTTCGTAGAGCATGTTATGAGGCATCGACCGCTGTTAAGGTCAGTTCTTAATTTATACGATAAACTGACTTCTGCCCGCGACCGATGTGATTTTCTCACATCGGCCGAAAGGCTTCACTTTTTAATAAGAATTTTCATCAACTTAATTTCTTTACTTTCAGAAACATCTGTCCGTACTGCAACATCGACATGGGCCACCCAAATCTCGGGCACGTGACCGAGCACACTACCAACCGACACCCTTGCGCCGTCTGCGGGGAGATATTCCCACGTAAACGAGACCTCAGGGCCCACGAGGCCATAATCGACCCATCACCGCTCATAACACCCCCAAAGAAACGGAGAAAAGGACCCCTCACAGTCACAGACCTCACGTGCGAAGTCTGCGGTATGATCATGAAAACTCCAGCCTCGTTAAAAGCACACCTCAAGACCCACATGGCCAGGAAACGAGACTACACCTGCGATAGGTGTGGCAAAGCTTACTACACTAAAGGAAGCCTTGACGCCCATCACAAGATACACGAAAATATAATGAAAGAAGCATGCAAAATCTGTCATAAAACATTCTTAACGATACAGCGATTGAAAAAGCATGTTAAGACACATAACTTAGAAATGCCTTTTCAGTGCGATGAATGCAAGCGCTGCTTCAGCTCGAAGGACAGGTTGAGGGAGCATGTTAAAGTACATATGGACTTAATGCCCTTCGAATGTCAGTATTGCTCTAAAAGGTTCCGTCATAAAAGCATTATGAAAACACATGAGAATCAACACACAGGTGCAAGGCCATATAGCTGCAATCTATGCTTTATGGAGTTTGGAAATTGGTCGAACTGCAATAAACATATGAAACGGAAACATGGGACTACGTTAGCCAAGAATGTGATGACACCGCACGGGAAACTGGCCCTCAACCCTAAGACGGGTAAGCCTGATCAGCTGGTCATGGACCATGTGGTCAAGGAATGGTCGGAGAAGATGCTGATGGGTCGGAAAGGCAACAGGCAAATTGATTGTATGAACGAATGAAGAAATTTATGCAACCAGGTGGTCTAGACAAATACCACTTTCTGTTGGCGTTAACGCCTCCGGAAAGATTGAATTGTATGGAAATTACATTAGCTGTGGAAATGTCACGTGACAGCTGTCAAGTTTTACCTTGACATATTTGCGTTAGAGTGAAAGGAAAAGTAAGCGTGAGGCTAGACAAATATCTAGCCCCCTGCAGTGACTGTTCTTTCTGGCTCTGATCACTACACGTTTAACCACACGGTTTATTTGTTACACTGGTTCTAGGTTATAACCATTCTCCATGACGTTCGTGACCGCTCTCATACAGGAAATAACCTAAATAAATATAAGGTGTTTGTTTTATTTGCATTATTCTACGCAAAGACAAATCACAAGTTGATAGAGTTGTTTACATGCACTGAAGACATTAATGCTTTCTATATTGAAACAAGTAATTGTTTTAAATCTCTCTCTCTTTCTCTCTCCCGGAATTAATCACATATATGTAGACACATGGTTACATATCAACATAGATGTCAAACCAAAGACAGTGTAATAAATGAATTCTACCAGTTCGAAGCCAATTCAAAATGAGTTATTAAAGCATACGCAGTAGGAGAGCAAAGCGTGCTTATTCACAACATGCTGTCTACGAGCAAATAAAATAGCCGAGCAAAGCGAACTTTGAGCTACGAGTGAACATAAAAGACGACATACGAGTAAGAGATCTCCTTCAATTCACTGCATCTAAAGAACTGAAGTACATATTTTTCCATTCACTTGAACTGCGGATCGTTTTTGGAAATGCAATTAAAACATGTGAATATGGAATTAAAAAAACAAAACCAAAAAACGCTCTCGACTGTATTCCTCTCAGTATATCTACTCAGTAAGTAGATCCATTTGGTATTCCAAGTGGGTAGTCAGAGGCACGTCCAAACATTACATTTGGCACATGCCCGCGTTTTTGCAAGTAGTTAGCATTCCACAGTAAATTACTACGTTTTAGTAGTAGTATGTAGAGTTTTAGTAAAGGTTGGTAACTGAACTGGACGCAGCTCTATTTTTATCTTAAGTTGTGAAGTGCAATAATTATCTTTTAAATTCACCATCACTCACCATGTTAGTTCATAGTTTTAGTACATCTTATTTATTAAGTAATAAGATTTCTATTTAATTTGTAATACCAAACCAATACAGATTATATGAAATTTTATTTGCTAATTATGTATTTCATTGTTGACTAGATTGTGATTGAATTTGATTACCTATGTTTTTATAAGTGACTTTTATGATTTCTTCAACCTATTAAATTATATTTCATTCTTAATAACAGATTTAAAAACCGTTACTTATCAACATACACAATCGAACTCAAAGTTGCAGCGCCCTAACGGGGTTCATGTACCTATCTACTTTCTTATGTATTGTTTAAACACCTATACTAAACTGTGTACATGACAGCAATAAAATATAAATATGAATATGAAGTATAACAGATAGGTAAAATGTTATTTTGCCTTTTAAAATTTTTCATAAGTGTACTTTATAAAAAAAAATTTGAAAGAATAAACACATTTAGTTTGAAATAAAGAAATACAAATAAACTGGATGTTTTATCGATTCCCACAATTTGGAGAAATATCCACATACTGGCAACACTGTTACTGACTTGTTATTTGGTCAAGTGTTAACTCGCACTCGCGGGAAATTATATTTTATTATATACGTATCAAAAATTCAAACCAAACGCAGGAGGACACGGCTTCGAGTCGCGAGCTAGTATAATAAATTACTGTCACTAATATAATGTATGATTACAAATAAACGCGCAGTTTCATTGAAACAGACGCGGTCATAGCGCGTTTGTAGCGATACAAGCGATTGTATCGCGTTAAAAACTATACCGTATACATAGGCATGCGTTAGCATCCCTAGTAAGTCTGTTATATCTGAGTTTTAATAACCGACTTAACCGTAACTTTCAGTATAATAAATAATATACAAAGTACTCTGTGACCATAACCAAATTGTTAAAACCACAGATATACGTACAAGATAAGCCTCGACAATTCGACTTAGAACCGTGCTATAAGAGCACTATAGTCATCGGAAAACCCATAGATTATTTAGAATAGCTAAAAACTTAATCTGTGGTTGGTCGTAGTAGTTCTTGCTTGGTTTGATTGTGAGATTGTGATTATTATTTTTCAAGAAAGAAACTCTCAAATAATGTCTTTATCGCTATGAATTCCACCGAAAACTTATACTGCCGTTTTTGCGCGGAGCCAAGACACTCAGAGAAGTTGCTAAACTTGCAAACCGATGTGAGCAAACAAGATGAAATAGTCGCAAAGCTGACTCTGTTGAACGCAATATTCATCGATATTTCCGACCGCGATTTACTTCCTAAAACCATTTGTTTCATCTGTTACGACTCTCTGAACAAAGCCTACGATTTCTTCGAAGGCGTGAAGCGCGCCCAGCATGTTTTATCCACGCTGTTCACGAACGAGCACAGCAAATACTCTGACGACGAAATTTACGACGATTTTTTATCAGAGCCGATTGACAGTATTCCAGTTAAAGTTGAGGTCGACAAAGACCCTGAAGCGAATTTACAGGTGAAACAAGAACCGAAGGAAGAGAAAGAAGCGGACGATTACCCAAACTCTTTGAATGTTGATGAGATAATTGGCGCGGCGCTCTGCAAAACATTTCCATCGAACTTGACTATCTATGCTAAGGAAGTGTCGAATGTGGGGAAGCGGGATGTGATATCTTGGGCGGACTACCCCTGGGTCTGCGCGTTCTGTAGCATCGAGTTCATGGGGCTGGATATGTTGAGGTGAGTTATTGCAGGCTTCAGCCAGTTAGAAAGCATTCCAACTGTTTATTTGACAAAATTATAAAACTTTATAGCAATTTGTGACATGCTTAAAAATAGGTTTTAAAAGTGTCCTTGAGAGCAGGCATCAGTAATGCCCCATGTGTTGTAGATGTCAATAAGCGACGGTAACTACATGCCATCAGATGGGCCATACCTGTTTGCCTCATCATAACATAAAAAACCAGGGAACCTCTAAAAGACAAGCTTACATTTCAGAACATATTTCTTACTGAATCTAGACTTTACTATTAGATTGCTCTGGATTATGAGTTCGAGTACTTTCATTCATCAAATCCCCCTGAATCTGCAACAAAAAAATAACAGCTAGCCTCATACTTCTTTAAGGGCAGCACAAACAAGTAAATGCGGTGGCAGGCATGGCAATCAGTACATTGATAAAAAAATTTTATCAAACCTTTCCCTTTGTTTGCCGCTGCATCAGTGTGGCCCGGCCTTTAAAATTCTGACTGTGACTGACTTTATTTTAAAGTCATAAAAGTAAAGAAAGAAATATTATATATTTTTCCCCATTAGACATAAAAGTTAAACAAAATAATAAACACACAAAACAGATACTTAATGTTAAACAAAATGAAAAAAAACAAACAAACTAAGTATTTTCATATAGTGTAGGATCAAATAGGTCCCTGTCTCAGCATTATGCTGCGCCAAAACCGAGCTAGGTCTGTTGCTGCACTGGTGGTAAATGCCTAAATATTCTGAATTCTATGTTATATATATGATAATGCTTTTGTACTGTTTAACTAATGTAATAAATTTACATAAAAGTTTTCTTTAACACCTGCTATTCAATAAAAAGCCTAGAAATATTTTTATATTGTATACTTCATAAGAGCCATAAGGGTCAAAAAGATTATTTTCAATATTTAAAAAAAAATCATTGGATTCACTTGACTTTTCACAAGAAAAACTCTAATATCTGTGTGTGGGGAAATGCCTCCCAAATTGAAAGAGGATATTTGTCAAAAAAGGTCCATAAGAATTATTCATGTTCTGGCCAGACTGATGTCAGCTTCCCTATTTGTTTTCTGATAGAAGTACATTTGAAAAAACATGATCTCCCTATGTAACTATATATCCATAAATGCAACACAAGAAATAGAGAAAAATTTACTGTTGCAAGAAAAAGATTTGTTAAAACCTACAATCATGGTATCTGCTAAAAACTTGTCCTATCCTACTTCCTACTAATATAATAAATGCGAAAGTCTGTGTGTGTGTTAATGTTTATTACCACATATCTTTGTACTAAACCGGTTTTGATGAAATTTGGAATGTAGATAGTTTAGGTTCTAGAATAACACATAGGCTAATCTTATTCTCGAAAATCAACCCCTTAAAACAGGGTGGTAAGTTTCTATGGAAAATTGTATTTTAGCATATACCCATCTGACATGCCTATGTTATAATATAATATAAATATTATTAATATAATTAAATGGTCAATAAATAAATCTTCCAGATCTCACGCCGAGATGGTTCACGGGAAGTGCTCCGCATTCTTCTGTGTGGATTGCAAGCAGGCGAAGAAAGATGATTTCAGCGCGTTCATAAAACATGTGCGGAAACATCGCAAGTGTCTGAGGTGAGCTTTTGAACTCACAGGTTCAAGTCCCGCTGCGGGACAAACATTTTCATGTTCTGTAGATATTTGCTCTAGTTCCAGATATCCACAATACAGGGAATCCTAGTGTGAGGTCAGGACAGTGTTGTAAGTTTGTTAATTAGTACTAACTTATCTAGATCACGCCGACACTGTGATGCTGGGATAGGATTCAATGTTCATCACAAGAGTAGTAATTTACAATGTGTGTTGGTTGATACTTGGGTATGAACTTCAACTTCAACTTTTGTTTATGGTTTCTGCGGTTAGGGTTGCCACAATTTTGCCAATTTCGTGTCCACAAGATTAAAAAAAATTAGGCGATGGAGAGGAGTTTACAGAAATTTGGCTGGTCTAAATAGATAGAGACTCAAACAGATTTTTTCTTTATATATAAGTTGATTTATGTAAGCCTGTAAAGAAAGGGACAACACAAATACAGAGACAAAACACACATAATGCAGGGTATGAACCAGCGTTCATTTAAATCAAAGTGCTCTATGCAGCATAGTTTCATGGCTGCTAGTGATTCCTTTTTTTTTTTTAAAATATTTACAAAATTTTCACAGTTTTAGAGGAACAAGACATTATAAGATTACGGAAGTAATAACCAGGGTCAGTTGCTTCCTTCTACCAAGGTGTGGGTTCGATTCCCACTCACACCCAACTTAATGATTTTTGGGTTATAATGGAATCTTAGTTTCATCTGAAATTAAATGGATCGGTGACATTGTAAAGGTTGTGTGAAGTAGGTGGATGAAATTAACCCAAGATTGTTCGACATGACACTCTTTGAGGAGGCCTATGTCCAGCAATGGGCATCTACAGGTTGTTGATGATGATCTGAAATAAATTTTATAGGAAGTAGCCTTTATGCTATTTCCTATTTTATATTATTGCTGACATTTCATAAACATTTCAAATTGATTAAATTACATTTTAGAATTTCAATTATCGGTTTGGTATCATTTTAGGATATTATTACGACTATACCACATACTTTACTATTCTCCTGCTGACGTTTCGTTTACCATTTAGAGGTCCTTCCTCATCAGCACCTTCTGCGTCAGCAGGAGAATAGTATTGTAGCCTAGTAGGTGCAGGGTTTCTCTTTGGAAGTAAAATCCACTTTTATGCGAAAATACGTTGTAATATTTCAAAAACTTAGGGACTAAAATTAAACAAAAATACACGACTTGCCAAGTCAAGCGCGCGCCGGCAACTCGAGAATTCAAAACAATTTCTATGCACGCGCTACAGCGGTTGACTTTGACTCATGCGTGGATGTTAAAAAAGGACACAAATGCGATTATTTTATTCTCATTCCAGAAATTACTGTTACTACTGCAACGCACACATGGACAGCACATCCGAACTGAAAGCTCACATCAAACAACACTCCATCAAACCTCAAGCACCCTGCCCGCTCTGCGGAGGCATACAGAAGAACGATGAAGAAATGCAACTCCATATACTCCAGTACTCAACGGCAAAAGTGAAGCGACGACCGCGGAGAAAGCCCGGAACACCTATAACTGTGGAAGAGCTAACATGTGAATTATGCAAGAAGGTTTATAAGAACCCTAACAGCTTAAGAGATCATATGAAGCTGCATATGATAGATAGGAAACGTGATTATACATGCGAGCGGTGTGGAAAAATGTTCTACAACAAAGGTACCTTGACGTCCCATATAATGTCACATGACAAAGTGCGCCCACACGTTTGCAGAATCTGCAATAAGTCATTTCTCTTCCCCAACATGTTACGAAGACACGTGGAAATGCATTCCGGTGTTAAACCGTTCTCCTGCGAGCAATGTGGCCGCTGCTTCAGACTTCAGTACCAGTTGAATGCACACAAAATCGTACACACTGACTCTATGCCTTATGTATGTCAGTACTGCAACAAAGCGTTCCGTTTCAAGCAGATCCTGAAGAACCACGAGCGACAGCACACAGGTGCTAAACCCTACTGCTGTCAAAACTGCGGAATGGAATTCACGAATTGGTCGAACTATAACAAGCATATGAAGAGACGGCACGGTACAGATACGTCCAAGAAGAAAATCACACCGGAAGGTGTGTTCCCGATAAACCCAGAGACGGGACAGATTATACAGTTGGTGGATCCAGTCGGTACAGCTGAGTGGAAAAGTAAGATTATGGTGCCGGGAAAAAGGGGGAAAAAGAAAGTTATTAAAGAGGAGAAAGGAGTTGTTTAGTATCCAGATTGAATAATGGCTGTTTACAATTCAACGGATAAAGCCCATGTATTTACTAGGTAACAATTAAGCGTACATACTGAACAACATTGGGAAACTTTTGTTTAGAAACAGTTGACAGACAGTTGCGATTTTTTTTATTTTCAGTAATATTAATAATCAGTGGTAAAGTCATCCTTGCTATGATTTGATTTGAATTTTAGTTTTGTCAGGTGCCGTTTCATCCTACATATCCCAGCAACCATTCCATAAGCATATACTCCTGGCAATAACATAGTTTATCATCCATTATATCCAATACTTTCATCTGTCGCCATCCACAAAATAACGTTTTTATATACAGGGTGTAATAAGACTACTCCCGAAAACTTCATGGAGTGAAAGTACCCATCAATATGAACAACTTTTACAATGGAACCAATACTGTGAACGCGAAAAAAAATCAGCTGTTCCATACTAAAGTTCAATAGCTACTTGGCTGAAATGTTTGTACGGTTATTTCTCACACAGCATCATCTAGCCCCAAACAGCTTTAACAATAAAAAATTGTCGCACATTTCTTCATAGAACAACATTAGATGCGCAATATATGTTGCACGGAAACAAGGCGCGTAACATGTTGCCTAAAATGTTGCATATCACGTGTTTCGCTTCAATTGTTACTTGATAAATACATGGTTTTAAAAGCAAGAAAAAAAAACCCCATTGAATTCTTACGCTTTAACGTTATATGTGAACAAAGCGAGCTACTTATACTGCAACCACACTATGCCAAGTTAAATGTTAATCTAGTGAAGTTTTATTAAATGTTATTAAATTAATTAACTTTATTAATTAACTATCGTGAACTTGACTATTCATATTGTAAAAACGGGAATTTTCACGTACCGCACTATCGGTGAAGGCACCGACAAAGTTTCAGACTCTGTTCACGACTAGACGCGGAGGGAGAAAGTCGCGATCACTCACCCTGATGAAGACTGAATGAGTCGAAACTAAGTCGGTGCCTTCACCGATAGTGCAGTACGTGAAAATTCCCGTTTTTACAATATGAAATTAACTAACGCTTAACAGGCATAACAGTTAATTTTTTTTACGGCTCGCTTTGCTCACATTTTACGTTGTAAACGAAAAGTCATGAACGTGTTGTCAGCCAGACTCAGTGTTCTCGGATAAATCTCGTACACGAGATTACGACTATTATATCGTCCCATTTACTGAGATTTGACGTAAGCACGAGATTTCGCTCATTTAATCACGGAATAATGTTTTATCAGTATTAGTAGTTCACAACTTTCACAATCTTTGCTAAATAAAGTGTCTTTTGTAAGTTATAGTAGAAAGGTGCCATTGTTTTTCAAGAGAAGCAGTCTCAGTTGTTTAATTTGTGGACCCGCTTTAGTCACAATAAATACTAGTGACATGGTCATTAGTATTTATTTGGTGTAGACAATGAATTTTATATTTTGTGCAATAGATTCCTTACGAAATCGGACCACAAATTAAAGACCGCGGATGTACTATAAGATAGAAATATAATTATATATCTGATGTAATTGAGTGTGCCTTGCAAGAGTATAATTTATTTTATTTTAGTTAGGAATAAAGTTTTTTGTGTAATTTTCACATCCAAGTCGCTATTCACTGAAATATCACAATCGGTTAGTCGGTACTGCAATACTACGAAAATTAAGAAATATATCAGTTCTTTTGAAATAATAAATAGTTTTGGTATTTTTTGTTTTTACAAACGCTTTGAGAATACTAGTAAATAATACTACTTAATAATATAGAAACGTCAACTTTTAAAGTACGTAAAAAGTTTCGCCCTGTGTGCAATGAGGAAATATATGACTTTGTCACCCCAGGGGGGCTAGACAAATACCACTTTCTGTTGACGTTAACGCCTGCGGAAAGATAAAATTGTATGGAAATGTCACGCGACATTTCCGCAGCAAATGTCATGTCCATACATTTTTATCTTTCCGCAGGCGTTAACGTCAACAGAAAGTGGTATTTGTCTAGCCCCCAGGCTAATCAGGGATACGTATTGTCCACAAACGTGGCCAAACAAGGGAGTGGGAACATCTGGGAATAACCGGTTTCGCTACGTGTATAATCTGTGGCTACGAGTAGTCACAGATACAAATACAAATACATTTATTTTACCGAAAATATAGATTACAAATGGAGTTACGGTTGGTCCCCGCACTAGGTCGAGCCTGTATCGCGGGAGGCCGGTAAACATACATCGATTTCCATAAGAAAAAACAAGAAACACAAAATAAAAAACATTAAGGTGAAACTTAAACTGAAACCGAGAGGGTCTTAAATAACAGATTATTATGGGCCTTTCACACTTCGCAGAAATATTGTGTGTGTGTGTGTGTGTGTGTTGTGTAAAGAGTTTGTGTTAGTACTTGCGTAGATGCTATATTAATACTATTAGTGCTAGTGGTTTTTGCTTAAAAGACTTGCGGGCATTGAGAATAGGTACCCTAGTCGTTGCAAACTATGCATAGGTACCTACTTAAAAAGGTTTGAAAACGTTATTTGTTTTTTTTTATGATGACACATATCAGAAAGACAGCACTGTTTAATTTTTTTATGTAAGGCTCTGAAGCTTTTGCAAAATCACTCGTTTGCTTGTACATAGGAATGTGAGTAGGTATTCATTATCTGTCATGAAAAACACCGAAATGAAAATTCATAATGTTTTTCGTGCAACTTTTTTGATAGGTACCTAGGTAGTTGTAGGTAGGTAGGAAATGTTTTGACCGAAATAATGCGCTCAAGCAAAACAAAACTAAATCAACAGAAGAAGGTTATCTATGAAATAGACTATCCTCCTTGAAAAGGATTTTGATTTTGGAAGAGGTTGAATTTTTGCTCTAGTGACGCCATCTCTTGGGATTATGGTGCGACCGTTTGAGCAGTGCTGCACTCTAGTAATGAGTAGTTTTTCCACTTAGCTTATTTGAATAATCAAGTTGCCAATAGATGGCGCTATACATTCTAAAGTCATCTTGTGTCTAGTAGCAGAAACAGACAAATTGTTGAACCAGCAAATTTAGATATGTATAGTCACTAGATGGCTCTATTTAGCTACCTGCCATTTTTGTGCTATATGATGCTAGTTTTATGAGTTACCTAGTCGATGGCTGGGTCATTAGGGATGTACATTTTTTTGTTAAAAATACAGTAGGTATGGGAGTAAAATTTTATTGCGATAAAATGTTCACACTAATTTCTTAAGATTTAATCCAACTTTTACAAAAAATAATACATACAATAACTTTGTACCTACTTATTTCGACGAAATCTGTGGCGCAGTGGGCGATGGCCCGCCTGAGACGCAGAAGGTTGCGGGTTCAATTCCCGCCTCGGGACATATGTTTGTATCTGCAAATATTTGTCTCGGGTCTGGGTGTTTTCTATGTACAATATGTATGTATTTACAAAAAAAATATGTATATAAGTAGTATATCAGTCATGTAGTTCCCATAATACAAGCTCTGCTTAGTTTGGGCTAGATGATGCTGTGTGAAAAATGTCCAGAATTATTTATTTATTTATTTCACGCTGTAAATAATCCCTAACTTAGCTTTATACAATTAAATATATTACTTTATTATAAATAACAGCCGCGTTGGCCTGGGCGGTACCCCGACTTCTGATCCGAAGTTCGTGGTTTCGAACCCGATCGTGCACCAATGAATTTTTCCGCTCGAAAAATGTATGTGTGCATTAGCACGTGCTCAAAACGGTGAATGAAAACATCGTGAAGAAACCGGCATACTCTAAAAATTGGAAGGCATGTGCCAACAGTTAGTGTTCCAATAAGCGGCGATGGGCTTGCAACCTGTCACGTGGAATGCTAACTTGCAAAACGCGGCCATGGACCAAATGTAATGTTTGTACGTGCTATGACTACCCCCTATTTGGTATCCTCAAAGATCTTCTCACTGAGTATGTCTCTGAGAATGTCCAGCTCTGTATATAAAGTACTTTGCTGTTTATGTAATTACCTATTTAGGTACCCGTCATTGGAATTCGTAACCTATAAATCCATCCAAAAACTAGAACGACTTAGTAGGTCTAGGCAGACAGTAAAATAGTGACGATGTAGTGTAAAATACATAACATAAGCACATAAACACGTACATAACGGCGGTAGGTGCGATTAAAACAATTAGCAGAGAATGGTAGGATAGGAAGAGCGTTTTTGTACGGCCCAAGTCAGAAAAGACCAGCGGATTTTAGAATTACAGATTTTAACTAATTGTTTGTATATCTCTGCACTATCCTTTTATATTTATTATTTCGTTCACCGCCAACAATTCTTACAATTACATACATACATACATACATACATACCGCTCCATCCCGAGGATGTCTGGAAGAAATCGCTTTGAAGCAATACGACAATCCATTGTACTTTTAGTTATATTCAGTTTTTTGTTTATTTAGTTCTCTTGTGGTGTATTATACTTTCATTTATTTTTTGAAATAGCAATGATTGTTATTTCAATTCTGTAGAAATAAAATGCTGGTCATTTTACACACAACATTGGCCTAGATTCTGTAGTACACTAACTAAACTAAATTTAAACTGTCGCTCTCTTTTACTGATAGTGTACGCAAGAAAGAGATGGCAAGAATTTTACTGCTGTGTGCTGCTGACAAATCAGTTTACGTGCCGCTTTTCTTCGTATTTATAGTCAGCATTTTTTTGAAATCACTACTAAATTTGTATGGAAAACTTTAATCTGACTAATTTGACAGCACTAAAAGTATAGTTATCTCTTTCTTGCTTGCACTATCAGTAAAAGAGAGCGACAATTTAAATTTAGTTTAGTTAGTGTGTGCGTGTGTGTGATACAGATAAAAGAGTCGTAATAATATATAAGAACTTGTAACCACAGATATTTGTATACTTAAATGAGATCACAAATAGAGTATATGTTTACATAGATTAAGTAACTTAAATGATGAAATAACTTTAGTATCTTCCGTCTGGCAGTGACCAAGATCATTTGAGCTATCTGAAGATCGTTTGCAACGGTCTTTAGATAGCTAGCTGTTTCATCTGTATTTGTATTTTGAATTTATAAGTAGGTATAAACCTCAGCTTACCTATGCTGCACCAAACCTAAGATAGGCCATCTCAGTAAGATAGGATAGGATATGTAGGATATAAATAAATAAACAATGCTGGTTATTTTTCACACAGCATCATCTAGCTCCAAAGTCTCAGTTATATGACTTTTAACTCAGTAGATCAGTAGCAAGCTGTCCCCGCCCCCGCTCGTCTCGCACACCCCTCCCCGGGGTAGGGGGAGCCGGCGGGTAATTTGTCGGGTAATAGCTCCCCGGCATATCTTTAATCTGATCGCTAATTGGATGGGGCACAGGGCCGGACTTAACTGCCAGGGTAGTTTTCTTTTTTGTAACTGATTTTTGAAAAATTGACGCCTGCCCAGGTTATATTATTAGTGTTATTCCCGTTGTCCTCCGATCTTCAGCCCCATGGAGGGCAAACCTAATTTAATTTTCCAATTGTCCCACTATAAACACTTTTGCAAAGTTTATTAAAAAGCTGAAAGATTTCGATCATAGGTTATAGGGAAAAATAGATTAACACTTCCGCATACCTATATTTTTGGAACCTGCAGACTTTACTTCAAAATATTGTGCTAAGGAAGATCCGCTTTGGCTATGACCCAAGTAATATGATACTTTCCTAGTAGATAATGATATTTACTAGGAAATCGAGTTTTCATTTCTTTGACAAACCCTAAGAAATGGAGCGTTCAAAACCCAATGGCTTTTGTAGAGTTATGACTTCCTTTTGTTGCTATGTGCAGACCTACCAATACCATTAGGTACCTATATATTTAATGTTAAGTACTTACACTTAGCATTCAGTACATTAAAATTAATAATTTTGGTGTAATTTCTAAATCAAAATTTCTACTGAACAGAGCATGCAGTGTGTGGACAGTGTAAATAAATAAGTATTTAAAATATACATTAAAAAATCATATGGAAGAATAATGAAGTCATAGTACCTACATTAATACAAAATAAACATGAAATAAAATAGCTTAAAATCTACCTAAAGTTTTCGTACCATTCCAGAAATTATTTCACCAACATTTAGAATGGGCCTTCAGAGTGGACATAGGCATAGAGGGTGGCATATTATCCCGTTTAAATAAATGGGCTTTTCGTGGAGACCAATTTAGCAACGTATGCGTTTCTTACGAACGTTTTTTTTTTATCCAGATACCACGCGGGTGAAGCCGTGAGCAGTAGCTAGTTTTATAATGTAAAGCAAAGTAATGTTAATCTTTGTTGCTTAAAACCTTATTGCTAATATATAGTATATTCTTTATTGCTAAGAATGTATCTATCTATAGTATAGATTCTATACCCACTTTTAAGTGATAAGTTTATGGCGACGACATCCTTCCACTTTTTAGACTTTATTTAAGTCTCTGACTAGTACTTTTTTCTATAAATGAGTCTCGTTCATTTACGTTCGATTGGCACCACACTAAAGCTGAATGAAGGATCATAAAAAAAATAACCAAGCAGAGTTTGTTGCCTGATTCTTCTATGCTTGGTCGCGCGCGAGGAACCGCCGTAAATTCACTTTAACATTTTAGATTCACGTATAGTTTTTAAGTTGACGTTTCTATATGATCCTCGTGATTTCAATGAATAAAAACCTATTGACTTTGACTTTTCCAAACTTGTAGGTACCTTTACAGTTCACGCTAAGTGGGTAGGTAAGTACCTCCTCCGTAAATATCGCGATGAGAGCCATTTTCTCTAATTATCGCAATTAAGAGTCGCGATACGAACTTACAGACGTGAAGTTGTGTGAGGTTTATAGACAAGGAGCTAAGACTGTTATTACGAAAAGTTTTTCACTTATCATACTCTGAAAGTTTGTAATTTTAGCTAAGGGTAGAAGGACTAAAGTGTGCATTTAACCTCTAGGGACTAAAGTATTTTTTATTTTATTTTAGTTGGTATTCAACAGACTACAAAGTAGGTGATCCTTTATGAAGACTCGGTTTCTCAATTTTCCATTTTGAAATAGGATAGAAAAATGATTACGTAATAGAGAAAATATAAAGATTTTTTTTAATTTTTAATTTTATTTGTATTTATTTTTGATTATGGAAAATTTTTTTGTAAAATAAATAGCTTTTTCATGCTAGTCTTTTAAAAATAGGCTGCTTGGTTTTGTCACCCTGGCTCTTGGACTAACCACACCGCCGCGGGCGTAGAAACGAACAAATTAAAGACGAAGAGAAACGCAACGCTTACACTGATCACTGCTCCCTTGGCGTAGTGGTGACTTGGACCGAAGGAGCACGGGTTTGATTACGAATAAACAATATTTTCTGACTACCATTCCACGTGACGGATTGAAAGTCCATCACCGCCTGTTGCAACTCAAAAAATCTACTGGTCCACAACCGGGTTCGAACCTTTCGGATCGTGTCGGGATACTGCCCACTAGGTCAATACGGCTCTTCATCCTACTACCAATATTATAAACGCGAAAGTTTGCGAGGATGGATTTTTGTTTATCTTTCACGTAAAAACTACTGAACGGATTCTGATGAAACTTTACAGTAATAAAGCTTATACATCAGAATAATACATAGTCTACTTTTTATCTGAGTATAACGCGGGCGAAGCTGTGGGCAGAGGCTAGTAATAATTATAAACGCGAAAGATTGCGAGGATGGATTTTTGTTTCTCTTTCACGCAAAAACGACTGAAAGGATTTTGATGAAACTTTTTAGTAATATAGCTTATACATCAGAATAATACATAGACTACTTTTTATCCGGGTACCACGCGAGCGAAGCCGTGGGCAGAAGCTAGTAATATTATAAAATTGTAAACAGTTACCTACATAAATAAAATCTTTATCATAGTGAAGCTACAGAGTAGAGTGAGTGAGAGAGCGATATTGTGCGAGGGAGACAGCCGCAGTGGCCGCGTTAATCAACTTGCCTGTTGTTCTGATGGGGAACAGGGGCGGATTAGGGAATAAATATGTACCGGTAATTTTGTATTTTGAGAATAGGACTTTTCTGTGTAAGTATGAAGTAAATAGGTGTCACTCGTGCCTCAGTGCTCATATTTATGACTAGCTACTGTCCATGGCTTCGCCTGCGTGATACCCAGGTAAAAAGTAGCGCTTATACCGTTAAAGGTATAAGCAGAAACCCCCAACATCTAAACATAAAATTTTTACCTGTATAAAATATTAGTCTATACATAGTCTAGGTTTTGTGATAAGTATTTTTATGACATCCTACTACTAAAGTTTGTGAGGATGGATGTTTGTTACCCTTTCACGCAAAAACTACTGAACGTATTTTGATGAAACTGTACCATAATAAAGCTTATACATCGGAATAACACATAGGCTACTTATTATCCGAATACCACGCGGGCGAAGCCGTGGGCAGAGGCTAGTATACTCATATTTTGCTACTCTCACAGTAGTAAAAACAGGAAAGTGGAATTGGGCAGGTCACATGGCAAGAGCCAGCAATGGGAAATGGGGTAGCATGGTGCAACGTGCAACCGACGTTTCAAAGTGGTCCTTGTGACTTTATTGAATAAATGAATTTTGACTTTGACTTTGACTTTGACTTTGCTAAATATACTAAAAGAAAAAAAAAAGAAGAATCAAATGGTAAGAATGAACCTGCAGAAATACTGTGGTTGCCAAATACTGCTACGACACAAGTATAATAAATCTGGGGTCAGGACTACATACTTTTCGACTGTTAGTTCATCACCCAACCTTATCACATTGTAAATAATGTTGTGAGCGAATACAGTAGCACTTTAAGTTAATTTTGATAACGAAATATCGTATTTCTATAATAATCCAGTCGTAATGCTGCAGTCACAGAGAAAATTCAGTAAGAAAATTAACTGACCAGTTTTTAGTATTACAAATTGCATTCGATATATTCTAAGTTCGATTTACGTAACTCAGGGTTAATCTTTCAATAATCGTTTAGATCAATCTGAATAAGTTGTGTGGTTGAAATAAATTAGTTGGATGCTGAAAACACTTCAAGATTAGTTAACATTTTTATATGTGGCAATAATTTCTTGCTTTCCTGTATAACTACACGGAGATAGCGGCTAAATCTTCCATTAGATAAGATAACGTTTATATATTCAAGAATACAATTATAGTAGGTAATACATACTTGTAATACATACTTGTACATATAAACGTTATCAAGGTACAATATGATATCATTAAGTAAATGTACTCATTTACTTAATGATATCATATTGTACCTTAAGGATGAGGATCACTGTTCCCTACACTAGGAATCAGTCATTGTATAATTATATTTCAATTTCAGCGAAGTTCAATTTCGTACTCCAACTCCAACTCGAACCTATTGTTTTGTAAAAGGATCATTAAAAAGAATAACCACAGCCTTGTTTTCTTGCCTTTCTTTCCTGGCTTGGTCGCGGAGGAACAGGCACCTAGATTAAAACCGACGTTTCAAAGTGATCCTTGTTATTTTATTGAATAAATTAATTTTGACTTTGACTTTGACTTTGACGTACATGTGTAATGAATTATTAGGAATGATGTACGTGGCTGTACAAGTAAGGAATCGAACCTACACATCTACAGTGTGGCACTGAAACTAGGTGTGATGAGAGAAAAGTCCAACACATCTAGAATTTCGATTTACCTATTATTGTTTTGGATTCGAAAATGCTGTTGAGTTGTGAGTTTTTTTACGTCTCGTTAATGAAAAAGGCAAACATTATTTTGAAAATTCATTTTTATATGACAATTCCCTATAATCTATTAGAATTTTAAGAACTTAATCATTAAAGTTAGTAAGCTTTCATTGATTTCATAAAAAATAAACAAAATAATTGTAAATATGTACGTATGTTTTGTGTTTTTATTAATAGTCTAGCATATAATTTATATCTTTTCTTATTAATTCACTACCTCAAGACTGTTTTCCATATTACACAAATGTTAGCTGGAAGAGAATGCAATCTAGCATTAAGTTCGCCTATGTACAGTACTTTTTAGTTGTGCAATAAAGAAAATTCTATTTATCTATGTAAGGTGTTTAGCATTATAAAATCTAATCGCTTTCTAGACATTTTGCTTTTATCTCTCTCTACAGCATATTGGGTAATATACATAAAGCAATGTTTGCCATCACTTACCGTCACTTACTGTCAATTAGTTAGTAGATAGATAACAGTATATATCTAATGGATAAACTTAAAACATTGATAATTTAGCTTTTAGCTACCGATGTATTAAGTCCTTCTTATCTTGTTGGTCAATAGCGTTTTTTTTACCAACATGCTTGTTAGAGCTGTGGCGAACCATATGTATTCGTTACCGAGTAACGGGTACATCGCCTGAATCGAAGTACCGAAACGTTACACAAAACATCATTTCGTTATTCATATTGTAAAAACGGGAATTTTCACGTACTGCACTATCGGTGAAGGCACCGCTGTGCGCGCCGTGCGATGCGGAAGGAGAAAGTCGCGACCACTCACCCTGATGAAGACTCTCGGAATGAGTCGAAACTTAGTCGGTGCCTTCACCGATAGTGCCGTACGTGAAAATTCCCGTTTTTACAATATGAATAGTCAAGTTCACGATAGTTTTTGGAATAAAATCATTTCGTTACTCGCATTTGTCGATGTCAGTTTGATACAAAGTTTATTTTAATTTGATTTAGTTTGTGGCAGTGGGAAATTTCATCATACCACCGAGAACCTTCTCGTTTTCAAATACATACTTTATTAAAAAAAATCGTATAGATTTAAAAAAAAATTTTTGAAGGAAAAAAACTCTTTATACTCAACATATTTTTTAATTTTCGAAAAGTAGAATTGTTTGAGAGTAAATTATACTCGTTTTTGCAACAGCGAGCGCACAGACTTTCCCATAGACTTATGATAAGAAATTGAGTCACTTAAATGCTGTGTCATGTTCTATGAAACGGGCAAGCCATACTTTTGATCAAGATGTAGGATATGTAGCGTTAAGACTTGGGGCTTGGCTCTTCATGAGATCTGATAACTTTTTAATAGTGAAAGCGTTATGAGCTTGTGAGTCTTGGCAACCTATTTTACATGAAATGTTTTTTAATCAAATATGCCATTTCAGAAACTTTATGTGTCTATTACGCCTTTCTTATTTCCCTTCTAATTTTAATCGTACATTTTAATCAACCATTGTAAATAGACATTGCATGCTTAGCGGTAGAAATACATTGAATCACATTTATACCTAAAACATCTATGTACCAACATGTATTTCACGCAATAAATTATATTTACTTCACTTTACTAGTCTTTGTTCACGCTTTTAACTTTAGTGCAGACGAGAATGAGTGTAATAAAACTACCCTCAAAAACTAAATGCACAAAATTTTCCACTGCTTAGCACCAGACTATAGCTGATAGAAGGATCTGATTATTTATTTATCAATAACCCAAGTAGAGTTTATTGACTTATTCTTCTAAGCTTGGTCGTGCACGATGAATCGCCTTAACTTCACTTGAATTATATAGTTTATAAATTGACGTTTTTGTATGATCCTTGTGATTTGAATGAATAAAAACAACCCGTTTAAAATCATATTCAAAGTCAATAGTGTCTGTACTGTTGACCGTTGAAGAGTTCCTTTATCTGGAGCTAATCCTGGATGTCGATTCAGGTCATGCTTAACATAAAAAATCATTGTCATCGGAACTGAACCAACATGTGAAAATTCATTCAGGAAGTGGTTCTAATTCGGCTTGTTAGATTTAACCTTAACAAACTAACATACAAACATTGCAAGTTAAATAAAAGCTTTTAAAAAAGAATGTTCCACGAGAATTGGGTAAGTGACTTACCATAGGGTGACAAAGAAACAGCCATAAGCTACAGTATGTCAACATCCTTTCCTAATCGTCTGGAATAGTGTCACTAAAATTCACATAAACGTCAATAAATCATTGATAAATAAGCATTATAAAAACCAAATAATTCACTGGAAAGTGACGTTATCGCGACAGGTGTCATGATCTCGTTTGACAAGTTGGGGGTGACAATGATTTTATATAAGAGTTGAGAACTTCGATATGAAGTATTAGTTTAGTATTGGAATTGACGTGTTTTGTCTTCGTCGCTCCGCTCCCTAATTAGCTTACTTGTCAAATTGTACCTATTAACATTGAGTAACATATTTTTAACAAAAGTTTAAACATTATTTTGATAAAGCGTATCGTGTGCGTAAGTGTATATTTGCACGACAAATTTAGCCGAGTACAGTGATACCTAATAACGTAGCATAAGAACCAATGTACCTGTATTCAAGCAAATAAAGTTTTCATTCATTCATTCATTCATTCATTGTGTTGTCTTATGAAATTTGGTTCGATACCTTTTAGACTTTAAAAATTCTTTCCAAGTACTCTTTTTCTATAAATGAGTTCACCTTGTTTGATTGACATCACACTATAGCTGAACGAGGGATTATAAAAAAGGATCGTTGCAAACGATCTATAGATAAATGAACTGATCCAGATCACTTCCAGTCGGAAGCGTTCCTAAAATACTGCCCGCATTGTCGCTGAATGGCAATGCTAATGCGTTGACCCAAATAAGACCTAGCTAGCTCTCTGGTCATGCGTTTTTTCGAGCAGTCGCCCTGAAAGAATTTAAAAAACGTGAAGGTCCCCGGTTTCCCCACGGACCCAGAGTCGCAACCCCAAAAGGCTCAAATAAGTAAGCTCCGTCGAGACTTCTATTTTTGTGCCTCTTGAGATCCTCGGCCGAATCAGCCGCTGCACCGACTCTAACTGATGTCCCTGACAGATGAGATGATGCTAGGGCATCTACGCATATGGCCTCCCATACCAAAGGTTCACACAGTTCTCCCAAGGGACAAGGGTCATGCCATCAGACCGCTCACCGTTTATTTATTTCCAAGTGTTGGTTGGATCAGTACTACGTAAGTAAGGGTTATTTATAGTAATATTCCTATTTTATACCCATAATATGGCCACCCTGGTTTGTCAAGCGCCAAATAGCTTGGAAATTACGATGTGATTCTGACACGAGATGTGCCTATCTTTGGTACTTATCTGTCGATAGGCAACAATCTTTAGTTACAGATAAGAACGCTGATAGATCGTCTTATTTTGTATTAATGTAGTGAGACATTTTAATGCATCGTTTGGTGTTGCACTTGTATTTTCTTGGGCTTTCTACTCTAGTACCAAAATTTCGTAGGCTAGTGCCATCAATTTGTGTTCCAATAAGCAGCGATAGGCTTGCAACCTATTACGTGATCGACAAGAAACGCTAATGCAGCGAGTGTAGGTCGCTTTCAGTTTCATTTTCAAACATTCCACCCCTGAAGGTGAAAAACGGGGATGAAATTTCATATTGAACTTTTATCCCGGTATTTGAGGTGTTTTTATTATTTACTGAAAAAAATTGTCTTGTAGACAATTTTGTAGATACAAGAAAGAAAGTTTCATTTCAAATTGGAATAACCGAGTCTTTATAAAGGAACAAATTAATCTTTAGTCTGTTGACAATAGGTACTGAGAAGATCTGCAAATATTTGTCTCGGGTCTGGATGTTTTTCTATGTATAATATGTATGTATTTACAAAAAAAGTATATAATTAGTATATCAGTCATGTAGTTCCAATAATACACGCTGTGAAAAATGTCCAGCATTATTATTATTATTATTATTATTATTAATTCTGCAAAAATAGGAATAGATATTCTGTGACGGAAGATGATCAAACAATAAGATCATATTGTTTTCACTGATTGACCACCCTCCGTACAAAAAGTCTCCAAATAGGAGAGGTGACCTCCCCGTAACTGTTTTGAGGATACTGTTTTGACTGCCCCGAACTCTACTCATCAGAGATGCCGTCTTTTTACGGATGATGGCATAAAAATTATCCTAGTCTGCGCGAACATCTCTGAGGCACTACAAAAACGCGGCAGACTCAACAGCACCCTAAAAGTATTATTTAATGGTACAATGCGCGGCTATAGTGCTGATAGCAATCTCTACAAGCCAACCTTTGGATGGACAGAAGTCCTACATTGTTAATGTAAATTTACTTATCCAAGAAGATGGCAATGACATTATTATCGGGCTTTGACCGGACTATCTAAATTCACAAAAAAAATATATCAAAAAAGTTAAAAAAACTATTTACGTATTTTTTTATGAGAACGTTCCCATAGTTTAGCAATTAGGTACTTCCCACGCCGCTTATCTACCGTAATATGTTTGTGTATATCTGTTTGTCCCGCGTGTTTGCTTGCGGGCGATAACGCGGTCGATGTGGCCGAAGCACTAAGTGCACATATTAGTCCTTATTTACAATTTGAAATACGCAAATGGAATTACTATAAAATAATACTTTGTAATTGAAATTTTACGATAGAAGCTCGTATATACGTTTGCTATAAGAGCATGTTTGTTTGTTTGTATGTCACCATTTAAATCCAAAACAGCTGATTGGTGTGTTCACACATTCAAAAAGTTTGCGATCTTTTTAAAAAGCTGAAATATTTTCCTTTTACTCGCTTTTCTAAAGGAATTGATTTAGTTTATTGTTATATATAAAAACAATATAAATGAAATAATTGATTTTAATCTGCACGTTGTATTTTTCACGAGGAAACACGTCGTCGGGCTTATATTTTTTTTTTCAATAATCGAATAAATATTCCAAGATTTATTTAAAAAACCTTTTTCAAGAACTTCACCTGTAGATAGTCAGGAAAGATGGGGAAGAACTTAGCATTTCATCATTTTTTCAGTCGCTGACTAAAGCGCTCAATTTCATTCTCAAATAAGAACATTACCAGCTACTTATATCAAAAGTATCTCTCGCAAATCGTGACCGTTTTCCAAAATCCGACAATTTGCGAATTAATCCTGTGAAACATCTACTTAAGTGCTTCAATTTGGACGCATAAAAACCACCATCTAATTTCTCATAAGCGGACACCCCTCTCTTTCGCACCCATACATTTCATAGCCTCTTCTTGTCTACCAAAAACACTATTGGCTGAAAAACTTACCGCCCTTTCTTCCAGAGACAATGGTAAAAGAAAGGAAAAGAACGACGTCTGTCTCATTCGTTCGGCTTCGTTCGGAAACTGCGATCAAACGTTATTTTAAGTAGGAATTTCTTGTGTGTAATCAACTGATTTTGCGAGGGATTTGAATTTTCGTTGTGAATATGGTTTTGAGAGTTATTTTGTTGGATTTCTGCTTTTATTTTACGTTTAGTCAAATAAAAAGAAGCTGCTATTAACAATCAGGTTAAAATAGAAGGTGTACTAAAACATGTAGGTATGTTATCCCAAAAGGGGATTATTTAGCACATGAAAGTTAACAACTTATCAGAAAAAAACTAATTCTGATAGTCTTGACTCCGTCCCATACAAAAGATAAAATAAATACCAAGCAGTTTATCAGTTCAAGTTTTGTCAATATCAAATCAATATCAATAATTCATTATACGTAAAAAAAAAATAACTAAACTTTGACATGGTAGTGCGCTGTGATATGTTGAATTTTAACTTAAATAATTTAGAATTGAACAAACAAACACGCTTACGACTGTAGGTATTCCCATGGTGGGAATGACAGATTTGACGCAATGAGAATGGCATTCTCATTGCGTAAATCTTTGAGGATACAAGTAGTTGAAAGTCACGTCTAAACATTATATTTGGCACATGCCCACGTTTAACTTTCCACGTGACAGGTTTGGTAAAATGAAATACAATTTAAATAACATGCAACCAAATTATATTTGTAGGTCCTCTGTAGCGCAGTGGGCGAAAGTCCGCCTGAGATGCAGTAGGTTCCTGTCACGAGACAAATGTTTGTAAGATCTGCAAATATTTGTCTCAGGTCTGGGTGTTTTTCAATGTATAATATGTATGTATTTACAAAAACAAAGTATATATGTAGTATATCAGTCATGCATGTAGTTCCCATAATACAAGCTCTGCTTAGTTTGGGGCTAGATGATGCTGTGTGAAAAATGTCCAGCATTATTTATTTATTTATTTATTTACATTTGAATAATTGTGTAAACAATTGGGCAGAAGGTGGTTTTACAAAAAAACTTGTGTAAAGTTTTACAAAAGTTATATGTATAGGTAGTATTGCTTATTAAAAAAAAACTAACATGCTCACAATGGGACATCCTCAGAAACATACTCAGCAAGTATATATTTGAAGATACCAATGGGGCTAGTCAGAGGCACTATTATTAAGTATATTTATTGAGTAGTCCTTGTAGAATAGATATACGTATAATCAAAATGATAATTATATAACCGACTTCAATCGTGAACAAAATAAAATTAAATCAAGAGCAAAATAATTAAGCGAGTAGCCACTCCGAAAATACCTTGTCAAACAAAAATAAAAGGAGCTGGCAAACATGAAAATCTAGTGCGGTGGCCAAAACGGGCACAACTCGCAGGATAATTACTTTAGACAGAGAAACAATGCAATAGAACGAGCCAAACGATGGGAGGGACAAAAGACCAGCCACATCAAATTGAGCTGCATTTTCTCCCGCTTCCAAGTGCGAAAAGGTCTTTATAAATTGGTTGTTGGCAACGCCCATTCGGTCGGTGACATATGGGATGATAATAGGAGATCGCGTGTAATAATGAAATAAGTCAGTTGTATGTGACGAAGGATCGCGGCCGGTTTCCGAACGAAATTCGACGTTCGAATTATATTTTTTTACGTTAAATTTGGAAATCAACCATGAAGTGACGTTTGTTCGAATTTTGATTGTTTTTTAGTAACGACAACTTTGTTTTTTTTATTCGTGTTAAAGGAGTATGGATTATTGTTTTGTGTATCGGCAGTGTAATTTATTTTAGTGTGTGTTTTTAATAGGTGAGAAACTTTGTAAGTAAATTTCAAGAAAACGAATCCTTTAATTATTGGCTGTCAGTCCGTTAATTCTAGAGACTTTCTAGGATATTTTCGTTTGGTGCATAGGAGGGGTAAACTATGAAATTATTTTCTGAAATTCTACCCCTAGAGGGGGTAGCGGATTTAGTTTAGGCGAAAATATGTAGTTTTCATGGAAGATAAATACATATTGTAAAAACGAGAATTTTTACGTACTGCACTATCGGTGAAGGCACTGCGTGACGCGGTTAGGGAGCAAGTCGCTTTCACTCACCCTGATGAAGACTCTCGGAATGGGTCGAAACTTGGTGCCTTCACCGATAGTGCAGTACGTGAAAATTCCCGTTATAAAATATGAATAGTCAAGTTCACGATAGTTTTTCTTAAATGCAAACAATCAAGCGTTTCAATCAAGTAGAGAAAATGGATTCTAGCTGCTACGAGCACGGCCGTCCATACAAAAGACATAAACGCGCGTCTTTCCATTTCCCTCTTGTATGATTGTGCATGGATGGAGCTTCGTAGATACGCACTGAATCCTTCCACCACACGGGTTCTTGTACCGCCTATCTTATAATATCTTAACTAATCACAGAATGATCAAGATAAAACTGTTATCACGTCTGAGATGGCATCTTTAGAAGTCGGTTGAGTTTTGGTACATATATAAAAATAAATCAATACTAGCCACTGCCCATGGCTTCGCCCGCATGGTACCCGGATAAAAAGTAGCCTATGTATTATTCTAATGTATAAGCTATATTACTGTAAAGTTTCATCAAAATCCGTTCAGTCGTTTTTGCGTAAAAAAGTAACAAACATCCATCCTCACAAACTTTCGCGCTTATAATATTCGTAGGATATTATAGTTTACTAGCTTCTGCCCACGGCGTCGCCCGCATGGTACCCAGATAAAAAGTAGCCTATGTATTATTCTAATGTATAAGCTATATTACTGTAAAGTTTCATCAAAATCTGTTCAGTAGTTTTTGCGTGAAAGAGTAACAAACATCCATCCTCACAAACTTTCACGTTTATAATAGTTAACACATACTATTATGTACTCTGCTTTAATAACTTTCAATGATACAGACATTATCTTAACATAATTTAATTTAGCGATAACGAGTCCATATTAAAAGCTAAAATTACGCTCAATAAATATATTATCACTTTATTAAAAACGCGTTATCTGTGAGATAGTGTGACGTGTGCCAAAAGTACACTTCATAGTTATGAAGTAATTTGGTTAATGGTGTCTTTTTTTTCTTTTTTTTTAATATTTTCAGACAGCATCATCTAGCCCCAAACTAAGCAGAGCTTGTATTTTGGGAACTACATGACTAATTATACTACTTATATATATTTATACAATCTTATACAGTCTTGCCTATGTTATTGAAAGCACTGTATATAATAGTATGTGTTAACTTATCGAATAACTATCATAATATTAAAAACGTGAAAGTTTGTGAGGATGGATGTTTGTTACTATTTCACGCAAAAATAGCTGAAAGGGTTTTGATGAAACTTTACAGTAATATAGATTATACATCAGAATAACACATAGGCTACTTTTTATATCGGGTGCCACGCGGGCGAAGCCGTGGGCAGAAGCTAGTAAATCATAATTCTTATAATAAAGTTAAGTACGTAACTACTTCTAAGAATTAAATTCGTTAAAATATTCGTCAAATTTGGTATTTTTATTACAAGACTTTATTTAACTTGCAATGTGTTTATGTTAGTTTATTTTGGTCAAATCTTGCAAACTGAATTAGAAACACTTTTTTTTATCCTACGGAGTTGAATTTTTACATGTTGGTTCAGTTCCAATGACAATTCATTAAATGGTAAGCATGACCTGAATCGACATCCAGGATTAGCTCCAGATAAAGGAACTCTTCAACTTTCAACAGCACAGACACGAAATGTTGTGTTAGCATTTTATTATGATCACATTTTTTTTTAGGTTTTACCATGACATGGTTGCTGCACTCAGGATTAAAAGTTTGTTTTTGATTTTCTTTTACTATTAACTAGCCTCTGCCCACGGCTTCGCCAGTGTGGTATCCGAATAAAAAGTAGCTGATGAAAAATAGTTCTTACCGTTCGTAAGAAACGCATACGCTCAAACGGTTTTTCGTCGACTTACGTTGCAGATTTGGTCTCCACGAAAAGTCATTTTATTTTAACGGGATAATATACAGCCTATGTCCACCCTGAATATCCATTCTAAATATTGGTGAAAGAATTTTTGCTATCGGATTATTCGTTTTGGAGGTTACCCCCTACATCAAAACATATTTTTTTTTTTTACAAGAAATGGCTAACAAGCATACGGCCTATCTGTTTGCAAGCAGTTACTGTAACCTATAAACGCTTGCAACACCAGAGGTATCACTCGCAGGTTACCAACCCAGAGTTATAACGGGTGAAAAGTCTCATGTGCCAGTAAATTCACCTGCACCATACCCTTAAAACCGGAACCTTCGGTCCAGAGGGTGGAACGCTTTCTTACACTGCGTCTTTCCCTTAGTCAAAATCACGCTTCTATATTTATGATTTCAATTAATAAAACTCTTTATATTGACTTTAACTCCTTTACTTCCTTACTGTCCTACTTAAATGACTTGGGAGTCCTTTAAGTAGTAAGCTCATTCGACCAAAAGCTCACCTTTCACGATCATGTGGCCGCGCTGGCGAAGGAGTCTTTTAGGCGTCTAGCGTTCGTTTTTAGGTACGCTCGGGACTTTCGCAGGGACCATGTGCTTTGCTTGATATATAGTGCTCTCGTTCGATGAAAATTAGAAAGTAGTTCTTGCGTGTGGCATTTTAATGTGAATATCTTTAATTAATGTTATTGGTGCAACCGTTTTAATTCAAGTAAATAAATATATACAAAATACATATACACACTTCATTTTTACTAAGCTGCCTTAAAAACTTTATCTTTTTATAATACTAGAGGTAGTATAACTTTGAGTGATAGAGTGTGTAAGAGAGCAGTGTGGAGTAAATGAAGATGTAGTAATGAGAGTTGAGGAAGGTAAGGTATGTTGAGATGGTTTGGGCATATAGAAAGGATGAACGAAAGAAGATTACAAAATAAGGCGAGCGTGAATGGGATAGTTGGAAGAAGGAAGGCCACGGCGAACGTAGTCTGACCAAATTGGAGACATTCTAGAGAAAGGCCAGATCAGAAGTACACTAAACCGCCGAGCTTGTATGCAGAATTTGATGAGGATGAATGAAGCGAAAGAGGCGTGACAGAACCGTAGCAAGTGGAAATCCTTGGTCTCTGCTTACCCCTCCGGGAAACAGGCGTGACTATTAACTCACACTTTTTTCTTCCACAGATAACGCAAAATGTCATCACAAATCGAAACGATGTACCGAAACGGCTCAGAAAAACCCCTCGAGATCGACCAAGATTCCAACCCTGACCGTTCCACCAGCCCCAAATACTACGAGGAAAAGACCAGCATCTGCACAAACCAATCCAAGAAGTCTTTCTGCATCGACGCGCTGCTATCCAAGCAATTGGAACCCGAGGCAACATTACAGGAACGGCTAAATCAACAGAAATACTTAACACTCATCCAAAATAAGAACTATATTCCTCGTTATCACGAAAATTACGATGCTACGATAGAACAGAATACAATAAATAAGTTGAGAGAGGATGAGGGTAGTCCAAGGTCAGGGAATAGCAGTCCTAGAAGCGGGAGTCCAGGATCTGATGATGGAAACGGGTCTGGTTACAGCCCACCTATCTCGCCAGGAGTTGAAGGCGGGAATGAGGAGTATGAGAGCTATCGACCGGGTATGTTTAGACCATTTTACTATAAAAATAATAATAATCTCTCAAAGCGGCTGGACATTTTCCACACAGCATCATCTAGCCCCAAACTAAGCAGAGCTTGTATTGTGGGAACTACATGATTGTTAAACTATTTATATATTTGTTTGTTGTAAATACACGCATGTTATACATAAAAAATACCCGCAGACTCGAAACAAACCTTTGCAGACTATACAAACATTAATCCCGCGGCGGGAATAGAAACCGCTACATTCTGCATCTCAGACGGGCCTTCGCCCATTGCGCCACAGAGGTCGTCATTCTAAGATTTAAGTTTTCAATATTTTTTACATGAATACGTAACCTAACCTACCTAACTTATTTATTTATATAATACTTTCGCACAAACAGTGAAGTGCTAGGAGGATTTAATGCTAAAGCATTCTCTACCATCCTTACTTTTTTTGATAAATAATTCGAATTATATATCTTGTTATATTCCCTAGGTATAATCCCGAAACCCGGCCTGCTCCCTCAAAACCCAGCTCTGGTGGCCGCGCAATCCGCCGCGCTGTTCAACTACCCCCAAATGCAGCCGGTTCCCGGCGGGCCCCTGTCCTCTGCCTTCCACCACCCTGGAGACAGGGTGCTCCATCACATGCAGTTGGAGTGGCTCGCCAGGACTGGAATGTTCTACCACAGGATACCGGAATTAGGAGGTAAGATTTACTATAACAGCTCTCTAGTTGATGCATATTGACAGGTTTCTACAAAATAAAATGTCCATTTTCTAGCGGTAGAATGGGTGTTCTTTATTCTTAACTAGCATCTGCCACGGCTTCGCCCGCGTGATACCCGAATAAAAGTAGCCTATATTTTATTCTGAAGTATAAGCTATATTACTGTAAAGTTTCATCAAAATCCGTTCAGTAGTTTTAGTATGAAAGAGTAACAAACATCCATCCTCACAAACTTTTGCGTTTATAATAGTACTAGCTTCTGCCCACGGCTTCGCCCGCGTGGTACCCGGATAAAAAGTAGCCTATGTGTTTTTCTGATGTATAAGCTATATTACTGTAAAGTTTCATCAAAATCTGTTCAGTAGTTTTTGTGTGAAAAACTAACAAACATCCATCCTCACAAACCATCCTAAATAATAGTAGTAAGAAGGAAGATACTCGTAGTACATAAATAAAAACATTCACATAGAAATAGAATGAGAAGACATGTGTAAAGGCGAGCTTAACCCTAAAAAGAGTTCTTCTAGCAAACCTTTGAGGCTAGTCCAAGGTAGTTTTATATAGACTTGTATACAGTGTCTTTCGTCCTCATTTATAAGGATATCGTTAGAAGCTGCGTTTATTCCTAGATTAGAGATAAAATACGGTAATCTGATATATCTGTAAGATAGGAGTTATATATAATCTTGAGAGGACAAGTGATTGATTTCGAAATAATACGAGTTGATAAAGCAACTATAGTCAACAGTATATTAGGGTGCTGAAACTCATTTATCTCTAAAACCATTTTTTCTTTATGAAGAACTGGCTTCTGCCCACGGCTTCGCCCGCGTAGTACCCGAATAAAAAGCAGCTTTTATGTTAATTTAATGTATAAGCTATATTACTGTATACTTTCATCAAAATTCGTTCAGTAGTTTTTGCGTGAAAGAGTAACAAACATCCTCCTGACAAACTTTCGCGTTTATAATATTAGTAGGATGAGCATACGAAAACGCACTAAAAACATCCTGAATCAATAAGAAAAAAATACTATGAATGGTCAAAATTTTTTTGTTTCTTGAAATATTCTCCGTTAGCGTAAATGCACGGCGCGACGCGGAAGGAGAAAGTCGCGACCACGCACCCTGATGAAGACTCTCGGTATGAGTCGAAACTTAGTCGGTGCCTTCACCGATATTGTAGTACGTGAAAATTCCCGTTTTTACAATATGAAAAGTCAAGTTCACGATAGTTTTTGGAATAAAAAAAGCGTAAATGTACTTTTTCATTCGAATAAACCAATTTTGAAAACATTTATGGTACTTCTCCGTGATGACCTTGGAAACATGTTTTTCATACTCTTCGACAGCCTCTTTAGCTTAGCATGAAGAATTGAAGACATAAAACAACGGTTTTGTCTACCGCCGAGAAGACACAAATATTTTGTCCCTCTCATTTGTTTCACAGAGTAAGTGACAGAAATATTTTTTGTCTTCTCTTTCGTAGACAAAACGGGCATACTAAACGGGCTGGTGATGAAAATCGTTAACCGCATATTTGATTCTTAATTTTTTGAAACATATAGAAGTCACAAGGTGCCAGAACTGTATGCAGGGTGGTTCCCAAGTTCTACGTTTTTCACCTTCAAAAATTAGTTTATCCGTCTGGCCGTGTGAAATTGTGCAAGATGATACGGCGTTTACGGTTATTTTTACGGAGTTCGTCAATAACTTCCGGTTAACAAATGGTCATGTACCAATCACTATTTACTGTTCGATGATTCTCCAAAGCAACAGTAACGTGTCCAGTTTTATTAAAAAAAGCCACAATTATCCACTTAGGGACACTTTTCACACGCACCATTTTGGTTAGTTTCGGCTCATCTTAAAAGACCCAGACGGTCTATTGCTGCTTTGTTTTGGGGGTCGTAGCTATAAATTCAAGTTTAATAATAATAATAATAATAATAATAATAAAGCCTTTTTTATTTCCTTACCAACTAATTTTACATATTAAAAGCTATATATACAACTGATGTGGATTAGGAATCGCTCTTTGGGTATAGGCCTCCTCCAATCGACTCCATTTCTCTCTGTCTCTAGCTATGAGCATCCAGTGTTTCCCAGCAGTTTCTATAATGTCATCTGTCCATCTATCCATTTCTCTCTGTCTCTAGCTATGAGCATCCAGTGTTTCCCAGCAGTTTCTATAATGTCATCTGTCCATCTTCTTCTTGGTCGACCAGGTCTTCTTTTACCACTAGGTCCTGTCCATCTAGTCGCATCGATAGTCCACCTATTTTCAGTGTATCGGGCTAAGTGGCCTGCCCACTTCCATTTTATCTTGAGCGCATGCTGGAGAGCATCTGTTACTTTTGTTTTTTTCCTAATAAACTCGCTTCTGATTTTTTGTATCTTTCTGATTTTTAAAATGCTTCTTTCCATTGCCCTCTGGCAGGTTTGTTATTCAACCTGCAAATTCAAGTTTAGTCATCTGTTACTTTGTCTCACACCAAATTTCATGGCTCTTCGTTGAATCTAGAAAGCATGGCATTGCACCAAGTGACGCGGTCCGTAATTTGAGCCTCAGTCAAATTATGAGGTATCCATCGCGACCACAGCTTTTTCACACCCAAATGTTTGTGAAGAATTGATCGTATCTGACTCATGTCTATGTCAAAGTCAAAGTCAAAGTCAATAGGTTTTTACTCATTGAAATCACAAGTATCATATAGAAACGTCAACTTAAAAACTACGTGAATTTAAAATGTTAAAGTGAATTTACGCCGGTTCCTCGCGCGCGACCAAGCATAGAAGAATCAGGCAACAAACTCTGCTTGGTTATTTTTTTGATGATCCTTCATTCAGCTTTAGTGTGGTGCCAATCCAATGAAGGCACCACACTAAAGCTGAATAGGACTAAAGGTTAACTCAATTATAAAAAAAATGCCTAAATATGCCCGAATCTTTAGGCATAGGCATGCCATAGTGAAAAAGCATGACGTTTTTCCATCGCGAAATTGGTCACTGAGATAGACCCGACCGCGTTTAAAACCTGCAAATCAGCTATTCGTCTTGCATGTTGCTTCATCGCCAAAAGCAGTTTGAAACATACATCCAATACTTTCGCATTTAAATGATCAGTAAGATTTACATACTATTTTCCCCCATGCATTAAAAAACCCGTGAAAGTACCATATTTAACACTGGCGACTTTAACTAATTTTATTTGCCCCACATTGCCACCCCTAATAAATTATTTTATTTATTAGGGTGGTGTAATCATGTTTGACCCATATGTCAGTGTTTTGCGTTTATCGGTAATCAATACAGATTAGTTTGAAATGAGGATTTTTGTCCCAAAGATTTTAAGTTAAGTTTCGGATTAATCACATAAAAAGATGACGCGTGAGAGCAAAAAGGTCCTCATGAATACCTTTAAATACCTAGTTTCATCTGTATTCCTACTTCCTAGTTTCCTACTAAGAAAAGTTATACTTCCTACTACTATGTATTATAAACGCGAAAGTTTGTGAGGTTGGATGTTTGTTCCTCTTTCACGCAAAAACAACTGAACGGATTTTGATGAAACTTTACAGTAATATAGCTTATACATGAAAATAACACATAGGCTAATTTTTATTCGGGTAGGTACCATATGGGCGAAGCCGTGGGCAGTAGCTAGTCCTACTAATCCTACTAATATTATAAACGCGAAAGTTTGTGAGGATGGATGTTTGTTACTCCTTCACGCAAAAACTACTGAACGGATTTTGATGAAACTTTACAGTAATATAGCTTATACATCAGAATAACACATAGGCTACTTTTTATCCGGGTGGGCAGAATTTAGTTTTGTATATTTTTTGTTTACCTACTTGTACATACTCGTAGTTGCATCAATGAATGTATTATCAGTGTTTGGAATGATTAGCAGTCAACACTTATAGCGAAATTCAACCCCATTGGAAATGGCAATAAGCAAGGGTAGGTGCTATAACAGGTGACAGACGGACAGGCCGGGGTGACTCTGCTGTATTTACACTGTGGCTATGCAAACAGAGAGTAACTGGCACCACTGTGTTTAAATGCACTGTGCAATTTGCTTTGTTCGGTTTGGATGGTTCACGTATTATTTTTGGTTGAGTATTTTTTTGTACAGATAATACTTGAGCTTGGAACGATGAAGGAAAACATCCATGCACTAGAATTAAAAGTTTGAATACATAAAAACACATTTTTTTTACCACTTATTTTGTATGGGTTTTATACGACTTAAATTATACTAAACTAAGAACTTGTAATAACTAACGTAAGAACTCGGAAAAATGGACAAGATAAGGAGTATATCAGGGGAAGTCTGAAAGTAGCGCTAGTGACGGTAAAGTTGAGGAGCAAGTCAAAGTCAAAGTCAAAAGGTTTTTATTTAAAGTATTATAATTATATTGAATTTAAAATGTTAAGGTGAATTTACGCCGATTCCTCGCGCGCGACCAAGCTTAGAAGAATCAGGCCACACTCTGCTTGATTTTTTTTTCTCCTTCATTCCACTGTAATGAAACTTAGGTTTAATTAATAATTACTTTAACTTCGTTTAATATGGCTTAGTGTGTTGCTAATCGAACAAGATGAACTCATTTATTAATAAAAAAAGAATACTCGTCAAAAAGTCTTTAGCGTGGTATGGGCATGTCATGAGGAGGGAAGAATGTCACATTACGAGAAAAGTGTTTAATATGAATGTGGATGGAAATGAGAGCAGAGGTAGGCTAAATAAGAGATGGATGGATTGTGTGAAAGATGACATGGTTAAGAAAGGAGTGAGTGCTGAGATGACGGCTGATAGAGGAGAGTAGAAGAAGAAAATATGTTGTGCCGACCTCACGTAATGTGGAACAAGGACAAGAAGATGATGATGATAAACTAACTTAATAAATTCATGGGTGGGTACTCACTCACCCACCCTTAATTAGTGTATACCTACCCCTAAGTGATTTTATAATGTTATAGATACTTAACCCATATGTTGCCATAATAAAGTAATTGCTTGCAAAATTGTATTGCCTGCTTCGATGGGGTGCCATGGCTAAACACATTGACTCTTAGTTCACCGTTGGGCAACTCTTTAGGGTTCCCTACCGAAGAATGCAAACCCTATAAATGCAAGCTTATGCTGTATGTCTGTTTGTCTGTCAGTAACGAGGCCGTATCTCTTTAACCGAAATATGTAATTGACATTTTCACGGAACAAGTTACAATTGCCTATAATCTTAATATGGCCCATAATATATTAAATTTACCTAGTTTTTAATTAAGATGACGTTTCTATAATATGTTCCTTTTGATTTCACTTCACTTCACTTCTTGATATGGCTTTTCCCAATGAATAAAAAGTAAAACCTATCGAATTTGACATACCTAATAAAAGTGACAGATCTAAAAGTGACATATCGCGATTGTACCGTTTTCACCCGACTACCGAAAGGAGGGTTATGAGTTTAGGTGTCGCAAATTATTTCAAACATAAGGTAACCTGGCTTTATCGCGATTCTGGAACGGCGACATCTAACTACCGACATCTAGTTTTTTTTATTTGCACTAAAAATAAAAACTAATTTGCTTATTACTTAAAAACTACCTAAACAAAACCTAAACAAAAATTAAATAATGTGGCTAGGTACTATAAAGTAGTTTATAGGCTTTTCGAAGGCCACTGATATGATTTCGAAGGGCACGTTAAGCTGTATAAGCTTAACGTGCCCTTCGAAACACGGAAGCGCTCAGTTGGTTGCTCAACGCTACCGCTACAGACTAATTAAATAATTAACGATAAATCTAACGTTTTCACATTTAAACTTGATTTAAACATCAACTTTACTGGGGACACATTTTAACTGGATAAGGGCGTGGTGTGAGTGTGAGAGAATTCAAGTCAAGATTTTCAACAAAAACCAAGTCCGCTCCGAAGGGTATAAAGTATTGATATGCGAGGTCTAAATCACTTTTAAAAGCTTTTTTTTGTTTTTTTTTGTTGCGACCAGAATAAAAAGTTTTGTAAGTTAGAGTCTCATTTCCTACGAAGTGTACAAGAGTTTTTTTTTCAATCTCTGACATTTCTGGTACTGGTCTAGCTTAATCCGATAGAGCATTTTGATCCTTATACTCAATATTCAATACATTTATTATAAGACACAAGAATTTTTTTTTTCTTGGTGACCCTGATGTCTATCATATCATATCATATCATATCATATCATCTGCTAACGCAGTGCTGATGAGGACAGAGCATGAGGATGAGGTATGAAAACTCTTTACAGATACACGATACACCGACCCCGCCGGCGTAGTCGACTTTGACTTTGACTTTGACCCACTTCCTCGTACTCACAGTATAGATATGTACCGCGGTGTTTCTCTCCTATCCCTCCCCCTGGTAATGGACAAGGCCGAAGTCCTCAGTGGTGCCCCTGATCTAAGCCTCCAGCTCTCTTTTCACTCCGATCACATCTGTAACAAAACATCTCATTAAATTCTACTTTATTCTAGATGGTTTTCCCTTATACCTACTCCACAAAAATTAATTGTTTGTAGAAAATGGGATAGTATTGGGGTTGTAGGATAAACTAAAAACTGCTTTGTATCTTTATGATTTGTGTCATAATACTATTAAGATACCAACTGTTTTTTTTTATTATTTTTTAAAATCACTCGATCTTTTAATCATTATAGAAACGTCAACTTAAAACTACGTGAAATTTGAATCCTACTACTATTAAAAACGCGTAAGAATGTGAAGATGGGTGTTTGTTACTCTTTCACGCAAAAACTACTGAACGGATTTTGGTGAAACTTTACAGTAATATAGCTTAAACATCAGAATAACACATAGGTTACTTTTATCCGGGTACCACGCGGACAGAGCCGTGGGCAGAAGCTAGTTGTATATACGCAGATTCCTCGTGCGTAACCAAGCCTAGAAGAATCAAGCAACAAATTTCGCTTGGTTTAAAAATCTTTATAAGTAAGACTCTAAGATGTTTTGAATGCGAGATGGATGAGATTGTAATTAAGGCTCCCGCTCCCCGCTCGCACTGTGCCCAGCGCTAATCCCGCAGGGACTTTAAGCCAATTATCTGGCAGCAATTTGTTCACGCAAACAAAGGGCCGGGCCTTAACAAATTAGATCCACGTGATAGGGATGGGATCGTTGACGGAAATGTGTCGATACTTTATCTAAAATTGTGCTTCGGATTGAGCTTGATCGGCTTTTTTCTAAAAAACTCCGCTTGTTTTCCTAAGCAGGACTTAACAAGCAGAATTTTACTTTTTAACGCTTTTTGCTATGACTGCACAAAGCGGATAAAATTTCTTCTATACACAGATTTTTCCTTAAGTGTACTTAACAGGCACCATTTTGAAACACTTTTTTCTATGACTACAGAAAATCAGAATGAACATCGTTAAATAGTAGGCGGTACGATTTTTACCTTTGAATACTTTTTTCCTTGACTTTACTAAGCAAGCAACATTTTTAAACATTCCTTCCTTGAATTGACTTCCTTGTTAAACTTTTTCAAAAACTTTATTCAATTTCTGCACAAAACCTTGCAAGGTCAAAATCTCTCTCACGAATATATTTGTGTTTAAATAGAATACCGACTTGATGCATCAAAATGGTTTGTTTCTTTTTAAAGTGAAAACTACACTTAAGCAGAACATTAAATTTGTGTCCCGAAAATTTAGATTCAGTGGGACTGAAACACGCATCTTCACCTCTAATGGGCAATGCGTTGACCAACTACGCCATGAGTGGGACATAGAATTGAATTTATCGTGGTTTGGTATCATTTTATGACATTATTACGACTTTTCCACGTAGGTACTTTACTATTCTCCTGAAGTTTCATTGACCGTTTATAGGCCCTTCCTTATGTGCACCGTCCGCGACCACGCTCGACGGTCGTGAGTCGGGATCATTATGTAAAGTTTGAGTAAACTACGTATAGTCGAAATAATATCCTAAAGAGAAATAATGGCCTCGATTCTGTAGTACACTAACTAAACTAAATTTAAACTGTCGCTCTCTTTTACTGATTGTGCAAGCAAGAAAGAGATAGCCACAATTTTAGTGCTGTCAAATTTAAGTTTTCCATACAAATTTAGTCGTGATTTCAAAACATGCTGACTATAAACACGAAGAAAAGCGGCACGTAAACTCATTTGACAGCAGCACACAGTAGTAAAATTCTTGCCATCTCTTTCTTGCGTACACTATCAGTAAAAGAGAGCGACAGTTTAAAATTTAGTTTAGTTAGTGTACTACAGAATCGAGGCCAATGTACCAAAAAAGTGGCTCAAGTTAGTTTTCTTAACTATTTTTTTAGCCTTCAGAAGCTAAAAATAAATTTAAACCATGCCGCCTGCAAAGAGTGACTGAGACAGTATCGATATAAAATGTCCCATCTCTACGTGGAGTGGTAAAAACCAGTGGACAGAAAGGGACAACTTCGGGTTTTTAGTAAAGAATCTATTTATACTGAAAACGTTACGGGTGTTACAAAAACATCGTGAGGAAACTGGCATGCACTAGAACCAAAAATTTAAAGGCATGTACCATCGGTTAGTGTTCCAATAAGCGGCGATATTAACTTGTCAGGTCGAATGGAAATTAACTACACAAGTGAATTTTTAAAATCTGTTAAAGCTGTAATCGACGGTGGTAATGTTTTTCATCACCGATTGCAGTGCCCCCTAGAAACTTGTGGCAATAAAACCTACTTAAAAACCATCCTTAAAGAAGTAAAAATCGCTCGCTAAAAACCGCAAAACCTACACTCCAATAATCAGTTTCGGAGATAAATCGTAACAGACAAATAAACTCATAGCATTGTTGGAGTGGTGGAGTTAATATTTTAAGTATTTTTTTATATCAATTCTAAAATGTAATATATAAATTACATCGGACATGGTTTTTCTTACATATGGTAAAGGAAATATAAGTATAAAAATAACATGAAAGGTGTTAAAAGGTAAAAATTTATATTATAAATTTAAAAGAACTCTCAATCATTTTAAACATGTAGAAAGACATGTATAGAATTTAATCCCTATTGGATCAGAAAGGGTTTTTCTTACATGCAGTGAAGGAAATGAAACCATACACAAGTTTATAAATAACATGAAAGGTAGTAAAAGGTTCTAAATGACGAATCAAAGCAATTAAGCTAAACCTTTTCAGTCTTAATCACCTTTACCGAATGTAAATCAATTAGCATACAATAAAATCGTAAACTACCCTCCACCCTTCAATTTTGTTAAATTGTAACAGGGGAGTCGTATGTCACCACTTAAAGTACCTACGTACACCCTATAAAGCTTCCCCTGTGAGTTAAGGTGATGTTTTGTCAAACGAGAATGTGTATCGTTTGTTCGAGAGCATTTTAAACTAATTAAAAAATGAGGCCAAGCTGTTTATATTTGATAGCGTATTTTCAAAACATAATTTTGGAAAAAAAATCACGCCGTTTTCTCCGCAGTAATTGGTCTTACATTAATGTTTTATCTTTATTCTTAAAAATATATACAAACGTCATAAAAAGTAAAATTTTTAAACGATCGTAAAATCAAAATTGCAACTTTGTCAATACATTTATATGGATGATATTAGTCCTCTTAACAACAAATGGAAGTCGGCTTTTTTGATGGTTTCTTATCACGTAAAACTAATACTATCATACCTAACTTCCTACTAATATTATAAATGCGAAATAATGCATATTTAGATGTTTGTTGCTAAGAATGTTCGGTATTGCTGAACCGATTTGGATAAAAAATCCATCCAGGTACCATGCGAGCGAAGCCGTGGGCAGAGACTAGACAACAGCGTTCGCGCTTTATAATTACATAGAGTGCTCGACGAACATATTTAACGCTCGCTTCAGTGAGCCTCGCCCTTAACCACCAAACGTAAGGGCAGTTTAATATTTATAAGGATGATTAGCTCAGCGTTATAGCGATAAATAGGGGAGGCGATTTATTTATTGTTAATTTGTTTGTTTATAAGTTCGTGGGGCGGAAAATTAATAGTTAACTATGGTCGACATAGAACGGGCTATTGAAGTTGATGACAATCGAGTAGACATGTTTTTTTTAAATATTATTTTTAAAAGTTTGATACTAGAAGTCTGAATAAGTTAAAACCGCGTAAAAGTTACCGTAACCATATAATAGTAGTACTAATAATACTATTTATGAGCAGTAGAGTTTCTGTGAAAGGGCTTGTCCGGGGAAGTGTTACCAGTATGTCTATTACTGCCGCCAAGATGTATGTTCTTATTGCTGGATTCCGGTTTGAAGGGTTGCCAGTGAAATTACAACAGGTGGGCCGAAAGTTTGTTTGCCTCTTTAGTAGTATATATAAGTTATCGAATGCCTTAAACTAGGTAGGTACATATAAAAAAAACATTAAGAACAATACATAACAAACACGCTCAGGACTGTAATTTTCACTTAAACACAATGTATTTTTTACGATGAAAACAAAACGAATATACCAATATGCGAGTCCAATTGGAGTGGACCGATTTGGATGAAATTTGGAAAAGATACATAGCCTTTTTTTACGTGAGTGTTATCGTCTATGGTTTAAGTCTTATGTCACTGTCAATTACAGAGTCTGAATAAAAGATGTCTTTCACAGCAGTCGAGGTCTTTCCAATTAATTAAATAATAGAACGCCTACCAGCCATCCTGCCTCCAAATACACAGTGAGGAAATCAATCATGGATTCCTTCCGCCTAAAGAATAACACATAGACTAGCTACTTTTTATCTGGTTACCACGCGAGACTACTCCCGAAAACTTCGGGAGGTGAAAGTACCCATCAATACATACAACTTTTACGATGGAACCAAAACTGTGAACGCGAAAAAAAATCAGCTGTTCCATACATTTCAGTAGGTATTGAACTTTAGTATGGAACAGCTGATTTTTTTTCGCCATGTATAGATCGTTTTCAACGTTCTTTAGATAGCTAGCTGACAGGGATACATATTAAATATCCTACATCTATAACTGTGTGTAGATAGGTAGGTACCTACATAGCTCTGCCCTACAGGGGGAGTATAGAATTGAATTACATTGATTGCAGAGCCGTGCTAAGCGAAGCGACTAATTTTATTGTCTGCGTGGACAAGATTGGCATTTGAGAAAACTGTTTTGAGATATTAGGGTAGCCATTTTGACGAAATGCATAGCTTGATGACATTTGTGGCGCAGTGGGCGAAGGCCCGCCTGAGACGAAGAAGGTTGCGGGTTGTATGCCCACCGCGGGACAAATCTTTGTATGATCTGCAAATATTTGTCTCGGATCTGGGTGTTTTCTATGTATAATTTATTAAGAATAATCACTACTATTATAAATGCGAAAGTTTGTGAGGATGGATGTTAGTTACTCTTTCATGCAAAAACTACTGAACAGATTTCGATGAACATAGGCTACTTTTTACACGGGTACCACGCGGGCGAAGCCGTGGGCAGAATCTAGTTATATTTATAAAAATGTAACTAAGTAGTATATCAGTCATGTAGTTCCCAAAATACAAGATCTGCTTAGTTTGGGGCTAGATGATTCTGTGTGAAAATGTCCAATCAAAAAAGATTTTTTATAAACCTCCTACGTGTTTGCTATCGACTATGGCAGCGCCCCCTAGTGACGTATGGCGATATAACCTATCAATTCTTAAAGACATTTATATCGATTGTAAAGAACCGCTTTGAAGTCCAATTAGCCGTTTCGGAGATAAAATAATAGATTAACAAACCACGTCATAAGGCATACGCATACGAACTCCTTACGTCTTATGTAATAAATGACGATATTTTTGAATAGCTATACTGAAACCTAATAGTCAAAATCAATAGGTTTTTCATTGAAATCACAAGGATCATTATAGGGAGGAAAACGAAATTATTTCTGAAAACCAGTTCTAAAAATGAATCGAAATTAAGTGACCATAGACAAGCAAATTTTTCATTAGATTAGAAAAAGAACAAAGAACTCGTCCTAAATAAAAAAAAATATTGTGCGCCAATTTTTGAGGATACTTAGGGGGTAGTCAGAGGCACGTTCAAATATTAAAATTTTTTGTTCTAGTGAAGTTCTCTCATGATGGTTTCCTTTACCGTTTTGAGCACGCTTATAATTTTTTCATATTTTTTCGAGTGGAAAAATTCATTGGCGCACGACGGAAGTAGAACCCACGACTTTCGGAAGTCGGGGTTCCGCCCACTAGGCCAACACGACGCTATTAATATTTTTTATATGTATTTTGATAGATTAGTTTCTGAACGAATTTAAACTCCTATTGTCATATAGTACCTATAAAATCTTGTTTTTCAACGTTCATGAACCAGATTATTTTGATTTTACAAATGGTAACATTGACGGGTGAATCTTTTGTCACATTTCACTATAATGGCTCAAAATGGGCCCGACCGTACCATTTGTAATACGTGTTACCCTAATTTAGACTCATGCTGGTACTTTAATGGTTTACCCTACCGTCTGACGTATAGGAGAGTGATGTTAATATCGCATTCTACCATGTGGTGATTTGAAGCTGATAATTGTCTATAAAAAGTTATCTGCTATGTTTAAAAACTAGCTCTATTACTCACTAAGTTTAGCAGGTCGATAACTCTAGCCCTGTCCTTTTCAAATACTAAACAAAGGATAGAGTCAGACACATTCATCAAGCTGATAAAGTTATGGAGTGATTATGAATAAAGTGAAAATTTCTTAGGACTACACTTAAGATTATTAGACTGTTGATTGACTGACTAAACATAGCTTAGTCTCTTAATAATATGTGTCATTTTAAATGCAATAGAAAGCAAAACACTGTTTACCTAAAGAACTGATTAAATTCTTGATAAATTATGGGCAGTGACGAACGTATTTAATAGATATTACTACGATTAGAACTATTAATTTTAGACACACTTTTACCGAAAATATTATACGTTTTACAAAATTCATTTTTAAAAATGAATATATAATCCAATCAGAATCACCCTAAAACCCCGATAAACTATAGAAATTGTGATAAAATATTAATAAAATAAAAACATGGCGTCACTTAACGAAATTACTGCAATAATAATTTATCAAAGCGCCGCTGAGCCAATAAAAATGATAATTATCAATTAGGATAACAGGATTGCGACGACATTTGGCCGTGTTTGGTTTAGCGATAACCGCGTCGAGTGTAACAGGACGCATCTGTCAGTTTTTGGCGGGAAAGACCTGTCAACTTGCGCGACAATCCCATAGATATATTAATACGGACAATGTTTCTATATTTTTTGACGAGTAGCAAACCAGCAGTAGCGAGCAAACATTTCACATTTGAAAAAAGAACATTGCTTGACCGCACATTGAAAACACTTGGCTCTCATTTTCAAGTTTTAGAAGTTGTGATTATTGTTGAATAGAAAGAGCCTCTCTTGCGGAGTGCCATGATAAACTATCTGTTAGGAAACCTACCTACCTACCGCTGACTAGTAACTACCTGAATACCTGTTATAGAGGTAGTGCAAAGATGATATCTTCTTTTCATTTTGCAAAATAAAAATAATATTTTCAAAATTTCATTTATTCATGCTTAATGTCCTACATACAATGGTTAGTGTAGCTCCAAGTAGGTTAGGTCTAGTGTAGCTCCAAGTAGGTTGGTAGGTACATCGGCTATGTCAGGGCGTTACAGGTAGGTATTATTTTAAATATTTTCTTTCTTTCTATCTTGGGCTACCTCTATATAAAGACTATGGAGAGTCTTTGTATATTTAAGTTGTCATCGGTCTATCGGTTTAGAGTTACCTAATATAGGTTACGCGTAGGTTTTTGTAGATACTGTAAAATAGTTAGTGGTGACATGGTGCTTTTTAAAATTGGAATTCAAAACCCATTGATAGTTACCTACCGTGAGGCAAACGCCATCCCATTCAGCCATCACAAAGCATTTTAAAATATTTAAAAATACATTACAGACCCTACTTTTACCTTAAAGCAAACATAACTCCGTGCTCAAGGGTCGACAATAGTGAACGAAAAATCAATAAAAATAACAAACAAGAAAGCAAAAACCGTCCACGTCATTAAAAAAAATGTGTGCTGTACGTGACTTTTCCTTGGACTTTAGAGGTTTTAATGTGTGTAAATATGTTGGTAATAAACTTTTAACGATGCTTGTTTAAAATGGACTAATAAATTGGTGATTGGTTCTCGGAATCGTTCATTGATGAGGATCCATTCATTGAGTCATTGTTTGATTCTAATTCATTGAAAAACAGACGTACTACATATTATAGTGTCCATACAAAACACACGAAAGAAAAAACAAGAACTTGTCTATGGTCACCAAAACTTGAACAGATTCAAATATCGTACTGTTTTTCAGAACTTGAGCATTCTGAGTTAATTTGTAGTAAAAGCTTGCTTAGCTTCAGCATTCTAAATTCAAAATATCCGCGCTATTCTGAATACAAAATACCCTATCCCAACATTATATTCTTTCGAAATCTGTAATTCTTTTAATTCCCGAGAATCGATAAATCCCGGGTAAAAGATTAAAGAATGGTAATGCGATGCTTGTATTCCCCCCGCGACCGAGATAAATCTTTACCCGGGTAAATAGGTACCTACTTTAGGTAATGGAAGTTGCTCCACTTACTTCAGTTGTTTGATACTCGGTCTTGAAAAATCGGCGTAGTTTATTAGACAATTTCAAAAATATTTTAACGTTTGTAGCCATATATTAGAACATTATGCAGTTATTTTAAGATATTTATGTAGGTATGTACTTTGATGCTTTTATTGTGTTCAATAGCCGTCTAGTTTTCCAGATTGATGTTGGTATACATTGTTACGTACACTACCTACTTATATTAAGCAACGATGGAGACAAATAGCATCATCTGTACAAACCTTAGTGGTTTTTTTTGTGCTATTTATCATAATTATTTTAATTAAGTTTTAATTTCTTAAATAAAGAAAAACAACCAGAAATAGTTAGACTGTGCTAGCAATTAAGTGTTGAATTTTGAAAGCTTACTTACAATCACTGAAAATATCACCAACCATTTATTAGTAAAAGACGTAATATTATTTCAGTTGGTAATTTCTGTCTAAACCATTTTAGAAAATACAACACATTTTTTCTACTATTATTTGCAAGGGACATACTTTAGAACATATTTGTATATGATCTAGATTAACGGCGTGTTTTGATAAGTTTTGAAAACAGTTTTGTTTTTAACTGTTGAAATTGAAATGACACGTATCGGAATGAGTCAAATCTGTGTTTAAAGAACTATTTACAATTCTATATAAGTACCCAAGCCCAAGTACTTAGTCTATGGATGACCACTAGCTAGTCTATAGCCGTTATTACGAAGTTCTGTGATTTATTTTGTGTTATTATGTAAGTAGAGCAACCTGCGACTCCTCTGTAGCGTACCAATCTGTTAAGAGGAGCTCGCGATATAAATAACCCGCTGACGTTTACGGGATCCCGGGAAACTCTGGGAAAATAGGAAATCTACGAATACTTAAACTATTTTCGAAATTTCTAGAAGAATTTATCTGCCTTTTGCATTATACAGTCTACCGTATGCAATCTTAAAACGCATACCACATGAATTCTGTAGACAGAGTAGGTGCCAGCGGTGCGGGTTGGATTCCCGCTGTGGGACAAATGTTTGCATGTCCTGCAGATATTGTCCCGAGTCTGGGCTTTGTGTTACCCGTAGTTTCTGATATTCACAATACAGTGAATCCTAGTGTAAGATCAGGACTACGTAAGAAGAATGCGTTTTGTGCGCGACGCCATCCGCTTAAACGAGAGGTGCTAGAAACCAAACAACTTCTTTGAAAACAAGCATTGTTTTGAAACAATAATTTTGTCTTAATAATGGACTAGCTAGTGTCCACGGCTTCGCTCGCGTGGTACCCGGATAAAAAGTAGCCGATAAAAAGCAGCTTTCGTAAGAAACGTGTTCGCTCGACCATTTTCCATCGTTGCAGAAATGGTCTCCATCTCCACGAAAAGCCCTTAACGGTTTAATATGCTTATGTCCGCTCTGGAAGTCCATCCTCAATATTGGTGAAATATTTTTGAAATCAGATGAGTAGTTTCGGAAATTACCCTTACATACAAACTTACAAACTACCTTTTAATAATATTAGTATAGACTAGCCTCCGGCCTACGGAATTGGAAATAAAGTTCGATCTGATAGTTTCTAAAGTTGACATAACTTTTAAAATTAAGAATGAATGAATGAAAATACTTTATTGTACCTACACTTTATGATACAAACAAAATGAATAATAACACATTATGATAAAAGTACAATGGGCGGTCTTATCGCTTAAAAGCGATCTCTTCGACCTTTGGATGGAGAGGATTATATATGATTTTGAAGTGGCCGCGGGCGGTGTACTTTATAATTTGTGTAAACTACCTTAAATTATATTATGCACAAACATACCACAGCAAAATATAATAGATAATAACATATAGCTATTATATATATGTCTATATACATACATATATAATACTTGCCTATATAAATACTTATACATATGAACAATCGCAACTCAGCAAAACAGGATCAAGTGAAAACTACGACTTCTGGGATTGATAGAAAGTTTTAACGTGACTATCATGGTTATGAAGATATTTTTTACAAAAAACGGGATAAATAACTGTGCCAAAATATCGTGAAATATTTAAACTCACAATAAACATCCCTTACTATCGTAATATGACTCATCTTACAATTTCTTTATCCACAGGAGCTCCTCACGCCCTCCTCGGGAAGACGCGTCGCCCGCGCACCGCTTTCACGTCACAACAACTCCTGGAACTGGAGAAGCAGTTCCGCATGAACAAGTACCTCTCCAGACCGAAGAGATTCGAAGTGGCCACCAGTCTGATGCTTACTGAGACACAGGTAACAGACGATACTTCGAGAGACAGTTGAAATCCTACTAATATTATAAACGCGAAAGTTTGTGAAGATGGATGTTTGTTACTCTTTCAAGCAAAAACTACTGAACGGATTTTGATGAAACTTTACAGTAATATAGTTTATACACCAGATTAATACATAGGCTACTTTATATCCAGGCACCACGCGGGCGAAGCCGTGGGCAGAAGCTAGTAATGTCATAATAATATTATCGTTTTTTAATTTAACAAACTACACTCAAAATATAACACTATTTTCTAAATAAGTCTTAATTTTTCTTGCAACATTTTGTTATTTTATAAGTAAGTTATGAGTCAGTACCCACTTAAGTTATTTTATGTACTTACCTAGTTAAACATTGTATTATAGTACTTATGTACTACTAGAAGCTAAACCACACTTCTAAATAACACCGTAAAAGTACACTCAACTCAATAAATTACCGTCCCTCCCTGAAAACATCCTATTTGACAGTTGCGAAATGGCGGGAAAGCACCTGTCATGTTGAAGGATGCCCGGATTTGAGTGTAAAGAGGTTATAGGGGTCGGATGTGCCATAAATGTTATTGCTAGGGTGTGGGGATTAATCTTTAGTGTTTTCGGGGTGAGAGTCATAACTTCGGATTCTCAGTGATTTTACAACACTTTTATACATTTCTGAAGTGACTGAATTATGTTCAAATATCGCTATCCCAATTTGTACATAATTGGCATTTCAAAGTGTACATAACATTGTATTCTAGGTTTTATCCACTACGCATATAAATCAGAAAACGAACAACTCATGTATTGGTTAATATGGTAAAAGGGAGGACATTCAAAGAATTCCTTTAATTTCGTTTTGAATTCTCTTAGAGGAAGCCGTGTGATTTCTAATGGCAATATATTGTACATATTGACAATAAATATTATGCATTTATTGTACATAGAAGATAAGTAAAATTTCGCCCATTGTCCAACGTGTTTTCCATTGTCAATTGCAACGCCCCATGTGACAGTAAAACCTATCAAAAACTATTCTTGAAGGTCATACAAATCGATTGCAAAATACTGTATTCCAATCGGCAGACAAACATACACACATACAATCAAACAACAGTAAATGCATGATATACGAGATCCCTAGAGAGTAAATAGATTTATCGTAAGAAAATGCTTAGCCTATTTTTCTTTACTGACCCTAAGTACCTATCTATTTTCATTTGAATGTCCGTAGGTACATACAAAATCGATTTTGATGTTTATAATTATGCTATGGGGTTTTTATGACGAAAAAAGATCAGTAGTTCTTTGAGCACGTGTTAATGTGCATATATTTCATATAGTGCTTTTTTAATTTAAATCGCTCATCTATTTCATATAACAATGTAATTTACTTGTCTCCAGGTAAAAATATGGTTCCAAAATCGAAGAATGAAATGGAAACGCTCAAAAAAAGCGCAACATGACTCCAAAAAAGAACCTTCCCACTGCGAAGAGAAAAAAACAAAGGAACACCCCGTCGAAGAAAAGCCACTGGCGGGAGATATGACAGCTGTCAAACCGCAGCCATTGTTAGACAGAGAGCGGATCATCGCGTTGGAGCGAGAGAGAGCGGCGGCGGCAGCGAACTTTAATTCGAATTTGGAAAACAGACGTGGGATGTTGCAAGATGGCGGCCGGCCCATGGATATGTTTAGGCCGTACGTGGTATGAGAGTAAATTACTTTTTGTTTTATTAAAATTAATGATAGATTTTAAGAAAAAGAATCAGTTTTATTTTTATTGTTAACTGTTGTTCAAAAAATGGTATAAAATAGGTAGGTAGGTTACAATTTTATACAGTATGTCCATTTCGGTCTTTCTATTTGTTTTTGATTTGTCCCGTGTTATTTTATACCTAGTTCTTCAAATAATGGTACATTGGTAACTGATTACAGAAACTATTAAAACCGACGGAAGGCCGTCTCTCGAAGTTAACAAACGCATCGGATGACAATTAGTGCCTCAAAACCAAATTGTAAAATATCACAATACCTACATACAATACTGACAAGTAAAAGCTTTTTTCAATCTCCTATAATTTGAAGTTTATCGTTACTAATAATTATGATATTCTTCAATTTAAATTGAATTTGACGAACCTATATAAATCTATCTTAAACTGCGTCTAAGCGAATGCGACTCACAAACCCGAATTTTGTTTTTAATTTCAATATACATTATACAATGTAAATAATAGTGAAAGGTACTTTATATAGACTTATAAATATTCTAGTCAAAGAATTGTAAATAAACTTAGCTTTATATCTTGCCAACTAATTTAAAAACTTTAGTATAAGTTTGAAGACATCGTTAATTTTATATGAATTTTCGCAGTACTGGTACCATAACTTTTAAGTTGACTGTACCTAGTCAGTAACAATTATTAGTTATTACTTAATGTAAGTTATGTTTTATATTTAAGTAAGATTTAAAATTAATAGAAAAATGTTCCTGTAATTAACGTAACATTTAAATTCTTAAATAATAATATTTAAGTTACAGGAAGACATCTTTCCTATCAGTATTATTTTTGCATTTCTGTAAATATTATTAAAGTCATTAAGTACATTATAAGTTATTTTGTATTATTTATGAAACTACGAGGAAAATTAATTCCCGCCTGGACTATAGTCAAAAAAGCTAAAGTAGCGACTTAACCTCTGTTTCATAATCACTCGCTAACTTTAGCTAAAAGTTGCCAGCCTCTATCCTTTGTTTAGTGTTAGAAAAGGACAGGGCTAGATATATCGGCTTGCTAAGTTAGCGAATGATTATGAAATAGAGGGTTAAGCATAGGCACGTCTTAGTGTTTTTTTATAGAAACAATAAAGCATGAATTAGGCAGCTATGAAATTTTATTCATGCTATTTTTTTTTTGAAAGAACTCTTTTTTACAATAGCTATAAAGATTTCACCTAAACTAACAGTGGATTGATGCCAACCAGTAAAACGCCTGTTTGCAAGCTATGTCTAAAAGGTTTCTAAGAGATAAAAAATAATAAAAATCTGCAAGTTATCTTAGTCTTTGCCTACTCCTATTTCAGACAGGAGTAAGTGTTTTAAGGTAGTACTTACTCAGGGACCTCTACTTAGTTTTGTAATATAATTTGTAAACATTATGTCTCACACCTACATTTGTTATCATTTTTAAATAACTTTTGAATTTAAATTTAAAAGCGTATACTTATTTTCGAAGAAACTACCTTCAAAGGTTTTACTTAACCAAATACGATAGTATCGTAAGTTATAAAACAGATGTTTGTATAGATGTAACTTAAATTGTACATATTAAGCATTGTATTTGGGACCTAATTTATTAGTTTATTTAAAATGATAGTTTTTTTTAAGTCCCACCAATGTACATTATAATATAACGTAAACTAGCCATAGATAAGTTATTTTCAGTTCTTAATAATGTGCAAATATAAATTATACCTACTAATAAAATTTAGTTAATAAAGTTTTAAAGTTTTTTTTTCCATATGAATTCTCCCTAGTTAAAAGTTCGAACGATCTCAAGTTTTGTTCATCGTAGCACTCTTTGGGAGAGGCTTATGTCCAGCCTTCTGTACGCTGTTGATGATAATGATGAGCGTAATTTTGGAACTAAGTCACAAAGACGCATGAAAACTAGACCTTACTTTTAAAACAGTCCTATTTTCGATGCTGACTGTACAAAGATACCCAAGCTCACATAATGCGATTATTTGCGAAGGATCTCAAGTAGCTAGTATTAGTTAGCAGGTTCGAATCCCATAATGGTAAGAGACCCTCTAAGACCCGACTTATAACTTGGCGTTACCAATAAATTTATTGTATTGTATTGTATTGTATTAAGCTAGAAACTACACGACATACACAAGACACCTACTACCTACAAAAAAAACGGCTATGTTACCTATCTTGGTCGTAGTATCATTGCATAAAGATTGAATCAAAGTACTATTGTCATCCCTTATTACTTTAACTGAAAGAAATCGCTTTTAGCGATAAATATTTCACCTAGAACTGAGATAAGGTAATATCTCCATTAATCTCGCAATCGGGTAAAAGCTAATACAGACAATTTTCAGATCTCATTGGTAACGTATCGAAACTGCAGTAAGTTAGGGCGGTATGTAGGGGTTCCATGAACTCGAGAAATACAGGACAAGAAACTCGTTCGTTGACAACCCAACAAACACTACCTTAAAATTGTCTATGGTTAGGTACTTACTTATTTAGGTCACCTTCGTTTTCTTTGAATTTATGTACCTACTTTTTATTATGTTCCAATAAACAATTTTTGAATTTATTTATCCAAAACAGCCTTGTCACTAACATCGCGTATAATGTACTTCACTAAATAGGTACATACGATCGTGCTTCGGAATAAACAGTGATTGATTTTGCAACTCCCGGCCTTTCAATCCACATCAAATTCAAACAAGAACTAAAAGTACACAGTAGGTATGAGTCAGAAGACGACCGCAGACCGCGAATGGTAACGAAAATGAACTGACAATTTCCATAGAAACCCACTTATGGAAGGTTAGCACGTAACAATATTATAAGAAGATATCAAACATCAGGATCAGATCAATTCAGGAGCCTCTACTCCCTTCATTAAAAACTATTTGTTTGCCGACACACCACTGATTAAATGGCGTTTGTGTCGATGAAACTGCGCGTTACAGTGATACAAACGCATAACTGACATCATGGAAACTGTGCAAAGGTGCAAAAGTTACGAGTGTATCGCGTTTGCAGTGCGTTCTACTTGCGTCAAACGAGTGTGTGCATGTAGAACGTGCTTTAAAAATACGCCGCGAGCTTAGGCTCTGAACGTATGATTCAAAACACGAGCGCAAATACAAAAAAATATATATTAGTAGCTTAGATTCTGGAGAATAAAATTAGAATAAAATTCTATGGTATATTTTTTATATAGGCTAGCCTATGTAAAAACGTATTATACGAAACGAAACAAATCTTTATAATACACAAACATCACTGAGTCATACTTAAAAAGTATCATTAACTTTAGAACTCATCTTCATACGAGAAGAACTCATCTTTATTATTTGATCTGCTGGGAAATGATCTGCTAAGTTTAATAACACAGCTGCAGGCGCCAGAATGTAACAGTTGCTAAGTCATGCTACGACCGTAGCTGTAGACGGTCCACTATTTCCCGGTGTCATGGTCACCCTACATCTCAAGTCATAGATTGTTGTGGAAAACACTCATTCCATATTCCGAGTCCGTCTGTTAGAGCGAGAGTGGGATATTTCTTCTCTTTCTTCGCGACTTTTGACGCCGTCGTATCTATAGACGGGAATTTTAATGTATTCTTTTTTTAAACAAGTCATAATCAAGAAGTCAGTCAGTCATGGAATTTGCGGGAAAAAGTTTACATAAATATGTGATCGAAGTTTTATATTTTAAAGCAGACTGGGCTAGTTTCTTGAAGTTAGATATAGCACAATACAGTGTGTAACTAAATTCCTGTCCAATCCCATTAATGTATTTCAAAACGAATAAGTAAACAAAAAAGAAACACGCTTTCTACTGAAAACCCCATGATGGTCAGATCCATATTCTAGTAATATTATAAATGTTAATGAATATTAGATGTATTTTTTAATCGAATTCAAAAAAAGGAGGAGGTTATCAATTAAGTTTGTTACTTGATATCTTCACCAATTGTTAACTGATTTTCATGATTCTTTTGTTGAATTATTCCCATTTGTTGTATAGAGAATGATCCCATAAAAGTTTTATTGCTACTTTTCCACTAAAACTCAAAAACCAACATCATCTTACATTTTTTTGAGGGCTGTATTACTTTTGTTTTGTTAAGAGTGTCATCCATAGCGAGCAAAGTAACGTAAGCACGCGAGGAAGATGTTTTTTTTTACATTTATCTATTTATTATTTGTACCTATGTTATGACGAGACAAAGAGGCATATGGCTCCCCTGATGAAAAAGCGCTTATCGTCGCCTTTTGACATCTACAACATTTAGGGCATTGCCGATACGATGCCTACTCCGCAGGACTCTTTTGTTTTTTTTTTTAACTGGGTAATGTTATAATTTAGCGGAAACACCTCATGTATGCATGTTAGTGGGTAATAACATTGTAACGGCTTGGCTATTAAATTAATTGCATCAGGTTCATGACTTATAATATAAATAACACATAAGATATTTTCTACAACGCTAGCGAAGCTGTGGGCTCAGGCTAGTAATATTAAAAACTAGCTTCTGCCCACGGCTTCGCCTGTGTGGTACTCGGATAAAAAGTAGCCTATGGGTTATTCTGATGTATAAGCTATATTACTGTAAAGTTTCATTAAAATCCGTTCAGTAGTATTTGCGTGAAAGAGTAACAAACATCCATCCTCACAAACTTTCGCGTTTATAATATTGGTAGGATAGGATAGGATGTCAAAGATTGGATAATTAGATGTCTGCGGCTAATAAACTCCGTAACGGCTGGAACGATCTGAATGAAATTTAAACAGGTTAGGTCATGACTTAGAATAATAATAATAATGCTGGACATGTTTCACACAGCATCATCTAGCCCCAAACTAAGCAGAGCTTGTATTATGGGAACTACATGACTGAAATACTTTTTTGTATTATACAAAAAACCACATAAGTAACTTGTTACAACGTTAGCGAAGCCGTGGACAAAAGCTAGTGTTTAAAAAGTAGAACTGACGAAACAAGAGTTTCCTCTATAGATAGGACACGGGGCGGGGCGCCGAGTGATTGATATCTTTTGTTTAAACAACTTTAGCGGAGCGAGACTTGTCCGTAACGAGGCATTATATCGACATTGTCGATGCTAGAGTTGGGCTTAAAACGTATCGATATAGAGTCGTTAAGTTTTAGGCCCAACTTTAGCATCGACAAGTAGATACGTATCTAGTTACCACAGGTCCCGTTAATATTAAGAGTTTTTACTTGAAAAGATTTTAAAACAGTTGTTTAGCCCACCAGTTTAGCTAACCAGTGTTTTATTTTCTGTTGTTGAATTTGTAATTACTCCTATTGAAAAGAGACAGAACCGTGACAAACTAACCAATAATTTAAAAATCTTTATAAATTGAATACATACCTCATTAACCAATTGGCATTGAATTTTCACGTACCGCCCTATCGGTGAATGCACCGATTAAGTTTCGACTCATTCCGAGAGTCTTCATCAGGGTAGTGATCGCGACGCTTTCCCTCCGCGTCGTGTCGTGCACTGTCATCACTGATAGTGTGGTATGTGAAAATTCCCGTTTTTACAATATTAATAGCCAAAAAAAATGTCCAAAGTAAGAATAGGCCGAAAAAAGTTAGGTTGAAAAATTACCACTCTCACATTTTGGATGGTTTGGCTAAGCTTAACAGAATGAGAGCCCTTGATATTATTTAAGATAATTAGTTACTTCTGGTATTAATTCTCATTCAAACATGCTTACATCCAACCTTCGAAAACCTGAGAAATATTAATAGATGGGTAAATAGAAAATTCTTTATTGCACAAAATAGTAGTATATAAGCGAACTAAATGCTAAAAAGCATCCTCTTCCTTTGTGTATTGTGGAAAAATATATGTTGGTAGTGCACAGAATTGTTAAAATAAAATATACTAATATGTAGTGATCATGTAACACAAATGTTAATTAATTATAATACTTATTACTATATTTTGTACTTTAACTTTAAAGGTTTCATACACCAATAACATTAATTAAAGATAGGTCGTAACAATAAAATGTCAAAAATAATAAAAACCTAATTTATAGACAAAATACATCATTAGGTAAATTAAAAAGTCGAAAGAGAAATATTTATTGAGTAAGATGTCAAAAATAATATTAATTAATAATTATTAATAATGCTTGACTTTTTTCAAACATCATCTAGCTCTAAAGTGAATTAATAATACGAATAATATTGTATTTTTGACGACCTCTGTGACGCAGTGGGCGAAGGCCCGCCTGAGACGCAGAAGCTGGCGGGTTCGATTCCCGCTGCGGGGAAAATGTTTGTATGTTCTGCAAATATTTGTCTATGGTCCGGGTGTTTTTTATGTATGTATTTATAATATAAGTAGTTTATCAGTCATGTAGTTCCCATAACAAAAGCTCTGCTTATTTTGGGGCTAGATGCTGTGTGAAAATGTCCAGCATTATTAATATTATTACTTTTTACAATTAATTAGTAGAAACTTCATTGGATTATGTAAGTACCTATTATTATTTCAAGTGTCATTGTTCTGGTTTTTTTTTCAAATAAATAAATTAACTTGCTCATTCTGAAAGCTATACCTGTGACTTTAGTATTTCCATGGATAACTACGTTCCGGATTTTATTTCGTAGTGAACGTGTTTTCTCGTACTTACGAGATCGAATTATGTTTAGTTCGTAACTGGTTACCAAGCTCCGGTTTCGTAGACGGCCGAAGCGGAAATTCCGAGCAAAACTCCATAGCCCGTATGATGGTGATGTTAATTCACAAAAATAACTCTCCATGGAACTAGGAACATTACCAAGTATGTAACTCTTCAATTCTAAAAAACACAATTCTCAGTTTTCGGTTCGAAGTTTGCTGACATAAAAATATTTAAACAGTATTTTTTTAAGCTTAACCTTCGCGCGACACTCTATTTATCAATCTGTAGGGTAGGTAGCCCAACCGGCTTTTCCTATCAAACAGTCGGCAGCCTGAAAACTGAAGCGCGCCGTGTAAATAGTATCTCTACCTCAAACAGAATACAAATCGAGAGAATATCAATATTTGATATTTGGTTTTGTAACGAAACCCGCCCGGCGGCGGCGGCCATGTTGCTTGCCGCGCTTTTCGACAGTTGACATTTCACCGATTTTCTTGAGTTTTTTTCAGTATCGCATATTCAGTGCATTCTACTGAAGATTCAGAAATAATATGTTATAAATAATTTGAGTTTTGGCAAGTTACGACAGATAAGTAGCAAGGTGAAGTGATGCACAAAGCCCTTTCACCGCACCGGTTCTTTCAACATAGTCAAAAGGCCCTATTTAAAACCAACGCTTCTCGCTCAAGCTAATTACTGATAGAAGTGAGAAAAAAACAAATAATAATTGTTCTCTTTTCTTTTAATGCGATGCGCTTACAAAAAGAAACACAAAATAATAATTCAAACTAGCCTCTGCCCATGGTTTCACACTCTTAGTACCCGGATAAAAAATAGCCTATGTGGTATATTAAGTCACGAATTATAACTGTTCTTAATATCACCAAAATCGGTCGAGCTGATATGGAGATTATTAGCAACGAACATTTAAAAATCCAAGCAACAAAATTTTTACATTGATAATATTAGTAAAATATAAACACAAACTACTAGGATGTTAACAATGTGAAAGTAGGATGAAATAGTTTAACGGTTCAAAACCAAACAGTAAAATTTGAAAATCGAATGGAATACTCCCAAAACAACGCAACAATTCAATTTTTAAATTCCGTTGTAGCACGTCCGAGCTGGGAAGGCGGGAAGACGCCGCCGTTGATTGGTGCAAATCGAGTTTGGAATCAAGAACGCGGGGGCGGGTGTGTCGCGATCGCTCGCTGATTGCCAGTTTGCGGCGCGACAGTTGCATTGTGGATAAGCCTTCTGCACAAAACAAAAGACATACGGTCTGTCTGATAAATTATGTTCATAAGTGATGTCTAGATGTCCTACGTATCCAATATAATAATACTTTCAGGATACTGTTGAGGCTGCCGCGTTTTTGTAGTGCCTCAGAGATGTTCGCACAGACTAGGACGGATGGTTTTCATGCCATCATCCGTAAAAAGACAGCATCTCTGATGAGTAGAGTTCGTAGCAGCCACAACAGTATCCTGAAAACAGTTGCGGAGAGGTGTACCTCTCCTATTTGGAGACATTTTGTGCGGAGGGTGGTCAATCAGTGAAATCAATATGATTGCATTGTTTGATCATCTCCCGTCACGGAATGTCTTTATGTACATATTTATCATAGCAGAAATGACTAACAAATAGTCTTAAGTATCTACTAACAAAATGGATTGTGTTGTCTGATAAATAAACTTTGATAAATACTTATATTAGACATGATGTCTTGATAATATCGAGAGGAAATTTTTATTGTAGCATAAATATATTTTATCCTTAAAGTGTTTATCCTAACATTATCTTGATACTAAGAGTAGGCAGGACCCTACTTTATCGATGCATTAGCATGATAGCAATCACAGAAATGGCCGTCTGTCATTGACATTGTTTTTACCTACTACGTTTTAGAACTTGTTTGTTGTATGTCAGCAGAAGTGCAAGCGATTGAAGCTATCAAAGCAATCGAGGCATTAGAAAACCGACCACCGAACAACAGGAAGGTATACAAACAAAGCTCGGACCCATTTTTATTGAGATGAAGATTATCGCCGGCGGCGGCGCGGCGGAAATCAGAAATGTTTTTATGAGACAGACCGATAAAGAAATACCTAATAATAGGCCATCGCCCACTGCGCCGCAAGTATATTTAAGTAAAGTTACATATATACCTACGTGCAAGTACTTTTTACTTATTTTTGTCTATTAAACTTTTCAACTATGAAACATCTTTATTTACTAAAATCCAAATTAACCTAATTGATAATGTGCCTATGTAGTATGGCTATTCAAAGTGAGGTAGTTTTTCAGTTACGAGAAACATAATGAGAAAAATGTGTAAATAACTGAACATAAAAGATTCGCGATGCGAAAAAAAATGACAAAGTCAACTCATTGCTGTCAAAAAATAAGGGTAAATGTGACGAGTATCTAAAACCGGTAGATTCCGAAAAAAATATAATAATAATGTTTGATTATGCAACACTACCCGGTAGAGTGTACCTACTCTACCCACGTAGATTACGCGTTAGCTAATCAACACCTAATATTTTTTATTCCTAATATTTAGCGTTTTTTTATGAGACAGACCCATACTAGATGGTATAAGCGGTCACCGACGCCTTTTGATCTGCAACACCAAGGTATTGGATTACTTATTGCGCTTATTACAAAAATAAAATGAAAAGTCTAAAAGTTGCCTGCAGGGTAAAAACCCCAATACATTATACAATCTACCGAACGCAATCTGAAAACTCATGTGACCAATATCATAATGGGAAAGGTAGATCATACACCAATTAGAGATGCAGAATGTTCCATCACCCACCTTTGCGATAAATAGCATGCTGAAAGTATAGGTTACATAATAGGTACCTACTGAGAAAGTTTTGTTGAATAAAAAGTTGAAATTCTTTAAGAAATGGCACATGCCTTTTCTACTTTGTCTCCACGGCAGGAAACGCATTTTCAGGAGTGTTGAAAATGTTAATAGGTCTGCGACCACTTGCCATCAAGACATAAGAGGCTTTTGCAAAAGTACACCCCGCCATCTTTGATTGAATAATAAACCAGATTTTTAAGTAACATCAAACTGACATACGTAATACTTGTTCACCATCTTTAATTTCAAACTGGCGATTGTGTTAAAAAAAACTTCCTGTTTTCAGGAGATAACAAGAAGTTTTTTCCCCGTCGCGTCTTATCCATTCTATGACCGCGCGCTCCCCGGCGGATCGTCACGGCGCCGTTGACGAGGGCGGACACCGCATTGTGCTACTCAACCAACAATTTACTCGCACCAGTGGCTCGCATTCACACTGTCACCAATTCACAATGTAAATGGTAGAATGTGCAGACGATCTTTGCCTTTGTTATTTATTGAAATTATAATGAAATGAATGTCGCTTTCAATTTCTAGCGCAGCAGTCCAAAATCATTGCTCTCGATTGTTATAACGTAGACTCTCTTTCTTCGTGGCACTCTAAGATATAGAAAAAATGGCTCTTCTATTAGGTACCTATAGTTCTTAGATAGAAATACTATTTGTTGTTTAAGCGGGTATTAAAAAAAATATCTAGCACCCAAGAAGAAATAACTAGTAATTCGCGACAATTTTTTTTTTTAAACTAAGATTTAAAAAAATCGTTCAAAATCCTCCTACCGTTTAAGCTCATAATGTGAAGGATTAGGTTTGTAAATTAAATTAAAATACGATTTCGTTTGTAAACACCCACTTATCTACCAAGTTTCATCAAGATTGAATAATCGGTTCGTCAGTTACTTATCGCTGGAAAACAAACATTAATACAAACGCCGCGCCGGATTGTCCAAGTGAACTGTGGTGGTCTCAGAGATCTTCGCTCGCTCAATCAAAAAGGTATGACAACAGACGGATTTTTATACAGACTATAAAAATAAATCCAGACGTTTCGGTATAAAACGCAACCTTATCAATATTAAACATCGTCAATCTATAACAAAACAAAAGCCTACAACTATTAATGTTAAGGCCATTTCACCGTAAAAAGGGAATCATCGAATTAAATCACCACTAACGCCATCTAGTGAAACTCATGAATACTACATGACTGCGCGACGTATAGATGGCGTAGCAGATTTACCGCCATTTTCAGGGCTGGAACATGAAAAAGACGGATAAATTGGAGTCGCCAATGTCCGGAAAGATGGGCATTTATTTATAGAAATCACAAAAGGATCATTATACGAGACGTCGACGTATAAATAGTTAATTAAGATTTTGTTTAAAGTAATAATGAATCCCAGATAACTGCTGAACGTAGATTCGGAGGAGAATGCCACGGCAAACGCTCTAGATCTTCCTCCAATTCATCCAACCTCTGTGGTGCAGTGTGGGCGAAGGCCCTCCTGAGACGCAGAAGGTTGCGGGTTCGATTCCCGCTGCGGGACAAATGTTTGTATGATCTGAAAATATTTGTCTCGGGTCGGGATGTTTTCTGTGTATAATAATTATGTATGTATTTACAAAAAAAAGTATATAAGTAGTATATCAGTCATGTAGTTCCCATAGTACAAGCTTTGCTTAGTTTGGGGCTAGATGATGCTGTGTGAAAAATGTCCAGCATTATTATTAGGTATTATTATTATCCACTGCGATTTATATTTGCCATCCGTCCACCGCAGACTAGCTGTATAAAAAAATATTCCCTTTCAAACTTATACTTTGAAAGGGAATCACGTTGGGAATGGCGGTTGGCGTTCCACTATTCTTACTAAATTTTATTGTGCATACCTACCTACATAACTTATTATATCGATATATTAATTATAACTTTTGTAACTGGAACAGATTATTTCCATTTTAAAACAGACTAAGATTAAATACAATTTTTATTAATAAAACAACTAACTATCTACAAGTAGGTATATACAAGAAAGATTCTCGAATGGGGACCACTGGACAACACAGTGTGGGAAGGCCTCCTAAGACATTATTAAGGTTACGGGAAGTCAGTGGAGGGAGAAGACCCAAAACCGGCACTCTTTGGAAAAGCTATCCTCTCGTGAACTACTACGGCTGTTGATGATGATCAGATTTTGCTAAAAAATTTTGAACCTAACCAGAACACATCGAGCACATTCGAGGCCGGAAAAAGAGGCCCATAGTCGACCAACTACATCCCTAGTCACATTTATTGTTACGACCTCTTTGTAAGATCTCTAGCTTTTAGCTAAATTAGAATCATCACTTAGCGATAACGTATAGCTGTTTGTATTTATGTAACCACGGGGAAATGGCTCTACTTGGATAGTTTTAGTCTTGTATTATAGGATTTAGCTGGACGAGCGATTGGATTTATAAAAAAAATACGTTCACAGCTGTACCTATTCGTATTTTTTTAAAACGGTAAACGCGAGAACCGTAAAATCGTATAATTACGGCAGTGTGTCTGAAGATGTCCATCCTCAGATACAAACTCAGTGAGTAGATCTTTGAGGATACTAAATAGTAGGTAATCAGAGACACGTCCAAACATTAAGCACATGCGCGCGTTTTGCAAATAGATAGCATTCCATGTGAATGGTTGCAAATCCCATCGCCGCTTATTGGAACACTAACTGATGGCACGTGCATATTTTTTTTTGTTTTAAGACACAACAATTGTAGCGACATCTCTCGCCATATGATTGAGTTAAGTTACATCAACGAAGAGCTTCCACAGTTAATACACCGATGGCCATTGCATGGAAGTGTCTACATCGCGCAAGCGAAGTTTTCATGCAACTAAAACCTAATTAATACCTCCGACAGATAATATTTGTCGTTCCTCGGACCCCGAGCAAGTGGATCAGGTGGAACAGCTCGGTGGAAGATCATCCCCTTTACGAATGGAGGACCAAACATATTCGCCTTACATGTTTCCTCACGATATTTTCTTTCGTCACCGTTTTTAGCATGACTTGTGTTAGTTCGCACTTACATTTCGGGTGTGGGTATGGAAACCCATTAGTGAACGACCCGCCGGGTTCGAACTCACGACCTCCGGATTGTAAGTGGGGATACCGTAGGCTAGGCCAACACGGCTCTTGAAAGATATTCGCCTTACATGTTTCCTCACGATATTTTCTTTCGTCACCGTTTTTAGCATGACTTGTGTTAGTTCGCACTTACATTTCGGGTGTGGGTATGGAAACCCATTAGTGAACGACCCGCCGGGTTCGAACTCACGACCTCCGGATTGTAAGTGGGGATACCGTAGGCTAGGCCAACACGGCTCTTGAAAGATCAACCAACATACCTCACTTTTGTATTTATTTTAACAAGTAATTTTAGCTGTATTTATATTGCAGAATACTTAAAAAATCAAGAAACTACTATAAAATTTTTGGCCCAAACAATAACTATCTTAGACTAATGTGGGCTAATGCTAAGCGATGCTCCATGAATCGGAAAATTGTAACGGTTCGAATAGCATAATAACTTTTTAGTACATAAGTATCTTCTTATCGATTAATCCATCAAAATTATGATCTCATTAATAGCGCAACTCCATAGCCCATCTTTCGGCAATCACTATAAATGGCTGCCCATAACTTCATAAAATAAATGGGCAATAATATTTTAATAGAGCTATCAAAGGTAAGGAGGTCTCTAACCTTCCCTCATGTATTGTAGACTTCATCGATTCAATCTAAGGCAACTCTCTACATGCCAATCTTTTTTTTAATTAGATGGTTTATCCATTCCTAATCCTTCTGCTATTATAAACGAGAAAGTTTGTGAGGATGGATGTTACTCTTTCACGCAAAAACTACTGAACGGATTTTGATGAAAGTTTACAGTAATATAGCTTATACATCAGAATAACACATACGCTACTTTTTATCCGGGTACCACGCGGGCGAAGCCGTGGGCAGAGCTAGTATTATAAATGTCTGTACCTTTTACGCTTTCACGCCTAAGCCGCTGAACTATTTTTTATGAATTTTGGTGTAGAGATATATGGGACTTGGAGAAGGATATAAGCTACTTTTTGTTGCGATAATAAAACTTGACGGGGGTGGAATAGATGATTAAATTTTGTATGGTGAACCAATTATTTCTCATGTAAGAGAGATATATAAATTCATCATATCTATACCTCGTGTGTTCATAAGTCTTGAGACACAGTAAAACTAAAATATTTTTGGAGCTAAGTTGAGTATTTATTTATTGGATATTAAAATTAAAACTACTGACATCTAGATCTGTATTTAAAAATAAATCATTCAAAATGGCCGCCTTTGCATTCAATGCAGGCCTTCAAACGCGTGCGCCATTCATCTATGGCGGCACGAATCTTTTCAATGGGAATCCGTTTCGATTCTTTAATAAGGGCTCGCTTGAGAGAATCCAGGTTTGGGTGAGACTTTCTGCATGCCCTCAGCTCCAATTCCGTCCATAAAGAATAATCCAAAGGATTCAAGTCAGGGCTTGACGAGGGCCAATCTTCGCTCCGAATGAAGCCTGGCAAATTGGCCTCCAGCCAACGTTGGGTAGTCTTAGCTTTATGGGAGGGAGCAGAGTCCTGTTGGAAAACCCAGTATTTTCCAGCGAATAGCGTATCATTTAATGGTTTAACCACCGCTTCCAATATGTCGGTTTGGTAATTTTGTGCCTTCACCTTGACGCCTTGCTGGCAAAAATGAAGCGAAGTGACCCCCTCGTAGGAAACACCCCACCAAACCATCACACTTGCTGGATGATGAGTGCGCTGGACATTGCGTACAGATGGCTGGACGTCCTTTGAACTTCTGGCGTAAACCTTATTGTTCTGCCGGTTAAACTTTTCTTCCACCGTGAAGATCTTTTCATCGGTAAACAGGATATTTTTTGGATCGTGTCTCTTCAATAGGTTCCGACATCGTTCCAGTCGCAATTTACGAAGACGCTCGTTTAAATAATGCACTTTCCTTCGACTGTAGGCCTTTAGTTTAAGATCATATTTAAGTATCCTGTTCACCGATATTCGCGAAATGTTGGTCTGCAGAGCTAATTTTTTTTGAGTCCGGCAAGGGTTGCGACGAATTCGCTCTCTGATTACTTTGATGTTGGCGGGCGTCCTTACAGACCGCGGGCGGCCACATCTTCCACGGTCTTCTAAAGAGCCGGTCTCCTTGTACCTCTTTATGGTATAATACACAAAGTTCCGACTACATCCCAAACTTTGGATTTCACTAAAAACTTGCATTGGTTTTTTTCCTGCTTGAAACAGTGAAATTACAGTCGCACGCAAATCTTTTGTTGGCGCCATTTTCACGGAGAATGAAACAAATATTCAAATGTATATTTTTTCTGATTCAAAACATTCGAAATTTAAAATTTTAAAAGTTTAAAAAAGGTTGCATGAATTACTTTCTTTTTAAATTAATTAAATAAGTTCGTCTCAAAACTTATGAACACACGAGGTAGGTACCTACTTTTGGTAAGAAATTAAGAATGTTTCTGTGTTTTTGACCAATCAAGGTAAAATTAGGTGATGCTATTTTTTTTAACTAGGTATTTTTATCTAAGTAGTTTCGACAACCTCTGTGGCGCAGGGGCGAAGGTCCACCTGAGACGCAGAAGGTTGCGGGTTCGATTCCCGCTGCGAGACAAATGTTTGTATGATCTGCATTTATTTGTCTCGGGTCTGGGTGTTTTCTATGTATAATATGTATGTATATACAAAAAAATATATATAAGTAGTATATCAGTCATGTAGTTCCCATAACACAAGCTCTGCTTACTTTGGGGCTAGATGATGCTGTGTGAAAAATGACCAAATGTCCAGTTTAAAAAAAAATTGTGATAGAGTAAAGATACATAGGTACGTATGTATCTTATGTGTCTTTACTTTATCTATATTAACCGCTCATAGATTTTGCTAGAGAGAAAGTTTGCATAATATAGTGTAGAAATAGGTATTAAGTAGATACATTGGCGATGCGAGTGCCTTGATGAGGGAAGGTGGGGAGCGGGGATCGAGGGGCGAAAGGCACTCATAATATAATCTAGGTACCTTCGTCAGCGCGGACGAAGTCGCGGATGGAAAGCTAGTAAATTCATAAAACTACCTATATACGAACTATTTTAATGTGGGTTCTGAACTGTTCCGAATTTCAGTCTGTACTTCCTAGGTACGCCATCTATGATCCAACTGAGAAAATAATCTCTTATCAGTGACATCTGCCGTTGAGTAGCGATATATTATAACATCGAATGTCGAAAACAACGAATGTTGTTGAATGTTTCCGCTGTCAGAAAAAAGATGTCGCTTTTGATGATGGCCAAATATTATTCGACTAAATTAAGAAAATGTGGGTTTCGCCATGAATTCAATGAACAAATCCGAATATTAAACTTGGTCGTTTGTTTTTATTTAGTTTTGATTCGAATTGTGATGGGTGATGTCATGTAGTTCTCGTAATTTTTGTTTATTATTTTATAAACAGTTTTTACAATAGAAATCATGTAATAAAGTGCTAGAACTTACTTGTTGTGTGATTTATAGTGTAATTAGATGTTAAAATGAAGGTGATCGAGGCTAAAATAGTAGTTTTAGGGTCACAAGGTAAGAAATAACTTTTGAATGATTTCATAGGTTTGGTACTTACCAAAACTTGTTTTAATTACATAAAGTTAGCCCGGTAAGGAAACTGGTTCTATTATTTAATCGGTTAAATAGAATTTGCCGGTTTATAATCATCAATATCAGTTTTTATTGTAAGTAGAAAAGCTACGTATTTTGATTACATTGTGATCAAATGAAAGTTATCAGTCCTGTTAATAATCAACACAATAATTTACAATTAGATTAAGATAAGTAGCCGATACTCTATTTACCTATTGACTTTCGTCATCCATCCATCATAGTCACCACCACCACCACCACCTCATCTCCGACAAACTCCAATTCTACGGAATAAGGGGCCCGACTCTATCCTTGCTAAACTCCTTCATGTCCAACCGCACACAGACCGTAGTAGGTGATCATGGGCGATTGAAGTCAGCAGAATTGAATAACACCATGGGAGTACCGCAAGGCTCATGCCTCTCTAACACGTTGTTCAGTCTTTTGCTGAATGACCTCCCTAAAGCCGTCAACAAGGCGCAGGCCTATATGTACGCCGATGACGTAGCCGTCATTGTGGCCGCGCCGAACGCGCCCGAACTTGAGGTAAGGCTGAACAACATAGTGCAGAGCCTCGAGCGGTGGTTCCGTTCGAATGGCCTAGCGTTGAACAGAGATAAAACCTGCTACATGACATTCCGTCTGAATGGCACACCCAGGCCACTGTTCACAGTGACTGCTGGAAACACCACCCTACAGATGGTCGAATTCACAAAACTACTAGGATTCCAAATCGATAGCGGTCTCACATGGGAAAACCACATAGAAGAGCTCTGCTCTAGACTAGGCCGCACATGCTTCGGACTGCGCCGCCTCGCCGCGACCGCCCACCGCAACGTGGTGCTGGCGTGCTACCACGCGACGGTACACAGCACCATCACTTACGGTGTGGAGCTTTGGGCGCGCGCTGCTGACGTAGACCGAGTTTTCGTCATGCAGAAGCGCGCAGTGCGTGCCATCGTCGGAGTGCCAGACGACGTGTCGTGCCGTGAATATTTTAAGGAATTAGGGATAATGACGCTCGCTTGCGAACTTATCCACCAGGTGGCAATGTTCACCCACAAAAACATCGATGGTTTCAAACGCAGAGGCTTAAATACCACCCGAGCCCTCCGCAGCAATAAGCAAGCCCACCTTTTAGTCGCACCCACTCATAAACTGTGCAAATCGGAGAGTTCCGTGTACGTCATGGGTCCCTCTGTATACAACAGGCTGCCGGGCAAAATCCGAGGGGATGCAACCTCCACGACGGCCTTCAAATCGAGGCTACGCAAATGGCTCCTGGAAAAGTCGTTCTACTCGATTAACGAGTTCTACGAACAGCCAATTTGTGAATAGTGTTGAAATGTATAATGAAATTATTAATTTATTTATATTATTCTAAAAATAATAATGATTATAATAATAATATTTGTTCTAAATCTATAATTATGATATGTTCAAGTTGTTATTCAAAAAATAACCTTGTACTTTAGTACCCGACTTATAACTTGGCGTTATCAATAAATGTATTGTATTGTATTGTATTTTGGTTTTGTTTGTAATCATTTGTTTATTATAGGTAATTTTTAAGTGTATTGTTTGGTAGCTTATCCACATAATTTTCCACTTGGTCTTCACATGTGAGAGCAATCAATTAGTTAGTAAACTTCATTGGATTACCGATGTATCATCATTTGTAAGTTTATTTAAAAGTGTCATTGTTCTGTTTGTTTTCGAAATAAATATAATAGGTAAAGAATAAATAAGACTTGGAACTGATATGATGGGCCTTGCACATTTTTGCATTATGACAATAAAAAAATACAAATTTAAGAATCAAGATTTTATTTATATAATTTTAACTGCCAAACCACAGAGAAACAGTTTAAAGCTGTTCTCAACAATACCTCATCTACAAAATAAAACAATATGCTATGTAAAATGATACAGTATGTAATGTAGGTACACTCAGGCGGTACAATATGGTCCAGATTATACTTGGACTCGGATTACTCAGATTGGTTTACTGTTACATCCTTGGCATAGTTTTGTGTGAACTTTATAAATCACTAGCTTCTGCCCACGGCTTCTATGATGTATAAGCTATGTAACTGCCAAGTTTCATCAAAATCCGTTCAGTAGTTTTGGCGTGAAAGAGGAACAAACATCCTCACAAACTTTCACCTTTATAATATTAGGAGGAGTAGGATGTGTCCGAGAAATCAAATTCAGTAATCGAATCTACATTCGATTATTATTATTTTTGTAATAGACTTAAAGCTTGGTAAGCGAGTGGCAACATCTCTCTTCCTTCTCTTCCGGTGCTCCTCCAAGTGTGTGCGCTATGCGCTTTGTATTATTTCCTCAATAAAAATGGTTCTACAGCAAGTTTAAGGAGTTATCATTTGACAAAACACCGCTGACTCCCACAGGATGGATGGTCCCTAAAGACCACTGGTAGACAATGCTGTATAGCATTAAGTTCACCCTTTTCAATTTATTTAATTATTCATTAAATAAATCGACAGCCTGTAAAAGTCCACAGCTGTACATAGACATATTCATTCCCTGAAGAGTGCTATGACGAACGATCTTTGGACATTTCTATTCACAGAGTTCTTTTAAGTTTTCATCGGTCCTTTGACATCGATGGTGTAGCGGGTGAGTAGTCAGCTCACAGCTGCGACGCAAGAGATGCGTGTTCGATTCCCGCTACGAGACGAATGTTTCTTGGGACATTTCTATTCACCGAGTTCCCGCAACCTAAGTTTGTTAGTAAGTGAGTAGTCGGCTGCGACGCCATGGGTGTGGTTTCGTTTATCGCTACGAGACGAAAGTTTGCGTGCTCTGCAGATTTTTGTTCCGGGATTGGGTGTTGTGGTACCACGGTACTCGTAGTTCATGATACCCACGACACAGGGAATTCTAGAGTGGGAAGGCCTACATTGCGTCGTCCGGTTCGGTGTGACCTTGCTTTACGTAATATTATGTATGTATTTTCCCAGGAGTGGGCAAAACCAGTCTTGTGGTACGCTACATTGGTAAAATGTTCTCGAAACACATTTCCCCGACAATCGGCGCTTCCTTCTTCACGTGTAATATTAATGTGGATAACGCCAGGGTAAAGTTACAGGTAAGAAAAAAGTCATTTCGTTAAAAACAATATAGTCCACACATTAGTTTACATAAAATATATTAGTAATCCTCTCCATCCAAAGGTTGTCAGGAAGAGATCGCTTTTAAGCGATAAGACTGCTCATTGTACCTTTACCACAATGTGTTACTGTTTATATTTTTTCGTTTGTACACGGTAAAAACTGATTTCTTATAGAAAGACAAATTGCTTTCCATTAAGACATTTTTATTACCTCCAAGAAAATGATTATCTCCCTATAGACGCTACACAATTATTTCTTCGTAATAGTAAAAAATCATCTCATTTTATTTTATTTGTTACGAGATAAATAAATTTAATTAAAGAAACATATTGTTTTATTTAACACATTTATTTGATACTTATTTGATACGACATAAAATAAGTCTTGAAATAAACATATTTATTTTCAAGTAAGAACAAAATTGAGAAAAATATTGTCTTCAAAAAAGATAAGCAGTATTTTTGTTTTAAAAATATTGCATTAAACTAAGAAAATATATTTTTGTAATAACCAAATATTTCGAGAAATCAGTCTTTCTTATTCAAAGAAATCCTTTTTACCCGTGTATCTTAAGGTGTACAATAAAGTATTTTCATTCATTCATTCAAATTACACCCCCTGTCAAAATCACATAGAATCCTTTCTAAGTAGGTGTGGTAAATCTAGCCCCAGGATGAAAGAAAGAAAAGTTAAACGTGAGAAAGACCCGTAAAACGTATAATTATTTTTGTTTTGTCTCAAATAATCATGTGTTATTTATTATTTTACAACTATTTACAATCTGACCAGGGGCTCTAGACAAATACCACTTTCTGTTGAGGTTAACGCCTGCGGAAAGATTGAATTGTATGGGAATGACATTAACTGCGGAAATGTCACGTGACAGCTGCCATGTTTTACCTTGACAAATTTGCGTTAGCGTGAAAGGAAAAGTAAGCGTGAGGTATTTGTCTAGCCCCTCTGGCCTATTCAATTCAAAACTTTTATTTCAGCATTAATTATAAGCCATAATTTAACATTTAACAAAAATAATAAATAAATACCGTAATTTAAATACTAATAATCCTTAAAAGTAAGCACTCCTCATGAAGCACCTGAGCAAGGCGCACACTGTGCAGTGCCTCATAAAGACTGTGTCTACATCCAGCCTATCCACTATTAGTTTTAAGTAGCTGTTGGTGCTGCCCCGCAATCGCCGCATCAGGGATGCTGTTCTGTTGCGGATGATCGCGTAGAAATCATCTACGCGTGCCTATGTACAGCCGCTAAAGAATATAATGTACCAATCAACAAAACCTCGTGTACCCTTGTCTATTGCAGGTATGGGACACAGCGGGACAGGAGCGGTTCCGCTCGATGGCCCCAATGTATTACAGGAACGCGAATGCGGCCCTCCTAGTCTTCGATATAACCAGCATGACCAGTTTTCAAGCCATAAAAAGCTGGATAAAAGAGCTACAAAGGTATTTCTTTTAAGGCAAAGATAATTTAATTAATTCTTTGTAACTTAACTAGACAGCTAAGTTAGAAAGCAACTTTAAAACTAGCAAACTTTATTAACAAACAAAGTATTAAATTTCTATAGGTTTTTATTTGAATAGGTAATTATCCTACTTTCTATTCTAAACGTGAAAGTTTGTGAGGATGTTTGTTGCTCTTTCACGCAAAAACTGCTGAACGGATTTGAAGAAACTTTACAGTAATATAGCTTATACATCAGAATAAGACATAGGCTACTTTTATCCGGGTACCACGCGGACGAAGCTGTGGGCAGAAGCTAGTAGGTAATAAAACGTGAAGTTTGTGAGGATTGATGTTTATTGCTCTTTCACGCAAAACTACTGAACGGATTTTGATGAAACTTTACAGTAATATATCTTATACATCAGAATAACACATAGGCTACTTTTTATCCGGGTACCACGCGGGCGAAGCCGTGTTACTGTTACGTGTATATAAGTAGTATATCAGTCATTTAGTTCCCATAACACAAGCTCTGCTTAGTTTGGGGCTAGATGATGCTGTGTGAAAATGTCCAGCATTATTAATTTTATTATCATTTCATGTAGGTTTGGACATGGACGTGTTGGTTACTCAGATTTTTTCTGATCTGATTTACGTTTACTGAATGCTATAGTTAAGCCAGCTGTTCGCTGTGTTTCAGTAATGTACCGGATGCGATGATATTGTCCGTGGTCGGTAACAAGAGCGACCTGTCCGCGCTGCGGGCGGTGCCGCGGTGCGAGGCGGCGCAGTACGCGGCGGACATCGGCGCCGCCTACTGCGAGACCTCCGCGTTACACGACCAGGTACGCAGCGGACAACTCACTACTCCCCCGGACAACTGACTACCCCCCGGACAACTGACTACTCTCCCAGACAACTGACTACCCCTCGGACAACTAACTACTCCCCCGGACAACTGACTACCCCCCGGACAACTGACTACTCTCCCGGACAACTGACTACCCCCCGGACAACTGAATACTCCCCCGGATTACTGACTACCCCCCGAACAAATGACTACTCCTGGACAACTGACTACCCCCCCGGACAACTGAATACTCCCCCGGATTACTGACTACACCCCGGACAACTGACTACTCTCCCGGACAACTGACTACCCCCCCGGACAACTGACTACTCTCCCGGACAACTGACTACCCCCCCGGACAAATGACTACTCCTGGACAACTGACTACCCCCCGGACAACTGACTACTCTCCCGGACAATTGACTACCCCCCCGGACAAATGACTACTCCTGGACAACTGACTACCCCCCCGGACAACTGAATACTCCCCCGGATTACTGACTACACCCCGGACAACTGACTACTCTCCCGGACAACTGACTACCCCCCCGGACAACTGACTACTCTCCCGGACAACTGACTACCCCCCCGGACAAATGACTACTCCTGGACAACTGACTACCCCCCGGACAACTGACTACTCTCCCGGACAATTGACTACCCCCCCGGACAAATGACTACTCCTGGACAACTGACTACCCCCCCGGACAACTGAATACTCCCCCGGATTACTGACTACACCCCCGGACAAATGACTACCCCCCGGACAACTGATCACAAAAGAGACCGAGAGTCTTCATCAGGGTGCGCTCTCCGCTTCGCATCGGAACACGACCGAGGCGCCGCGGAGACGTCAGATTATTATAATATTTGTGTTATAATTCCAGGGAATAGATCAAGTGTTCCTCGACACAGCATCTGCTCTCCTCACCTTGTCCAACTCAAACCTGGTCTCATCGTTGAGGTCCTACGATTCAAGTGACGACACGGACAGATTACCTATAGGTAACTTATTTTTAACATCATCGAACAGACTTAACTCCCAACAAAGTCAAAGTAATTAGGTTTTTATTCATTGAAATCACAAGGATCATATAGAAACGTCAACTTTAAAACAACAGTAACTCTTTGCAATAGTGGTTTTTAACTGTTTTTTATGGTTGTTATGAATACTTGCAGTGTTCACAGTAACTCCTTGAAATAGCGTTTTTTTCTGCTATAACTGTTTTTTATGGTTGCTTTAATTACTTGTTATGAATTATAATATCATTTTTGTTTTAATCATTCTGTGCACTACCAACACATCTTATTCCACAATACACAAAGGTTATCTGGAAAAGAGTGCTTTTTAGCATTGAGTTCGCCTATGTACTACTATTTTGTGCAATAAAGAATTTTCTATCTATCTATCTATACTTGCAGTGTTCACAGTAACTCCTTGAAATAGCGGTTTTTACTGCAATAACTGTTTTTTTATGGTTCTTATAAATACTTGCAGTGTTCACAGTAACTCCTTGAAATAGCGGTTTTTACTGCAATAACTGTTTTTTTATGGTTCTTATAAATACTTGTAGTGTTCACAGTAACTCCTTGAAATAGCGGTTTTTACTGCAATAACTGTTTTTTTATGGTTCTTATAAATACTTGTAGTGTTCACAGTAACTCCTTGAAATAGCGGTTTTTACTGCAATAACTGTTTTTTTATGGTTCTTATAAATACTTGTAGTGTTCACAGTAACTCCTTGAAATAGCGGTTTTTACTGCAATAACTGTTTTTTTATGGTTCTTATAAATACTTGTAGTGTTCACAGTAACTCCTTGAAATAGCGGTTTTTACTGCAATAACTGTTTTTTTATGGTTCTTATAAATACTTGTAGTGTTCACAGTAACTCCTTGAAATAGCGGTTTTTACTGCAATAACTGTTTTTTTATGGTTCTTATAAATACTTGTAGTGTTCACAGTAACTCCTTGAAATAGCGGTTTTTACTGCAATAACTGTTTTTATGGTTCTTATAAATACTTGTAGTGTTCACAGTAACTCCTTGAAATAGCGGTTTTTATTGCAATAACTGTTTTTTATGGTTCTTATAAATACTTGTAGTGTTCACAGTAACTCCTTGAAATAGCGGTTTTTACTGCAATAACTGTTTTTATGGTTCTTATAAATACTTGTAGTGTTCACAGTAACTCCTTGAAATAGCGGTTTTTACTGCAATAACTGTTTTTTTATGGTTCTTATAAATACTTGTAGTGTTCACAGGTACGCCGTCAGATGAGGACGCAACTCACACGGGGAAGGTGGAACTACCCGCGTGGAGCATTGATAGCATCGCGCACGGAGAGATGCAGAAGAATATATGCTGTTAGTCACATAGTCTTTCCCCGTGGTCCCAGCTAGGTACAATGGATAGTCTTTTTAAAGAGTTATATAACACAACATAATTTCACGCCATTAAATTATGTATCATAAATAACACAATTAATGAAAACAATAACTTTCTTATTCATAATCACTCGATAACTTAGGAGCCTGTTAAAAGTTGTCTTTCTCTATCCTTTGTTTAGTGTTAGAAAAGGACGGTTAGAGTTAGCGAGTGATTATTAATAATAGGGAATTATACCTAGATTAATATTATGCAGCAAAATAACACATAACATATTAAAAGTGAAACTTAAAACAGAACGGCTTATGAAGGAATAAAGTATGAACTTGGACAAATATGAATAGGCTTGATGGTCACAGTCGTCAACCCTATCTATCTAGTACTAAGACGAGTCGTATAGGGCGAAAAGGGACTCATGTATGCTGCCCTGGTGGTGCTTGGCAGGATTTTTTAAACATTTCATTTTTCTTTGACTGTAAGTAATCTAGCCGGGTCGGCCTAGGCAATATTTTTTATGACATTTAACCTGGTACTCGATAGTAGGATTGACGACGGTGAACTCCCAGTCTATTAACTTCATCAGACCAGCTCGCTGTCAACATAATGTCACTGGAACTTAACAGTTAAGCACATAAAGACTAAAGGAACCAGTTATAAAGATAATACGATAATAATGATGACCTCGACAGCGCGGTGGCCGAGAAGCCGGCTGCGACGCAAGAGGTGCGGGTTCGATCTCGTGCCGGGACAAGTGTTTGCGTATTCTGCAGATATTTATTTTTTGTAACTACATACATATTATACATAGAAAACACCTGGGCGTTTTCTATGTATAATAATAATATATTTAATAAATAAATATTTGTCTCGGGTCTGAACCTGAGACAAATATTTGCAGATCATGCAAACATTTGTCCCGCGATGAGAATCGAACCCGCACCCTTCTGCGTCTCAGGCGGGCTTTCGGCCACTGCGCACATATACTGTAAGTATTTTAACGAATTTATGATGATATTATTTTATACATTTGTATGATCTTAAATTTGTATGTACGTAATTTATTCAAAAGTTTAGCCTTTTTAAATGTACTGGGATTTTAACTGTAAATTAAAATCCCAGTTAAAATCCCTGTTTTAATTTTGTCTACAAATTGCCCTCTTTTTTTAATTCCCATACGTTTTATTTGGGTATTAGTTTTTAATGATTCCGTTTTTTTTAACTGAAAATGTAATTCATGTATTACTGATTCAATTAAAATATTTTTTAACTGGGATTTTAATTTACATTTAAATCCCAGTTAAAATCCCTGTTTTAATTTTGTCTACAAATTGCCCCCTTTTCTAAATCCCCATACCTATTTGGGTATTAGTTTTTAATGATTCCGTTGCTTTGAAAACTGAAAATGTAATTAATGTATTACTGATTCAATTAATATAAATTTTAATTAATTTTTAGTATAATTTGACATATAATTTTGACATTCCAATAGGACAATTTCGCGACTATAATCACGGATTTCAGTCGCGAGATTTATGGACAACCTCAGATCTACACTCATTACGAAGATCCGTGAGGATACCGGTACCAGGGAGTAGTCAGAGGCACGTCCAAAGACTACATGCCCATGTTTTGGAATAGTAAACATTCCGTATTCTCTAAGTTAGTTTGCTATATATTCAATTTATTAGTTTACTATTACAGACACCAAACTTTAAAAAAAACCGTATCAGAATGAGAATAGTATTTATTTTGAACTGTTTTTACCGGTGACGACAAGAGTCTGTATATGCGTTTGCCGTAATAGCTTGTATGTCTGTCTGTTACCACTTATTACAAGCTTATATTTCTTATTACCAGCTTTTATTTAACTTTTCTTTTAAGTAAGCTGTAAGCAAATGAATTTAAAACCAGTTATTCCCAACCGATCGAGCTGACATTTTGCATACACGTTTGGTTTGGATGACGATGCATTGTTAGGCCGCCATATTAGATTTAGAACAATGCCAATCGTTCTAAATCCAACATGGCGGACTCCCAAAGATGGCGGAGATTTTTTTTTATGGACACCCATGATATGGATATGAATACCGAGAAGAATACGAAAATGCTTGTTTTTTTTATTAATAATTGTTATTCCCAAAGTGGTATGACTTTAAAGATGTTTTAAATAAGTTTTATCATCTCAAGTCACTAGGGGGCCCTGCAATAGCACATAAACGGTTGATAAGTTTGTAAAAAAATAATATTTGAATATGTCATGACATAAGAGGGTAGGTTTCTAAAAGATACACATATTTACCCATTTCGAACATACAATATGATAAGGTGATAAGGTCTTAAGAAAAGTTAAGTCTGTATGACCAATTTGTCTTTTAAGTGTTGGGTGTTCCTTAATAATTCAATGAATAAGATCGTTACTTAATTTCTAAGTAACAAATACAAAATTACATGTTGAATGTAAATATTATTGTTAATTTTAATTCGTAAAATGTCTTGCCTCTACGATGTGATACTTTTTGACTCATGTATAAATGTTTAATTAAAGTATTTTATTTATATACGTTGTTTAAAGTTATATACCTACCTACTTATGTCCTCTACATACTACTCGGGGCTGATTAGTAAAATATAATATTTCAAACTTGCTTCTGCCCACGGCTTCGCCCGCGTGGTACTCGGATAAAAAGTAGCCTATGTGTTATTCTGATGTATAAGCTATGTTATTGGAAAGTTTCATCAAAATCCGTTCATTTGTTTTTGTGTGAAAGAGTAGGTAACAAACATCCATCCTCAAAAACTTTCACGTTTATAACATTAGTAGGATAAACCGCCTGAGACGCAAGAGGTCCAAGTTCGATTTGCTGCGGGACAAATGTTTGTATGTGCGCATGTTTGTTCTGGGTTTGGATGTTGTGGTACCATAGTACTCGTAGTTCCTGATACCAATGACACAGGGAATCCTAGTGTAAGACTCATACATTTTCCGCCACAGATTATTACTAAGCAGTTAACATTAGGTCGCGAATGAAATGCATGTGTAAATGTGGTATTTAGATGTAGGACTGGCCAAAGTGTGATAGAAGCGTAACTGACTACAGGGCAATTTTGAGGTAGTCGGCTGACAATTTTGATTAATTTAGCAGTTCTAAAACCTCCACCTCCTTTCAGTAGCTATATAAATACGGTAAATACCTTCATCGCGAGATTTTAGTTTATGGCGAAGTACTAAATACTTCCTAACCTTTTACCTTCTCAGATAACTAAGTGCCCTGTGAAGAATTTAGCTAGTTATACGAGAGGTAAGTAGATACCGAGCGAAGCACTCTAGCGATAATCTCTTCTAAAAGTAAATCTAAGAGAAAGCGGCCTTTCGAATAGAACTAACGAAGACGAAGGTCCAGTAAGCCTAGGCGACATGGCGTTGTTTCTCTTGTAATAACTAAACTTAATTTAAACTATCGCTTTCCTTTACTGATAGTGTATGCAAGAAAGTGATGAAAATTATTTTACTCCTATCAAAGTAATTTACGTGTCGCCTTCTTCATGTTTATAGTCAGCATGATTTGAAATCAGGACTGAACTTGAGTGCAAACTGAAATCTGACTAATTTTACAGCGCTGAAATTGTTGCTAACTCTTTCTTTTGTTACTGATAGTAGGTAAAAGGAATTTATTTATTTATTTTATTCGGAAAACCAACAGCTATAACGCAATGTCCTTAAGAATACTTAAATAGATACAGGTAGCCAATAATAGGTCTTTACTGATAGCACCAGATTAGAATCATTAAATGTGAACATGAGGCTTTTCCCTACACGTAACTACCTACGACATAGACGGCTCAGCCAATAATTAAGATAATAAGGTACTGAAGTATTAAACTTAAAACAAAAAAGAAAAGTTTTACTTACGCACGAAAAAAGTAGAGTGATAGGCACCGCCTCGCCTTGGTGATACTCGTATGAAACAGGTCAATGTCCAACAACTTACCTACTAAAATCATTAACAGTCCTACTCGCTCGTAACATATACGATTTTTTCCTATAGTTCGTTGAGGCTCCAGGCACACTTAGAGGAGCGTTAAACCTGAGGGTTCTCTAAAGAACATTAAATTGTACTTTGCCAAAAAAAAAAGAGTAAATAAAGGAGAATCGAGGCCAACGACACCAAACTTGTTGCTGGGCTGATAAACTATAGGGTTAGATTTAATATATTCTCGTTATTTCCCGTTGTCCTCTGGTTATTCCTGCATACTAGCTACGGAAGTACTTTTTCCATTTTCCCTATAGGGGATAAAACATAAGCGCAGATAGATAGGTAGAGGCCTTTTCAAAATAACGACATTCCTCTTTTTGCTGCAGTAACGTGAGCCGCATTAGGTACTCGTTCACCTTTCCAATTGTATGAATATTGAATGATATGTAACAGAGCGTCCGCACCACACGCCGCGAGTATAGTACAGTATGATGCCGTGACCATGCGCGCTGAGTACGAGGAGCGACTGCATTTGTTCCGTAAGATCTTCCGCCCACTGCGACCGCGACCAGCATTCGACCTAAATTGCAAGTCAGGGCCATGGTCGCGGTTGCCAGATGGGCGCCCAGGGCTCTAGACAAATACCTCAAGCTTACTTTTCCTTTCACGCTAACGCGAATTTGACAAGGGAAACCTTGGCAGCTGTCACGTGACATTTCCACAGCTAATGTCATTTCCATACAAATTAATCTTTCCGCAGGCGTTCAGTGTCAGTTTGTGGATGCAATAAGTTTTCTAAACACATGCTATTTTTATTCAATGAGCGTTTCTATCACTTAGAAGTGATATCTTCCAGACAACCTTTGGATGGAGAGGATAATAAAATACATGCTCAATAAGCCAATGGCTCATGAAATAGTTTCTACTAGTTCAGGAGCCTATGGATTTATATACAATTTGTAACATTTATTGTCAAATAAATATATTTTTACTTTTAAAAAGTAATCTTTATTAATTATTAAAGAAATAAGAGTGTAGAAATGGTGGGAATTATGCTAAAAGCATTTTCTACCTGCCAACCTCAAAGGTTGATTCATTAAAGTTGATCCTTTCCTTCCAAAAAATATCGGTGTATTTAATGAATCCTTCATTAAATACACCGATATTTTTTGGTCAGTTTAAAGACGGCGCCCACGTTTTTTATTACTTAAAACGTGTTTGTATCGTTGGTTTAGTTTTCGAATTTAGTTAGTAATTCATACGGAACTGAATATCGAAAATAATTATCAAAAGTGAGCTGAACACTTGGTAGGGCCGCCGAGCGCAACGACCTTGTAGACTGACGGCGCGGCGGAGCGGGCGCGGCGCTTTCTACTATCGGTGCTTGAAATATCAACTATATTTCGTGTTATTATTAATTACAAAAAAAATGATTTTTGATTAACTATTATTTTTGAGTAAGGTTACAGATATAGATTAAGTTGGGTGCCGGCTTTAAACTGACCAAAAATATTGGTGTTTTATAGCAGATGTAAATAGACGACGGTAACCGCTTTCCATCAGGTACGCCTCTTTGCCTCGACATTATCATAAAATGAAAGCCGAGAATACACTAGAGGGTAGGGTCACATTATACTACTATACGTAGGGATTAGGTATAAATTAAAACACCAGACTATTATAAATATAATAATATTTATTCCGTTGACAAGTCATTTACAAATTAACAAGATTGGTTCCTCTCAACAACTAATCTAAATCAATGACACACCTCAACTAATATTTACATTATGTACTTCAACGAAGAGATCTATTCACCGGCTTAGCCGACTTTGATAGCGCTCAATAAATAAGGTTCCGATAAACCTGGATTCTATCACTAAATTTCGCTACCAAAATCGGTTCAGCCGGCTAATCGTCGCGATAGTATAACATTTTTACAGAGGAACTCAATAAGCCAACCACTAAAACGCGGCCGGTCGGATTCCTTACGACAAATAATTGAGATTTCTTATGTAGAAATGCATAAAACGAAGATGTCATTTTACAAAACATGAATCCATTATACGCAGAGCCAATACAAGGCGTAATGAATCCTTTCACCACACTGAACTCGCAGAACTCATTACATAAGTTACTTAATGACTGAACCACCTTTTGTATACCAACCATATGTTTTACAAAAAAAACTTTTACAGATTTTTTGATAAGCCAACCCAACTGTGACCAAAAAGAAACCAGTGGCGCGACAAACGAAGCAACATTTTAGAACTGCTTCATTAATCACAATTGTCAGCCGACAATCTCAAAATCGCCCTGTAATCAGTTACGCTTCTATCACACTGGCCAGTCCTAGTCCTACATCTCAATACTTGCATTTACACATACGTCATTCGCGTACGAATGTTGACTGCTTAGTGCTAATCTGTCATTCACAGATTAGTACTAAGTGGTCAACATTCGTACGAATATGTGAATGCGGTATGCGGACCATCTTTCGACCTTCATGAAAGGAATGTGCGACGAAGCCTCTAAACAGCTGAAACTCCCTAATCATTTTTTTTTCAATTGTTTTGTTTTTTATTGTGTGACCAAGTGTTCCTTGTGAACACAAAGTATGAATAAATATAAATTTTGGCCGAAAAAATGTGCTGTTTCGTAATTTTCGCGGGAGACACGCCGCAGAATTTACGTGTTACCAAGTTATCTTTAGATAGCTAGCTGTTTCATCTGTATTTTGTATATACCTACTTGTATGGAAGTCTCTAAGGTATTTATATTATGGGCCTATAGTATCATTCTAAATGTCGTTCATGTGTTTGCCCGAAATAGAGTGAAAATTGAACGTAGACAATTTTTCACTTGGGCGTTATAACACTTGTGACATATAAAATAGTATTTAAATTAGATTGTTCACTAAATGTCAATTATTACGCGTAAAAATAAATCTTTCTAAAATGGAGGGTAATTTTACAAAAATCAACAAAAATTTTACGGGAAAATACTTCAATATCGCTAACTATAGGTTAAAAATAATAATATTGCTTGAACTGAGAATTGCGATATTTTTACAAATCTATTGAAACTTCTGTAGTCTCTGGATTATTCTGTTAAGACAATGAAACATCAGACTATTCGGCCTTAATCCGTCTTAACGAACGATTCCTTCTTTCGACTAACAAGTATTCAGTATAGTTACAGTGAAAGAATCATGCAAATAAGTTCAGCCATGGAGAATATTCGAACATTGAAATGACATCATCGTATATAAACCTATATTCAAGACCATTATCTGCGTGTCTGTACTTGAATTTAGGTTTTACCTTATCAATACGCGCTCAAAATGAGAATATCACTACAGAATCACCAAAATCGGTAAAGCAATGTTCTCATTCGGGCATTCTCATTATATTTAATTTGAAAAGTGGAGTTATTGCTATTTAAAATTACAATTTCGGTAGAACTATGTATCTTCGTTTTTTCACAATAACTGTTTCATATATACAAATAACCACCCGGTGCTATTAACTGACGGCAAAAGGTGGTGTGGATTTCTGGGTCGACTGTACAATTATGAAATAGGCCAGATAAAAAAACATTGTAAGAAAATCACAATATGCAAGCGAAAAGCAGCTCTATTCCACGCATTCATAGTATACAATTCTTTACATCCAGTCTCCGTTAGGCGTATAGACGGATAAGTCTCCTAAACCTAGTAGGACATTTCCTGAGAAATTTACGACATTTCTTAAAAACGCGATATATCTGAGCATCGCTTAAAATAACTCCCGTCATTTAAGAAGCAGATAATTCATATTGTAAAAACGGGAATTTTCACGTGTCGCCACTATCGCTGAAGGCACCGACTAAGTTTCGACTCATTCCGAGAGTCTTCATCAGGGTGAGTGGTCGCGACTTTCTCCCTCCGCGTCGCGTCATTCTCGGAATGAGTCGAAACATAGTCGGTGCCTTCACCGATAGTGCGGTACGTGAAAATTCCCGTTTTTAGAATATGAATAGTCAAGTTCACGATAGTTTTTGGAATAAAGCAGATAATTTTAAGTGATGCTTAAATTAAAAAGTACCGACGACTAGATCACAGATTCAAAAATGTAACAGATTTAAATCCACAGTGCCAACGGTAGAACAGTAAATTCTTAATATAATTGAACATATCTAATAGTGCAATGTAATTTGGCAACACAATGTTATTGTAAAAAAAAAGCCTCTATGAGGCGCATTAAATCCATTCAGCAATCTGGTTCGCCCTTTACCATACCTCAAACAATTCAAGAAAAAAAAACCAGTGAAACGGAAAACGAACTAATTGTACGAAAATTTTATAATTCCTATTATTGGAATCCCTCAGCTCATGTTATCTTATTTATAATTTAATTATTATGAATTTACAATGATATTATTCGAGGGTGGAGTTTTTTTTTACAAAAAAAAACCACTTAAAACACGAATCTTATTCTATTGTGTAAATGTGTCAACAACAAAAATTAGGGAAAAATCGGTAAGCTCTAAATTTATGAGAATTTCTTAGATATAGTGTAATGTACTTCGGTCGAAGAATCAGGAAGATGAGTTACCTGCCTACCCCTTTGGAAACAGGCGCGTTTATGTATGTGGGAAGAAACATTTTCAAATTCATTACATGTTTGTGTATTTGACTTGAGTTGTATTTCTCTGTACCCGATTTCAGCAAAGCCAAAATAAAAGGTTATGCATCTCTATGCCAGCTTCCGATTTTAGAATATGTACCACCTAATTCATAGTTTATGTAGTAGGATTGTGTCCAAGATGGCAGACCTTCGGAATGAGTCGAAACAGTCGCTGGCTTCTCGAGAATACGCGAAACAATGAATGATCAAATTTATAGATAGGAGTTTTATCCACGAGATCAAACAGTGGTCTACCAACAATGTCAAAATTCATTAAAATCACAAGGATCACTTTGAAACAGCAAAACAGACACGCTCACAACTCGTTTCACTATGATGTATATCTTCAAGCCCATACTCAGTACGCAGATCTATGGGGGGCCTGTCCAAACATTATATTTGGTACATGTCCGCATTTTGGCAATCTCTTTGTTTTTTTTTCATACAATGACATGTGGAAAAATATGTTTTTTTCATCAAGTCAAAGTAGGTACTTATTTATTAAATTAAATCACAAGTATCATGATTTCTATAATAGTCAGCTTATGTACAAGTGTATTTAGGATTTTATCGTGTTACGAGTAACGTAGTAACAATATCAGCTGTTTTTTTTTAAACCTTTTATTCCGCTTAAGTTTGCAGACCATAGTGTGATCACGTGCCACGGCTTTTGACCAAAAAAAACCTTCCATCCCATCAACGACTTTTTTGTTGCCCCTACAGCGGGGAGTAATGGTTTTGAATTTGGAACATGAATTTTCGTTCGAGGCGACCAAAGAGACCGAACGGCAAAAATTGTAATATTATACAGACTTTTAAAGCGGAGTAGCGAGTTTGAATTTGGAATATGAATTTTAGTTCGAGGCGACCAAAGAGGTCGAACGGCAAACATTGTAATATTATATAGACTTTTAAAGCGGAGAGTAGCGAGTTTGAATTTGGAACATGAATTTTCCTGTCGCGCGCGTGGCGACCAGAGATAGAACGACACACGTTTTAATATTGTATGAATAAAGTTACTGGCCAGTGAGAGGGGCGACATGCGGAACACGCTGACGCTCTGCCTGAATTTAAAAATAAAAAAGGCGGCAACTTACCGTTTGCCAGATTGATATGGCAATACATTTTTTAAAAATGTGTTCGACTTTTAGGGAAAGCATAACAAAGTGTAAAAATAGACTCAAAAATGTGAAACGCAATCTGTTACCCACTGAATCCCGGTAAAATATATTCAAGAGTGACTACTAATTACATTTTCTCATAGAGGGATAGAAGAGAGTGCTCAATATATTTCTTGGGCAACGTACTTGCTCCGCTCTGGATTTAAAAAAGCGCCTTCGCCGTCTAAATATTACTTTTTTCTCTTACGGTTTTCTTTTTTAATTCCGCTTTAAAGTTAGTAGACCATAGTATGATCGCAGAGAGTGGATGTGAAGAGTCGAATACCGGGCTTAGAAGCGCCTGTTGGGAGAGGCCTTCGCCCAGGAGTGGACTAAAGTGGGTTGATGTTGAGTCTGATGGTGCTCCACAGCTTTAAACTGACCAAAGAAGACTAATCTGCTTTTATTTCGCCTTTCTGTATGTTTGATAGGTATGTTTGTGTCTACGTCCTGTGCTGCAATTGCGTGTATGTATGTATGTGGCTACGTCCTGTGCTGCATATTATTATATTGGTAGATTTGTAGTTACGTCCTGTGCTGCATATAATGTCGGTATGTTTGCGGTATTATGTTGGTAGATTGTGGCTACATCCTGTGCTGCATATAATATCGGCATGTTTGCGGCTACGTCCTGTGCTGCATATAATGTCGGCATGATTGCGGCTACGTCCTGTGCTGCATATTATTATGTTGGTAGATTTGCGGCTACGTCCTGTGCTGCTGTTGCGCGAGCCACGCTCGGAACTTGTCGCGCCGCGTCTGATGGAGGCGCGAGTGGGAGGAGCGCGCGGAGGCGAGCGCCCCCGGCTGGTAGAGAGACAGCTCTCTGAACGCGACCGGCCGAGATCTGGAAACGAAACATCACAATCATAAATAGATAGCCAACAGTTTTTTGTTTTCCCAAAAAATTACATTATTATAGCAGTCAAAAAACTGTAAAATGGCGAACTCTTCCAGACTTAAGTATTCAGACTCAAAGTTGGTCAATAATGCGCGGGAGCCAATTCCGTCCAGAAACAACCGATCTTACGCAGTGACACAAACATATGTTATAGTTTCTATGGCTAACTTCACGTTTGCCTATGCTGAGTTGCAAAAACGTTCAAAATTAGTGGAAACGATGACCGTTTTGTCAATTTTTGTATGGAAATCTTGTTGAACGGTCACCGTTTCGACACGTTATAAACTCAGCATAGACCCGCAGGGCGGTTACACCTGCAGTGATGCGCATCGCAGTTACCTGTAGTGCGGGGTGATGGAGCACTGCTCGTTGTCGTGCAGCCGCAGCGCGGGCTTGCGCCGCGCGCGCGCCGGGGCGGGCGCGGGCGCGGGCGCGGGTGCTGGCGCGGGTGCCGCGGAGGGGGAGGGGGAGGGGGAGGGCAGCGAGTGCGCGTTGTGCGTGTACCCGCCGGCGCGGGCGCGTGCGTTGCGCAGGAGGAACACGGGCTTGCAGCGCGCGGCGCGCACGTCGGAGCGCGCGTACCGCTCCGTGTACAGCGACCACGCCGCCAGCCGCGACACCGCCGACCCGCCGCCGCCGCCGCCGAGCGACTGCAACACACAACCGCGCGATTCAACGACCTGCTTATGGACCGCTGCTTCACTTTCCCACCCCGAACATCGTACTGTAATGTAGTTGAAGTGGGTAATGCGCATCGCGTACAGAGAGCCGCGCACGCGACCTTACGCCGACGTTGCTGTGGGCCGCGATATGACTGAACAAAACTATTGTCATTTTTGATCAGCTTCGAACGGGCCAAATTTGAACTACGATTCAAGAAAATCGGTTCAGTCATCTTTCTTTACCTGGTTAGTGGGTGATAATCTCGAGTTGTCGTTGTTATTGTTGGGCGATGTCCGTCCTTCGCCCCCCGATCCTTCAAGAAGCTCGAACGTCACTTTGCACTCGTCACCGCCGTACTAAAACAAAAAAATATATATATTAATTTTCGTTTCTTTCATACACTGAATTTGAGGCTTTTTGCTAACTGATTACTGTATTTAATGGTCTAATCTAACGGTTTGATTTCAGCTTTTCAATAAATAAATAATATTGAACATTTTCACACAGCACCATAAACAAAAAAAATATATTAATTTTCGTTTCTTTCATACATTGAAATTGAGACTTTTTTGCTCAATGATTACTGTATTTAATGGTATAATCTAACGATACTTAATTTCGGCTTTTAAATAAATCAATAATAAATAATGTTGAACATTTTCACACAGCATCTAGTCCCAAACTAAGCAGAGCTCGTATTATGGGAACTACATGACTGATATAGATACAACTCATACACATCCCGCAACCTTCTGCGTGTCAAGGCGGGGCTTCGACCACTGCGCCACAGAGTTCGTCGACTTTTAGTTAGTCTGTTAGTGTCCGACTGACCACTTTGACGAGGAAGGCGGTGTGGTGCTGCTTGAGATAGCGTCTCGCGCGGCGCACGTAGGAGAGCGCGCCGCGCATGCCGCCGCGAGCCGCCAGCTCCGCCGCGCGGATCGACCACGGCTCCGACACGCAGTGCTGCAGCTGTACGAACACAAAAATTACATTCAAACACCGCAGGAAAACACAACAAACTTTCATTTTTTTTATTGAGAAAAACGTCAGTAGGAAGGCAGCATGCTGGTATCAACACCGACATTCAGTCGATTGCACATCGCATGTTTTTACATCATTGTTTTGTAGATAAATCTTATTAATTTTTTACTATCTTCACAGGAAAAACGTATATTTCAACACATTTTTCGTAAATTTCATCGATTTCAGCCCCTCCCGCAGCTGAAACAATATCGCCTGACTTCCCCGCGTCAGGTACATGCGGGGATGTCAGGCGATGTCGTTTCAGTACTACATTTTATTTCATTTTATTCATAGTTGGAAAACAAACAGCTATAATTATATCAATGAGCTCCAATTTTATGAAGGGGATTTGATAGTTCTAAGTTTAATTATCAATATCTGTTTGGAATAATAAGGAGTTTCCTTGTATACTACTGTAAAATAATGGTATAGGCCTATGTTAATACTATATGTATATGCTGCGGCTCACCTGTCTGACGGCGATGGAGACGAGCTTGTCGAGCGTGTAGGCGGGGTACGCCTTGATGCCGAGCATCTCCCTCGCGGCGTCCTCGTACGCGCTCGCCTCCACGTTCCCGTCCAGCACGCCGCGCACCAGCTCCAGCAGCGCGCCGTAGTACTGCGAGGGAGACGACGCCGCCGCCGGGAGGTCTGCGGGACGACAACGGACTGATTACTACATGCAGCGATCTCACCACTGCATTAACATTATTTAAAAAAAAAATGCAGTCAGCAAAAAAAAAAAACAATTTACACAAAAACTGTGATTCCAATCTATCTTGCAAATCTTGGTCCATTAAAGTATTTCGATCCAATTATAGGGATCAAAATACTTTTATGGACCAACTGACGCTAGAGTACTCGCCTTTAAACTTTTTTTTTAAAAACACATACATTATTTATTGAAAACACCCACCAGACCAGAGACAATAAGAGGATTCCGCTTGTTCAATGAAAAGCAGTCGAGTGTCAATGTTGTGCAGTTCTACTCACTGTTGGGTTTGAGCCTGAGCGCGGAGGCTGCGCTGGGCAGCTTGTCTCTCGCGAGCTGCGCCGCGTGTCTCCGCGCGGCTCCGAGGCGCGAGCACAGCGCCGCGTGCACGCGCAGGAACAGGTTATACTCACTGTTGGGTTTGAGCCTGAGCGCGGAGGCTGCGCTGGGCAGCTTGTCTCTCGCGAGCTGCGCCGCGTGTCTCCGCGCGGCTCCGAGGCGCGAGCACAGCGCCGCGTGCACGCGCAGGAACAGGTTCTACTCACTGTTGGGTTTTTTGAGCCTGAGCGCGGAGGCTGCGCTGGGCAGCTTGTCTCTCGCGAGCTGCGCCGCGTGTCTCCGCGCGGCTCCGAGGCGCGAGCACAGCGCCGCGTGCACGCGCAGGAACAGGTTATACTCACTGTTGGGTTTGAGCCTGAGCGCGGAGGCTGCGCTGGGCAGCTTGTCTCTCGCGAGCTGCGCCGCGTGTCTCCGCGCGGCTCCGAGGCGCGAGCACAGCGCCGCGTGCACGCGCAGGAACAGGTTCTACTCACTGTTGGGTTTGAGCCTGAGCGCGGAGGCTGCGCTGGGCAGCTTGTCTCTCGCGAGCTGCGCCGCGTGTCTCCGCGCGGCTCCGAGGCGCGAGCACAGCGCCGCGTGCACGCGCAGGAACAGGTTCTACTCACTGTTGGGTTTGAGCCTGAGCGCGGAGGCTGCGCTGGGCAGCTTGTCTCTCGCGAGCTGCGCCGCGTGTCTCCGCGCGGCTCCGAGGCGCGAGCACAGCGCCGCGTGCACGCGCAGGAACAGGTTCTACTCACTGTTGGGTTTGAGCCTGAGCGCGGAGGCTGCGCTGGGCAGCTTGTCTCTCGCGAGCTGCGCCGCGTGTCTCCGCGCGGCTCCGAGGCGCGAGCACAGCGCCGCGTGCACGCGCAGGAACAGGTTCTACTCACTGTTGGGTTTGAGCCTGAGCGCGGAGGCTGCGCTGGGCAGCTTGTCTCTCGCGAGCTGCGCCGCGTGTCTCCGCGCGGCTCCGAGGCGCGAGCACAGCGCCGCGTGCACGCGCAGGAACAGGTTCTACTCACTGTTGGGTTTGAGCCTGAGCGCGGAGGCTGCGCTGGGCAGCTTGTCTCTCGCGAGCTGCGCCGCGTGTCTCCGCGCGGCTCCGAGGCGCGAGCACAGCGCCGCGTGCACGCGCAGGAACAGGTTCTACTCACTGTTGGGTTTGAGCCTGAGCGCGGAGGCTGCGCTGGGCAGCTTGTCTCTCGCGAGCTGCGCCGCGTGTCTCCGCGCGGCTCCGAGGCGCGAGCACAGCGCCGCGTGCACGCGCAGGAACAGGTTCTACTCACTGTTGGGTTTGAGCCTGAGCGCGGAGGCTGCGCTGGGCAGCTTGTCTCTCGCGAGCTGCGCCGCGTGTCTCCGCGCGGCTCCGAGGCGCGAGCACAGCGCCGCGTGCACGCGCAGGAACAGGTTCTACTCACTGTTGGGTTTGAGCCTGAGCGCGGAGGCTGCGCTGGGCAGCTTGTCTCTCGCGAGCTGCGCCGCGTGTCTCCGCGCGGCTCCGAGGCGCGAGCACAGCGCCGCGTGCACGCGCAGGAACAGGTTCTACTCACTGTTGGGTTTGAGCCTGAGCGCGGAGGCTGCGCTGGGCAGCTTGTCTCTCGCGAGCTGCGCCGCGTGTCTCCGCGCGGCTCCGAGGCGCGAGCACAGCGCCGCGTGCACGCGCAGGAACAGGTTCTACTCACTGTTGGGTTTGAGCCTGAGCGCGGAGGCTGCGCTGGGCAGCTTGTCTCTCGCGAGCTGCGCCGCGTGTCTCCGCGCGGCTCCGAGGCGCGAGCACAGCGCCGCGTGCACGCGCAGGAACAGGTTCTACTCACTGTTGGGTTTGAGCCTGAGCGCGGAGGCTGCGCTGGGCAGCTTGTCTCTCGCGAGCTGCGCCGCGTGTCTCCGCGCGGCTCCGAGGCGCGAGCACAGCGCCGCGTGCACGCGCAGGAACAGGTTCTACTCACTGTTGGGTTTGAGCCTGAGCGCGGAGGCTGCGCTGGGCAGCTTGTCTCTCGCGAGCTGCGCCGCGTGTCTCCGCGCGGCTCCGAGGCGCGAGCACAGCGCCGCGTGCACGCGCAGGAACAGGTTCTACTCACTGTTGGGTTTGAGCCTGAGCGCGGAGGCTGCGCTGGGCAGCTTGTCTCTCGCGAGCTGCGCCGCGTGTCTCCGCGCGGCTCCGAGGCGCGAGCACAGCGCCGCGTGCACGCGCAGGAACAGGTTCTACTCACTGTTGGGTTTGAGCCTGAGCGCGGAGGCTGCGCTGGGCAGCTTGTCTCTCGCGAGCTGCGCCGCGTGTCTCCGCGCGGCTCCGAGGCGCGAGCACAGCGCCGCGTGCACGCGCAGGAACAGGTTCTACTCACTGTTGGGTTTGAGCCTGAGCGCGGAGGCTGCGCTGGGCAGCTTGTCTCTCGCGAGCTGCGCCGCGTGTCTCCGCGCGGCTCCGAGGCGCGAGCACAGCGCCGCGTGCACGCGCAGGAACAGGTTCTACTCACTGTTGGGTTTGAGCCTGAGCGCGGAGGCTGCGCTGGGCAGCTTGTCTCTCGCGAGCTGCGCCGCGTGTCTCCGCGCGGCTCCGAGGCGCGAGCACAGCGCCGCGTGCACGCGCAGGAACAGGTTCTACTCACTGTTGGGTTTGAGCCTGAGCGCGGAGGCTGCGCTGGGCAGCTTGTCTCTCGCGAGCTGCGCCGCGTGTCTCCGCGCGGCTCCGAGGCGCGAGCACAGCGCCGCGTGCACGCGCAGGAACAGGTTCTACTCACTGTTGGGTTTGAGCCTGAGCGCGGAGGCTGCGCTGGGCAGCTTGTCTCTCGCGAGCTGCGCCGCGTGTCTCCGCGCGGCTCCGAGGCGCGAGCACAGCGCCGCGTGCACGCGCAGGAACAGGTACCACGACATACTGCACACGAACCGCGCCTCCTGATAACAAAACAATGCACAAACTTCCTTAGATACATAGAAATATAGATAGGTACATAGATGGTGTTTATGGGTAGGTATCTCACATGAACTCTGTCTAAGGATATAGCAACAGATAGGAAGGCAGATCGAAGTTTTGAGTAAACAAAACTAGTAGATACTATAAAATAAAGTTAAGGCAGGCAAAGTATCAATGTATCTACGTTTCGAATTAAATAATTCAGAAGGTTTAATCATTTTTCTTATCTTATACTTTCATAAGTCAAGATAGGTACGTACTTCACTTTTTATTGTTTTTATTATTTTTGTGTGATGTAACGTAACTTATTGATTTGTAGAGATTTCGCTACAATGCTTGTTTATAAAGGAACTAGTTAAGAGACGTCAGTAGGAAGGCAGCATGCTGTTATCAACATTGGCATTCAGTCGATTGCACATCGCATGTGTTTACATCATAGTCTCTATCAAAAACTATATCGGTTTTAAGGCAACTACATCACACAAAGGGCTAGCTGGAAGAAAATGCTAATTACCACGAAGTTCTACCATACTTGTTTTAGCTTACAAAAGAAACCTACTGTAATTGGGTAAGTGGGACTTCGTACACTGCGTCTTTCGGTTCGTGGTCGAGAGTACCTTTATTCCTCGGCTGTTTTCGGTTCCGCGAACTAAATGACCTGGGGCCTAACCATGAAGTCTTATAGCGATTCAGTTCAGGCAAAGATGTCACTTTCCGCTTTGCGATTCAGGACGCTATGGCGAAGCTAGAGATTTGTCATTCGCAAAGCGGGATTTGACATCTTTGCCTGAATTGAATCGCTATAAGACTTCATGGTTAGGCCCCTGCCCATCGCAAATTCAACTTACTGATTGAATTGAATAAAGGTTACATATTTTGTATCCTTCATACAATCCCTGAATAGAAGTAATGACGAAGTTAACTCACGTTGGGTGGATATTCCCTGAAGTCGTCCTCGGGCTCCGCGGCTTCGGACTTAACGTCCGACTTGACCGAGCTCTGCTCCTCATTGCTACTGCTTCGCTTCACCGTGTTGGCGAGCGCGTTCGACGAATCTAGAACGCAAACGATCACATTATCGACAAGTCAAAGTCAACATTCATTTATTCATTACAAATACAATACAACAAATACGAATATTTTATTTATCCACTAAGTATGTTACATTTTTCACATTTTTTTATTCCAAAAACTATCGTGAACTTGACTTAACTTTACTGTCAGCATAAGTGAAACATAAATTTACTGTCAGTATAAGTGAAACATAACTTTGCTGTCAGTATAAGTGAAACATAACTTTGCTGTCAGTTTATGTGAAACATAACTTTACTGTCAGTATAAGTGAAACGTAAATTTACTGCCAGTATAAGTGAAACATAACTTTGCTGTCAGTATAAGTGAAACATAACTTTGCTGTCAGTTTATGTGAAACATAACTTTACTGTCAGTATAAGTGAAACGTAAATTTACTGCCAGTATAAGTGAAACATAACTTTGCTGTCAGTATAAGTGAAACATAACTTTGCTGTCAGTTTATGTGAAACATAACTTTACTGTCAGTATAAGTGAAACATAAATTTACTGTCACTATAAGTGAAACATCACTTTGCTGTCAGTCTAAGTGAAACATACCTTACTGTCAGTATAAGTGAAACATAACTTTACTGTCAGTATAAGTTAAACATACCTCTACTGTCAGTACAAGTGAAACATACCTTTGCTGTCAGTATTATTATTGTTCTTCGGTTTGTTCTCCTTGTTGTTTTTGCTAGTTTTCCCGCTCTTGTCCGATGCATTGTCAGATTCAGACGACTGAGAACAAATACCATTCATTTATAAGCCATTCTGATATACAAATATAGATTAGTAATACAATTTATACTTATGTTAATGTTAGTCTCTAAGATATTTATATAATGGACCTATGTATGTCATCATTTCTAATGTGTCCATTATGTTGCCTAGAAAACTACAGTAGCTAAGTTGGTATAGCACCTGCGTACCAAGCTGAATGTCACGGGTTCGAGTCACGCTGTGCTTGAATTTTTGAGATATTATAAAATCGAGAAAATTAAGTAGTTTTTACTATTTCAGAAAAAAAAAGTGATTTAAGAGACATCAGTAGGAAGGCAGCATGCTGGTATCAACACTGACATTCTGTCGATTGCACATCGCATGTGTTTACATCATAGTCTCAAAACATTATTATAAACTAGCTTCTGCCCATGGCTTCACTCGCTTAGTACCCGGATAAAAAGTAGTCTATGTGTTATTCTGATGTATAAGCTATATTACTGTAAAGTTTCATCAAGATGCGTTCAGTAGTTTTTGCGTAAAAGAGTAACAAACATCCATCCTCACAAACTTTCGCGTTTATAATATTAGTAAGATAAGACGTAAGTTTTAATGTTTAGATGTTTGTTCCTAATAACCATCGTAAAGGCTGGACCGGCTCGGATAAAATTTAGAACATGAATCTTGACAAAACAAGAAAAAAAAAACAGTACATCAATGAGATATTTGATATAGCGAAAACACAATTACCTCTTGTTTGATCTCAGCTTTGACTGCGGAGTTGGGTGTCTTGTCACCGTCCGGGGAAGGCGCGTTGGCCGGACTGCCGGGACTCCGCGGGTCCTCCTTTTCTTCTGTTCATAAACACAATAAACACATAAGATAATTTTCATTCAAATCTGATTGATAACTGACGAGCTTTGTGGCGCAGTTGAGTGGGCGAAGGCCCGCCTAAGATGCAGAAGCTTGCGGGTTCAATTCCCGCGGTTGTTCGGGAATTGTGTCGGTTCTGGGTGTTTTCTATGTATAATATGTTTTTACAAAAACTATGTATTAAATTAGTATATCAGTCATGCAGTTCCCATAACACAAGCTCAGCTTACTTTGGGACTAGATGATGCCGTGTTAAAATGTAAAAAAAAAAACTTATCTTGCACTATTGGCTATTAGATACTATTTACTTTTTGTACGAAAACTTTAATACGTTTTCTAATATTGAAAGTGCCACATAATTCCGATTCAGTGGGACTTGTACACGCATTTTCGCATCTGATCGGCAATATGTTGGACAATTCCTACACTCACTCGGAGTCAGATGCCGGTTCGGGCACTTCGGGACTTTCGAATTGAAAGTCGGGTTTACAGCTCACTAGGCCAAATTAGGCTCGTTATTCGTCGTGTTCCCGAGCTTTTCAGTGTACAATAGACTACCCAGTATTGTAACAGAGACAATTACCTTGAACTCATTTAAAAATAAACTTAAACATTGGCTCTTATGTAACACATTTTACAGCTATGAGGAGTTCATCGACCGAATGTGAGGTAACATAATGTAAAACGTAATATAAGAAGTTAAATTTATTTTACACTCGGTTAATAATCTTTTATATTTAAATATGTACTATCTAGTATAAAATTATATTTAAGAACTTGATCTATGACATGTAATACCCTTACCACATAAATGACTATTTCTCAGTTACCTTGCGGTAGGTCAGTCGGAGAATCGATATTTAAGATTTTAATGTACAATATGCTCTTCATATTGTAAAAACGGGAATTTTCACGTACTGCACTATCGGTGAAGGCACCGACTAAGTTTCGACTCATTCCGAGAGTCTTCATCAGGGTGAGTGGTCACAACTTCCTGCGAAAGTCGCAGTACGTGAAAATTTCCGTTTTTACAATATGAATAGTCAAGTTCACGATAGTTTTTGGAATAAAATTAATATGCTCGTTTACCACTTTACTTTAATCTGATCTGATCAGATTTAATCAACCATTGTATCAATAGACATTGCATGCTTAATAGTATGCACATTGAATCACATTTATACCTAAAACACCTATGTACCTACATGTATTTCATGCAATAAATTATCTTTATCTTTGATCTGAGATTAGAGTTTAGCGGCACATACCTTCATCTCTCTCGTCGTCCGAGAGCGGTTGCCGCGGATGGTTGAACAGGTCGGGCAGGAAGTGCCGCAGCAGCTGCTTGATGCGACGCTTCTCCGCCTTCTGTATGCCGGTCTGCCGGCGCGCGTGGTGGATCAGCAGCTCCGCCGTGTCGCGGACTATCTTTATAGCTGTGCACAGAACAGAGGGCTATATTCATACATGTGCACAAAACAGAGGGCTATATTCATACATGTGCACAAAACAGAGGGCTATATTCATAGATTTACACAAAACAGAGGGCTATATTCATACATGTGCACAAAACAGAGGGCTATATTCATAGATTTCACCGATCACCGATTTTTTCTTAATTATCCTTCGTTAGGTCAGTCAGCATCGATACTTTAGATTTACCTATACAATACATACTTAATTCATAATAGTTTAAGAGACATCAGTAGGAAGGCAGCATGCTGGTATCAACATTGATATTCAGTCGATTGCACATCGCATGTGATTACATCATAGTCTCAAAAAGCTAGTATTTGAGTTTTTTCTGGGATATTATAAAACCTATTTATATAATATTACGCATATGTGCGCGTCATTTTGATCCTGTCCATACGCAAGTTAGCGATTGCTTTTGTTGATAAGTAATATTTTATCCCGTGAAAACCATTTATTGGCCTTCCATGTTATATTATTGTCTTTCTGTTATGTACCGTTGGTTTTCCTTAAAATAAATAAATTTATTTATTATTTATAAATAGGTTGTCTGAAAACCAGCGCGATACAGAGACTGGTTAGTCCACGAGCCGCGAAGAGTAATAGGATAATAGGCATACAATAGGGCCAAAATATGCATAATATAATTTCTGTGAAATTGTGTATGTATGACTAAGAAATATATTTTCTCCTTTCTTATTTTATTAACTTTATTCATGACTAGCTTCTGCCCACAGCTTCGCCCACGTGGTACCCGGATAAAAAGTAGCCTGTGTTATTCTGATGTATTAAGCTATATTACTGTAAAGTTTCATCAAAATCCGTTCAGTGGTTTTTGCGTGAAAGAGTAACAAACATCCATCCTCACAAACTTTCGCGTTTATAATATTAGTAGGATTTGTACTGTTTGTCGTTTACTAAATGTTTCTTTAAGGATATTGAGAGGCGCATACCTTCCTGTCGGTTCTGCATCGCGTAGTCGATGACGAGGTGGGGTCCGGGTCTGTGCGCGGTGTATGCGCTCTCCACCTCGTTGTACAGCGACTTTGAGCGCATCGCCTTCAGGTCGTTCTGCTTGAAGTTGATGCCTTGGTGGTCGAGGGATTTTAAGTAGTACTTCTCGTTCTGCTCGCGCCATTGCTTGTTGAAGCCCTGGGGTAAAGAAAATTGACACGCTTCAATTAATAATAATAATGCTGGACAGTTTTCACACAGCATCATCTAGCCCCGAAGTAAGCAGAGCTTGTATTACGGGAACTACATGACTGATATACCACTTATATACATTTTTTTTGTAAATACATACCTATGAGACAGAAAACACCCAAACCCGAGACGAATATTTGCAATTCATACAAACATTTGTCCCGTGGCGGGAATCGAACCCGCAACCTTCTGCGTCTCAGGCGGGCCTTCGCCCACTGCGCTACAGAGGTCGTCAAATTAATGAATTAATGAAAATACTTTATTGTACACCATAAGATGTGCGGTCTTAATGCTTTGAAGCGATCTCTTCCAGACAACCTTTGGATGGAGAGGATTTAATGAGATTGTAATAATGGCTAGTGATGTACTAATACTATCAAACTTTTGTTCAGCTAAACAGAGACAAAACAGTGTTTAGTTAATAATACTAAGCAACCCAAACTGTAGTATGGATAGAGCCATACACAGCATATTCTGTACAAAAAAAGTAATTTAAAAAGATCAATGTACTCAAATAAAAAAAAAAACAGCTCTGCATTTTCAACAATTTAAGCAAACAAAACCATAATTTACATAGCGTTAGTAATTTATTAGTAGACGACTTTGGGTGACGCGACGGTACCCAAAGGTGCAGGCTCTATTCCCGTTTGTTTACATGATTTACATATATTTTTTCCAGTTCTCGGTGTTGTGATGCCAAAGCACTTGTACTTCCTGATACCTACAACACAGGATAGTTTCGTGTTGCGGGTTCGATTCCAGTTCGTTAGCATGTTCTGTAGATATTTGTTCCTGGTACCTGGTGGTACTTGAGTATTGTGTACACCACGGTACTCATAGTTCCTGATACCCACGACACAGGAGATCATAGTAGTCTGGACTATGAATTACTGCCACGGTGCTAGGTTACCTTCTGCGCCTCCCTCCATTCCTCCTCTTTGGCTTTCAGTCGGCGTAACACCACCGGGACGGCTACTACGGGGTTCTTCTTCAAGCCAGCTATGATGTCCACAGCCTGGGAATAACCGATACGTTATAGAACATAGAATTTCTTTCATATAACAAAATGTTTGTTTGTATTAATAAAACAACTTATTTTTTTAAAGAAACTGTTACTAAAGTCCTTCTCAAGTTCATTCCTTGTGGCAAATCCATCTGCATTCATTGTAGGCAGACTCAGATCCGAGTTTACCAAAACAATAACGGATGGTTAGGTCGTATTCAAAGCTTTTTGACACAGGTTTTCTTAGAAATCATCATAATCTATGGTTAGACTTGACCATCCCTTTCTTTTTGTTGATGAACTCAAGCGTTAGAGGTGTCTTGCGGACGTGTTTTCATTGAAAACTGTCTGTCTATCCGTTTAAACGAAACTTTGACAGTTCTTAGTTCATGCCTAACAACAGGTTTTTATGAAAAAACTGTTAGTATATACATAAGTTAGAGTAAATGGAACTTTCTAGCTTAAGCTAGAGCAAGTTTATAAGCAGGACGTCGACAAAACCATATTTTTCGTCAAATAAAATATACAAAGGATGAATGTAAGATGACTAGTAGATGAATGTCGAGGAGTGCTTAAACCATGGAAAAATGTTCGGAAACCTCAGGAAGAATGAATAAAGGAATGAGTGAATTAACACAAGAATATCGAAATAGATGAACGAGTGAATGAATGATATCGATGAGTGCTTACCACCTTGTCTTCGTAAATGCATCGCAGCGCTCTCTAGAGGAAGAGGAACCGTCGAAATGCAAAATATGAAAACTATGTTGATTCGTAAATGAAAGACGATTAATTTATTAATCAATGACGATGAGGGAGTGAGTGAATGAATGTCGATGAGTGCGTACAACCTTGTCTCCGTAAATGCGTCGCAGTGCCCTCTTGAGGATGAGGAACCGTCGAAACACAAAATATGAAAACTATGTTGATTCATGAATAAAAAGACGATGAATTAATTAATGACTGACGATGAGTGAGTGAGTGAATGAATGAATGTCGATGAGTGCGTACCACCTTGTCACCGTAAATGCGTCGAAGCGCCCTCTGGTGTATGGTGGGTGAGGCGCCGCCGAGGCACTCGTCGAGGCGGAACCGCGCCGCCTCCTCGGAGCTCATGCGCGTCAGCTTCTTCTGCACGCCTTCCAGCACGCGGATAGTGGACGCATTCGTCTCGATCACAACGTCCAGCTGAAGATATTCATTACATTTATTACAACACCGGTATAAGATGAGGTACGAATTAATTCACCGACATAACTCTTAATTTAAATTTATTTCAGATATAGATCCATAATTAACTAAATATACACAGTAAATAAAATACAATATAAATTATAAAATCAAAAGTAATGATGCGATTGTTTTATAAATTGCTTTTCCTTCGTCCTCAGCTCGACGATGTTTTGTTTTGACAAACAGCCTAGGTGACTGTAGGCACAAACAGGTATATTATCCTACCTTCTCAGGGCCTAGAATTACATTATATAATATGTACAATTTTTTTGATAATTCAATGATTTCTCTTGAATCCATCTTCTTGAATCGGATTTTTTTTATATTATTTCGCTGTTACAGGGAGGTAAAGTCCACTGCGTAAATCGGGTTACCGTAACCTATATGCTTGCAACACCAGATGTATCACTCGCACGTTGCCGACCCTGTGACGTAACGGGTGAAAAGTCTCATGCACCAGTAATTTAAAAAGAAATACTGACACATTGCTGCTAGGTATAGGCCTCCTCTCTAGCACGACACTCATCCCGGCTCTGCGCCAATCGAAGCCAGGTGCGTTCCCACCGCATCTTACAGAAGAGTTTCGTGGAGTGTGAAACGTGGATTGAGAAGACTTTTGAGCTTTCATCAAAATTCCAAACGTTTGCGCGGCGCAAGAAAAATGGCCGTTCCTCCATGTCTCGTTGCCAACTCAAAAAACATCGTGTCGCTCCGCGCAAACGGAGAGTGTATTCCCTTTATTACGGTAAGTTTTTTACATCTACCTTAATTTATAATTCCGTTTGTTTACATTAAACTTTAAAATGAACATGCTTTTTATGTTTACAGATTCGCGAGGTACAACATCGTCTACACGTTTATATATTTCAAAGTGAATAATGGCAAATCTCACCTCAAACCTCTCATCCTCGCATCGGTAGATGTACTCCTCGTACTGCGTCTTCCGCGAGGTCACGAAGGTGGAATCCTCGCTCCACGTCGGGAACGACACCCATGTGTCATTCAGAACCTGTCAAAAAAGGTGACATTAGACAACCAACAGCAAGGAAGTTTGAAATATTTCCACATTTTTTTTCAATATTTTTATTTAAAAATTATAATATTTTGCAATCAGTAAACATAATTAATAACAAGTATTTTGTCCTATGTTTTTCAACAGTAGCTCCATATAATCCAAACATACCGTGACCACGGCTGTTGCAACACAGTCGAAAAAGGTAACTTACAAACTTGGCCTCTTTATAAAATCACCCTTTTATTCATAATCACTCATTAACTTTAGCAGCGTGCTGAAAGTTATCCACCTCTATCCTTTGTTTAGTGTTAGAGGCCTACAGGGTTACCTGCATAAGGCCCAAATTCATAGACAAATAGGGGCTCCCTTAGGGGACTGTTCAGGCGCTAAGTAAAAATTCAAGTGCGTATTTATTCTTTATGTACCCAGCCATAAGGCAAATGCTGAATGATGGATTTTGGGGGACTGTTCAACCTCCGAATATGAATTCAGGCTTAAGTGTATAGATAGTGGGTAGGTACCTCCTTGCAGAGCGCGGTCCGTCCGGAGCAGCGGCGCGCGGCCGCGTCGCGGGGCAGCGCGCAGTACGACGTGCCCAGCCGCTTGCACGTCGTCAGATCTTGAAAAAACAAACAATACTTAAAATAGAATAGAAAAATATTTATTGCCTGAAATTATGACCATAACAGCATAAGGTTACATAGCTAATTGTCATGATTAAATTCAGGCAAAAGGAACACAGTAAAATGCTGGCAGACTAAGGCGCAGCGCTGATTTTCAACATACTCAAATGACATAGAGTAGACAGCCTCAAGAGACGCAATGTTTGATAATTTTCTAGGAAACAATTCTGTCAACTGTCGTGCGAGTCCCGCCACGGCTGCTGTGCTCTGATTGGTCAAAACTGTAGTTTCAACGAATCAGAGCACAGCAGGCAACATGACGCAATGACAATGACAATGTCCGCGTTTGCCAACATCAGTCCTTAATGACTGATGTGTTGACAGAACAGTGTGGTTCAATATGACGCCCCTCGGGGTTAACTGCTCGATATCAAATGGTAATTAAATGGTAAATGGATCAGCAAGGTGCGTGGGGCATTTCTATTTCATGTTCACATATAAGTAGGCTGGTAGTTATTGGGTTTTTTTAACTGTCCCACCATCATATACTAGCATATTTTTTTTATGTAATGTATCATTAGTTTCTTTTCTTATTAATTTAAAATAACAGAATTTAAACTATAGTGTCTGAATATAAAATAAGAAAACCCACCACTGTTTATCGTCGTTTAGCTGCTCCTATTTGAAATGCAGAATGTTTGGGCTTAATTGTAATTTAGTGAAATAAATAAATATAAAATAAATAATGCTGGACAATCCACACAGCATTATCTAGCCCCAAGCTAAGCAGAGCTTGTGTTATGGGTGCTAGATGACTGATATACTTAATACAATACATTACATAGATAGATATTTTTTTTATTATACATAGAAAATACCCAGAACACCCGGAACAAATATTTGCAGATCGTACAAATATTTGTCCCGGGGCGGGAATCGAACCCGCAACCTCCTGTGTCGCAGGCGGACCTTCGCCCACCGCGCCACATCGGTCGTCAAAATGATTATATAATTGGGCAGATAAATGAATGTAGTGTAACTGACCGACGTCGGTAGCGGGCGGTCCGTCGGGGCGCGGCTCGAGGCGCGGCTGGCCGATGGGCTCGAGCCGCGTGCTCGGCGCGGCCGCGAGCCGCTCGCGCTCGCGCTCACGTTCGCGCTCGCGCTCGCGCTCGCGGGACCGCGCTCGCTCGAACAGCTGCTCGCTCGATGTGTACTGCGAGGTGTAGCCTGTAGGTGATAAACCAATAGATTAATATTACATTAAATCAAAGATGAATTCCTAAAATTTATTGTAGTTAACGAATAAAACTCAACAAAATTCAAAAACTCCGCAAATAGTCAACAAAATTGAGCATTTTTAATATGTATGTATGTATCTACATGACGTATATAATATGTAAATATGTAGGTATATTGTATATAATAAATTATGTGTATTATAATATATTCATATGTGGTAAGTACACCAATTAAACCCCTTTTAAACTTTCTTACAGTCCGTTCCATCCAAAGGTTGTCTGGTAGAGATCGCTATTTAGCGATAAGACCGCCCATTGTACAACATTGTTAAAGTTAATAGTACTTAACTAAGCTGATATGTTATTTGGTGTACAATAAAGTATTTTCTATCTATCTCTATCTATCTAAGTTTATATTTGGATGTAAGTATTAAGTATACATTATTTTCATGTATGTATGTATGTACTTCTATAGCCAGTAATTTTAAATATCTTCTCTTTGGTAATCTCCTTCAAACACACTACCTCTTCATTACACAAAGGTTAGCTGGAAGAAAATTCTAACTAGCATTGAGTTCATCTTGTGCAATAAAGCATTTTATCTTGATCTTTCTATTTAGTTCAGATTTTATTTATCGTTGAAATATACATATCGTCGGCTAGCTAACAACACCGCTTAAGTCGAAATTTTGCGGTTTTGACATTTTTATGGCATTGGATAGATCTTTTCACTGCGCTTCTGTTCACCAATACAAACATTGCATTTCAACCAATCACAGTTTTAATTTCAGCTTTAGCGAGCGATGGACTTGTCCGGAGTCGATAAAACAGTTTTTTGGCTCACCTGAAAAGTTAGGAAAATCGATTTACGCGGTGTTGTTAGCTAGCCGACGATATGTATCGTAATAGTCTCATTGAAATGCAAGTCAACACATTTTTTATTTATTTTGAATGTTAAAATTTTAAATAAAAATGTGAGTGATAATTTCCTATTTTTCTTTGACGTTCAAGATAAAATACCATTGATTTGCAATAATAAATATGTTGAAACATAAGTTGTTGAATGATATTAATATTTACTTATAAAAATGTATAAATGATTTTGTTCATATTGTAAAAACGGAAATTTTCACGTACTGCACTATCGGTGAAGGCACCGACTAAGTTTCGACTCATTCCGAGAGTCTTCATCAGGGGGAGTGGTACGTGAAAATTCCCGTTTTTACAATATGAATAGTCAAGTTCACGATAGTTTTTAGAATAAAATGATTTTGTTTTTTATTAAAGGAATGTGTTTGTTGAAATTGAAATGTGTTTAGTGATTTAACTCCAACCATAGTTGCATAGGATTTGTACTCCAGCTACATGATAAATGGGGATAAATAAAAAAATAAAAATGGATAAATGGGATAAATGTTTGTACGATCTGCAAATATTTGTTCCGGGTGTTCTGGGTATTTTCTATGTATAATAAAAAAATATCTATCTATGTAATGTATTGTATTAAGTATATCAGTCATCTAGTACCCATAACACAAGCTCTGCTTAGCTTGGGGCTAGATGATGCTGTGTGGATTGTCCAGCATTATTTATTTATTTATTTATTTATGAGTGACCTTTAAATGAATAAATGAACTTTGACGTTTTTTTTTTACATTTGAGACACTGGCTGGTAGTGCTCTGGCCTCTCTCGCCTAGTGTCCAAGTAGTTTAATGTGAAGGTATTTTATTTTATTTGCCTGTGTTGACTAACATAGTTTTAGTTAGTTGTTTTAGTATGTTAAGTAACAAAGTAAGAATCATTGGTCTGATATTAACATTGTTTATCATTATTATTATTATAATAATCACATTAAAAGGAAAGTATTCATACAATAATAATGTGAGTACTCTCATTGATATATCCGTAATAATTACGTTGAAATTACATTAATATATACAACGACTTAAAGTAACAACTATGTTGATAGTGTCACCTGTGTGTATGGTAGCGGTGGGCGTGTGCGGCGGCGAGGGCGGACCCACGAAGTCCTGCAGCCACTTCTGCAGCTCCGGATGCCGGCACAGGAACGGAGCCGTCACGGAGAGCAGCTCCGACGACGAGATTATCTCGTTCGTGAACAGAAGCAGGCATCTGTGGAGGGCGGACTTAGTTTTTGAAATTATCTCAGAGAATTACTTTTTGGTTTTCACATAACGTCCATGTATAGATTTATAACTGATGCTGTATGAGTACATCTCAGCGTGGTTCTGTGAAAGATATATTCAAACTGAGAAGCATATTTTCTAAAATCTTTAAACAAATCTCTAAATCTTTTTGTGTGTGTAGGACATGGGATATCTTCGCCAATAGTGAACTAATTTTATAGATTCCTTTTTTCAATGGATATGGGTTCTCATGGGTGGTCCCATATAAATTTTATGAAAAAGTCCCACCCCTATGGTTAAAAAAATGGGGGATGAAATTTCATATTGGACTTTTTATAAACTTTCTGTTATTAGAAGTCAGGTTTTATTTTTTTCCTAAAAAAAATATGTATACTTTTGAATAATTGCCCGTCTTCGATCGGAATGCACTGTTTATATGGGTGGTCAGAAGGGCAATGGCATTGCGTTCCATAGCCCGCTCCAGCGGCCGCGGAAGTGGGAGGCAGAGGGTGCCAAATTCCCTCCCCTTAAATCACATAGGTACCCGTCTACCAAGCCAGGGCTGGAGATCGAAGGGGTGACCAAAGAAATCGACGACCTCTGTGGCGCAGTGGGCGAAGATCCGCCTGAGACGCAGAAGGTTGCGGGTTCGATTCCTATCACAGGACAAATGTTTGTATGATCTGCAAATATTTGCCTCGGGTCTGGGTTATTTTCTATGTATAATAAGTATGTATTTACAAAAAAAAGTATATAAGTATATCTATATCTATCAGTCATGTAGTTCCCATTGTACTAAGCAGACTTAGTTTGGGGCTAGATAACGCTGTGTGAAAAATGTCCAAAGAAAAAAAATTGCCCTCTCGTCACAAAGTATTTCCGCGGTTGCTCGGCCGCTCGCTCGCATACCCCGAGGCGGAAGTTGAATCTTCTCGTATAATGTATGATATAGTACGAGACTGACCTGAGGAAGTTGTCGTAGACATGGTGGTGCCGGAGCGCGCGGCGAGCTCGCTCGAAGAAGTTGAGATCGTGCACGGTGGCGAGCTTGGCCGCCTCCGCGTAGGACACGTCCCGCGCCGCGCCTCCGCCTCCGCCGCCGCCGCCGCCGCCGCCGCCGCCGCCGCCGCCGCCCCACGCCCACGCGCCGCGCGCCTTCTTGCACGGCGGCGCACCCGCATCTGTACACGAACACGACAACATCTTCATGTCCTTGTCGCACATTACATGGGGTCAGAACAACATGTTTTCTTCTTCTCTACTCGTACTCGTATTTCCTGATACCCGCGGCACAATCCTAGTGTGGAACGGTACAATCGTATTTGTGTCTGTTGAGTTTTTATTCATTTATCATCTCATAAGCAACTTTTATAATGATCTAAGTGTCCAGCGCCTTGTAAAAGTAGACAGACAATAGTATCTGAATCTTCTGCTCGTCGCCGATATGATATGCCCCAGATGCTACATGTCCATATCGCATGACAACTGGACGCCATATCGAATCAGGGGGTGTCGCTATCGAAGTCGAAGTCAATAGATTTTTACTCATTTAAATCATAAGGATCATATACAAACAACAGCTTAAAAACTACGTAAATTCACGACGATTCATCGTTCCTTGTTTATCAATAACATCCAACAGTCAGAAACATAGGGCCTTGAAGATTTTTAAACGAGATTACCACCGTGGGACAATTTGTTCCGGATCTGGATGTAGTGGTACCTGATACCCAGGACACAGGGAATCCTAGTATTGTTTATTATAATAGCATATTATTATTATTGAATAATTAAACACCGATTTGTCTCTTTCTGATGTTTAATTAAAAAAAAAGTACTGTTTTAGATTATAAGTAACGCCCGTATTATTTAGGTAATACATTCAAAAATTATATTATTTCCACGACGAAAGATAATCCGGTAAAAACCTAATTACATTCACATATAAATGGTACTCACTCAGTTGGTTGGATGCAGAGAAGCTGGGTGATCTCTTGAGATGATGCTGCGGCGCTGGGGTCGGGATGCTGCTCGGAGCAACGCTCGAATGCTTCGGGATCTGATGAGATAACAATCAGGGTTACTAAGATTCATATCACACTGAAAAAGCGAACCATTTGCGAGCTATGACGGTTCGGGAACTCGCCAGCAAAAATATAGCTCGCCAATGGATCATTTAATGTAAACATAAATAAAAATTAATAAACAGGCTGTTTATTCCATATAATTATAAAATACAATATTAGAAATCATGGATAATTTTAATTTGTTTAAATTATTTATTTATTTATTTAATAATATTTTTTGTGAATATTTTTATTATAATTATTTAGTTTTATTCCAAAAACTATCGTGAACTTGACTATTCATATTGTAAAAACGGGAATTTTCACGTACTGCACTATCGGTGAAGGCACCGACTAAGTTTCGACTCATTCCGAGACTCTTCATCAGGGTGAATGGTTGCGACTTTCTCCGCCGGGCACTGCGACGCGGAAGACTCTCGGAATGAGTCGAAACTTAGTCGGTGCCTTCACCGATAGTGCAGTACGTGAAAATTCCCGTTTTTACAATATTAATTATTTAGTTGTATGATTTTAAGTGATTTCTGTATGTAATATGCGATGCTCATTTTCGGGGCTGGTCTTATTACACCCTATATAGTATTCATAACCATGGTCGTTTGTAATATTTTTTTGTATTTGCACATGTTGCCTGAATGAACGTAACATAATTATCACCTGAGCATGATGCATTGGCGCTGGGTGATGCGGCGGATGCGTGAGATGCGGCGCGTGCGGCGGATGCGGCGCGTGCGTCGGATGCGGCGGATGCGTTGCGTGCGGCGGATGCGACGCGGGCGGGAAGCGCTCCGGCGACGGGTCGCGTTCCTCGCGCGCCCGCGTCTGCACAACAACATTATCACTCTATAACAAAAACAAATAATTAGTGCAACTGCTAGAGGAACAAGTTTATTATTAGAAATTATTTTATACTACCTTCTACCCACAGCTTCGCCCGCGTGTTACCCGGATAAAAAGTAGCCTATGTGTTATTCTGATGTATAAGCTATATTACTGTAAAGTTACATCAAAATCCGTTCAGTAGTTTTTGCGTGAAAGAGTAACAAACATCCATCCTCACAAACTTTCACGTTTATCTGACAACCACTGTGGCGCAGTGGGCGAAGGTCCGCCTGAGCCGCAGAAGGTTGCGGGTTCGATTCCCGCTGCGGGACATATGTTTTTATGTCCTACATTCATTTGTCTCGGGTCTGGGTGTTTTCTATGTATAATATGTATGAATTTACAAAATATATATATATATATGTAGTATAACAGTCATATAGTTCCCATAATACAAGCTTTGCTTACTTTGGGGCTAGATGATGCTATATGAAAAAAGTTCAGCATTATTTATTTATTATTATATTAGTAGGGTTAATTATTTGTTTTAAGAAGGTTGCGGGTTCGATTCCCGCCGCGGGACAAGTGCTTGTATCTGCAAACATTTGTCTCGGGGTCTGGATATTTTCTATGTATAATATGTACGTATTTACAAATAAAAAAAAAGCATAAAAGTAGTATTTTACATGTTATTCCTATACCACAATCTCTACTTACTTTGGAGCTAGATGATGCATGTGTAAATGTCCAGTATTTATTTATTTACAACGTGTTCTTTCCGCCATTAATTGCGACGCTCCCTAATGAGTTGTTGTGATAAAACTTATCTAAGAACCACGTTTGAAAATCATTCCTAGTGACAGGTTGCAAGTTCATCGCCGCTTATTGGAACACTTACCGATGATGGCAAATGTCAAATGTTTGGTTTTTTTTTATTGCCGATTTCCTCAAGATCCGTTTTCCTATCTTTTTGAGCACGTGTTTCGAGTCGAAAAATCAATTTTATTCCTCACTGATGTTTTGATGTTATATTATGCTTGAATAGCCGAAGTGTTGACATATAGTTCGTAATATGGTAACTATGTATGTGATTTTTGCGCGTCTATCTATTTAAACTAATAATAAAGCTGAAGAGATGTTTTAATCTCAGAAACTAAGAATCCGATTTGAGAAAATCTTTCGGAGAAGAAGTTGAGAAGGGACGCTTTACAACCACCGTCTACGCGCTAGGAACCTTTCTGAACCTCAGGTATTCCTCCTTTCTTTCTCCAAGCCACTTGCAAAAGAAGTAATAGTGCGGGGGGCGATGCAACGCGGTGGGTTAGGAGGCCGAGGGCGGCCGTGGCCAGGCTAGTTTATGTTATAAAACAGAAAGGCTACATTTTTATCTGGGTACCACTTAAGCTATATTTCCAGGGTGTCTAGACAAATACCACTTTCTGTTGGCGTTAACGCCTGCGAAGGTTGAATTTAATGGGAATGACATTAGCTACGGAAATTTCACGTGATAACTGTCAAGTTTTTCCTTGACAAATATACGTTAGCGTGAAAGGAAAACTAAGCGCGAGATGTCCTGCGAAGGTTGAATTTAATGGGAATGACATTAGCTACGGAAATGTCACGTGATAACTGTCAAGTTTTTCCTTGACAAATATACGTTAGCGTGAAAGGAAAACTAAGCGCGAGGTGTTTGTCTAGGCACCCTGAGGTGTCGTCATATCGTTCCTGATATGGCGACTATTTCTGTGATGTTTAAGGTTTATTTAAGTTAAACAGCACAAAGGCTAAATTTTATCTGGACACCACTAAAAGTTATGTTACCTGAGGTGTCGGCATAGCGTAATGTTCCTCGGGAGGTTTGGTGACCGCTTTCGCATCCGGCAAGAACTGACCGAACTCAGTCAATAGATCCTCTTGATTCTCAAACAGTTTTGCGACCTGGACGTAAAATAAACAGATAGTAAAAAAGTTTTTATTGTACTATAAAGGTGTGTCGGTACAAACATAACAATGATGAGCGATAGACTTTAATGTAAAAAAATGTGTAAAAGGTTACCTTTGTTCCCCACACTAGGACTAAAAAGCCTGTATAGAAAGGTAGTTTTACTGGATAAAAAGTCCAAATTTTGTGTGCAAAAACTGTAAATATTTAATCAAATTGACGGCCTCTGCGGCGCAGTGGATGAAGGCCCGCCTGAAGGTTGCGGGTTCGATTCCCGCCGCGGGACAAATGTTTGTATATGCAAATATTTGTCTCGGGTCTGAGTGTTTTTCGAAGTAAAACATGTATGCATTTACGAAAAAAAAGTATATAAGTAGTATATCAGTCATGTATTTCCCATAATACAACCTCTGCTTAGTTGCTTTTTTTGGGTTAAATACAAAAGCACTCAAATCAAAGTCAAAGTCAAAGTTAAATTTCATTTATTCATTAAAATCACAAGGATCACTTTGAAACGTCGGTTTTATCTACTGCCTGTTCCTTCGCGACCAAGTGAGGAAAGAAAGACAAGAAAACAAGGCTGGTTATTCTTTTTAATGATTCTTTTACAAAACAATAGGTACCTGAATTTTTTTTTATCGAGTTGGAGCATTTTCAATCCCAAGAGTTTTTATTGAGTATTATTACTCAAAGAACTATAAAGAGTTTTTATATTTCTTTGAGTAACAATACTCAAAGAACGGTAGTATCTGCAGAAGTTTGCAAAACATTCATGTTATCTTGACCACTCAGTACTAATCTGCGGAATACGCGTACATAATCTGACACAGATTAGTCAACATTCGTACGCGAATGACGTATATGTAAACGCGTTATAACTCGTTCAATTACCTGCGAGTAGACTTCCTGTTCCGTCTGCTGCTTCGCCTGCGGCTCCTTCAGGTCCCGGTGCCCGCGCTGGTACGCGTGCAGTATCTCCAGGAAGCGCTTGTACTTGTCCGGTTGTCGGGAGAAACGGGACTGCGGGGGTGAAAGGAGGGTCATTTAGCTGTGTGGAGAAGGTTCCTCGTTTTTTGGGGGGTGGATTGAGGGTCAGAACTTTAGAAAAGCAGCCGATAGTATTATCATGGATTGTCAAACGGTAATTTGTTTCATCATTTGAAGTTCATATTGTAAAAACGGGAATTTTCACGTACTGCACTATCGGTGAAGGCACCGACTAAGTTTCGACTCATTCCGAGTCTTCATCAGGGTGCTTGGTGCACGGCGCGACGCGGAAGGAGAAAGTCGCAACCACTCACCCTGATGAAGACTCTCGGAATGAGTCGAAACTTAGTCGGTGCCTTCACCGATAGTGCAGTACGTGAAAATTCCCGTTTTTACAATATGACTAGTCAAGTTCACGATAGTTTTTGGAATAAAATCATTTGAAGTGTTTAAGTACTTCATTGTTTTTGCTGAATTATTAAATAAAAACGAACAAGTGTTGTTATTTTTAAGGCACTATTTTTAGAACTGATTTATATTTATTTTTATTATGAAGCTTTTGGAGGGCTAATGAGACAATTTTTCTATAATTAAACTAAGAAGAAGTGGTTGTTAAGATTGTCTAACCTATTCCAAAAACTATCGTGAACTTGACTATTCGTATTGTAAAAACGGAAATTTTCATGTACCGCACTATCGGTGAAGGCACCGACTAAGTTTCGATTCATTCCGAAAGTCGCGAACACTCACACTGATGAACACTCTCTGAATGAGTCGAAACTTAGAATTGTGTAACCTACTTTTGGTAAATAATATATTAGTAGTTCTAGTACTCACCTTGATCTTATTGACGTATTCAATAGCGTGGTTGAATTCAACGGGCTGTCCGGGCGGCGCGGGCGCTGCGTGTCCCGCCGGCGCCGCGCCCGCGCTACCTGCAGACAAAACGGAGGATTAAACAAGCGACAATGGACGATAGAAGGCTTAAAGAGGAGTATGGGTGTTCAGAACTTTAAAAAAGCAGCCGATAGTATTATCATAGGTTGTCAAACGGTAATTTGTTTCATCATATTCGCAGGAAATAGAGTGTTAAGATGGTTCCATTCGATGTAATTTTATTCCATAGATACATTACTGTACACTTGGAAAAATTATCTTGAAAGGGTTTATTTTATTGTTCAAACAAAATCAACAGCCCTTAAGTATAAACGGTTCTAACCTTAATAATCTAACTTACGGCCAATAAGAGATTTCGATTTTATAAAAGAAACTTACAAAATACCGACAGTCTAACATTAAGTAAGGTTAAGTAGGACTAGGACTGTTAGAGGATAGGTGTTAAGAATACTATCGTGAACTTGACTATCATATTGTAAAAACGGGAATTTTCACGTACTGCACTATCGGTGAAGGCACCGACTAAGTTTCGACTCATTCCGAGAGTCTTCATCAGGGTGAGTGGTTGCGACTTTCTCCTTCCGCGTCGCGCCGTGCACTAACCGATAGTGCAGTACGTGAAAATTCCCGTTTTTACAATATGAAGGTGTTAAGAACTTTAAAAAAGTATCATCATTGTGCTTGGAGACCCAGACTCCATTTGGTGGCACGCACGATTCACGGAAATACCACATTTCAGGTTAATCTTTCTTCTTTGATTGGCCGATATTCTTCTTCATCCTGCCCTTGTCCCAAATTACGTAGAGTCGTAAAAGATTGAAAGTAAAATTGGCCTATACATTACTTTTTAAATTGTGCCATCCCATAGAGTCGAAGGATGTAGTAAAAGTTAAATAGATCGAGTATTCAGAACTTGGGCGGGGTCCAAGTGTTGTGATAGCATGTTACTCATAGTTCCTGATACCCACGACACAGGGGGTCCTAAAGGGTTAATAATAATAATAATCCCGCAGGGTGCGCTTGTGGCGAGCATTCGGTGCGTGGCGACACCGCGGAGACCCATTGTTGGGTCCACAGAGACCCCTGACCCTCGGCTTGCCTTAGCCGGTCGGAGGTGGAGGCGCAAGAGCGGAACCTATGCTCTAAGGGTGGAAGTGTTAAAGGCATAAAGCCGGGAGCAGCGTTTAGTGAAACTGCAGCACACCTCTCTACACCCTTTAGCCGTTCACACCAACGTTGCCTCTACGCTGCATATCGTTGGCGGCACTTATGGGGCCCGTTTTAGTGGACTGCAACTCATCGCCTGCCTATAATTTGATTTGAATTTGTGTCGAGAGTTGGCTGGTGCCGTTTCATCCTACATAGCCCAGCCACTATTCCTTAAGCATATACTATCATACAATATATCCAATAGTTTCATCATTCGCCATCCACGAAATAACGTTTTTTATATATTGTATTGTACAAAAAGGCCTCTTAGTGTCAGCTTCGGCTCCACTAATGCATATAAAGGCTCCGGGCATAAGCCTGAGATTTTAAATAAATAAAGAGGAATAATAATAAAAAATAAACTAGTTAATAGTGGGTGTGCGCATGTGTGACTTACCAGGGGCGTGATGTATGGCGGCCGCCTCGATCTGCTGATGAGCTTGCGATATCTGGTGCAAGGTGTTGGTAGGTGCGGTGTTCACGGACAGATTGTGGACTATCGCGCCGCTCGACCTACGGACAAATGTTACGAATTTAGTTCACGGTTTAGGGGTAGGCAGTAGCGGAAAAGTCGAAGGAAAGATCAGAAATTAAAACAAAGCATAATTTTAGTGATCATAGCAGTCAAAATATGTTTTTTCATCATTGAAATATATTTATTTATTCAGAATACATTATGGCATCATAACAGGTTTTTTTTGAACCCTAAAGCTATGAAATATATAAGTAGGTATATAATATATAAGATAGGTATACTAATCTATGGTTTCTAAAACTACCTGTGCTAATTGTAGGAATTTCGGCAGTTTATCGTAAAAAATATCCACGCTGTTCGCTGACAAGTTATTGAGCAGATAGATAGCGAGTGACATGGGGGCAAACTTAAGTAGATTGGTCCTAAAGTTTTTTATTTTTTATTATTAGATTTTTGTACCGTGTTTGAACACACAGTTTGAGTCACACGATACAGGGAATCCCATTGGAGTCAGGACTATGTATGTTATATCTATGGATGTTTAATTTTTTATACTTTTATTGGGGGTAGTTTGTCTAACCGCGGGTAAAATGAAGACGCCTAGATTTTCCTTGAACATACTTCACCGACAAACGAGACGTCATCCGTAAATGAGCGTAATTGGAACTATTTTGTACGAGTTTGTGATACATCAAAATAATATTATACTAGTATTTACTTTTTAATACTTGCTGTATTTATATTTTGATTTTGCTGTTTAAAAAAAATCTAAAATTTTATTGGCAGTGCAATGACAATGGGAGTGGATACTTTTGATTTAAAACATAGAAATAAGTATTATGTGGGCCAAGAATATCTGTCCCATTTGTGAGGTCATAAGTCCAAGGACTGAGAACATCTGTTCTACTAGTGGGACCATTAGCACCAGGACCTAGAACGTTTCTCCCATTTGTGCGACCAACCGCCCCAAGCACTAAGAAACGTATATCCCATTGATAGGACCATCCATCCCTGGACTAAAACTATCTTCATTAGTGGAGTGGGATAATCCATACTCTAATTGAAATTTTTTGTCCCATTTATGGGCCCACCTGTCCCAAGGACTAAGAACGTATGCCCCATTAATAAGACTCTTTTATAAGACTAATAACACATAACCCATTAACCAATTGAGACCCAATGAGGATGAGAATAAGGTGATTTTATGTACTGACTCACCCTTTTGTAAAAAAAAACCTATTGTGACTTCCACCAATTCATCAATAGCTTTGTAATCTATGTTTATCTTATCTCTTTCATCCATACCAAGCCTAAAAACCTATTCCCCATTAATGTAGTGGGACAATCCATTCTAGAATTGAAAATGTCTGTCCCATTTATGACATCATATCCATAAAAATAAAAATGTGTTGTTTCGATGAGATCGTTCGCCGCCGCACTATTTGGGGGTAGTTCTATGTCGTAAGTTCCAGCAGTGGGATCCTACAAGCTGATGATGGATGATGGATTATGTACTCACGGCGGTACAGGCAGCAAATGTACTAACTGTTGCTGGTTATGATGTATGTTCGGCAGGAGGACGCCGCTGGTACCGCCCATGCCGGTCGGGGACGGCATCGATACGGACACCTGGAATGAGAACGCTATTAGGAACAGAACTATTGTATCTGAGGATAGATGGTTCAGTAACGATCTCAGAAATTAAAACAAAGCATAATTTTAATAATCACAGCTGTCAATTATATTGTTTCTCATCATAAAAGCTTCTTATACAGGGTGTCCCGGAATGTGTATATAATGCCGAAAGGAGGTCATTGACACCGTGGTGGGGAACATTGTTTGTTCTACGACTTTTTGGATTTCCATATTTTTCATTCATGAAATGACCATCAAAGTTTCCATCTTACCTGCTTTTAGCACATCCCTAAAATCAACAAAACAGCGAAGTTTGTTGATTTACAACCAACCACGGTGTCAAAGACCTCCCTTCGGCATTATATACACATTCCGGGACACCTATACACCCTGTATAGGTGTCTGTTAGATAATAAATATAGAAGTTAGTTTCCTCTGCAAGTCTTTCCCAATTGTAAAATCATCTGAACTAAGAATGTCTGTTGAATTAATGGGACCACCCGTCTTGAAAGACTTATAACATCTGTCCCATTAGTGTGACCATTCGTCCTAGGACTGAGAACGACTGTCCCATTAGTGTGACCACCCGTCCCAAGGACTAAGAACGTATGTACTATCCACACTGACAGTATCAAAGATATTGTGTTGTAAGGTAAAAATTGTGGTTTGATAGGAAAGACTGAAGTTAAAGTTAAATAAAATCTGTTATAACAGGCAGTAATATTGTATATTGAGGTAAACTGTTTTTTTTTGATGCAAAATTGCTGCAAAACTGATTTTTTTTCATATGGGAATATACCGTCATTTTTTTTTTAAATATTAAATACCATATACACATAAAACTGCTGACAGCGATTTCTCACCTGACCGTTACTCTGTACTTCAATCTTGTAACCCGGCGGCAGAAACGTGTTGAATCCCACGATGAGCTCGGGATGCCCTTTGAACAGGTTCGATACCCGGGTGATGACACCGGGCGTGTCGATTCTGAAAGGCGAACTGTGTTAAAGCGGGGGTAAAGTATCAGTCGACTCAAAGTTGCGATATCACAAGACTCAGAAATTAAAACAAAGCATTTTTTTTAGTGATCATGGGATATCAATAATAATATTTCTCATCATGTAACCCTAGTTTGTTCCTAACATATCTTTCATAGTACTAATATAAACGTGAAAGTTTGTGAGGATGGATGTTTGTTACTCTTTCACGCAAAAACTACTGAACGGATTTCGACGAAACTTTACCGTAATATAACTTATACATCAGAATAACACAGGCTACTTTTTATTCCAAAAAACTATCGTGAACTTGACTATTCATATTGTAAAAACGGGAATTTTCCTCCCTACGCGCGCGACCATTTACCCTGATGAAGACTCGGAATGAGTCAAACTTAGTCGGTGCCTTCACCGATAGTGCAAGTACGCGAAAATTCCCGTTTTTACAATAAGACATAGGCTACTTTTTATCCGGGTACCACGCGGGTGAAGCCATGGTCAGAGACTAGTAGCTTATAAATCAGAATAACACATAGGCTACTTTTTATCCGGGTACCACGCGGGTGAAGCCATGGTCAGAGACTAGTAGCTTATAAATCAGAATAACACATAGGCTACTTTTTATCCGGGTACCAACGCGGGCAAAGCCGTAAGCAGAGGCTAGTACAATATAAATCATCAAATTCGCGAGTTTTTGGAATTGAATATTCTAAACTGTTTCAAAGTCAGTTAAAAATAATATCTTACGTTTGACTTTTAAACTCTTTCATGATATCCAGAAAGTCGTTGTAGACTTGCGGTTGAGTATTAAACTTGTATTTCACTTGGTCCAGATAAGACAGTGCATCCTCAACCTTCAGCCTCTGGAACTGCTGCTGCGGGGGCTGGCAGGGCGGACATGGCGCGGGCTGCGGGGTAGGCTGAGGCGCCGGCGACTGCCTCTCCAAGTTCGGTAAGGGCGCTAGGCTCGGCTGTGGAGGAATGCGCTGATTAGAAAGGGATTTTGGTGAGTTGGTAGTTTTATGTTGATTCGAGATGTTCAGATGCAATAATGCAGCCAAAAGTACTATAATTTTAGTCAAACGGTAATTAGTTTCATCATTTTGGACTCGCCTATAATTAAGAGTTTTTTTTTTGTAAAAGGATCATCAAATATAAAAACCAGTCTTCCTTCTTTTTTCCTTGGCTAGGGGTCACGATGGAACTGGCAGTAAGTAAAATTCATGTTTCAAAGTGATCCTTGATTGTAATCAAATTCGGGTCTGGGTATATGTATTTTTAAAAAAGTATATAAGAAAGAATATTTTTATTTGAACCCAAAAACACATTTTGGGTTCAAATAAAAATATTCTTTCTTGGTAAAATACTAGTGAAGAATTAAGTCTATAGAAAAAATATGTGTTAAGTATTATATCAGTCATGTAGTTCCCATAACACAAGCTCTGCTTAGTTCGGGGCTAGATGATTCTGTGTGAGAAAATTACACAGAATCATCTAGCCAGCATTATTTATATTTAATGAATACATGAATTTTGACTTTGAGTTAGATAGATATATAGATAGAAAATATTGCACACCAAATACTTCAGCTTAGATAAGTACTACCTACATACTTTGTCAAACATTTACCTTGATCCTAGACTGTAGTTGCGCCGGCTTAGCGGACGCGGACGCGGGCGCGGGCGCGGGCGCGTACTGCACGGCGCCGGCGCCCGGCTTCAGATAGTTGATGACGGCCGGCGCGGAGCCGCGCGGCCCGGACCGCCCGAACCCCGCCCCGCCCACGGACACCATGCCGGACGAACCTGGAAACACGCACAGTTAGCCAGGAAAATACATAGCACACTGATACGAAAGTGTATAGAGATATCAGATGCAATAATGCAGCCTATAGTACTATCATTGTGCTCAAACGGTAATTAACATCATCATTATTGAAATAAAGCTAAGTTGTATGAGGAGGGCCATAGCGCCCTGTCTTCAGCTTGCCGCATCCAGCATCTGCCTGCAGTCTTTCGCAGATCGTATCGAGGAGGGATATGCTTTCCTATAATTGGTCCTATTTGCCTCCGCCTTAAGGATCCGGCGTACAGCGCTCATAACTGAAATTCGAATCGCGTCCAAATATATAGCTATCTCTTTTTGACTTTTTTGAAGCAGGCCCGCCCGTTTTTGCGCGATAGCAATATTAGTCGTTCAAATTTGGTGGTGTTCCGTAAATACCAAAAAAGATGAATGAAAACTTGTTGTATTTTTTACATTGTGTTGTTATTCTGTAAGTAGACAATATAATCTATATACCTATCCAAACGATACGTAAGGTATTGTTGTTTTTAATACGAAACAAATAAGAGAAAACATGTCATGTATGACGTAAAAATATCCAAAATGCGATTCGTGTACGTTTCATTTTAGGTAAGTATTTTGAAAAAATATATAGCAAGGTACGTAGATAAATACTATTCGAATGCAAATAATAACATAATATGGTGAAAATAAGCTCTAATTAAATATGACGATGGTATTACGTTTCTATGGGCAATTCATCCAACGCAGGCCTCTTAAGTGTTTTTTTTAAGCCAACAGACACATAAATATTATTGATTGTTTGGTTTGTTTGTCATCATTTATCTATTTATACGAGCTCCTCACGTCACGGGTAAACGATATTAACACAAAGAGGGCCAACCATTACAGAGGAGAGTATTATGTGTAAATAGAAACAAAAAATATACACAAAATCCTTCCTACTAATATAATAAACGCGAAAGTTTGTGAGGATGGATGTTTGTTACTCCGTCACGCAAAAACTACTGAACGGATTTTAATGAAACTTTACAGTAATATAGCTTATATCAGAATAATACATAAGCTACTTTTTATCCGGGTACCACGCGGGCGAAGCCGTGGGCAGAAGCTGGTATATAATAAAACAAATTATTATAACAAATAAAACATAATTATTGATGTTTACAAATTTTTATACAGTTTTAGGCAATGTTTGACATTTCATTTGAATTTACTTATTTCTACCTACATGTAATTAGTTAACCCGTATTAACTACTCCAAATAAATAAAAACACGGGCCGTGGATGCAGAATCCACTCTTTCTCAAGTCGGTTAAAAAGTGTTAAATATAACTCACCGATAATCTGCTGCGGCTGCGCCGACTGAGCCAACGTGTGCATGCTGCTTGCACCAGGCTGCTGAATCTATAACAATCAGACAAACACAATTAAACATTATAATTAAATCATAATATTATGATTACCCCCCACTTGGTACCAGGATACCCCCCACTTGGTACCCTCAAAGATCTACGAACTGATATCTGAGGATACTCCCCACTTGGTACCCTTAAAGATCTACGAACTGATATCTGAGGATACTCCCCACTTGGTACCCTCAAAGATCTACGAACTGATATCTGAGGATACCCCCCCACTTGCTACTCTCAAAGATCTACGAACTGATATCTGAGGATACCCCCCACTTGCTACTCTCAAAGATCTACGAACTGATATCTGAGGATACCCCCCACTTGCTACTCTCAAAGATCTACGAACTGATATCTGAGGATACCCCCCACTTGCTACTCTCAAAGATCTACGAACTGATATCTGAGGATACCCCCCACTTGCTACTCTCAAAGATCTACGAACTGATATCTGAGGATACCCCCCACTAGGTACCCTTAAAGATCTACGAACTGATATCTGAGGATACCTCCCACTTGGTACCCTTAAAGATCTACGAACTGATATCTGGATGGCGCGAGGAATCACCGTAAATTCACTTTAAAATTTACGTAGTTTATATATTGACGTTACTTTATGATTCTTGTGATTTCCATGAACAAAAACCCATTTACTTTGACTAAACTATGAGCAATGCCTGCACTAATTCTGCTATCCAATTAGTCACATAACCATAGTAAATAAGAAGCAAGGACAAAACTGTGTATTCATATATTTCACTAGTAGCAAAATTCTATTTGCATTCAGTTTGTCACAGAAGATATAATAAGTTAATATCGCCTAAAAATACTCTAGCTGAGTCAGAGTCAGCGTACCTCTTGTTTTTGTTGTGAGAAAATAACGATAGCTCAACGCGTGGTTTGGAGTATTTTATGCGTCTTTACAAATGAGTAGGATTCTACACTTTTATGAAAAGCCCACGCCGCCTCGTAACGGATAAACAAAAATCTAACACGTTCACGATTTCGATCGCCATTCTGAAGATCCACAGATCCATACTTAGCTCCTTACAGATTTGCGTACTAAGTTTGCTTCCGACCCCTCCCCCCTACTTGCTAAAGTAAGGTCAGAAGCAGACTCGCAGCTTTGTTAAAATCAGCAGATCCATCGTTCGACGTATCATAGGTTTTTTCTTGGTGACACTGTTTAAGTTCACTGACCAGATAAAGGTTCATCGACCCATGAACTATGCAAGTACGCGGCGGGAGCAAACCGAAATCACTCACCCTCGTAGACTCTCGGAATGAATCGAAACAAGTCGGTGCCTCAGATAATCCGGTGATCTCAGATATTACGGTGTCCTATTCCCGTGTTTACAACATAAATAAAACAGATTTCATGTTTTATTTATAAGTAAGTGGTACCATTATGTTGGGTACGACATTAGAAAGACGTGGCCTTCGAGACATTGAGCGGAGTTCGTTAACCTGTCAGCTGGTGACCGATGCGTGTGTTCAATGACATCCTTCAAGCTTTGAACGTTTGCAAGCAATAATTCTTGACATAGTTTTAAAACGTGTAACCTGCGAGGCGATCACACTAATTTCCCATGGCTGGTATCATCGGTATGAATCGTAATACGCTAAGCTGGATAAGCCATAGATGGACAATGCGAATGAACAAAATTGGTTTCATATTGGACGTTCCGTTTTTTGGATGGATGAGCCATTAAAATAAGGAACTAGTGTCAAAATTCATTGCCATCCCGATAGCCATGAGTTAGTGTGATCGCCCGCTGCTCCTTCAGTCACTTCGTAATTTGACACGTTAATGTGGTACAGATTTGTGCATATAGCAATTAAACAACCTACTAACATGCTTTCATCACGCAAAAACTAAAAAAAAAAAAATAGCTCGATATCTGGCTATACATGAAAAGTACTTTAAAAGGCCACCATTAGCTGATTACGTGATGTTTAGCAGTCTGGATCTCGGTAACTATATGAGCTAAGGAGTTTGATATTTAGAAGAATGAAACTTGTTATCTTTGAATTCACCAAGCAAAATGACGATTAAATAGAAAAATCTCTTGATTATAGAAAAAAAAATCGAAAATAACATTCACACTTTTATTTATATCTCCGAAACCCTACAATATATCAAGCTAATTCTTATTTCAGATAATAATAAAATTTTAAAGCCTAAACCAAATTAGAAATCTTTTAATTTGGTTCCCCGTTTAGTAATTTATTTAATTTATTGACGACTTCTGTGGCGCAGCGGGCCAGTAGCCAGGTGTAACGCCAAAGGTAGGGTTTCGATTCCCGCTGCGGGACAAATGTTTGCATGTTCTGCCGATATTTGTTCCGTCTGGTTGTTGTGGTACCACCGTACTTGTTGTTCCTGATACCCGCGATACAGAGAATCCTAGTGTGGAATTATGACTATGTGTGTCTATTAGGTAACAAAAAACCCATTATAACTTTAGGTATCTATAACTTATCTTAAGAACTTTGGTCGATACTTTTTTCGTTCTTGTGCCTGAAATCCACCCTTGCACCCCTTAACATAAGAGCGTCGGTTCTCTTTTACACCAACTAAACATAATTTCATCTAGACGGGTTCTTTCATTCAGACCCTTCCGACTGGTAGTGATCTGGATCAGTTGAGCTGTTTAATCTTTATTTTTTGTATATATCTACTTGTAAGTAGTTGTATGAATAAATGAAATTTCATCTATCACTCTCTTTTACTAACAGTAACAGAAGAACGAGATATCAATAATTTAAGCGCTGTCAAATTAGTCTAATTTAAGTTTTCCATACAAGTTTAGTCGTGATTTCAAAACATGCCGAATATAAACACGAAGAAGGGCGTAATATAATGTTTGTAAGATCTGCAAATATTTGTTCCGGATCTGGGTGTTTTTCTATGTATAATATGTATGTATTTAAAAAAAAAAGAAGTATATTAGTAGTATATCAGCCATGTAGTTCCCATAATACAAGCTCTGCTTAGTTTGGGGCTAGATGACGCTGTGTGAAAAATGTCCAGCATTTTTATTTTTTTTATTTTAACTAATTTGACAGGAGTAAAATTCTTGCCATCACTTACGTGCACTATAAAAGAGAGCGACCGTTTAAATAGGTTTTGTACTAGAGAATCGGCGCTAACTAAGCTCTTCATATTTTCCAGTCCAACATTACAAGTGCATAGTGTTGGCATGCAAAATCGTAAACACAGGGTTATCGACCCTTATCGCTGCCGTGTAGGGCAGTACCTATATCGTATCATTTGTTGTTTACTAGAATTGTCTCGCAAGATATCTGTAATAAATTCACCGTAGCTAGTTTGTGAAACTTCGCGTAGGGAGAACCCGTTACGATCCGGTCCGTAACCCATCATCATTAAGAGCTAGAAGTCCACAGCTTGACGTACACACATAAAAATGTTAACATGTTGAAATCTATACTTATACTACCACTTCTGCCCACGGCTTCGCCCGCGTGGTACCTGGATAAAAAGTAGCCCATGTGTTATTCTGATGTTTTAGCAATATTTCTGTAAAGTTTCATCAAAATCCGTTCAGTAGTTTTTGAGTGAAAGAGTAACAAACATCCATCCTCACAAACTTTCGGGTTTATAATATTACTAGCTTCTGCCCACGGCTTCGCCCGCGTGGTACCTGGATGAAAAGTAGCCTATGTGTTATTATGATGTATAAGCTATATTACTGTAAAGTTTCATCAATATCCGTTCAGTAGTTTTTGAGTGAAAGAGTAACAAACATCTATCCTCACAATTAGTATAGGATTATAAAGGGGTAAATTTGGAACCATGGAGCAGACCTTGCTAGGAATCCATCTAGTGGACCGTATACCAAACATCGAGATGAGACATCTCACTAAAGAGGAGGATGTAGATATACGGATTGCGAAGCTCAAGTGGAGATGGGCACTTGGCAAGGCGGGAGGATCACAGATGGACCAGAACTGTCACAGAATGGTGGCCGAGAGATATGCGGCGGTCTCGAGGCAGACCACCTGCCCGGTCAGATTATATTGTCAGGACAGTAGATGAGGAGTCGATCCGGCGGGTAGAAGACCGCCAGAAGTGGCATCATAGAGAAGAGGCCTTTACTCAGCAGTGGGTGTTACCGGCTTATTAGATAGATAGAAAGTTTGGATACGTGTCGAGGCGGAACACGGACTCCATTGAGCGTCTTGTTGCAGGGACGAGTGGAAGGCACCAGACCCCGTGGAACGTCACTCATGCGATGGACCGACCGAATACAATCAGTAGTGGGCAGCAAAATACATGAATGCACCAGGATGACCACCAGTAGAGAAATGGCGAGATATCGTGACGCGAGCCACATCATCCATGTATCTTTGTTGTGTGAATACCTATTTTTTAAAATAATTAGTTTAATTGGGTCTGTCCTGTTCTTATTGATAAATCCTACTAATATTATAAACGCGAAAGTTTGTAAGGATGGATGTTTGTTCCTCTTTCACGCAAAAACTACTAAACGGATTTTGATGAAACTTTACAGTAACATAGCTTATACATCAGAATAACACATAGGCTACTTTTATCTGGGTACCACATGGGCGAAGCCGTGAGCAGAAGCTAGTAAATGAAAAAGTCAAGAGCGCAATGACTGAGAGGAAGAAAATTTGAAAGTTTATATGTAGAGGGTAATCTTCGAAAATACCTATCGATTCGATTTCAAAAAATCTTTCACCTCTATTTAGAATGTACTTTCAGGTTGGACATAGGCTATTTATTATCCCGTTAAAATAAAAAGGTTTTTCGTGAAGACCAACTTTGCAACGTGAGTCGACGGAAAACGGTCGAGCAAATGTCTTCATGTTCTTGTCCCACATTACGTGGGGTCCGGTCGGCACAACATGTTTTCTATTTCCACTCTCCTCTATCAGCCGTCATCTCAGACTCACTCCTTTCTTAAACATGCCAACCTTCACACAATCCATCCATCTCTTCTTTGGCCTACCTCTGCTCTTATTTCCATCTACATTCATATTTAACACTCTTCTCGCAATGTACCACTCTTTCCTCCTCATAACGTACCCATACCAACCTAAATCTATTACTCCTCAATTTTAAGTACGTTGTTTACACACTGAAAATTCCGAAGCAGTTATTTGCTGGGTACACTGTGGTCTGAATCAGTAAGACCAGCCTCAAGACAGTTTTGTTTTATTAAACTTGTGTAGGTACGGAAAGTTCTTGCCTATGAAAGCAAAGCAGTATATAATTATGTTCTTAAATCCGGTTGGAGTTTGAAATGTAACTGCGATTTATTGAGTTTCAATAACGATGAGATTTCATGGAAGATTTTAAATCTGAAAGTGTTCGAAAATAAACAAAGACTGTATTTCCCATGATTGACGTCCTCAGGTACATACTCAGTGCGTACCAAGTAGAGGGTAGTCAGAAGCACGTCCAAACATTACTTTTAAGCACATGCCCGCGATTTCGAATTAGTTAGCATTCCACGTGACACGTTGCCCATGGCCGCTTGTTAGAAAACTAACCGATAAGCACATGACTTCACTGTTTTGGTTCTGCGTGCCAGTTTTCTCACGATGTTTTCCATCACCGTTATGGGCACGTGTCAACTGGGGACGTTTGCGCTGAACTTTGACTGCTTCTAAGATGCCTAATGACAAGTTTCCCAAAAAAAACTGTCAGTAAGTCATACCACTTATGTGGCTATCAGTACATTATTTAAAGGAATTGTATTTGTGTTTTATTTATTTATTCTAAATAGGTAGGTAAATATATAGATCGAGCATGTTTTTTGTTTTTTTGTTTTTTATGCGTTACCTCAAAACTGTTTTCCATATAACAGAAATGTTAGCTGGAAGATAATGATATTTAGCATTAAGTTCTCCTATGTACAGTACTTTTTAGTTGTGCAATAAATAATTTAGCTCGCTAGCATGTAATTTAATTTTTTTCTTGTTACGCACTTGTTTTTCTTGTTTTTTTTCTTGTTTTTAAGCACTGCCTCAAGCCTAGTAGTGCACGGCGCGACGCGGAAGTAGAAAGACGCGACCACTCACCCCGATGAAGACTCTCGGAATGAGTCGAAACTTAGTCGGTGCCTTCATCGATAGTGCAGTATGTGAAAATTCCAGTATGTGTACAATATGAATACCTCAAGTCTGTTTTCCATATTACACAAACGTTAGCTAGAAGAGCATGCTATCTAGCATTAAGTTCTCCTATGTACAGTACTTTTTAGTTGTAAAATAGAGATTTTTCTATCTATCTATCCATTTACATTCGCGAAGATTTTGACAACCATTTCATATTCATATTCATTTATTGCCTTCATGTACATATTCAGAGGTTTTAAAATTACATAGAAAGAAGTAGGTACATGAACCCCGTTAGGGCGCTGCATTTGAGTTCAATATACTCGCAATGTCAATAAATAATACATATGAAAAGAAACATGCAAAATATGCACAATATTAAATTAGTAGGTCCAAAGTCAAAAACATTGTCAAATTCATTAAATTAGGTCAAAAAAAAAAACAAAAATCAAGTCAAGGAAAACATATATTTCCCTTTAAACGCAATATCCATCGCATCAGCTTAACAGGGCTAAGTCTTTGCTTAGCTTTTCTTACTTCAATGCAGATATGCATTAAGAATTACCTATCTCCGTAACTTAATCCTAAAAGGGTGTGGGAGGACGCTACCAACCAACAATGGACGCGAGAAAATTCAATTTAAAACAAAACAAAAAACATCGGAATTGAGTGCACGGCGACGCGACGGGGCGATGCGCGCGCATACAAAGAGCATATAGGTACTCTCTTTGAGCCAGCCGGTGGATAAAATAACCATCGATAGCTATTTTCAAATCCACCCCTTTCACCGCTTTGTTACACGACGACCTCTGTGGCGCAGTGGGCGAAGGCCCGCCTGAGACGCAGAAGGTTGGAGGTTCGATTCCCGCCGTGGGACAAATGTTTGTATGACCTACAAATATTTGTCTCGGGGCTGGGTGTTTTCTATGTATAATATGTATGTATTTATAAAATATATAATTAATATACCAGTCATGTAGTTCCCATAATACAAGCTCTGCTTAGTTTGGGGCTAGATGATGCTGTGTGGAAAAAAAACCCAAACGTGTTGGCCTAGTGGATGATACCAATACTTCCGATCCGATGTCATGGGTCTAAGCCCGATTGTACACCAATCGAATCTGATCCTGGATAACTTTCAAACTCCCTTTTCGTCACTTTGAAGTTTTTTTTTTCAATATTATTTGCGCTTAACACGTGCTCAAAACGGCGAGGAATAAAATCAGCATGCCCTAAGAACCAAAAACTAGAAGGCATGTGCCAACGATTAATATTCTAATAAGCGGCGCCTATAAAGTAGCGTATTGTTTTTCTAGGACACGAACTACACCTGTTCCAAACTTCATCCAAATCAGTACAGCCGTTGCATTACGGAGAACCTTAGCAACCGTTTTAACATCTACCTACCTAAAAACCCCGTCTCGCATTTACAATAAGATTCTATAATGTCCCAAATAATCTAAAAAAACGTATGATTTCTCTTAAGTGTTGGTTAATAAAACCAAACAAAACCTGCGGATTTATAATATACTAGCTTCTGCCCACGGCTTAGCCCGATATAAAAAGTAGCCTATGTGTTATTCTGATTTATAAGCCAAATATTATATTTATAAGATTTATAAGATTATTTTTGATTTAGTAGTTTTTACGTGAATGAGTAACAAAACATCCATCTTCACAAACTTTGGCGTTTAAACAGCTCGGATTAATCTTAGTCTGTTACAATGTAAATTAAACGTATAAAAGTGTCATATCACGTCTCAGTTTTAAACCATAAATATATGGGGAAGTATTGACGGGCTGCCCCACCCGACGGACGCCATGTAAGGGGGTGGGGCTACCCCCTGTGGAAGGGGTAGCTACCGACCTACCCCAACGCCCGCCTTCAATGTGCGGTACTTGCAGCGGCAAATAGTGACAATCGATAACCTCCTGTATCTGGGTGTTCTGGGTATTTTCTATGTATAATAAAAAAAATATCTATCTATGTAATGTATTGTATTAAGTATATCAGTCATCTAGTAACCATAACACAAGCTCTGCTCAGCTTGGGGCTAGATGATGCTGTGTGGATTGTCCAGCATTATTTATTATTATTATTATTATGTTCTACAGTATATCTGCTCAGCTTCGAAGAAACCGGGGTTAACTGGGATGCACGGGCCTAAGCCAAGTGTACCTCAGTAGGTCGAACTTCATTTGGAGGTTCATTTTGTAGGAATTTCCTGACGATTCGACATGTGTTTAGGATAGCCGCTTTTCGTAAAAGAATAAATGTGTGCTTTGGGAGATATAAATGGGTTAACGATTGAAAAAGCTGCTTTGGGATAACACCGTTTGTTGACAAGACTATAGGGACAATAGACACGTTTTTTAGACGCCACATGCGCGTGATTTCGTTCTTCAAATCGATATATTTAGACAGTTTCTCGGCAATGGTGCTCTGAATGTTATGAGTGTTGGGGATGGCGATGTCTATTAAGAGTGCTGTGTTGTTGCTTTTATCTAGGAGAGTTAAATCAGGTCTATTGAAATGTACAGTCTTGTCAGTTAAGATGGCCCTGTCAAAATAGAGTTTGTGTGTAGCATTCTCCAACAAAGTTTCAGGGGTGTATTTGTAATATGGTGTTGGTTTTCCAACTGTGTCCATAAGTTTATATTTAACTACTAGCATTTGGTGGATGATATTGGCCACTTGATCGTGTTATCCGGGTACCAACGCGGGCGAAGCCGTGGGCAGAAGCTAGTAATATATAAAGCTTCGATATATATAAGCGAAACCTTTTACTTCCTTATACGACGTGACAGCGACCTCTGTAATCTATTCGTAGATTTCCTCTTAGTTTTCCTTCTATTTGCCTTCGAATTTTGAAGGAAACATCGTTTTGAGCACCTAACATACATACATACAAAAATATTAATTTGTTTAAGAAAAAAAACGATAATCACAATGTTAATACTAGAAATAAAGATAAACTCGCTGTTGCCACTTGTAGACTCCATAAAGTTAGTAAATCGTTTAAAGGGCACGGTGTACGCTTTTATAACAAACTCCCAAGAGATATACAAAAATTATCAATAAATAAATTTAAAAACGTAATTAAACAAAAGCTTTATAAAAAGGCATACTATAAAATATCTGATTATTTAGATGACAAAAACTCTTGGGATTGAAAATGCTCCGACTCGAACTTATTGTTTTGTAAAAGGATCATTAAAAAGAATAACCAGCCTCGTTTTCTTGCCTTTCTTTCTTGGCTTGGTCGCGGAGGAACAGGCACCTAGATTAAAACCGACGTTTCAAAGTGGTCCTTGTGATTTTATTGAATAAATGAATTTTGACTTTGACTTTGAAGCACCATACACGCGAGCCTTTCGTATCAACAGCCTATGTGAATCCGATGATATAGATGATATATTTCACACTAGTTTGGCGAAATTCACAGATGCTGCTACAAAGTATATACGTACTTTGTGATTACATTGTCGTTTTGGTGTCCCTTACTGATAAGACTACTGTTAAAAAAAAAAAATAGTCACGCCTGTTACCCGGAGGGGTAAGCAGAGACTAAGGGTTCCCACTTGCTACGATCCTGGCATACCTGTTTCGCTTCATTCTTCCTCATCAAATTCTTCGTACAAGCTCGGCGGTTTAGTGTACTTCTGACCTGGCCTTTCTCTAGAATATCACCAATTTGGTCAGAGTATGTTCGCCGAGGCCTTCCTCTTCCAACTATCCCATTCACGCTCGCCTTGTATACTTGTTTTGTTAATCTTCTTTCATCCATCCTTTTCTATATGCCCAAACCATCTCAACATACCTTCCTCAACTCTCGTTACTACATCTTCATTTACTCCACACTGCTCTCTTTACACGCTGTTCCTCACTCTATCGCTCAAAGTTACAACACACACACTCAAAGCTTCTCAAAGCTCTCATCTCCACTGCATTCACTCGATTTGATGTTTCTTCTCTCATACCCAACTTTCACTTCCATACGTTAGTGTCGGCACTAACACGCCTTTATGCACGGTTAGTCGTGCCGTTTTAGACAATTTCCAGCTGCTCATGAAGGAGTGAAGTGTTATATTCACTTGATTTCCAGTATTCACTCTCCTTTCAATATCTTTCTCATGCTTCCATCCTTAGTAAACAAAGCCCCCAGACGTACGAACTCTTTCATTTGTTTCACTCTCTTTAGGCCGATCACAATATCACATGCCTCTCCTTTCAATATCCTTCTCATGCTTCTATCCCTAGTTAACAAAGTCCCCAGATATACGAACTCTTTCACTTGTGCCACTCTCTCTCTGCCGATCACAATATCACGTGCATTCATACATTCGTCTTTATTAAAAAACATTACTTTCGACTTACTTACATTAACTTTCATCCCTTTTCTTTCAAACTCTTCATGCATAATAGTTACCATCTCTTGTAACTCATCCACCGATGACGCAAGTATAACGTGATGATGAGAAAACATTTGACAAGTAACTCATTCATCCTTAATCCGCATACACTATCATTCAAATCTTTCAAACAACTTTCCATGAACAGATTAAACAGCCACGGTGACGCTACAGATCCCTGTCTAACACCCTTTTAGATGAAACCATTCAGTGTATGACCCTTTTTATCCTTAAGCAAGCACTGGAATCCTCATAGATAGATTTCAGAGCTTGAATAAGGGTGCTATCTATCCCATACATTGACAGTACCGACCATAGTTGTTCATTCATAGATTTTTTTCTATTTATAAGTGCATATAAATAGTAAAAACCATGTTTGCATGTTCTACAGATATTTGTTCCGGGACTGGTTGTTGTGGTACCACAGTATTGGTAGTTCCTGATATCAAAGATACAGGACTATGTATTATCTTGTTGTTGGGCAACACTATGTATTATCTTAGTGTTGGGCAGGACTATGTATTATGCCTGTTGGGGTGTTTATTTATATAATGACACTTACCTCGTTAGATAAATTTGAACCCAAGCTGTCGAACAGGGAGAATCCCTGTAGCACCTGTTCATTTGATTTTGCGTGCTGATACTGAAACAAACAAACAAACAAACATTCAGTTATAAAATAGTGTAGTTTTCGTAGTGTTTCAATAAGATAAATAGAGAAAACTCTTTATTGCACACAAAACAAATGTACAAAAACCGCAGAAATTCATCACAAGATACAATGGGCAATCTTATCGCTAAAAGCGATCTCTTCCAGACAAGCTTTAGATGGAAGTCGCCGCCACGAGTCGCGACCACAAACTGACAGTAAATTTACAGGCATATATCGGTATGATCGGGAATAATATTAACTATTTTTATTATCTATACTAATATTATAAAGACGAAAGATTTTTTGTTTGTTTGTTTGTGTGCTTACTAATAGAAAGCTTAATTATCAGGAAGTAACATAGGCTATAAATTATTTTCAAAAATATTAGAGATCCTTAAGAAAATTGCAATAATATAACCCAAAGTAGCAAAATTTTATCTATAAAATTCATTATTTGGCGAGGGAATATATCTAACTATCATAGTAAAATTTAATTAGATCGCGGGTAGAAACAAAAGTTGATTACATTCGTATCGTAGTATTATTTCTTATTCAAATAAATACTTTTATTATCAAGGGTATTTATGTAGCAGTAAAATATTTTACTTTTACTTTTTATCCCGTTATTCCCACGGAAACATTACTTACGCGGGTGAAACCGCGGGGCGCAGCTAGTAAAACATATATGGCGACCTCTGTGTCGCAGTGGGCAAAGGCCCGCCTGAGATGCAGAAGGTTGCGGGTTCGATTCCCGCCGCAGGATAAATGTTTGTATGATTTGCAAATATTTGTGTCGGCCTGGGTGTTTTCTATGTAAAATATGTATTTTCAAAAAAGCTCTGCTTAGTTTAGGACTAGATGATGCTTTGTGAAAAATATCCAGCATTATTTAATTTATAAAACAAATATAGTCAAAATCAATTCAGCTATTACAGAGATTATTAATAAGCATCAAAAATGCGTATTTTCACATTGTAATCTAAACTAATCATAAAACTGAAGTGTTTATTTTTTTCCAAATATCTGAAACTACCAGGGTTTGAAAAATTTTTTGTTATTTGATAGCTCAATTCTTGAGGCAGGTTCTTAACATCACGCTTAAGGGTCCTTAGGAGAAAAACAAAAGAAGTAATAGCGCGGCGGGCGATGCGACGCGGTGGAGCGGGGCCGAGGGCGGCCGCGGCACAGCTAGTAATAATACGGGTTCCTCACCTGATTGGAGTTCTGTTGCTGCATAGGCTGGTCGTCCGGGCCGAGGCGCGGCACACCCGTGCGTTTCATCATGGCTGCGGTCAGGCAGAGCCCATGACACGGTCACCTGGAATATACACAACCTGTTACTATCTCTGTGGCGCAGTGGGCGAAGACCCGCCTGAGAAGCAGAATGTTGCGGTTTCGATTTTCGCCGCAGGACAAATGTTTGTATATGCAAATATTTGTCCATCTGATGGTAGCGGTTACCATAGCCTATGGGTGCTTGCAATAACAGTGGGAGGTATCACTCACATGTTGCCTGCTTTGAGATATCAAGATGAAAGATCTCATGTTGCTGTAATTTCATCGGCCGCTTTAAACCAGAACCCAGCTTTGATAACTACATGGCACCAGAAATAGGCATGGATAGGTATTTATTAAGAACATCAAAAAAATAAAACATTTTGCAAGGTACAATGGTGGGATCGTTTTTTTTATTTGCTTTTTGTGGCTTTGGTATCACTGCGGCTGTCACAGGCCACAGTGATACCAAAGCCGTATTGTGATCAAAAATATTAGTAACTGAAACAGAAATGCCCCACATACTTAGCTAATCCGTCCACCTAGACAATCCAATGTCACACTAAAAAGACATCAGCTCAGCATAATGCTAGGTAGGTAGGCTACATACTTAATTGCGAATCACATATCTGTTACAAGACTACTATGTACCATGCGGGGTAAGCTGTGGGCACAATCTTTTATGTCATGAATGTAAAATTCTGGATTTCTGTTGCTAGTCCTACTTCCTATCCTACTTATATTATAAACATGAAAGTTTGTTTGTTTGTTCCTCTTTCACGCAAAAACTACTAAACGGATTTTGATAAAACTTTACAGTAATATAGCTTATACATCAGAATAACACATAGGCTACTTTTTATCCGGGTACCACATGGGTGAAGCCGTGGGCAGAAGCTAGTTTAGTAATAACTTTGCTTTTAAATGCAGATGGTTTTCCTTAAATAATCTCTGTGTAGCAGTAAATTTGGATGAAATTTGGAACAAGTATAGTTTGACAAATAACAAATAGGCTTTTTTTTATCAGGGTACCATGTGAGCAAAGGCATGGGGCGATGCTATAATAGTAGGATAGGATTAGTAATCTTTTTATACTCTGGAGAAGTATTTCAATAATGTAACCTTTATCAATAGTAGACTGAACAAAAGCAAGATTGAGGTTATCTACTGAGGGAGGTTACATTAGAATAGAAGATAATTTTATTATGATAGCAGAAACAAGCTATTCGTCAAAACTGTGGATACCTACAACTGGGGACAGAGGTATGTAGCCACCTATATTTACGAAAGCTATCTATCCATTAAAGTAATTAGGAACGTTAAGAAAATCAAATCATGTCAATCCTAAAGCGCCCTGGATTTTTGCCTTTGGTATCCGCAAATAGTATAGACAAAAAGGAGGCCTTTGAAAATTGGAAGTGCAGTCATGCAGTGATGATTAGAAAAGCTAAAAATGAATAGTGGAAATGAGAAAATTGTAAGATAAAAAATAGTTGTAAACTTACACGACAAACGAAACAGCTGGCTTGGCTGATGCTGAATTGCTGATTCGTATTATAAGTTGAATTACCTAAGCGAAACAATTTTATTGACATTGAGATAAGGCGACCGCGTGTAATGTAGGATCACTAAATTTAAAAAATACCATACACAGAAGTTACAAACACCACTTTTCGTATTCTTCAATTGAACAAACAACAATGGCGGACGGGTTGGACGGATTACGCCGATTTAGTTCGCAAGAAAAAGCAAAAGAAAAAATAATATAGGTAGTAACAGTTTCCGTATTGTTTCGATTGAAACGGGATAAGGAAATCTTTCTTTCCAAAAAATACATACATACACACACAACAACAACCTTGATGGAATAATCAAATGACAGACAAATTCATGACCAACAAATAAAAAGTAAAAAAAACACTAAACTCCTACACAAATCAGAGCCGATTTTTAGGACAATAATAACTTTATATGAAAAATAATGGCATTTCAGTATATTTATAAGCACAGCTTCAATACTAGGTACATACCTCTAGAAGGGTTTTGATTTTGGTTTATATGCCTGTATTCTCGTCCTGTTGGCAATACTGATTTTTGAGAAGTCATTGTCTTAGTAAATCGACAAATTTAATACCTTCTTCACTTAACTCACTCACTAGTGTACATTATAGTGTTACCCTATTCGTGTAAAGGAATCTAATGTATTTGAAAAAAACTAGGCTATGGCTGCACTGCCAAGTGGAATAGATCACATTAAGTATGTATCAATTATTGGTCTTGCAATTTTTTAGGGACAAACAATGTAGGTATCTAACCTAACTGATTCAAACGGCTTCAACGCACCATCAGGTTTAAGTGTGGCTTTAACTATTACGCAATTTATAACACGACAGGTAGGCTAAAGAACCTACATGGAAGCTTGAGGCAAAACTGATTTCAAATAGGTATTTCGAATCTCCGGTCACGGCACCCACACAGGTTTCGTTCATAAACCGGTCCGGTAGGAGGCTACAGAGGCGATGGATGACACAAACTCGTACTTATTTATAGCGGAAAACGTACACAAATCGATAACACCCCGGCTAGGTAGAAGAGTGGAAGACGACGACGCAAATAATTTCCTATCATGAAATTTCGTTGCATCGACGGCGTTATTGGTTTAGGTACCTATGTATTACCTACCAATCTGCATTCCCGCCATTTTACGTTTACATTCTAACAATTTTACCATCGGGTTGGGCTTTCACGGTACAGTCACTTACAAAAATGTTATTATTATTTCCACAATGAATCATAGCGAGTGGCGAGAGGTCTTATTTGAAGAAAATGTAAACGATTGGTTAAGGGAAATCATCTTTCAGAATAGAGCAGTAAAGTCCGCTTTGCTGTGAGTTAAAGAAACGAGGACGGGGCGGCGCGGCGTATTCGTCACCGACGTAGAAAATGGCGACTAAATACCAACAATTACATCGCGCGACTGACTGATCGTCAGTTGGAATCAATGTTAATCGAAGGGGAATCGATGTTAACCTACTTTTATACAATGCCGAGTAAGATGTTAACTCTTTTATCAATACAATGTCGGTAGCACTTGCCCTTAGATAGCGGTATCGAACTATAACAAGAAAAAGTATGTACATACCCGTTGATATTTTGTCTCGAAACACTTTGATTTCTGCAAAACCACGTAGATGCCGCTTGTTATAACTCAGAGAACTGTTAGTATTCGAGAAATAGAGATAATAACGCTGCATGACATGCTCCGCGCGGCAACATTCGTGCGCCTCCAAATAGCGCAACGGCGCAACTTTTTCGAGTGCGGCGTCAACACGGTCAGGTGGGCGAGGTTGCGACATCGCTATAACACCATCTCGCTCTCGCACTAAATGCTCCATCTCTATCGCACTCACAGTGACACCGGACCGGGGCAAGAGGGAGGCGTGCGGAGCCCTCCGTAGACAAACGTCGCGCACCGAGCTGCGCGGCTGACTGACTGCTCGCACTACTCGCAGCGCCTCCATCCGTCCACGAAAAGCTACGACCAGTCGCGTAATCGAGCCCGAACCCTGGAGCGAAGCGGCAACGTCGCTATCAAATAATAGCAAACGAAACGGACGTGCCTTTACATGAAATGCCACGAACCTTCGTAGTGGAGGTGGTGGACCAAAACAAATCTCCTTTCTCTAAAATTATACAACAGTTGCCATTGAGGGCAGAGCTGAGCTGACTTAAACCTGCAGCATCTTTTGCTTTACTTACATTATAACCTTGAAATTCAATGAAAATGCATAAAAAGAAAGTTGTACCTAATGTATTGTCATGGAAACAAAATGCATGTGATAAGAATTTTGTAACTGTAAGCATTTTATTGTGCACAAAGCGGTAGAAACTCGTTTTAGTGAGCGAGGGAGGGCCACCGAGATGATTGCATAAGTAGAATATTTGTGATATTCATCAACTAGAGTAAAAAAATACTTCGCATATCTCCTACTTCTACTTAATCGGTTTTCATTGCCTAGTTTGACCGAAAATATTTGGGTTATGTTACGGTGTGACGGTGATTTTAATTGAGAAATTATAAGTTAAGCCACACATTTCTTTATTGGCCACGTGATCAAACTTCTCATTTTATAACTAAGCAAAGGGAAAATGAGATAGCCTATAATAAACTAATTCGTCTTTTTTACAACGCCAGCTAAATATTCTATAGAAAGCGTGAAGTAAAGATCAACAATTATCTCCGTCTTGGATAGGTTAGGTTATTAGTTTTTTTTATTACCACTCAGAAAAGGAGGATTGCTATCCGAACTTTACCCAACAAACTTGGTTCAAAATAAATAAAACCGACCGGTTAGTCATATATGAATATTTTTGAAGTTTACTGCTTTTGTAACATGCATTCAGCATGTTACAAATTTAGATGCTAAAAAATAACCACTATGCTGAGTTGTATTTAGAGTGGCTTACATAGAAGATAACTAGTGGCTAAGATAGTATCATTCAGACGCTTGTTAATTGTGGCTGACTGAGTAATTTAGAAGACAATGTAGATTTTTAGAGGCGAATAATGCTATTAAAAAGAAGTATGTTTAATTAGCACCCATTTTAATTCTTGGATTAGTCTAGTAGTTTTGAAGATAAAAAATCTTGCAATCGAATTGATATTATTTCATAATAAAAACCTTCAAACCTTGGTTGTATTTACATGAACAGAACAATAGAAAAACAATAACTTCAAAGCAGTTTTTCAACAAGCGATTATATTACGGCATTAATATTGTTGACAAATAGCAATATTAATCAAATATACTAAACTACTGACCTAGTCTCCACAAATAGGGTTAATTAATAGGGAATATGAATGATTAAGATTGTATTGTAGACATAGGGAATCCTAGTTTGGGGTCAGGGCTATGAATATAGTGAATATTAGGTGCTTTTTTATTTTATGTTTAGCTAATATTCCAATGACACATCACGTTTTATTCTCGTCTAAATAATTGCCTCTCACCATGCTACAACCAAAAAAACATCGACTTGTGTTTTACCTTAAACGGTATTGTTTTTTGTGAGTATAAGTAATTCATAATAACTAATTATGTTCTACAATGTGTACAATACAAATGATTTTTTTCTGTTATTATTCTTCAAATCAAATTCGTTTAGTTTTCTACGTATCTATAAAATTTTAGGTAGGTAGGTAGCCTTTATAGTAAATTGTAAAAAGGTGATGGAAGATTAATTAATGAATGCTACTTAATTCAGACTCACAGATAAAGAATAAATGATTTTATCTTATGTAAACCTCGCAACTCAAAAAAAGCTGTATTAATTTTTTTATATTGTCAACGGTTAAAAAAATCATTGATTTTGAAGAGCTGTAATTCTGCAATTCTCTGTCAGGAGTGCGAAAATTATTTAACCCCTCATATTTTGTATCTTTTGCAATTTTAGTTGCCCACTGATGATAGTTGTTTACTCACTCTAGGGAGTAACCGAGCCTTGGCTCAGTTACTTTCGACGTTTATCTATATTATTTTGCCACCCCTGGTGGCTTAAAATCGAACTGTCATATATGAGCCATATAATTATGCTCTCTGGCAATGAATTATTACGTGACTAAGTTGAGTAATACCTACATCTACAGCTATTTGCATCCCAGTTTAGTCCTATTAAATAAAATGTATATGTGTTTGTTTGTCTTTGCGCACCATAGACTAAGAATATCATACCATTCTCCATCTAGTTACACGCCTATGTTAAAATTTTCCTTTGTTAAAATTTCAGCAAATAAACTTAAGTAATATGTACTGGTATAATTTTATTATATCAGCATTTAATTGTGCCGTTAGATATGTATTGCGTATGACTGGAAAATTGTTCACGTAATGGGAGGCTCAAACCAAGCTCTGTTGCTTAGTTTGGTTGTGGCTTATGGATGGATGCTAGATGATGAATGCTCATGAATAAGGCTCTAGTGATGCTTGATCAGCGTCTACTAGTATTTTTTCATACACTAAAATTGAGTACCGTACTAATGGTAGTATGCTTCAGTAAATATTATTGTATGGAAAACCTTTCTCCTTGATTCTTCTATATCTAGCAAGTTTTATATTATTGTAACTTAACGTGTATACGGAAATTACTAACTTTTTGAGTGACAGCAAGATCCATAAAAATAAAAATGTATTAACCTTACAAGCGTTGTGGCACAGAAAACAAGTTTAAGCCCTATATGAATATATCTAGATACTTATTTAGCATGATGTTGATACAGCTCAAAACGAGTTTATCACGCGTATTAAAATCCATTCTTATAAACAGAGGATACTAAACGTATAGCCTTGAAACCTCTTATCGAACAAGTGACTTGACTACTCGCAATTACCAACATCGAGGTGCGACGTTGCCAACATTCAGCGCGCGCTACTGCGTCTTAATTTTAACGAGTGCTGCCGCCATTTTGTTTCCATTTTATTAGTCAGATGCAACTCAACTTCGCGAATATGAAGATATAACGTTAGTTTCATTTCGTATTCTCTCTCAGATAAGTAGGTACTAGGTACTTATAAGATATAGAAACGACAAAATCATATTCTTTATTCAATCACTAAACTATTCATCTTATAATAAAATCGTGATTACGTAACATCTGAAAGGAAAAACGTGGTTTGTTGATGATAGCGTACCTACCTGAAATTCATGCATGTAGGAAGTGAACAGACGCAATACAGAGGGAATATCAATAGATGCAGACATGATTATAGATGTCTAGATCACTGCAATCGCCCTAACGATATAGGTATACCTACTTATGTGGGGGCAGGGCAGAGTGTCGGCGCAATATGGTTGAGATACATACATTCATCGAGTGGTCTGTGAGCTGGTGCCGGGAGCGGAGTTCAACCTCCGAGGTTCCAAGAGAACTCTCGAACCCACCCACAACCGAATATATCACAAATATGGTCATTTTTTACGCAAATACCACGGTATCGATCACGCACAGACGCCATTTTGAACCGACACTGAACAAGATCGGGCGCGCGACGTTGCCACGTCGCACGTTTCCAATCTGCGCTTCTATTTCTGGCTCCCTCCCCCCGCACCCACTGTGACGCCGGAGGTCGGCAAACAGAACTCTACAAAACATTCAACAATTTATATCTGCCATATCGCGGGTTCTTATTTGAAAAGGTTGAGTCTGATCTAGTAAGCTATACTATCGAGGGGTGGGAGGGAAGGTGGGGGCACTGCATTAGAAACGATAAGATAATAGTGATAGAGTAGATGTACCTAGAATTATAACAACATGAACGACGGACGAGCGCCCGGCTTTCACCAAAGAGCGAAGCGAGGCGCGGCCGCGCAGGTCCGCACCGACATGTGCCATTGGCCACTGCAGAGATCGATAGGCAAACAGCGACGAGGCCGGGCACGTCACATGCTAATATGAGCCTTACACCACGAAAATAGAATACCTTTTGTATGGAGATCGACTATAAACAAACTACCTCACGAACACACTGACGTCCTCCACGTAGATACGCACGAACACAGACGTTGTGAAAACGACGCGAACGGGCGGTAGAGCGCCCCGACCTAGCGATAGGTATATAATCATCATTGTATTATGCCTCTTTTCTAGAGTCGAGATTCCTCTACCCCGGCGCACCCAGCGCTCCCTACCGAAGGACAAAGGGGAGATTTCACACAGAAAACAAAGGGAAATGCCGGTCTTAGGACAATAACACGATCATTTTGAAAATTAACTCTTTACCAAGCTAAAATCGACAGCGTTGCCAAGTCGCCTTGTCGTTGTCGTAGAGAGCGCGCGGTGTCATTATGAAATTGTGATTTTTCTCAATGCACATGACGCGTTAAACTGATAAGAGGTTTTTTTATACTTTGCTTTTAAACTTATACACACCTTATTGCTAAATTAAGATTCAACGGGTGAAAATAGGACACTGACGGAAGAACACGCTGTACAATATGGCACTACATAACATGTTTATAGATACTTCTAACGTCAATTTTATTATGAAAAGCCATTGTATTTCACAAAAAGTGGTGTTAATAAGCTCAGAATAGGAAAAGACGCAATCTGACAACCAGTCACTCACCTGTGTGTGTTGGTGAAATTCGGTTATTTCTTCACAAAACTCACTGGAACGTCACTTCTCGACGAAAAAAAGATGATTTCTAAGGTATTTTAAGATTTCTGAACAATTTTAGATGCATAGAAAAATTAAACATTCCGTTGGACAAACGTCTTGCGCGCATAGAGACTAAACGCGAACTGTTGGTTTTGGTTTGGTTGGGTCGTTGATTGGAGGGAGACGAGGGGGGCGGACGGAACGCCGGAGAGCGGCCGACCGAGGGAAACTTGACTGCCATAAATCATCTTATTCGATATGATTAAAAATGACTCAAGTATATTGTTAAGCTCCCTTCAAAAATCATAACTCGATTATTATTTCAGTTATCTACCCTGATTTTTAGATATTTAGTTCACTTTAAAGTTAATAAGGGCTTGTAATGAAACTATCTTATCCAACACACACACGCATGCAATGAAGCGTAGTTGAATCACTCTACCGTAGGAAACAAGTGTAGCTAGCGATTGTAAAAAGCGCCATCTGTCCTAACGTTTCTATCAAACAGAGATGGCACCCTAAATTTATAAGAAATAATAAGTACATAATAAATATTGAGTAATAGTTCTGATATTAGCAATAGCTAACAGCAGAATAGAATCGTAGAAAAAATTGAGTATTTTATTTCCAATTTGTAGTGGTAAATTAAAAAGTCAAATTTTCCAAAGAACTGTTAGGGATTGATTTGTTTTTAAATTAGAGGGGTTGTAATTCAATGTCAAATTACCAACCAATCACATTTATAATTTTCTATAGATCTCGGCCAATCAGATATCAGTTCGTGTATTGTCAAAAAAGATAAACAGCTTACGTACCACTTGTTGAATTTTCGTGTATTTTATCAAATAAATCGCTAGATTATACCTCGATCATACATCTGCATTCGTAATAATCAGGAATTTGTGAAAACCATGCGGGTGGAATATTTTCTAGCTCTGTCCTCAATTTTCTATACTATAGTATCAGCAAGAATAGACCCTAAAAACCTGAGATGTCTTGGTGAGTACATTTCCTTTAGCAATAAAACTTGTTTTTCCAAATAAAAACCAATTTATATAATGTTTCAGTGTGTCGGACGACATTCGAGGAGCTTAACGATGCGATAAAGAAGATAGATAAATGGAAAAAAGTCGATGTGAGTGTAAAAAATCATAAAAAAACCTTATAATTTTGTAAATTTTTCACAACTTTCTGCTTCAATAGAATATAACTAATACTTACTAGCTTTTGCTCACGGCTTCGCCCACGTAGTACCCGCATAAAATAGCCTATTTTAGATCATAAACTAAACCTGTTCCAAATTTCATACAAATCCGTTTAGCCATTTCGGAGATTATTATTAGTTGTTGGTATCAAGAACTATGAGTAGGTACTGTGGTACCACAACACCCAACACCAATTATTTAATATAAATTACATCAAAATATTGTAGTAAAAAACATAGAAACGGAGGACCACAAACCGCGGGGCAGAGCCCAAGCTGTCGGCGGCTAGGGCTGTAGAGAGGGGAACCTTCTGACGATGCGCGCCGAGTCCAGGAGCACCGCATTCTGAATCTGACTTTTGATCCAGCAACCTAGCGAAAGTCTCTTAAGGTGTGAGCTGAAGCTAACACTAAGAGGCCTTTTTGTACAATACAATATATAAAAAAAGTTATTTCGTGGTTTGAATGATGAAACTATTGGATATATTGGGTGATAATCTGGGCTATTGCAGGAGTATATGCTTAAGGAACGGTTGCTGGGCTATGTAGGATGAAACTGCACCTGCCAGTTCTGACTCAAATTCAAATCAAATCATAGGCAGGTGATGAGTTGCCGTCCACTAAACGGGCTCCATAAGTGCCGCCAACGATAGGCAGCGTAGTGGCAACGTTGGTGTGGACGGCTAAAGGGTGTCAAGAGGTGTGCTGCAGTTTCACTAAATGCTACTCCCTTATTATTTTTATTATTATGAGAGTTGCTTGCAACAAGCATTTTGATGCTTGCAACGACAACCCTGAGTCATAAATGTTATAAAGTGATAAGCCATTTCAGAGATAAATCATATCCTACTACCATTATAAACACGAAAGTTTGTGAGGATGGATGTTTGTTACTCTAATTCTAATTAATGGGGGAACTAAGGTCTGCACTGATGTCCCGCATTGGGGTGTATTGTGCATTATCCTGACCCCAACCAGCTCCACTCCTTGAAGTAGCGGAGAGTTTGTTACTCTTCCATGCAAAAGTGCTGAAAGTATTATGATGAAACTTTACAGTCATATAGCTTATACATCATAGATAGATAAAACATTTATTCGTTGCTACAGACACACACCAATATACATTTTATTGTCAGTAAGTTTGTGTTTGTGTGTGTTGCAGCACAACAAAAAGGCCATGCTCAGTGAAAATTTTTTGCTTAAAAGCAAAAACACTGATTTTCAGCCAAAAACCTGTTGAGAGCAAGCAGAACGAGTTGCAAGTGTACCTAGCTACGAATGATTGTAGTTGTGTTGCGAGTAGCTTTCATACATTTAAAAGAGAAGAAACAAACTGATAAAAACAACTGACGGCAGCTTTATTTTAGGCATACGAAGTGCTTGAATAACACATAGGCTACTTTTTATATGGGTACCACGCGGACGAAGCTAGTTATAAACGCGAAAGTTTGTGGGGATGGATGTTTGTTTCTCCTTCACGAAAAAACTACGGAACTGATTTAGATGCCATTTTACAGTAATATAGCTTATACATCAGAATAACACATAGGGTACCACGCGGGCGAAGCCGTGACCAGAAGCTAGTTTATAGATAAGTCTATGTTTGCTCATCATCATCAAGACAAAGCTCCATATACTGATTCCAGGTTGGTAACTTCAGGATGGATCCAAGTGGGAACACGATGCAGGAGAAGATCCCAGCACACCGCTCCTCTGTCTACATATCTGAGATGATTGATGGCATCTGTAAGTAGAATGATACATGGAAAATAGAAAATACTTTATTGCACACCAAATAACACATAATTAAGTACCTCAAGCTTTGACGATGTTGTACAATGGCCGGTCTTATCGCTAAATAGCGATCCCTACCAATCTACCTTTGTATGTAATGTCAGTATACTATTATACAACTTTATCATGAAAAATTGAAACTATTGCAGTGGTTAGAGTTTTTATCCGCGATGATAGGATCCCGTATATGGGTTTGCCATAAGAAATTATTTTTCAGATGCAACTGTACGGATAAATCGGGAAAAATTCAAACTTACCCCTGAGGGTGGGATTTTTTGATAAAATTTATATGGGACTTTGAAGTATACCGTAACCATTAAAAAAAATCATTAAAATCGGTTCACAATTGGCGACGAAATCGCGTAAAATACACACAAAAAAACATACAGACAAATTGAGAATCTGCTCCTTTTTTGAAATCGGTTGAAAAGTATTTTAACAAACTTTCGCGATCATTTAACATAATTATAAGTTTTCTACTGGTTTTTTAATATTGATACAAATTAAAGGAGGGTAGTTGCGGCTACTGCCTTTTATTTCTCGACAATAGCCTCTTGCCGACCTCTGTGACGCAGTGGGCGAAGGCCTGCCTGAGGATAGTTTATCCATCTCCCGCTAAGCCGTGGGCAGAGGCTAGATTATCAATATCCCGCTAAGCAGTGGGCAGAGGCTAGATTATCAATATCCCGCTAAGCCGTGGGCAGAGGCTAGATTATCAATATCCCGCTAAGCAGTGGGCAGAGGCTAGATTATCAATATCCCGCTAAGCCGTGGGCAGAGGCTAGATTATCAATATCCCGCTAAGCAGTGGGCAGAGGCTAGATTATCAATATCCCGCTAAGCAGTGGGCAGAGGCTAGATTATCAATATCCCGCTAAGCAGTGGGCAGAGGCTAGATTATCAATATCCCGCTAAGCAGTGGGCAGAGGCTAGATTATCAATATCCCGCTAAGCAGTGGGCAGAGGCTAGATTATCAATATCCCGCTAAGCAGTGGGCAGAGGCTAGATTATCAATATCCCGCTAAGCAGTGGGCAGAGGCTAGATTATCAATATCCCGCTAAGCAGTGGGCAAAGGCTAGATTATCAATATCCCGCTAAGCAGTGGGCAGAGGCTAGATTATCAATATCCCGCTAAGCAGTGGGCAGAGGCTAGATTATCAATATCCCGCTAAGCAGTGGGCAGAGGCTAGATTATCAATATCCCGCTGAATGTTCTCAGGCAAGAAGATGGATGACTACGTCCGTGTGTACTACAAGGCGACGGGGAAGCTGGCTATCATGCAGCTCATCACGAGGGACGGCGGCATGAACCCTGACTTCTCCAAAACCAAGTTCGTCACAGATGACGATCTGAACAAGAGCTTAGAGTATTATGTGAGTAGGAGACTCAGCAGTGATCGGTGGTGGGTTCGAAGCGAGAACGGTGAAGGAAAAAATCGTGGGGATACCAGGTTGAGCAAGATCTGAAAACGGTGATGGAAACATTGTGAAGATACGGATTTTAGTGCGCGCGCTGAAGACGGTGAAGGAAAACATCGTGAGGTGCGGGTTCGATTGCCGCTGCGGGACGGACATCAGTATATTCCGCAGACATTTATTCCGGGTCCGGTTATTGTGGTACCACGGTAATCGTAGTACCTGATAGCTACGGCACAGGGAATCCTTGAAGTGTCAGAACTGAAGTGACTGAAGAGATGTGTGTCTGTAAGGTGTATAATAAATAATAAATAATGCTGGACATTTTCACACAGCATCATCTAGCCCCAAACTAAGCAGAGCTTGTATTATGGGGACTACATGACTGATATAATACTTATATACATTTTTTTTTTGTAAATACATACATATTATACATAGAAAACACCCAGACCCGAGACAAATACTTGCAGATACAAACATTTGTCCCGTAGCAGGAATTGAACCCGCAACCTTCTGCGTCTCAGGCGGGCCTTCGCCCACTGCGCCACAGAGGTCGTGGAGGTCGATAATATTTACTAGCTACTGCCCACGGCTTCGCCGCGATCCTCACAAACGCGAATGTTCGTGAGGATTGATGTTTGTTACTCTCATGCAAAAACTACTGAACGGATTTTGATGAAACTTTACAGTAATATAGCTTATACATCAGAATAACACATCTAATTTTTATACTACTTTTTATCCTGGTATCACGCGGGCGAAGCCGTGGGCAGAAGCTAGTAATGGTATAGATTTATAATTAAATGGTTAAATTATAATATTTCAGTGCGAGCGCATGTTTGAGGACAACGAGGATGAGATCACGGAGCTTTACAAGAACAGACCACACGACGATATCATGCCGGATGCTGAGAAAGAGGTAATACCTCATGACTCATGCATGTTTTACACGAAGCCAGACAGACAGACCTTTTTACATGGCTTATGCATGTTTTACACGAAGCCAGACAGACAGACCTTTTTACATGGCTTATGCATGTTTTACACGAAGCCAGACAGACTGACCTTTTTACATGGCTTATGCATGTTTTACACGAAGCCAGACAAACAGACCTTTTTACATGGCTTATGCATGGTTTACACGAAGCCAGACAGACAGACCTTTTTACATGGCTTATGCATGTTTTACACGAAGCCAGACCTTTTTACATGGCTTATGCATGTTTTACACGAAGCCAGACAGACAGACCTTTTTACATGGCTTATGCATGTTTTACACGAAGCCAGACAGACTGACCTTTTTACATGGCTTATGCATGTTTTACACGAAGCCAGACAAACAGACCTTTTTACATGGCTTATGCATGTTTTACACAAAGCCAGACCTTTTTACATGGCTTATGCATGTTTTACACGAAGCCAGACAGACAGACCTTTTTACATGGCTTATTTTGGGGCTAGATGGTACTGTGTGAAAATTTCCAACATTATTTATTTATACTGAACGACTTTGAAAGAAATCATTCCTTAATCTTGATATTTGTCTAAATTGTGTTAAGTGCATAGATTTTAACTGTTAATACTGTAATAAATAATAATGCTGGACATTTCCACACAGCATCATCTAGCCCCAAACTAAGCAGAGCTTGTGTTATGGGAACTACATGACTGATATACTACTTATATTTGTTTTTTGTAAATACATACATATTATACATAGAATAAACCAAGTCCCGAGACAAATATTTGCATACCCAAACATTTGTCCCGCGGCTGGAATCGAACCCGCATCTTTCTGCGTCTTTGACAGGCCTTCTACCTCTGCGCTCGTCAGAGTTGTATTGTGTTGACGATAGAGGGAGCTGATAGTTTCATAAACACGGCATTTTCCAGATTTGTTTCAACCACGCCAAGTACTGCGAGGATTGGATGATTCCGGACGAACAGGACACAACATGGACTCCGGCGATGGAAGCTGAATATGTTAAGGTACATAACGTAAAATAAAAAAAAATGAGAAAAAAAGCGCTCTGGACTTATCGTCATCCTATGATCTGCACGCAGTGTATAGATCCGTGAGAATACTAAATAGGGGTAGTTAAAAGCACGTCCAAATATTAAGGGTATGTTGTTTTGGCTGAAATAAGGCATTTTATATTTTACCCACGATGTCAGGAGCTCGTATATGCGTTTGCCGTAAGTGGTTGTTTCTCTGGTACCATTTGTCTACGAAACGGCTATCGCACCGAAATGCTATTTTTTGCAGTCGATTTGTATACTAAAATAATAATGCAACGGGGGGACAGATAAACTTTTATTAATTGAAAAAGTTCTATCTGTCCCCTCGTCAGTAACAGGGCGACAGACAGAACTGTTTAATCCTACCTGTCCTCCAATAAAATCATTAATAGGTACACTATGTACACATGAAGCTGTATACATTCAGTCTGTTTAGGTATTTTAGAGGTTTTTTACACTTTTTTTATATAAAAAAAATCTTAATCCTAGACCAATTCCATCCAAAGGTTGTCTGCAGAAATCGCTTTCAGCGATAAGACCGCCCATTGTGCATTTCTTTTTTTTTTTTCTTTTTACAATGTTTCTGTGTTTATATTGTAAATTGGTGTTATGCACAATAAAGAGATTATCTATCTATCTATCTATCCATCTATCCATCTATCTATCCAATTTGCTACTCATTGCTCACCTTCTTATTTATTTTAACGTTTTTTAACGTGTTTAAAATTTAATTTCTACAATTGTTAATTTATATTGTGTGTATTGTGGTAGGAAATAAATGTTATGTCTATGTCTTAATTTCAGGTTCACGGTCCTGATCCGTACGGTTTCGGCGGCATGCCCGCGCCGGCTGACATGCCGGACATGTCCGAGGACTACGCTGACGCAGACGCAGACGAACAAGAGATCAAAGACGAACTGTGAAGCCCCCGGACGAGAGTGGACGGTAGCTAGCTGTAGTACACCTAGAGGCGAGAGTGTAGGGACAGGATTCACAAATACAATAAACAAAAAAAATAAACAAAAAACAATCAGGCTAAATACTATAGACTAAGGGTGGATTTCACCAACACAGTAACGGGTAGGGACAGGATTCACAAATATAATAAACAAAAAAAATAAAGAAAAAACAATCAGGCTAAATACTATAGACTAAGGGTGGATTTCACCAACACAGTAACGGGTAGTCAGGTCCGAATCAAAGCTTTTTGACATGTTTTCACAGGAGATGCTATCTATAATCAATGGTTTAGTAATTAATTATAAATTCTTTATTTTCAGACACGACATCCATTGTACAATACCAATTCTACTAATTTACTAAAATAAATGCACACAACAAGAACTAAAAATACATGAATACATAGGATACCTAAGTCCAAAAAAATATAGAAATATTCTAGGTGGCAATAGCCATCCACCGCTTGTATATCTGACAAGATCAAACGATCTGCCATAGACTTGACCGTCCGTTTATTTTGTTTAGTCTATAGAAGCAATATACAAGGTGTAATAAGACTACTCCCGAAAACTTCGGGAGGTGAAAGTACCCATCAATACGAACCACTTTTACTATGGAACCAACACTGAATGCGAAAAAAAAATCAGCTGTTCCATACTAAAGTTCAATACCTACTTGACTGAAATGTATGGAACAGCTGATTTTTATTTCGCGTTCACAGTATTGGTTCCATAGTAAAAATTGTTCATATTGATGGGTACTTTCACTCCCCGAAATCTTCGGGAGTAGTCAGTCTTATTCCCGGTATGTTACTCGAGGTCAAATTAGGTCCATGTCTCGCGCTGGTTTTCAGACAGGGCCTTTTCTGAATATGTCTTAATCGAAAAATAATTTTGTAATCTGCAAATATTTGTCTCGGGTGTTTTCTATGTATTGCCGTAATACAAGCTCTGCTTAGTTTGGGGCTAGATGATGCTGTATGAAAATGTCCAGCATAATTTTTTTTTTCATAGGAATCTGATATCATAATCTATGGTTAGACTTGATTGTCCGTTTATTTTGTTGGTGAACTCTAGCCTGAGTGGGTTATTTCAATCATATTGCGATTTGCGTTCAGACGTCCGTAGATATACTTCTACCGTCATATTCATATATTTATTCAAGCATTCAGAGAATTATGATGAAATCTACACTAATATTATATATAAAGTTTATAAGTAAGGATGTAGGAGGTAATATTCGAAACTACTTGTCCGATTTCAAAAATGATTTCATTGATATTGTTTTTAAATAAATAATGCTGGACATTTTCACAGTGTTATCTAGCCACAAAGTAAGCAGAGCTTGTTTTATGGGAACTAAATGACTGATATACTACATAATTATTTTTTTTTGTAAATACATAGAAAACAACCAGACCCGAGACAAATATATGTAAACTTTACAAATATTTGTCCCGCAGCGGGAAACGAATCCGCAACCTTCTGCATCTCAGGCAGGCCTTCGCCCACTGCGCTACAGAGGTCGTTCATGTTTAGGCCTTCAGGTTGGAGCTTTTTTTTATCCGGGTACTATGCGGCCGAAGCCTCCAAACTCATTCCGAGAGTCTTCATCGAGAGTTTTTGGAATAAAATTGTTACCATTCCGCTTTTATGATTTGATATGTCGCCATCTGTTGGTGATACTTTAAAACTAGGATTTCCTGTTTTAGGTATTAAAATGTTATTTATGATTTGATATGTCGCCATCTGTTGGTGATACTTTAAAACTAGGATTTCCTGTTTTAGGTATTAAAATGTTATTTATGATTTGATATGTCGCCATCTGTTGGTGATACTTTAAAACTAGGATTTCCTGTTTTAGGTATTAAAATGTTATTTATGATTTGATATGTCGCCATCTGTTGGTGATACTTTAAAACTAGGATTTCCTGTTTTAGGTATTAAAATGTTATTTATGATTTGATATGTCGCCATCTGTTGGTGATACTTTAAAACTAGGATTTCCTGTTTTAGGTATTAAAATGTTATTTATGATTTGATATGTCGCCATCTGTTGGTGATACTTTAAAACTAGGATTTCCTGTTTTAGGTATTAAAATGTTATTTATGATTTGATATGTCGCCATCTGTTGGTGATACTTTAAAACTAGGATTTCCTGTTTTAGGTATTAAAATGTTATTTATGATTTGATATGTCGCCATCTGTTGGTGATACTTTAAAACTAGGATTTCCTGTTTTAGGTATTAAAATGTTATTTATGATTTGATATGTCGCCATCTGTTGGTGATACTTTAAAACTAGGATTTCCTGTTTTAGGTATTAAAATGTTATTTATGATTTGATATGTCGCCATCTGTTGGTGATACTTTAAAACTAGGATTTCCTGTTTTAGCTATTAAAATGTTATTTTCGCAACATGTAGTTGACATTAAAAAACTACAATTCCATAATTGTGATATACATGTGAAATCCTTGACTAAAAATGACAATAATATATGTATATTTTATGTATGTATCTATTACTTATAATAAGATATTGGCCTCGATTCTGTAGTACACTGACTAAACTAAATTTAAACTATCGCTCTCTTTACTGATAGTGTAAGCAAGAAAGAGACAGCTTCAATTTTAGTGCTGTCAAATTAGTCAGATTTAAGTTTTCCATACAAATTTAGTTGTGATATCAAAACATGCTGACTATAAACACGGAGAAAAGCGGCACGTAAACTGATTTGACAGCAGCACACAGCACTAAAATTGTAGCTATCTCTTTCTTGCGTACACTATCAGTAAAAGAGAGCGATAGTTTAAATTTAGTTTAGTGTACTACAGAATCGAGGCCACTGTTATAAATTCTATAGATTATATATAGTTTATGGTTGGCATTGTATTGTACTTAAGCATTTTACCAGCATTTCCGTCCTAAAAGACAATTATTGTATGGATATTAATTTTTTTAGATTGTGTTGTGATAGTGGGGTTTGTGATTTTGTTAATAAAATTTTAAAAATAATGTTCTTTTGTTTTATCGCACAGATATCAGGTAATTAACTACCACGGGTAAAATTAGATTTGTTCCACATTCGCCCCACATTTCAAAACTTTCTGGTTTTGCCCCATGTCAAAAATATTTCTGGTTTCGCCTCACATTACAAAGGGTACCTACAGAGGGCAAAGTAGTTGTCAAATAAACCACAAGACTAATAAAACAAAAAACTTGATGGACTCTGTCCAATTCGCTGGACTGACCAAATCAGCACTCTTGGTACCCAACTAGGAAACGCTATTCGTGTCGCCGGAGATCGCAATAAGTGGAAAAATATCACTAGAGAATAAAACATGAGAAAACTCTGTGCCCTGAGGAAGCAGATACCTATATCTAGCGTCAAATGCCCTTTCCAAAGTCCCCATACTTTGAAGCTGCATCTTAACTATGATTCCGATATCGTGAGTATCAGTAACTACGGGGACGATGGTATCACAATACAGAGACTGTACAGTTATTTGACTTTGACGCAGACTCGGAACGAATATTCGCAGATCATGATAGTCCCGCAGCAGGAACAGAACCCGCACCCGTGACACGTTAATTCGTCGCATGTAAACTAGGGTGATTAAAACAAAAAATACTTTTTTGCAATCCATATATTATATTTCTATCCGCTTTAGAAACTAGGAAGAAACAGAAATTAAAAGAGTGACTAGATAAAGAATGGAAACTTAAAAAACCAGCACCCGTACAAAAATATATTACAAAATGGTCTCTTAAAAAGTGCTCAGTGTCCCAAAAATATAATACCATTACCAAACAACATAAAAATGTGGGTCACTTCGACTACTGGAAATATCTTAATCTAAATTAAAGATTATTCAAATAATATAATAGAAAGTAACTATATAGAATTAACATCTAGGTGTAATTCCAGATTAGTAGAATTCTTGAACTAAGTCGGTTCACCAGATGAATTAAGGTAAACAGCAAGTTTTATTTAAGTCACACTTTATCAGTAACATTGGTGCAGATAAGAATTATAAAACGTGAATTTTCACGTACAGTACTATCGGTGCAGGAACCGACTAAGTTTCGACTCATTCCGAGTGTCATGAAGATGAGCGTCTTATACTCAACGTGTCGCGCCACTTAGTCTGTGCATTCACTGATACGGAAAAAAATGAATGATGAAATTCACGAAAGTTTTAGAATAAAACTGTCAATACTTTTCTTTTATAGATAAAACACATTAGAAATTGATTGAATTAGAACAAAATTAACATGTCCTTCAAAAAACCCAAAACACGTTTTTGAACGAAAAGCGTAAAATCGAATAGAATCGCTGAATTTGAAACGATTCTGTCGTAGGTATATATACTTTGCAAAGTAAATACATGTTCTCGATAGATTTCGATTCTAGACATGTATTCGATCCGTCCATTAATAATAAAACATTAACTTACAAAAGGCAGTGAATTTATGAATAATTTAAAACAGAAATAAACTTGAAAAAGGCTAAACTAGGAATACTGAAGACATGGAATCATTTACACCAAAATATCAAATCATCAAAACCACCTCAACATTAATTTAGAAATGTCATAAAGCACTAGTTTTACGTTATAAGTATAAACTATTGCAATGGTCCATAAGTGGCTCAACTGTTCTGTATATTTTGTATATACTTAGGTACATAGGTATTCGTATTATTATTTCCAATAAATACACACCATATCTATTTAATGTTCAAATAAGAACACAGAATAGAAACTATCTACATCGGTTTTGCATAAATCTTACCTAAAAATTTTAAATTATCATGCTACTGGCGAAACCATTTTTTTTACACATGACTTGAAAACAAGGTCATACACATCAGATAAACTTAGCATTAAATAGGTATACTGTATATAACTAGGTATGTAACATTTTTCGTCAATAACAATTAGTTTCTCATAAGAATCAACAGACGAAGATGGTGGAAGATTTCACAGTTTATATCAGTTCTCTAGTACCTAGCTCTCATTACTTGCCAATTATACAGGGTGTAATAAGACTACTCCCGAAAACTTCGGGGAGTGAAAGTACCCATCAATATGAACAACTTTTACTATGTTACCAACACTGTGAACGCGAAAAAAAATCAGTTGTTCCATACTAAAGTTCAATACCTACTTGGCTGAAATGTATGGAACAGCTGATTTTTTTTTTCGCGTTCACAGTGTTGGTTCCATAGTAAAAGCTGTTCATATTGATGGGTACTTTCACCTCCCGAAGTTTTCGGGAGTCTTATTACACCCGGTATTTGCTTTCCGACAGTCCGGTTAATTTCAAGGTTTGCTACGCTCTACACAAACATTGCGACAAAAAATATGATGTTCAACTGATAAAAACCAAAAAGCATGCACCTTCCATAAAAGCCTCATATTCGAGATAAACTTTACTTAACTATTATAATGTAGGCACTTTTAATGCATTGGACTTGGTGTCAACCGACAATGCAGCGGTTGGGACGTTAACCGCCGACCTGTTATGTCTCATATGAGACTTCACCAGGTCGGAGTTGACAAGCGCGGCCATAAGACTCAACTCCCCTGCTAGGACAGTGGCGCAAATGAGGGAGGCTAGCCTAGCGGAGTTTTCAGCCGGTTTAACCCCAGCGCCCTTCACTCCCAAGATCTCCAAGCACGCTCCCTGGCCCGTTAGAACTGTGCCACCGCCTACCGTACCTACTTCTAAACAAGGCATGGTACACGTCACATACAAATCTTCTCTATTGTCACCGCAAACTTCCATACTAGTCGAACAATTGCTACTGGTTACATTCTGTGCGGGATCTTGACCTGTCGCTATGAATATAGCAGTGACCATGTTCGCAGCATGAGCGTTATTCCCCCCTATAGAGCCGGCTAGGGCGGACCCTGACAGATTCTTTATCTTGTTGCATCTTGCCAAAGTCCTAGCATCAGTTTTAAAGACGTTGCGCAAACTATCGCTTGTGATGGTCGTTTCACACACAACGCGCTTGCCTCTGCCTTTCACCCAGTTGATGGCGGCAGCTTTCTTATCCGAACAATAGTTTCCTGATAAGCTTATAACTTCCATGTCTGGGAAATAGTTCTTCAGCAGCTTCAAGGCATTTTCAGCGCCTTTCGAGACCATGTTCATACCCATAGCGTCGCCAGTTGTTGCTCTGAACCTTAGGTATAGTGTTGCTCCATCAACGCCTATGTGAACCTCTTGCAATCTCGCGAATCGAGACGTAGAATCAAATGCTTCTTTTATCATTGCGTAGTTCTCCTTATTATCTATCCACTGTCTGCACTCGTGTGCTCGTACAACGTTGGTAAACTTCACAGCGGGTGCTCTTGTCATACCCACATCTTCGACTACACTTGTTACGCCTCTTATACCTATCGCTTTCGCACCTCTATTTGTAGAAGCAACTAAGGCACCTTCTGTTGTTGCCAATGGAATCATATACGGCTTCCCATCTACGTATAAAGGTCCTGCGTATCCTACAGGAATACCAACAAAGCCTATGACATTTTCGCAGCAAGCATTCAGAACTTTGCTGTAGTCGTAGTTCAAGTACGGCAACTGTTTGACGGCAGCTTCGGTTTGAAACCTTGAAGCTATGACCCGACGCCGTAGTCTCACACCTCTCAAAGGATCACCCAACACTGTTTCAAGTCTGTGCAACGGTATGTGGGACTGTTCGACCAGCATGGTCACTTCTTCATCGCTAAGTGACGTGCAAGCCCCTTCAGATCTGTATATTTCCAGGCATTCTGCCATTGGTCGTTTCTTCGCATTAAGCCTAGCTGCTGAGGAACTAGGAGAGAGGATAGGCCATTCTAATTCTTCGCGATTCTCCGAGTCATCAGTTTGCGTCGACACTTCAGAGATTGAGTCATCTCCAATGGAGAACTTGGGTTTAACTCTTGTCATTTCTAGATCATTCTGTATGACTTCTTTCACTCTCATATCGTTCATATCGATCACCCAGTTTCTCTGCTCTTCAAAGAAGACGAACTTGATTATCAAAGCGCATAAAAGAGTTGCTATGACAATGTAATCAGCGCTCACTGAAAACCATTTCACGTATGAATGTAGGAGAACGTTATCGTGTTGTTTGTTCGTCATGTGATCTGATGGCCCTTCGATTATGCCTCCATTCTGACTAAAAGACCATCTGCTAGTCAGATGTACGCATAGCAGACCAACTGCCATGATCATCTTAACTCTATGGACTACTGGATTCGGCTTCAAATCTGCTTCCGAAAATGGACTATCTGGCACCATTTCTTTCCTGCCCGACGCAAAATCAGCGACCAGAGACAAGCAAGCGGGGTAAAACGTCACAAAGACCAGATAGTCGACGAGTAAAGCCAGACACGCGAACGTACACATGTGCTCAAGCCTAGGCACGCCAGTCAACGCGCCAACACCGACCAACAGCACCGCTAGTAATGTATCCAATGTAGCCGTTGGTCCGAGCAGAGCCAACGCTTTTCCAACCCTTTTCTCCTGGTCTTCGCCAGCTGACCAGCCAGCTTTCGCCATTCTGGCCCCTCTAGCCACATCCGCGACTAAAAGGAATAAGAACGGAGCGTCTTTTATACTCGCCAGTTCGCTCCAGAACAAACTAGCAACTGCTGATGTGAAAATAAAGCTTGCAAACGTAGAGAACACGCCCGCAACTATGAGAAGGTACTTGGACGCGATTTTGTGAAGGTTAGAGATTTGGTAATACGCGTATAGCAATGCCGCACATCTGACGAAGGTCATGATGACGGCATCAGCCGCTTGATACTCTGCCTCTAGCCCCGGACAGGCAATGGCCCAGCCGGCGCAATTCTCAGATCTACTTCCAGCTTGGCGCTCCACGCTAGAGGCGCAAGCCAGTAGCGCGATGGTGGCCACTATCACCTCCCATTGGTGGCGCGCGCAGAACTCTCCGTGAGCACCCCAGACCCTCATTTTGAGTTTATCTGAAAGTAAAAGAAACAATAATTCGATTGAGGAGCTCTAGTTTATTTGTTTATTGGTAATCACAGCGTTAACTTATAATCTAGGGAAAAACGTGTTTTAAGTAAGACCAATAACAGATCCCATTTTTTATAAATAAGAGCTAGCAATCTGCTATTGCAGATTAATGGTGTAGTATGTCCACTACCTCTCTCTTGTCGAATTGTGATAATTTCATGTTTCACGTGGCGAGTGTGAATAAAATTACCCATTGTTATTTCTTTCATTATAGTACGTTAAGTTAAAAGTTGGTAAATTACATATTGACATTCAACCATCTCCTATTGGCTCATATCAATATTTGAAAAGGATTTAAGATATTTATGGAGCGAACATTTTAAATAGATCAGAACATTTCTGATAAGAGATTTAATTGGTTCGGTTAAAGAAATACGATTGAAGTGAAATAGGCACTGACATAATCAGAAGTTGCTGAACAACTCAACATTATTTGAGCGTGCAGAAATCTTTCATTCGCGCTGCAGAAGATTTATAACATTTTGGTTTGTAACGGCGCGGCGCAAACAGGGCGAGTTGTTTAGTGTGCAATTGTTTTTGGACACAATATGTTGTTCGACTACTTTTAATGACGAATGCATTCAGAACTTTGCTGAATATTTAAGAAATGTTTGGAATTGTGCCTTGTTTATTTTGTGCGACATAAAATTATCGCTCAAAAAATATTCCACGACTTTTGAGCTGGTTAAAATGATTATGCTAGTGTACTATATATTTATGTGTGCATAGATTGCTGAATGATAAAATAAGAATAGCGTTTCTTTTATGTTGCAGGGCTAAATCATTATCATAAACAACCGGAACGAGTTCCCTATTGGATACAAGAGATGCCACGAAAAACGGTCATGGGCCGTGTCCACGCACCGTCTTCCTACGAGACCGTTATAATTTCATCGGTACCGCCCCACTCTTCATTACACAAAGGTTAGCTGAAAGAAAATGCTAATTAGCATTAAGTTCGCCTATCATCATCTTCTTGTCCTTATACCACATTACGTGGGGTCGGCACAACATATTTTCTTCTTCCATTCTCCTCTATCAGCCGTCTTCTCACTCCTTTTTTAATCATGTCATTCTTCACACAATTCACCCATCTTTTCTTTGGCCTACCTCTGCTTTTATTTCCATCCACATTCTTATTTAACACACTTCTCGTAATGTGACATTCTTCCCTCCTCATGACATAGCCATACCATCCTAAGCTATTACTCCTCAACTTTTCCATCACGGGTGCTACTTTAAACTTCCTCTGATATACTCATTCCTTATTTTGTCCATTCTCGTAACTCCACACATCCATCTCAACATTCGCATCTCAGCTGCGTGCACTCGCTATGTATAAGTTCGTCTATGTACTTGTTTTATCTTGTGCAATAAAGCATTTTCTATCGGTGTACCGTATGTTGGTATTTTTACACTATGTACGGTGAGTGGTCGTCGTTCGAACACCTTTATTCTAACTGTCCACGGCTTCGCCCGCGTGGTACCAGGATAAAAAGTACCCGATGAAAAGTAGCGATCGTAAGAAACGTATTCGCTTTTTTATCAATTTACGTTGCAAAATTGGTCTCCCTTTTATTTAATGGGATAATTATGTCCACCCTAAAAAACCAATCAAATTTAGGTAAAATATTTTTTGAAATCGTTTGAGTTGTTATGGAGATTCCCACTACACGTGTTGCTTATTGCAGACAAAACTTCTGGCAGGCATTTTGTGGTATACCATTCGGCGTTGATGCTGCTTTGGTCTCGTAATGGAATTGAAACCAGATACATCGTCAAAGTGAAGAAACTAGCGATCAAAATTTTCACTTCGCTTCTCGATCGCTTCATTTTCGTAGGTTCGTTTTGAAACAGCCAAACTGTCGACTGACGCTTTGTTTCTGGATCGTATTGATAAATCCAGGATTCGTCACCTGTCACAATGTCGTAAACGCGCTGAGGCGAGCCTGCTTCAAATTTTTGAATCATATCACGGCACCACTCCACACGGGCCTGCTTTTGAGCTTCGGTGAGGTTATGCGGCACCCAGCGCGAAACTATCCTCCTCACGCGAAGGTGCTCGTGAAGAATCTTGTGAACGCTTCCCGAACCAATCTGCAGTGTATGTTGAATCTCTTCCTATGTAATTCGCCTGTTTTCTTGAATTTTTTTTTTTACTGCCAGCACACTTTCTTCCGTGACAGCCGTCGTAGGACGACCACTCCTTTGTTCGTCCCCTAAAGTAAGACGACCGCGCTTGAACTCGCTATGCCAACGGTAGATGGTTGCTTTTGAAGGTCCTTCATCCATAAAAGCCATTTGAAGTCGATCAAATGACTCATCAGGTTTTAGGCCACATTTAAAATCGTAGAAAATCATCGCACGAAAATGCTCTCGATGCAGATTCATTTTTAAATGAGACACGATAATTTAATTTGACTCTCGAAAAAATGTGGAGGGAAATTCGAAATTCAAATAATGGTATTTTTACTTTTAAATAACCAAATTTTTCAAAATAATTACAAGTGGCCAGTGCCTTATACGTAAAAACTTTTTTTCGCAAAACTTTTTGAGTGGCCCTGGTATAGTCCAACCGTTGGTAAACGGTTACCGGAGCAGATATTATAATATTCCGTAGCCTGTGATAGTTTGCGCCACCAGAGACATCGAAGGCGCGTTGCCGACCTTTTTAAAGGTTGTATTTTTTGCAAATTCTGAATTTCCGTTTTCTTTGTTAAACCTTAGTGCCTTATTTAACACTTTCCCTCTTATTCATAATCACTAACTTAAGAAGCCTGCGTTGGATGAATGTCCCATACAAACGTAATACCATAGTCATTTGTAATTAGAGCTTATTTCCACCAGCTATGTTATTATTTGCATTCCAATAGTATTTATACCTAAAGGTACCTTTCTATATATTTTTTTCAAAATACTTACCTAAAATGAAATGTAAACCAATCGCATTCTGGATATATTTACGTCATACATGACATGTTTTCTTCTTATTTGTTTCGTATTAAAAACAACAATACCTTGCGTATCGTTTGGTTAGGTACATAGGTTATATTGTCTTGTTACAGAATAACAACACAATGTGAAAAATACAACAAGTTTTCATTCATCTTTTTTGGTATTACGGAACATCACCAAATTTATAACAAATTCTGAACGGCTAATATTGCTATCGCGCAAGCACGGGCGGGCCTGCATCAGTCAAAAAGAGCTATATTTTTGGACGCGCTTCGAATTTAAGTTATGAGCGCTGTACGCCGGATCCTTAAGCAGCATGCTAAAAGTTGTCCGCCTCTATCCTTTGTTTAATTAATAATAGAAAAGGACAGGGTTATAGAGTTAGCGACCTGCTAGGTTAGCAAGCGATTATTGAATGAGAGGGCTAGACTTTCTGCACTGGCTTGCTAGTAAAGCCAACTTTCGAACCGACAGTTGTTTTGGAATCCGGTTGCTATCAACGTAGGTATTTTTTAATGAAACATAATTTTAAACCTTGGACTATGTACAGCTGCTTCCCAAAATGTGAATTTTAACGAACCTAAGCGTTTCAAGGTGTATCGCCTATCTACAGTAATTGTATACTGATGCTCCCTCGGATAGCCTAGCCCTCGTGCGGGGACCATCAGAATAGTAAAATCCTAACATACTTAGTGGTAAATAAATATTTTTGTATTATAAATAGGTAACGTTTGTAAGTTTGAATGAAGGAGCTAGGAAGTAATCTCCGAAACTTCTCATCGGATTAAAAAAAAAACCTACCAAGATTGGACCTTTAGGGTATTAGGCTGTATATTACGCCGTTACAATAAAATAGCGTTTAGTGGATTGAAACAAATTTTGCAACGTAAGTCAACAAAAAAACGGTCGAGCGAATTCGTTTCTTACGAACTCTGTCTTAACGGTTAGAGCTAGCTACTTTATATCTGGGTACCACGCGGACGAAGCCGGTGCAGTAGCTAGTGTCAAATAATGAATATGCATGAAAAACGTGAAAAAATATACCAGCACATTCAAAGTGACATTGTAAAACGCCTTTTGCAAAGTCCTTCCACAACATTTTCTTTATACCAGCCACAGACCTTCAGTCTGATATTGTGGCCTCAGCTGGTCACTGACTTAAAGCAAAGTGAACAAGAGAACTCAAACGAATTTAAACAAACAAACCTTTTCATAAAAAAAACTCTATTTGTAGCTTCAAGGTCGCCTTGTCGATATGTTGATATAGTTAGGCAATATAACACAGTCGATGAATTCAACATCTTGTCATCATAGAAGATAAGGTACAATTCGTACAAACTACCTACACAGCTAGTAACATGTTGGTCATCGCATACTAATTTGTCAAACATTGATCTAGTAATCTAAAGACGAGTGGGCGTATCTACGATGGTTATCAACTGTATGGCCGAAGGCTTCGGTTGGTTTTACGTCTTGCGGCTTCACCATAAGAAATTTCGAGTCCATGTTGTACAAAGTTTGTAAAAAAGCATACAGGAGTCTCGGATTTATACTTCGCCGAGCTAACGGTTTTACAAACGTAAGAGATATAGCACTGTACGATGCGTTGGTCAGGAAACAGCTGGAGTGCAATGCCGTGGTTAGGGCTCCACATGAAACTAAATACAGTCTTATGATGGAACGGATACAGAACAAGTTTACAAGATATCTTAAACTATACGGTGTCTATACTTTCTATCCATTGATGTATCCAACCTTGTTCCAACAAGCTGGAAACCAGGAGGGATATGGCTCTCGCTTTATACGTGCTCAGGGTGTTCAGGGGTGATGTTACCAATCCGGGCATATTGAAAGGGGTGAAATTGTGTGTGTGTTATCCGACGAGTATGTGCGCAGGCGCAGAAAGCCGCGCCTAGGACCAACTTGTATGGGGCTAGATGATGCTGTGTGAAAAATGTCCAGCATTTATTTATTTATTTGTTGAGCAAAGCGCCATTGACACGCACCATGATCACACTAAATCTAGTTGCAGAGAGTATTGACTTATTCCACTGTTTGCTGAATGAATTTGTAAATGGTACACATTATATTTTGAGTTATTTTGAGAAGAAATTAGTATAATTTTGGCAACATTATAGTATTAGGGAAGCCCCTGTAAAAATGGTTGTAATTTTGAAATAAATAAAATCCAACGCATTTGGGACGAGATCGGGATCGTTTAGTGACGGAACAAATCCAACGCATGTTTAAAGCATGTGGGACGAGATCGGGATCGTTTAGTGACGGGACAAATCCAACGCATGTTTAAAGCATGTGGGACGAGATCGGGATCGTTTAGTGACGGGACAAATCCAACGCATGTTTAAAGCATGTGGGACGAGATCGGGATCGTTTAGTGACGGGACAAATCCAACGCATGTTTAAAGCATGTGGGACGAGATCGGGATCGTTTAGTGACGGGACAAATCCAACGCATGTTTAAAGCATGTGCGACGAGATCGGCCCCCTAATTACACTAGCGAAATGGCAATGGGATCGCGACAATGGCAATCACTTTTGACAGATTTAGCAATGTTCGTAACTTCTAAAACTCAAAAAGGGGATACATTTGACCCTAGACATTCCTATTTTTATACTCTTAAAAGTTTTTGACATTTCTAAGAATGGCAAAGTGATTACCATAGTCGCGATTCCATTGCCATTTTGCTAATGTAATTAGGGGCCGGGATCGTTTAGTGACGGGACCGAATGTTTTCTTTTTAAACTAAAGTGGCAAACATGCATACTACTCACCTGTTGGTACAGGGTTACAGCAACCTATGGATGCTTGGAACACTCTGGTGTCAGCGCGAGTGTTACCCGTTGCCGAACCTGAGACATAACGGGTGAAAAGTCTTATGTGCCTTTTATTTCACCGGCATTTTTTTTTCACCTTTCAAACAGGAACACAGGAAGGTTACGATTGTTACGGCGTGGGATGATTGGTGTCGTCCGTTTTTTGGGATTGAAAATGCTCCAACTCGAACCTATTGTTTTGTAAAAGGATCATTAAAAAGAATAATCAGCCTTGTTTTCTTGCCTTTCTTTCCTGGCTTGGTCGCGGAGGAACAGGCAGTAGGTAAAAACCGACATTTCAAAGTGATCCTTGTGATTTTATTGAATACTAGCTGCGCCCCGCAGTTTCACCCGCGTAAATTTCGATTCCGTTGGAATATCGGCGATCTAATTAAATTTTAGAACACAAAAGCTGCTATTGTGACTTAACTATGATAGTAAGATATATTCCCTCGCGGACTTTTTTTGAAGGTAATAATGAGTACTTTAATCATGTAGTACATCATTTTTATGTATCATCAGTTTTCTCAGCACACGACAAATAATAAATTTTATAGGCAACATTTTGCTATTTTGGGATACATTATTGCAATTTTTTTAAGGATCTCTATTTAAAAAAAAATTATAGCCTATGTTACTTCCTGATAATTTATCTTTCATTTGTTGAAAAAATGGTTAAAATCGGTCCAGTAGTTTCGGAGCCTATTCGATACAAACAAAAAAATCTTTCCTCTTTATTATATTAGTATAGAAATGAATTTTGACTCTGACTGACTTGACTTTCTCGTTTTTCTATCGATGAACTTAGGAGCCTAGCCACTCGAGAGGCGAATCGCCTATGCGGCCACTATGTATTTTAGAGAGTAAATCAGATGTATCATTCCGTATCAAGGTCGGTCAACTTCCAAGGTCGAGGTTAGTCTGTGAAGATGGTAATGAACGCGCAGGGTCTCGATAGAACATATCAGTTGTAAAGGTGCTTATGTCATTATTTAAAATGGATTGACATCTCGGTTGCATAAATATTTTTGCTGGCAGACAATTTCGATAGATGCATGAGAGTGACGTAAAACATATTTTAAAACCATTTTTTCGTTGTTGTTAGTTTAATTCGAGGCTGTTTTTGAGCAATTTTATTCCGCATTACCCATCTGTAAGTTTCAAAATGCGATTCTATGAAAAAAATCCACGCCTAAGGGTGAAAAAATTACGGATGAAATTTCATATTGGAATTTTTATCCACTTGTATAACCAAACAATGGTGTGTCATTTTTTCCCCTAAGATTTTTGTTCACGTGTGTACATATATTTCAAAAAATACATAATTTTTTATCTTTTTTTAAAAGCGGGATCAGTTGACAAAGCAAAATTAATAAAATTAATTATTTAGTCAACTCATCCCGTGGGATGAGTTAAGAGCGGGATCAGCTGACTAAAAAGTATTAATTTTAACCTATTTTTTGTATTTGTTCTTCACTGTTTTATCTTTTGACGACCTTAGTGGCGTGGGTAGTCAGCTGCGACGTAAGAGGTGCGGGTTCGATTCCCGCTTCGGGACAAATGTTCGCATGTCCTGCAGATATTTGTTCCGAGATAATATCGATATTTGTGATACAAGGAATCCTAATATGGCGTCAGAACTAAGTATGTACTACGTTCATTATTATTACTTGTCTGTCCTGTGTCTGTCTGTATGTGTCAAATAAAGAGTCTATCTATTTAGGTATATAAGCCAGCTATAAGAGAAAGTAGCTGTCATGTCTGACCGGCTTAGAAAGAAATGGAGTTACTGAACCTATGTCATTATTTTATTTCAACCTTCGATACCTTGCCTGCCTACCTATCTGCTGCTATACCCTAGACAGGGTTCATGTGAGATATCTACCTATAAACACCATCTATGTACCTACCATGTGAAAGAAATGTATGAGTATTGGAGGAAATTGCATCAGAATTGCTCTCAAAACCTAAGGACGTTGAAAATATTTGAAATACTTATTCTATCTTGCAATAAGTTAAGGCAACGATTTCGGAAAGTCTTAGCAACAGAATGAAAGAAAAAAACGCTTTTTAATTGGCTTACTTAATGCAGATGAGTATTGGATATTTTTAACGAGAAAACCAATTTGTAGGGACTTCATTAAGACACGATTAATTGCTGACGATTTTGTATATTTTTAACTAGAAACCGCTAATTTGTAGGGAAGAAATTGTGAAACATCGTGACGAAACTGGCACGCCCTTGGACCAAATATTAGAAGGCATGTACCATCGGAATAGTGTTCCAATTAACAGCGATGGACTTCAAATTCAAATGTCTATTTCAATAACTTAATCTACGTATACATTTTAAGTATGTAGATACCTGTGGTAGGAGATCTCGCTCTTCCGTAACAATATTTCTTCGAGACTAAGTTCTAAAATATTATGTAAATATATTTTCATGACATGAAACTATAAACAATGGATTGTGCATCTTTTCTATGTCGAGTATGTGCTTGTGTTAAAGTTAATGTTATTTATTCATTAAACATGTAGCATAACAGATGAATTAAACCTCGCTACATATTTTATGTAAGAATTCACACATAAACTTATTATACCTAATAAATGAGATCTATATTTATAATAAATAAATTAACATAAAAAATAAAACGAAATAATAGCTATGTGTACGAGTGTACAAGTGTAAATGTGGAGGATGTGTGTGTGTGTGTGTGTGTGTGTGTGTATGTATGTGTATGTATGTGTGTGTGTATGTATGTGTGTGTGTATGTATATGTGTGTGTGTATGTAGGTGTGTGTGTGTGTTTGTATCTGTCACGTGGATAGACTGCTACTATGTAAAACGTGCGTTTGTTTATAAATTTGACTACACTGCACTGCACACGGCTTCGTATCCTCACGGAGCTGTGTACTGAATATGGAGATCCATTTTGGTGAAAAAATAATGAGCGTGTATTTATTATTAAATTTCTTTGTTACACAGCCGTCGCTTCCAACTGAATAAGTGCCTCAACATTCGACAACAGGTTTTGAATTGTGCGCGCCAAGGTTGCTGACAAAAACCTTACTTTCTACAATTTCTTGATCTTTGGTACTTAATCTATAAATAAATAAATAATGCTGGACATTTTCACACAGCATCATCTAGCCCCAAACTAAGCAGAGCTTGTATTATGGGAGCTTATATACTTTTTGTAAATACATACATATTATACGTAGAAAATACCCAGACCCGAGACATATATTTGCAGGTCATACAAACATTTGTCCAGCGGCGGGAATCGGACTCGCGAGCTTCTGCGTTTCAGGTGGGCCTTCGCTCACTGGGCCACAGAGGTCGTCAATATACCTACTATCAATGTACCTTGTTAGTAGTCCTACTACTATTAAAAACGCGAAAGTTTGTGAGGATGGATGTTTGTTACTCTTTCACGCAAAAACTACATAACGTATTTTGATGAAACTTTGCAATAATATAGCTTATACATAAGAATAAAACATAAGCAACTTTTTATCCGGGCACTACGCGGGCGAAGCCGTGGGCAGAAGCTAGTATTTTATAATATTAAGTAGTGGTAGAGCTCCTTGTCAAAAGCTCGTTCGGGGATGCAACGCTCGTATTGAAATTACAGACACATTACTTTGCACTCGTTATGATAATATTAATAACGTACTTTATTGAGGACTTGACATATTATACACTACTAGCCTCTGCTCACGGCTTCGCCCGCGTGTTACCGGAATAATAAGTGTTATTCTGATGTGTAAGCTATATAACTGTAAAGTTTCATCAAAATCCGTTCAGTAGTTTTTGCGTGAAAGAGTAACAAACATCTATCCTCACAAACTTTCGCATTTAAAATATTAGTAGGATTACAAAAAAGACATCTTGCATTTGCCTCACAATTGGCGGTTTTTAGGCCAAACAACTCCACTAGGGACACCATTTGTATGTATTTTACTTTTAATATTTCATACATTTTGCTGTTGCATGTATAGGTATGCAAGTACCTGTGCCCTAGTCATCAAAAATAAAAGCCCAGAGAATACTTTCCACAGATATTTTTTTTTAGATCAGTTATATTTATTTTGTGTGCTCTAATACTTTTTTCTGACCCAGCTTTTCGTATTGGACTGATCAAACGTATCTAATAACTGCATTTGATTTGCTGTTTGCAGGTCATCTCACTACAAAGTAAAACTCACGGTAAATGCCACCTATTAAAGTAGCCCTTTTTAGTTGAGTAAACAAACTAGTTTTAGAGCAATAAGTCTATAATTTACGTTAGTTATGCACCAACCGAATACAAAACTTAATTTTACTTCTTTATAGTTAGGTTTGTAACAAACTAAATTCCACCAATATCTGATTTAAGCTATAGAGCTGATTTGCAGATCAATATTTTTTTCTTCTTTTATTTTAGTTTCTTAAGTCTTTTCAGGGCCACCATCCATACCTCAAGATGATCACTGACCTAAGCTGATTGTTACCAAGAAGGAACTAGGTAACAAAAAGATTTTAATCATTATTCTTGTCGAGTGCATAATGCTGAATACATCAAGTCTTTAGTACCTACACAGCATATTTATTTTTTTAATGTTCGTCTTTATTACATGACATGACCTGCCTTGACGTACATTGGAAATATTGTAGCTCCAGGGGAATTTCCTGGTGAAATATTGAATTGCCTAGTGAACAGTTTCACACAGCATCATCTAGCCCCAAAGTAAGAAGAGCTTGTATTATGGGAACTACATGACTGATATACTACTTATATAAATTTTGAACTAGCAGAAAAATAATTTTTCCATCTTGGTTATACATTGTGTATGACTTTTCGTACATAAACTTGTCTGTTTGTGGTTACTGTGTTAGGTAAGGGAGTCTTAAATTCACTTTAACAAAATCTTAAGAGTGATTAAGGTTTTATTTCTAAGAAGAGCTGCTTGCAAAAGTGCTTGCATTGAAGGGTTATAGGTGCCGATGAGATTACAGGCAAATGAGACTTTTCACCATTTCTCAAAGTCAACAAACATGCAGTTGATGCCTCTGGCACTACAAGCTTCAATAGACTACCGTATCTGCTTACCAAAAGGGGGATTTGATTATTTGCCACATTAGAAAAAAACTGTGTGATTAAAATTGACAAATGGAAATAAATAAATAAAATAACAGAGCACAAAAATACTTACATTTTGACTTTGACTTTAGGTACCTATATAGCAGGCTGAGGGCAGGTGACCTTTTTAAAGAACCTTATGACTTTTGAGGCAGAAACACTTTTTGGTTTTTCTTTGATCTGTGACTAATTTGTAGGTACTGTTCTGTAGTTTTTCCAGAATTAGTATGTTCACTAAATTATGGGAGATATAGAAAATTATCTATTGAAGATGAAAGTAGCAGTTAAACCTAAATACACACCATTAGAAAGTGTGCCAGTAAAGGAGGTCAAACTTGACAAGACTAGGGTTTTCTCTCAAAAATCATCACATTTTACCTGATTTCTCTCAAAATTCTTCACTTTACCGACTTGCACACTTAATCAGATTTACGAGCGACTATTTAAACGTAGAATATAAGTAGTTTTGGCAGATAATTTAGTTTTTAACCGGAAGAATTTAGGTATGTACTCAAACACGCAAAGTTGTATTTACTGTAGCTAGACTGGGTTACCATGACCTGCCGACCGACTTCACGAAACAAGGCGTTATTCAAACTATATTTAGACTTTTATGTAACGTACGGAAATATCTACAGAACAATCGGAATACAGATCTCTCTTTAGTCATTCAAATTGGTATTCAACCGATGTATTCACCACTCTTTTCTGTCGGGAGTTTTCAACATTATCTTTAGAAGTAGTAAAGTTACAACTCACCTGTATTTTTTTCGGAAAACAGAGATTCCTGCAGCTGTTTCTGATAAAACTAATTATTTGTATGGTATGAGGAAAACATACGAAAATAAAATTCATCGGACGAGCTACTCAATCCTCACATCACTGTACACTCCTCGACATTTTGAGGCTGACTAACTGACAGTGACACTTACTTGACTTTTCAGCAGCAGCTGCAACGCTAAATAGGTGTCTGGTGTGGCTGACAGTGACACTGACTCAACCGAATGTTATGTCTACACACACGGACGTTTCGTGATTGATTGTGATTGGTTTTGTACACTCAACTGTCAAATTTTGGGATACCCTATTAGACAGAATTAAAGTAATATACTCTGATGATGATACTGTATGCATAGCGGAAATAACCACTACGCTTAGTATGGTTTAGAGGAGCTTGCAAAAACCCATTGTGTGTAAATTAGACCTTCATGGAAACATATACACTATAGCGAAGAAGGCTGTTGTAGTACGTTTGTAGCTGCAACTAGCTGCAAGGATCGTAGAGGAAATAACCAACGTATAGCAACGATGCGTTTATGCTGGCGTCATCGATGCAAATACCTAAGTGGTACCTACCTACCTACTATTATCTCTGCGTGTTAAAGTTGAAAAATTATCATCAAAAATAATTGATGGAAGATTGTACCGTATTTTATAACGCCTTACCGCGGCGTGACTAGCGAGAATACGGCTACACTAAAAATATGTGTTCGGTTAACTTTCTGGTATTTGTTTTTGAATCTCTGAAGATCCTAGTGATACTGTAACATAGCTTTGCAGTTGTGCTGGATCGCTTTGTTTTAATTGCATAATTTTATTCTACCCCTCATTATATTATGTACAAAATGTGTGGACGAAATGGCTAAAACAAAAAGGCGAATATTGTTTATTAAAAAAACATTTTTATTGAAGTAAATCGAATATAAAAACGTTTAAAAAAGTAAATAGAACATTTAAAACTGGTGTATTTTGATGTGCCACAGAGTCACTTTTAAAAGAACTATCGAATATTTCTCCTTTTCTGAAACAATATCTCCTGAACGATAGCCGGGCAGTAGTTTTACTAGAGCTGGTCAGTTCTTCATCTTCAGCCATCAAGGTATAAATAGTTGTGAAGAAAGGAATTATAACTGTTCTTCCAAACCATGCCCACAATAACGCGAAAAATACTGTAAGTAAAATTACTTGGCAGAACATGTAGAAGTAGTATGGGAAAATGATTGGATCTGGTGTTGTTAGTTGCGTGATTTTGCAGACTACCCACTGTATCATCATCCAATAGACGAGGCATTGGTTCGTGCCTGAACATAGCGACACGAAGCAGTCCCAAAGTCGCGCGCATAGAATATAAGGAAAGCAGAAAACTTCCCACCAATTGAACCTGAAAACATCTTCAGTAGGAGCGTGGAATCTTTCCCCATCAACTTGGTCGCATCTGAACCTTTCGGGCTTCTTCTGTTTTTTCTTTTTCGGTGCCATGATTTATATTGTCCGTATGTCTAACTAGTTCAAGAAATTCTCATATACAAAATTACTGATAATTATTTTTATAAAATTATTAAAAAATAAATGTCAAATTCATAGTGGATTTGACAGTTTCAAACATAGAATAGACTTAGTGGTTATTTCCTCTATGCATAGAAGAACTAAACATAAGAACTACACACATAGCCACACACATTTTCCAACGTTTTTCAAATTATTTATCGTGATGTTTAGAATTTTTTTTTACTGGCAATAAATAAACTCAAACGTCAATTCTTTCTCTTTGGTTTTCTGAGTTTTCATATTCGTTTTGTTTTGTTTTGTTTATGGTTAGTTCCGTGACGACCATGAAGGGGAGGGTTGCGTAAAAATTCGAAGAAATTAATTGCGTGTCTTTTCGCGTAATAACTATTATGTGAACAAATAACTTCAAAACCACTCATGCACCCAAAGATTTGCTGCAATTCACAACGAGTTTGCGAATAATGGCAGGTAAGAGAAATCCTATAGAATTATTTTATGAAGTGAAAGTTTTGGTTTCCCTAAAGTTTTGAATCAGCAGGTAATTTATATATTATTAGAAGAATTTAATAAGCAATCACTGGTAATCGATCACAGTAAAGGAATTAGGAAGTTTATATGCAGAGGTTGTAAATAATGTCCCAGAAAAACTGGTTTTCTGACCTTTTATTATTGTTCGCACGTAGTAGACTTGTTCTCAATAAAACCTTGGAATATTTTTTGCTAACTGGTCAATGTATTGTGCGTATTTTATTAATTTTGTCACCTTCTTTCATCATCTAAGAAGGTAGATACCTACCCTTAGCTAGTTCAAGTATTATTTCTTGGGACTAAGTTAAAAAAGGTTGAGGAAACCTCAATATTATAATTCATAAAGAACTTTTCAATAATAACCAAAAAACATAAAAAAGGGATTACAATAATAAATATGATACATATGTAAACAAAACAAAATGACGTCGAGAAACACAACAAAATCGTATCGTCGGTCGTGTCGCGGGTTTGCGGGGGGTACGCAGAGTCGAGTAAATGATAAAACGTCCGATTGAGTGCTTCCCCGTTCGACCCAAGATTTTTCTACCCAATAGGTATTTTGCTCCGTTCGACCCAAAACATTTGATTCAAGTTACCCTTTGTACCCACATCTACTTATTCCTAATTTCTATTGTTTAAATTCAAATAAGTTACACAGTGAAACACTAAAGTAGAAGGGTCAGCAGACAAAAAAATTGTAGATACTTATTATAAATATTTTTATTAATAAAATCAGTCTTGTTCAGATAATAGTGAGTCAAATATTTGTCTAATATTCTAACAAAAATACTAATCAACCCTTAAAGAAACAAACATAATCAAATAAACATATTAAAAAAATAGCACATCAATGTTTAGATTCAGGTCTGGTAGGTAAATATAAAGTTACATTTCTAAGTTATCTAGGTACATAATATCAGTCATGCGAAATCACAGTTTTTTCGAGATCAAATATTTAAAACAAAACAATAAGTCCGCCTACTTACATTGTTCTAGGAATTGCACGCGAGTTCATTTGAAGAGAGCATAAACATTAGCATAAAATATTATTACCTCCATATTGTAGGTATAAAATTTGAAGTTACTTGAGTAATAATTTCATCAAGTTCGATTTTTTATAAATATTACGGTGTCTGTACTGCTTAGAATGCACTGTGACTTTGATTTTTGGATTGGGTAGAACGGAGCATATGTTTTTGGTTGAACGGGTAATAATAATATTGGGTAGAAAAATTGTGGGTTGAATGGAGAAGCACTCGTCCGTTTAAGGTGACACCTCTTTATTCACTGACTAAGTACCTACTCTTAGATGGGCTCTAACTTGCACTAACTTAGCCTATACACACATGCACACCACCACATCCAAGGGGTTGTAGAGAAAAAAAACTACGTTAGTTATTTATTTTTTCCAAAATTAATTCAAAGAATTAATTTAAGACAATAAAAAAAAAGATAAAGTAATCTTCCAACAGTTTGTTCACAATCCTACTAATATAATAAATGCGAAAGTCTGTGTGTGTGTGTGTGTGTGTGTGTGTGAATGTTTGTTACCACGTATCTCTGTAACTACTAAACTGATTTTGATGAAATTTGGAAAACTAATGAATGAATTTTGATGAAATTTACAGTAATATAGCTTATACATCAGAATAACACATAGGCTACTTTTTATCCGGTAGACAATTTAAAATAAAACTTAACAAATACATTATTTATTTATTACTTATATTGTTAACCTTATAAGTACCTACAAACTTAATTTTATGCTAACATAGGTACATATTTAACTCTAGACTTTAGAGTAAAATGTAAACATAAACAAAAATTGTTCCGTCCTATTTATACCTAGTTACGTCGCGTATTTTTTTGTTCTTATTTTGTGAACAGTTTCCGGTTTATCACCTTTAAGAAAAGTAACATTAGGTCCACTTTCACTTAACACTTTATAAGGTCCTTCATATAACTTATCCAATTTTTTTCCAGTTTCATTTTTAACTAAAATTAAATGTCCTTTTTCCTTTTTATACGTTAGTTATTTATTTTTTCCAAAATTAATTCAAAGTATTAATCTAAGACAATAAAAAAAAAGATTAAGTAATTAAGTATACAATTTAAAATAAAACTTAACATATACATTATTTATTTATTACTTTTTATTTATTTGTTTCCGGTTTATCACCTTTAAGAAAAGTACCATTAGGTCCACTTTCACTTAACACTTTATAAAGTCCTTCATATAACTTATCCAATTTCTTTCTAGTTTCATTTTTAACTAAAATTAAATGTCCTTTTTCATAACTAATTGGATTACACTTTTTATCATAGACCAATTTTCTATTATTTTTTCCTAAAATTAAATTATTTCTAACTTCTTTATGCGCTAATTGTAACCTATACTTAAGTTCTAAACAATAATTATACGGATTATAAAGTGGCTCGACTATGTCATTTGTTAAATTGCTTGGCAAGTTGCATGATTTACCGAATACCAATTCATACGGTGTTGTTGGAAAAACACCAAAACTGAAGCCATTGGCTCCATGTCTCTGGATGTCCGTCACACTGAGTTCTTAAAAACGCTGCTAGATGCTTATGTGTATTTCTAAAGCACCTATCGACTGATGATGATATGCTGTTGAATATACCTTATCTATTTGGAGTAATTTACACACTTCGGTCATAGTGTCTGATATAAATTCCGTACCTCGATCCGAAGCGATTGTTAAAGGTAATCCATACCTAAGTACAAAATTGTTTACAAAAGATCTCGCTACACTCACCGTATCTTTTCTTTTTTTTGTAATGGATATGTCTTGACGTACAAGAACGACAAAAGACAAATACAAAATGTTGAACATTTTCACAAATGAAAAGTAAGTTACTGAAGACGAGGCAGTATGCTCCTACGACTATAGCTACCTATAAGGGCAAATTAAAAAAAAGAGATATTTCTGTTTCGGGTTAAAAAACACTTAGTTAAATTATGTGTAGGTCGTTAGGTACACTAAATTTTATCTCAATAGATCTCGCCAGTGAACGGAAAAATCGGAATGTTACTCACAGACAGACTGAAGGGCATAGAATTATTCATATATTTATGCCCTTCAGTTATAACCTATCCTAATCTGAAGTGGTCAAACACATTATAATACTAGGCACCTGGTTATGACGAAACAATTTTTTCCGTTTTCGCCATTTGTCGTCGAACCCCTAAACCAGGGACACAACGCGAGAGAGAAAAGAGAAAACCCCCGAATTTTATTCCCGTTATCGACTGCAGCGGCTCCTAGTGGCGATAAAATTTATCTAAGAACCATCCTTGAAGACATACAAATTAATTGCAAAAAACCGCATTATAATTCGATTAGCCGCTACACAGATACATGGTAACAGATAAACAAACAAACCTCTTACGGCAAACACGTAGATACAGGCTCATAACTTTGGGGTTTAAAATAAAAAAATATAAATAAACACACAACAGGCTCATGTATACATAGTCCTGGCCCCACACTAGGCTTCCCTGTGTCGTGGGTATCATGAAGTACGAGTACCGTGGTATAGTGGTACCCACCACTCAGCACGTGTGGCACCACTTTTGTAGCTAAACACTTTCTCGAAACGAGGCCTCACTCTTTTCGTTTGGACGAGCTAGCACACCTGCACACCAAGACGGTTGTGCAACCGTGCTAGGCGCGAGTTGAGTCGCGAGGAAAGATCGTGTAGACTCGCACAATGCGCCTCGCACATAGCACTCCACTCAATTACCACACAACACGCACAGTGCACACTGTGTTCCCAAGACTGCCTCACTTAAATACGTTCAGAAACTGCCTCGCTGCTTCGCCTCAATTGTGGTACCACAGTGTGCTGTCTCAGTTGTAAAACTGAGCGCCTCGCACGATCCTCGTTTTCAAACAGTGTGCTACCTTTGACTACCGTGGTACCACAGCACCCAGGCCCGGATAAATACATTTGTCGAGCGGTATTCAAACTCACACTGCTTGCGTCGCAGTTGTCTACTCGCCCGGCCCGCCGCCGGCGCCGTCGAGTTTGTCAAGAGATAATAAGAGGGCGATTCTTAAATCAATCGATTTTAAAATCAATGATTCTAAAATCGATAAAAATGTATCATAACCTTGGGAAAATCAAATATATTGCATTCCATCTATTATCTGTTATACCTATAAGTTGATAAAAGTTATAGTTATATATAGTATAGGTACCTATAAGTTGATAAAAGTTGATTTTATTAGTTTGTGTTTTATTAATAGATTAGCTCTAGCGTATAATTTATAACTTTTATAAGATGCACTACCTCAAGACTCTTCTCCATTAACAAAAAGGTTAGCTGGAAGAGAATGCTATCTAGCATTAAGTTCGCCTATGTACAGTACTTTGTAGTTGTGCAATAAATAATTTTCTATCTATCTATAAAAAAATGTAGCACGCTTATCATCAATCACAACACATTGGGTTGGCTGGTAGAAAATGCTTTAGCATTAAGTCCGCCTATTGTTCACTTTTAATAAAATGTGCAATAAAGAGTTAATAGATAAAAAAATATGTTTCGTATTTTCAGGTCTAGGAATCCCCTCAAAAATGATCATCACGTTAATCCTGGCAACCCTATCATATTCCAACTCGGAGTATATTCCACCTGGCCCCGCCTACAACTGCCCGAAAGGGACGGATGCTAGCCTGCTGTACCCTTGCGTGTGCGAGAACGGGACAGATGCTGGGCTATACGTCAGGTATTTCACTATCTATAGTCCTACCGTATTCAAACTATATGCAACTATATAACTGGCTATATAGTTATACTAGCTGTGCCACGACCGCCCTCGGTTCCGACCTAAAGCCACGCATCGCTCTCCTGCGCTATTACTTCTTTTGCTCGGTTACTAAGGGTCGTAGCGTGGTGTTAAAAAACATTGAAAGTGATCATCGCGTAAAAAAAAATACAATCGAACTCTTCAGCATTTTTATTAGTACAGATAACTGGTTCTAGCCCTTTCGTATTCAAACTCTTTGTAACTATAGCTATAGTTATTTATATAACTAGCTATATAAATGACTATAACACTTTCATATTCAAACTCTTTGTAACTATAGCTATAGTTATTTATATAATTAGCTATATAATTGACTATAATACTTTCGTATTCAAACTCTTTGTAACTATAGCATAGTTATTCATATAACTAGCTATATAAATGACTATAATACTTTCGTATTCAAACTCTTTGTAAAAATAGCTATACTTATTCATATACCTAGCTATATAAATGACTATAATACTTTCGTATTCAAACTCTTTGTAACTATAGCTATGGTTATTTATATAATTAGCTATATAAATAAATAAAATAAAATAATGCTGGACATATTTCACACATCATCATCTAGCCCCAAACTAAGCAGAGCTTGTATTATGGGAACTACATGACTGATATACTACTTGTATACTTTTTTTTTGTAAATACATACATGTTATGCATAGGAAAACACCCAGACCCGAGACAAATCCTTGCAGATCGTACAAACATTTGTCCCGTGACAGGAATCGAACCCGCAACCTTCTGCGTCTCAGGCGGACCTTCGCCCACTGCGCCACAGAGGTTGTCCTCTATAACACTTTCGTATTCAAACTCCAACTATGTAACTAGCTATAGCCCTATCGTATTCAAAATCTGTGTAACTATGGCTGTAGTTATTTATATAACTTACTATAGCATTTTTTATATTCGAACTCCAACTTTGTAACTAGTTATAGCTATAGTAGATGAAACTTTACAGTAATATAGCTTATACATCAGAATAACACATAGGCTACTTTCCCGTGTACTACGCGGGCGAAGTCGTGGGCAGAAGCTAGTAATCATGACGACCGATGTGGCGCGGTGGGCGAAGGTCCGCCTGCGACACAGGAGGTTGCGGGTTCGATTCCCGCCCTGGGACAAATGTTTGTACGATCTGCAAATATTTGTGCCGCGTGTTCTGGGTATTTTTCTATGTATAATAAAAAATATCTATCTATGTAATGTATTGTATTAAGTATATCGGTCATCTAGCACCCATAACACAAGCTCTGCTTAGCTTGGGGCTAGATGATGCTATTATATAACTGGCTCCTTTTTGACAAGAGCCAATATAACACTGATGATATATCATTGTGTCATTAATGGTAACAGGTGCGAGGGTGTAGGATTGGCGTCTCTGAGTGTGGGCGTCGGGAATATAGCCGGGCTTGGATTGCCTATCGAGAGACTCCTGCTGAAGGAATGCAAGATTTGTGAGTATTTAACATAAGAAAGGTCCACATTAATTGCTATAAAGTGCTTCCGTAAGGACATCATTTACGAGCTGACAGCCCAGAGGTCAAGACAAATACCTAACGCTTAGTTTTCCTTTCACGATAACGCAAATTTGTCAAAGTAAAACTTGGGAGTAGAATCGCTTCATTCATCCTCATCACATTCTTCATACAAGCTCGGCGGTTTAGTGTACTTCTGACCTGGTCTTTCTCTAGAATGTCTCCAAATTGGTCAGAGTACGTTCGCCGAGGTCTTCCTCTTCCAACTATCCCATTCACGCTCGCCTTACATACTTGTTTTGTTAATTTACTTTCGTCCATCCCTTCTATATGCCCAAACCACCTCAACATACCTTTCTCAACTCTCGTTAGTACATCTTCATTCACTCCACACTGCTCTCTTAGCACGCTGTTCCTCACTCTATCACTCGAAGTTACACCACACATACTTCTCACAGCTCTCATCTCCACTGCATTTACTCGAGATTACCATACAATTCAATGTTTCCGCTGACTCCTTGCTTCTTTGTACTCAGCCATCCTCAATAAACTCCTGGCTGTGAACCCTGACTGCGATATGTTTGCGGAAAATGGAAGGTCACTGAATGTTGATGAATGCTATTTCAGTTTAGGTTTAATTTAATTTTTATTTTTTCAATTCTATGCTGAAATTTCATTTGACATTAAATCCTACTACTATTATAAACGCGAAAGTTTGTGAGGATGGATGTTTGGTCCTGTTTCGCGCAAAAACTACTAAATGGATTTTATATTGTGACGCGCGTTCTCTCTCCGCGTCGCATCGTGCACTGCGACGCGGAGGGAGAACGTCGCGATCACTCACCCTGATAAAGACTCTCGGAATGAGTGGAAAATTAGTCGGTGCCTTCACCGATAGTTCGGTACGTGAAAATTCCCGTTTTTACAATATAGTCACGATTGTTTTTAAATGGATTTTCATGAAACTTTTCCAGTAATATAGATTATACATCAGAATAACATATAGGCTACTTTTTCTCCGGGTATCACGCGGGCGAAGCCGTGGGCAGAAGCTAGTTTTTAATATTTTTACCTCAATATTTGAAATTTTATATAATTTGACTAGCTTTCTTTGTGTAATTTATGTAATTGGTTAATACGTCTTGATTATTAACCCTACTAATATTAAAAACGCGAAAGTTTGTGAGGATGGATGTTTGTTACTCTTTCACGCAAAAACTACTGAACCGATTTTAATGAAACTTTACAGTAATATAGCTTATACATCAGAATAACACACAGGCTACTTTTTATCCGGGTACCACGCGGGCGAAGCCGTGGGCAGTAGCTGGTAATAAATATATATAAAAATACCCGGGCACCACGCAGGCAAAGCTTAGTTATGTTCCAACATATTCCAGCGCATCTGTTCGGTTCACTGTTCCATCGGTCGTCGATACGCGTGTTACGCCTGGTGGATACGCCTGTACGCTCGATAGACGCGTACGCCTTCGCAGGCGTGAACAGAACACTGCAGGAGATCTACATGACCAATACGAGAATCGAGGAGTTCCCCAAGGAGGCTTTTAAGGTAAGAAATTGTTTATTCATCCTGTTGGATGTTTGTTATTCTTTCACGCAAAAACTACTGAACGGATTTTGATGAAACTTTACAGTAATATAGCTTATTAGAGGCTACTTTTTATCCGGGTAAGTAGCTGTTTACCTATATCCTTGCAAATGGATATCATTAATTAATTCATTAATTCGCTCTTGTTTCGGTACTAATTCTTAATGCAAATTCATTGTCTTCCAAAAAACTGTCCATGAATAGATTAAACAGCGACGGTGACGCTATACATCCCTGTTTAACAGCATTTTAGATACTGAACCATTCAGTGTATGACCTATTTCAGATTCTGAGTAATTTAACGAAGCTGTCAATAGATGGGCATCAAATGACGAAATTGTCGAAGGATATATTCGCGGGTAGTCTGGCGACCGGACGGCTGGAGAGGCTGCATCTCGTTAACGGGAACATATCGGATTTCCCTGTCGAGACGTTTCAGGTAAGCATTTCACGAATCAAATTAAAACTATTTGTAACACTAAATTCTGCTCCACTTAGACAGTTAGTTTGTTTTTGTTTAAACGCTATTTAAAAAAAGTTGCAGCGCCTCCTACTTATAGCGATGAAACTTATTCTGAGAACCATTTTTGAAGTGTAACAGATTGGAAGAAACAGTATTTATATCGGATAAGCCGTTTCGGAGAGGCATGGTAACAGACAGACAAACTAACAATCCCTTAAACGTATATACCTACAGACTCTTTACGTAGCGAGTAAAAATGTTGTAAATCAATGAAATCAATTGAAAATGCCTGCAAACTTTTGGTATGGACTCCATTAAAATGTGAAAATATAAAAACCCTGAAAATAGTCATTATTTTTGTATGATGAGTACCTACAATTCCAATTTTCAAGATCCTACCTTTAAAAAACCGATACTTCCATACAAATTCCCATCCCCACTTCATCCCCCCCTCCCCTTCATCCCCCCTCCCCCTTCGCCCCCCGCATTAGCACATGCTTATGTATTAAATAAACCTATGTTCCAAATATCAGCTTTCTAGAATGAATGAATGAATGAATGAATGAATGAATGAATGAATGAATGAATGAATGATGCATGAATGAATGAATGAATGAATGATGCATGAATGAATGAATGAATCAAAATACTTTATTGTACACCTTAAGATACCTTAAGATACAACCGAAATAAACAGTAACACATTATGATAAAGGTACAATGGGCGGTCTTATCGCTTAAAAGCAGTCTCTTCCAGACAACCTAGACTTAGTAGTTTTGTCTGTGCGTTGATAGATCAGTCATTCAGTCAGTATAGATATAGGTTCTATAATAAACTTATTATTTTACAGAATTTAAGGAAACTGAAAACATTGGATTTACACGGAAACAATCTATCAGTTCTGAAGAGAAATCAATTTAAAGGCCTTCGAGATGTCGAAGTATTGGATATAAGGTAAAACTTAAAATAAATATACACCCAACACACATACTCCTGTCCTGACCCTACGATTCCCTGTATAACGCTTGCAAGAAAAAAAAAACATAAAAAAAAAAAAACATCATTAAAAAAATATATTAAAAAAAACATTATTAAAAAAAAATCGCCACTCGACCAATAAACCAACGGGGTAGTCGTAAATTAAAATTAATTAATTGTTTTCTTCCAGCTACAATAAAATAGCGAAACTGGACGGCAGCCATCTTGGAGATCTCGTTAAAATGGGCTGGTGCAATGTCAGCCATAATCAGATTGCAGATATACCGAGGTTTGGATATACTTTTTATATATTTAAAGTCCGAAACAGGCATGTGACCCACTTATTGGTAAGTGGTTACCGTAACCTATGGACGCTTGCCCTAAGTTACGGTAACCGCTTGTGAGGAAAAAAAAACTATTTAAAAAAAAAATATCCTTTCGTTTGTAGACTGAAGGTAACGTCTTAATTTATGAAATTAGGTATTTTTATACTAGAAATAAAGATAAACTCGCTGTTGCCACTTGTAGACTCCATAAAGTTAGTAAATCGTTTAAAGGGCACGGTGTACGCTTTTATAACAAACTCCCAAAAGATATACAAAAATTATCAATTAACAAATTTAAAAACGTAATTAAACAAAAGCTTTATAAAAAGGCATACTATATAATATCTGATTATTTAGATGACAAAAACTCTTGGGATTGAAAATGCTCCAACTCGAACCTATTGTTTTGTAAAAGGATCATTAAAAAGAATAACCAGCCTTGTTTTCTTGCCTTTCTTTCCTGGCTTGGTCGCGGAGGAACAGGCACCTAGATAAAAACCGACGTTTCAAAGTGATCCTTGTGATTTTAATGAATAAATGAATTTTGACTTTGACTTTGAGTACCGTGCTACAGCACCAATACCCGGAAAAAATAATATGTTATTTCATATTGTAAAAATGGGAATTTTCACGTACCCCGATCAAGACTCTCGGAATGAGTCGAAACTTAGTCGGTGCCTTCACCGATAGTGCGGTACGTGAAAATTCCCGTTCTTACAATATGAATAGTCAAGTTCACGATAGTTTTTGGAATAAAAATCATGTTATTTACTTATTTTTGATTTCAGAGGCATGTTTGGAAGAAACAATCTTTTGAAAGTGCTGCATCTCGATAATAATAAACTAAAGAAACTTGACACAAATAGCTTCAAAGGAATGAGATTTCTGAGGTATTCTTTTCGTATTAAAAATAATAAAAAATAATAATAATTTCCTTTAATTTCCCAAAAATCTTATACTAGTTTCTGCCCGCGGCTTCGCCCGCGTGGTATGTCAATAAAAGTAGCGTATGACCGTCTCCAGGCTTCAAACCATGTCCACCAACTTTTGAGTGAATCGAACCAAGAATTACAATTTTCCATACAAAGTTTAGAACTCAATTGCACACCCCCAAAGGGTAGTTTTGAAAAAAAAAACGTCTTTCATTGTTTATTTCAAAGTTTATTTGTACCGAGTTTTGAGCGAATCAAACCAATAAAATTTTCCATAGAAACTTTACCACCCTGTTAGCCTAAGGGGTTGATTTTCGAAAATAAGATTAGCCTATGTGTTATTCAAGAATCTAAACTATATACATTTCAAATTTCATCAAAATCGGTTTAGTAGTTACGGAGATACTTGGTAACAAACATTCACACACACAGACTTTCGCATTTATTATATAAGTAGGATAACACTAGCTCTGCCACGGCCGCCCTCGGCCCCCGACCCACCGCGTCGCATCGCGCTATTACTTCTTTTGCTCGGCCTCTAAGGACCTTGATGAAGAGGCACATAAATAGTTAATTAGTATTTAGATATTGTTTGTGAAAATGTGTGTATTGTCTGTTTGTTTTATATTGTGTAACGTTTGCAAATTAATGTTCTTTTCTGTCTTTTTTAGTTTTTTTTTAATGTTAAATAGCCTATAACCTTCCTCAAGAATTGGGCTATCAAATACCAAAATAAATTTTCAAATCCGACTGGAACTTCCAAAGATTTGCGCGTTCAAACAAAATAAACTCTTCATCCTTATCCTACTAATATTATAAACGCGAAAGTTTGTGAGGATGGATGTTTGTTACTCTTTCACGCAAAAACTACTGAACGTATTCTAATGAAACTTTACAGTAATATAGCTTATACATCAGAATAACATAAAGACTACTTATTATCCGGGTAAAACGCGGGCGAAGCCGTGAGCAGAAGCTAGTCCTACTATAATATTATAAACTTGAAAGTTTGTGAGGATAGATGTTTGTTACTCGTTAACGCAAAAACTACTGAACGTATTCTGATGAAACTTTACCGTAATATAGCTTATACATCAGAATAACATATAGGCTACTTATTATCCGGATACCACGCGGGCGAAGCCGCGAGCAGAAGCTAGTCCTACTATAATATTATAAACGTGAAAGTTTGTGAGGATGGATGTTTGTTACTCTTTCACACGAAAACTACTGATCGGATTCTGATGAAACTTTACAGTAATATAGCTATAATATCGGAATAACACATTGGCACATATAATTTTTATCCGGATACCACGCGGGCGAAGCCGTGGGCAGAGGCTAGTTATTAATATAGATTAAAAATGTGAAATAATTATGTTTTTCAGACGATTGTTCCTACAAGACAATCAGATATCAGATATTGGCCGCGGCACCTTTTCTTCGGTGACCAGAATCGGTACCATAGACCTGGCCAGGAATAAAATCACTAAAGTTGACTATCAGATGTTCCAAGCCTCCAAGTTTGCTGAGGTGACATTATTGTGTAACCCATTTTAAATTGCCCGCATTCCTTTTTTCCATTCTTTTCCTTCCTACTTTCCTACACTTTTAGTAGCTCATATTTTCAATCCTTCTTCCCTGTTTTCAATTACTCACTCTCCTAATTTCCACATTCTTATACTTTCTACTTTCCTGTTTCAATTCCCCATACTCCATCTGTCTTACTTTTCCTACTTTCTCACACTCTTTTTCCCCTATTAATATCCTTTATAATGGGTATGTAACCCATTTTTTTCTTCACACTCCCCCATTTTCTTTCAAAAATTCGTATTATTCTCCACGTTCTTATCCTTCCTAGTTTGTTAATAAAGAAATAGCACAATTTTTTCCTTAATCTTATCCTTCTTCCCTAAATTAAATTCCCCACACTCCTATTTTTCCCATTTTCGTCCTCCCTACTCCCCATTAAAATTCTCCATATTGCTATTTTCCCTATTCTTATCCTTCCTACATCCCCATTTAGATTCTCCATACTCCTATTTTCCCCATTCTTATCCTTCCTACTTCCCCATTTAAATTCTACATACTTTCTCCATTCTTAAAATTTCCTACTTTCTCCATTCTTATCCTTCTTTCATTTCCTACTTTCTCCATTCTTATCCTTCCTACTTACCCATTAAAGTTCTACATATACCTATTTTCTGCATTCTTATCCTTCCTACATCCTCATTTAAATTCTCCATACTCCTATTACCTCTAGTCTTATCCTTCCCACAATATTTCAAATGTACTTAATATTTTTGTTGTTTTTTTTGTTTCAGATGATAAATATAGCCGAGAATAGCATAACAACTATAGAAACGCAGGCGTTCACAGATCTGTACGCGGCCACAGTTAATATATCACATAACAAACTATCTACCATTGAGAATGGAGCGTTCCAAAACTGCTTGAACTTGACAGTACTCGATCTGCGACATAACAACTTGACAGATATTAATAAGAGGGCGTTCGACGAGAACACATACCCGTTCGAGTTGAATGTTGCGTTTAACGGATTCACGGATTTTAGTCAGGTGAGATAAAAAATAAATTGCGAAAAGTAGGAAAAGTAGGAAAGGAAAGTAGGAAAGTGGGTAGTAAAAAAATAGAATTAGGATTTTTTTTTGCAAGATATTTCTTAACAGTTAACATCAAAACGCATCTATCTTAATAAATAAATAAATAATGCTGGACATTTTTCACACAGCATCATCTAGCCCCAAAGTAAGCAGAGCTTGTGTTATGGGAACTAAATGACTGATATACTACTTATATACATTTTTTTGTGAATACATACATATTTTATATAGAAAACACCCAGACCCTAGACAAATCTTTGTTGATCATACAAACATTTGTCCCGCGGCGGGAATCGAACCCACAACCTTCTGCATATCAAGCGGGCCTTCACCCACTGCGCCACAGAGGTCGTCTCTTTTGATTAATGATTTAACAGAATAAAATTATCTCAGCTAAACTTTAAGTACTAGAGATTGTACTTAAGGTTTAGCTGAGATAATTTTATTCTGTTAAATCATTAATCATTAATACTGATTGTAAGACTATCGTTAAAGAGGGCAATATATGAACACGCTGGACATTTCACAGCATCATCGAGCCCCAAAGTAAGAGCTTGTATTATGGTAACTACATGAGAGTATAACTTTTGAAACTAACATGGTTTTGAACAGAATTTTTACTAAAAGAGGGTAGATCGATTTGTCTGACATTCATAGCCCGCAAAGACTTCAGTTCCTCCCGTGATCATGGTACACATGCAACTGTGTCGAAATATCGGGAAACATTCAAACTCACAAATCATGCCTTCTCTCTATATAAATATCAAATTAAAATTCTTGTCAATGACTTTTAAAGTAATCATGTTAAAATGTAATCCTTTAAAGATTAATTTAATTAAAAATAATCTTTATTTTATCGTTAAGGAACTTTATCTATTCAGTTTAAATATCCAGTTTTTTTAGTAAAAATTACATGAGAGTATTTATATTTGTTTTGTTTTGTAAATATATTATACATAGAAAACACACAGACCGTAGACAAACATTTGTTGTAGAGTAGGAATTGGTTGAAATGTTACACCGTCTTTTTGCGCGGCCAGGATGACTGATAGAGAATGATTTAGTGTCTTGACTAAACTAAAGTTATTTGACGCCATCTGGCGGAAAAAGACTGCCTCTCTGCTAAGCAGAGTGCGCGCGACCAACAACAGCATCCTGAAAGAAATAGCTAAAAATTCCGCATGACCTCTGGTGTGGATGCTCTCCCAGAGGACGAAATCTGTATTAGTAAATTAAGTACTAAACCTTAAGCTTACTAAGACTTTTGGATAATGTTGTCTTTGAAGAAACGTTATTATTATTATTTAGTATTAAGCCTTCTTAGGACTACATGGTTCGAGCAGAAGTTTAATAAATAAAATGTGGAGAGTGGCAAATAAAAATATAGGAATTAGCAGTTCAAAAAGAATTTGATTGTTATTAGCGGTTGAAAGAAAGATGGGTAGTAAAATGTAGTAAAACGTATAAAATGGGTAGTGGTGAGTGAAATGTGGGCAGTGAGTATTAAAAAGTGGGAAATGGGTAGTAAAATATTGAGTAGTTAAAAGTAAGAGCGGTACAGATATTATAATAGAGGATGTGGGTAGTAAATATGGATAGTATAATAAATATTATTGATATAAGAAGTGGAAAATATGTAGTAAAATATTGACAGGTATTAGTAGAAACTAGGAAGTGCATAAAAGTTGAAAGTAAGTAGTAAATGATGAGAAATAGGTAGTATAAAGTGGGAAGTGGGTAGTAAAAAATGAGAAGTTAGAGTGGGAGATTGGGTTTGAAAAGCATATCTTACAACATGTCTGTTATTATACGCTGGCAGTACATACATTGTTTGTTTAATGTTTTCTGACGTAAAAACCTTTAATTGACTTCCTGTTTTTAATAGTTTATCGATAAGTTAAACACCGCTGTTGCGGGGTTACGTTTCCTAAACAGTAGATCAATAAAGACTAATTCAATTTATCTATACAAGATAATAATAAATAGACTGTCACATTACGAGAAGAGTGTTAAGTTTGAATGTGGATGGAAATAAAAGCAGAGGTAGGTCAAAGAAAAGATGGATGGATTGTGTGGAGAATGACATGATTAAGAAAGGAGTGAGTATTGAGATGACGGCTGATAGAGGAGAGTGGAAGAAGAAAACATGGTTGTACCGACCCCACGTAATGTGGGATAAGGACAAGAAGATGATGAAAGAAACTAAGGTATCCAATGTCTTTTTTTTCAGCTGCCTATCCAAAACATGTCCGGCATCAGGATAATAAACGCATCTTACAATAATATCAAAATAATTCCAAAGAATTCTTTCCCTAAGTTATACGAGCTGCATACAGTGGATGTATCTCATAACGAGTTGGAGGAAATATTTAATGCCGTGTTTCAGAATCTGTTTTCTTTGAGGTGAGTGCTGATTTAGATCATCCTAATTATACATGGGTATGGGAATGTAAATAAATAATGCTGGACATTTTGGGAACTACTAAAAAAGGCGTAAAAAATATACCTAACTCAATTACGTGAACAGGCACAGGCCTCGTCAATTTTATACACGATTTGAACAAAAAATGTACACAAAAATAATAATAAATAATTTTGGACATTTTTCACACAGCATCATCTAGCCCTGAAGTAAGCAGAGCTTTTAATATGGAAACTAATTAATGACTGATATACTTGTTGACCTGTATATATTTATAGGTGTTTTCTAGGTATAATATGTATGTATTTTAAATAGCATCATCTAGCCCCAAACTAAGCAGAGCTTGTGTTATGGGAACTACATGATTGATACTTTTGTATACATTTTGTATACATTTTTGACGACCTCTGTGGCGCAGTGGGCGAAGGTCCGCCTGAGACGCAGAAGGTTGCGGGTTCAATTCCCGCCGCGGGACAAATGTTTGTATTATCTGCAAATATTTGTCTCGTGTCTAGGTGTTTTCTATGTATAATATGTATGTATTTAGAAATATATATATATAAGTAGTATATCAGTCATGTAGTTCCCATAACACAAGCTCTGCTTAGTTTGGGGCTAGATGATGCTGTGTGAAAATGTCCAACATTATTATTATTTTGTATACATTTTTTTTTGTAAATACATATTGTACATACAAAACACCCAGACTTCAACAATGACTTTAACGAGTGATGATTCACATAACGAAATGTTACTTCTTTCAGATATCTTCACCTATCCCACAACGCCCTCACCTCGATAAAGCCCAGTACATTCGGCACCCTGCCTACCCTCATCGCGATCGACATCTCCCACAACAAGCTGACGTCGGTGTCGCGAGGCTCTCTCGCCAAGTTGCAGAGCTGTCGCGAGATCGATCTACGACACAACTACATCGAGAGCATCTTTCAAATTCCGGCGGCGCTCGCGTGAGTCAAAAACTAGTTTATAAGTTGATGTTTCTATATGAACCTTGTGATTTCAATGAATAAATACCTATTGACTTTGACTTTGACCTTGAATATGACTTTAATATTGACTCTGAACTTGTCTCTGAATTTTACTTTGACTTTGTCTCTGACTGTGAATTTAAAATAAATAAAAAATAAAATAAAATAAAATTTGTTTATATCAGACAATTTACAGTCCATAGAGTGTTAGTAGCAAATAAAAAAACAAAAACAAATAGACTTAAGCTAGTTGTTAGTTAAAATGTTAAAATAAAAGAATGTCCTCTAATCTACGTTAATATTTAGATCGCATTCCGGATAAGGCTTACCCAGAATGAAGAGGAACATCTATCAGATAAAGTCCTCAGGATGCTGTGTCGACTGTCCCGTATTCTGCGGATGAGGGAGGCAGTTTTTTTGCGGATAATTGCGTCAAAACCATCAGTTTGGTATTCCGCAAACATCCCTGATTTGAATTTGACTTTGACTTTGACCCAACTTAGACAAGAGAGACACGGGACAAGAGGTGCGATTTCTGTAGACAACTGCTCCGGGCCTGAGTATTGTGATACCATTGTACTCATAGTTCCTGTTACCCACGACACAGGTAATGCTACTGTGGAGTCAGGACTATGTGTCTGTTGGGTGATTATTATTTATTATTATTATCCTTAACAATTGATCAAAAGCGGCTCGCTTCGCTCCCAATAAAACGTTACAATATTACACACGCTCATACATTCCCTTACACAAGATTTCCACGCAGACTAACAGACGCTATATCTAAACTCAGTGTTGTTCGTACAAATTAGTTTTTTTTAAATATAATATTTGCGGTTTTATTGTCATTATATAATATCGCAATATGATTTTGTGAACAGTGACTTAACTCATTTATATTGTAAAAACGGAAATTTTCGTGAAAATTTCCGAAAATGAAAATTCAGAGACAAGTTCAGAGTCAATATTAAAGTCATTTTCAAGGTCGAAGTCAAAGTCAAATTCACAGTCAAAGTCAAAGTCAAAATTAATTTAAAATTTAAAACCACAAGGACCACTTTAACAAAAAAAAATGTTACCTACTTAGTGGTTTTAAATATATTTGTATTCCAGCTCGCTAAACCTAGCGCACAACAGCTTAACGGAAATAAAAGCTAACTCCTGGCCCATGATGAATTCACTCCTCCGACTCAACCTGTCGTCCAACTTGTTGGCCGATCAGTTGTACGACAGCTCGTTCGCCAATCTGCTGACGTTGCAAAGCTTGGATCTGAGCGGGAACGGTCTCACCAGGCCGCCGTGGCAAGCATTGAGTGGACTGAGCAGCTTGCAGTATCTTTATATGCAGGTGAGGTCACCCGCTTAATCAGTCATTTCTTCCCTGTACATATAAATATGTTATTTATATCTTTAATCATTTCGTTATAGTAACACTAGCTTCTGCCCACGGCTTCGTTCGCGTGGTACCCGGATATAAAGTAGTCAATGTGTTATTCTGATATATAAGCTATACAGGGTGTCCCGAAATGTTTATATAATGCCGGAAGGAGGTCATTGACACCGTGGTGGGGAACATTGTTTGTTCTACGACTTTTTGGATTTCCATGTTTTTCATTCATGAAATGACCATCAAAGTTTCCATCCTACCTGCTCTTAACACATCCCTAAAATCAACAAATAGCTGTTTAGTTGACTTTTGAGTGTGACGTCACAAAGAGCACTTGTGGCATTATATACACATTACTGTTAAGTTTCATCAAAATCCGTTCAGTAGTTTTTTGCGTGAAAGAGTAACAAACATCCATCCTCACAAACTTTCACGTTTATAATATTAGTAGATACATCTTAAGAATTTTGACTAGACTAATAACGATGGTATACCAAGCGAGAGGTGGCGGGTTCTAGTACCGCCGAGGTAATATTTTTGCGACATTATAAATTCTTTTTTTGTCATTATATTTTTTATTTCAGAACAATAACCTTACAATTCTGAGTAAGTCTTCATTTGGGAATCTGCCCACACTTTTCCAACTGGATTTATCTGATAATTGTATAAGAGAGATTTCAAAACAATCGTTCAACGGATTACAGCAGTTATTGGATTTATCTTTACGAGGGAATGGCTTGGAGAAGATAACTAATGAGGCTTTCAAAGGATTGGTAGCTTTGAGGTAAGGAAACATATGTGTATAGGGTGGAACAAAACAGCTTCCGAATACTCAAGGCCCAGGTAAACGAACTTATTAGTGTGCTACCACAATGCCTATTTTTTTTTATTTTAAAGTTAAGATAGTAAATAATTATAATAAATAATGCTGGAAAGTTTCACACAGCATTATCTAGCTTCAAAGTAAGCAAAGCTTGTGTTATGGGAAATACATGACTGATACATTTACTTATATATATTTTTTTATAAATACATAAATATAATCATACATATGTATCACCCAGACCCGAGACAAATATTTGTAGATTATACAAATATTTGTCCCGCGGCGAGAATCGAAACTTTCAGGGTGGCCTTCACTCACTGCGCCAGAGATGTCGTCAAAAAACTGGTTTTAATGAAAAAATCCTAAGAAGTGTTCTTCGTATAGATTTTTTTTTTACTATAATATATTATAGTGTGGGCACTATACTTTAAGATTTTGTTAGACTAGAAAACAGTTTTTAACGAGTTGAAATACAGTTTTATACTTATTAAAATATTGTAATTTACGAAATTAAATATATATTTTTACTAAAACTGGTGGTGTTTTTTCTTTCAGGAGATTGGATTTATCTCATAATTTATTGGAGAAAATCGACAACAAAACTAACGGATTGCTCGATGACTGCTTGTCCTTAGAGATGGTGAGCTTATGTACTAGCTGTTGCTACCTGCTTCGCTCATGTGGTACCTCTATATTTTTTTTCCTCTGCGTCCACATCACGATCTATGTTCATCCCAAATTACAGCCGAAACTTAAGGGTTATTCCCCCTATCCCCAGAGCTTCGGCCCCATGGGGGGACAACTGGAATTGCTTTTTCCCGTTTTCCCGCGATATACACTTTTGCCATCTAGTTCCGTAACAAAGATGGCGGACACAAACTTGTTCTATTTGGTAATACGATTCGGTTTTGACAAATTTGAGGATGCTGAATAATAAATTAATTAAATAAATTTGTTTTATTTGATATTAAGTACTAAGTTACGAAAACAACTCAATAAAACCTTAAATGTAGTAGGTACAAAACCTATGTTAGTAGGTACAAAACAGTAAACAAGTTAGGTTTACTAACTTAGGTTAGGTTCACTGTAGGTGGGTAGTCTCTTCCAAGGGTTTAAGACATTTAATGTCTCAATAGGGAGATGAGGTCCATTTTGAAATAAAAGATAGCGCGTGTTAAAGAATGAGTTTTTTAAATTTATTTAAAATTCTAGGTGAACCTAAGCTACAACAACATAGGCTTTTTAACCAAAAAGATGTTCCCATCAAGCCCGTGGATCCCCTACAGACTACAAGAAGTTGACCTGAGCCACAACTCCATTCCCGTACTGACCTACGATCTCACTTACGGTGCGAAGACGCTGAAGAAATTGAATTTTTCAGGAAATGTGTTGAATGATATCAGAAATAGTGAGTATTTTTTTACCATTTAGCTAAAAATACATATGCTAAGTCGGATTTTTGATAAGTGAATTTGGTCAAATTTAGTAAGATTGAGGTCAAACTTCATTTGTGATATAAAATACAATACTAAAAAAAAACTACTATAGAATGATATATATACATATTGTAAAAACGGGAATTTAACGTACCGCACTATCGGTGAAAGCACCGACTAAGTTTCGACTCATTCCGAGAGTCTTCATCAGGGTGAGTGATCGCGACGCTCTCCCTCTGCGTCGCGTCGTGCATTGGATACTTGACTATTCATAAATAAATAAATAAATTGGAATAAAATGATATATATATACTATAGAGTTTGTTAATATATAGTTGAAACTTTGATGATAAATTCGTATGTAACTGTTGTGTATTTATTTCCACACAATGTTTATAAAAATAATAATTGTATTATTTTCAGATGTTTTAGGAAATCTGACATCACTGCAAATATTGGATCTTTCCAACAACAATCTCAGGGAGTTGATATCAAAAACATGTAAGTATTAGACCGAGTGGTCACACTCCTCGACCCTAACTATCCGGTACCAGGACCTAGATTCAAATTAAATTAAATTCTTAAATTTTTGTTAGTAAGTGATTTACAATAATAATATTAAATTTTAACAATATCAACAAATTTAAATAAGATATTTTAAATAAAATAACAGCGTTGTCTTCGAAACGGCTAATCGCATTGTAATGCGGTTCTTCGTAATCGATTTGTATGCCTTTAAGGATGTTTCTAAGATCCGTTTTATCGGCATAAGATACTAGAGAGTGTTGCAATAAAAAAAATAACTCGTTTATAGGATATTTTAAGAAACACCTTATTTATTTGAGTATTATATTTTCAGCCGAGGCGAAACTGTACCTACCAGAAAATATAACAGAAATGTTCTTACAAAATAACATAATTACGGACATACCGACAGACAGTGTTATTAATGCCACGAAATTGAAGATTCTGGACGTGAGGAACAACGAAATGACGAGATTCGAACCTGCTATAGTCAAGAAAATGATCAGTAGCAATTTGGAAGTGTTCTTTGAAGGTATATCTTTTTCTAGTATAAAAAACAACGTTTTTTTGCCATCTGCCATCCTGCTCTGTCCCCCTAGGGTGACAGTTGGGAAAAAGTCCGATTTGTCCCCTTTTTTGCAACGGGGGATAGATAGATCTTTTATTTAACACAACTGTCATATCCACGATGGAGAATCTCGGATCCATATTAAGAACGTAGATCCGTGAGGATATTAAGAAATATGTAGTCCGAGGAACTTAACATTAGTTCAAGAATTATATATATTTAAAAAAATGCAAAAGGAGGATACCTACAATTCACAATGCAACTGCTTTGTTATTTTTCTGAAGTCGTTATTCCAATCTGACGTGACGACATATTAAAAAAAATACCGAAAAAAGTGTGTCTTATAAAAACCGATGACATGAAAGAAAAACATGTATGTTTGTTTGTAAATTAGGATGGTAGGATAAGTTATGATTAAAATAGGTAGTAATAGTACTTATATATTCTCGTATTTTCAGGAAACAAACTAAAATGCGACTGCCTAGCTCGCCCGCTCAAACATTACTTGAACCGACTAGCGCCATCTAGTTTCCAACGCGACACTAAATACAATAACATTGTTTGCAACGAGCCAGGCAGCTTGGCGGACGAGAATATTCTAACTGTCGATGAAGACAGGCTTCTCTGCGGTGACCAAAACGTAACCAGTGCGGAGGGAGCATTCGATTTCATCAAAGAACCAGATTTGGCGTTCAGGGATATACAATAGTAAGTACCTGAATCAAATGACTAACAAACATCCACTACTTCCATTAATTCCCCAATGAATTTAAAAAAATCGTTAGTTTGGATTTTTCTTAAACGGTACCTACAGTAAGCATAGATAAAAATATCCTCGAAAACTTCTTTTATATAAGGGAGTGCTACCCCCGTATATAAAATCTTAAATTCATGGCTCAAGACGGTTTGTTTCTGCAAAGAGTTGCTTTCTTGTTGGATTAAGTACGATCGTTCTTCAGCCCGTTGCAGATCAGCTGATTTTATCACCTTTTGTTTTATTAAAAATTAGTGAATTGCGAAAAGGCAGAGCAAAAGGTATTGATAATTCGATTTCCGCTGGGGGACAAATATTTGCATATTTTGCAGCTATTTATTACGGTTTTGGGTGTTGCGTAATCATGGTACTCGTAGTCCTGATACCCACGACACAGGGAATCCTAGAGCGGGGTTAGAACTGTCTATGATGCATCTGTTGGCTATTTATTTTATATATGACGTGTAGAATAAATTGGTTATTCCAGTTGTCCTCCCCATTTTCGGCCCCAACGGGGGATAACGGGAATAAAACTTCCCGGGAATTTATTTTTCCCGTTATCCATCCTTTTGCCATCTAGTATGATATTAATCATAGCAAATATTAATTTTATATTCAAAAATTCATTGTGGATGCTTTTGGGATAGTGTACCTACTCTGGAACACCCTGTAGTTTGTGAGGAACTAGTATAGATAGATATAAAATACTTTATTGCACACCAAATAATTTTTAAACTTAAATAAGTAACAAACAATGTTGGTTGTACAATAATATTAATTTGTTTTAGAAAAATCACAATGTTACTAGAAATAAAGATAAACTCGCTGTTGCCACTTGTAGACTCCATAAAGTTAGTAAATCATTTAAAGGGCACGGAGTACGCTTTTATAACAAACTCCCAAGAGATATACAAAAATTATCAATTAACAAATTTAAAAACGTAATTATACAAAAGCTTTATAAAAAGGCATACTATAAAATATCTGATTATTTAGATGACAAAAACTCTTGGGATTGAAAATGCTCCAACTCGAACCTATTGTTTTGTAAAAGGATCATTAAAAAGAATAACCAGCCTTGTTTTCTTGCCTTTCTTTCTTGGCTTGGTCGCGGAGGAACAGGCACCTAGATAAAAACCGACGTTTCAAAGTGATCCTTTTGATTTTATTGAATAAATGAATTTTGACTTTGAATAGGCGGTCTTATGGCCTTTATATATTTTCTATTCTATTTCAGCGCGCAAACATCAATATACGCACATTGGTTCGTCCTAACTGTGGACGATGTAGCTGACTTCATTATCTATATAAAAGACTCCAAAAACAATATACTGTATACTAAAGACGTCGCATACAACCTCCGTTCACTCACAATAACCATAGACAAGGAGTTGGAAACGTCATTCAAAGCTGGCGGGAACTTTGACGTTTGCATCCAAGCGCGCGCGTCGTCGGGCGCGCCCAAAAAATGGCACCCGAGCCAGTGTCAGAGAGTGACAGATGACTTTGACAGCTGGCCGAAGAAACTGACAGTTGATAAGAGGAGGTTGACGAAGAAGGTTAAGTATTCGTGGTTTTCTAATAGTGTGTTAGGCTTGGTTAGTGATTCTATTTTGATAACTTTGTGTATATTTCTGGGGGTGTGTCTCAAAATGACTGATTTGAGCGATCTGGCTAGATAGTGTTAGATTTCGAAGTGTTCAGAACACGCACTTCAGAAATGTCTACTGATAAATCTCGAAGACGAAAACTTCTCGTATCGTAGGAATACAAACAGAATTTCGGTTGACAAACTGCAATACAATTGAGTTTCATTTGAGATTTTCTTAGAATCACCTCTAACGCTACTTATTCAGAAGATCAAAGTTACTTATACAGAATGATTCAAGCGAGTTTTAAAATAATGTTTAGAAACAGGTTAATAAATGAAATAAATAAATAAAGTTAAACGTGTTTTTGCCTTCAAACCAATATTATGTTAGTGATAAGTTTTTTTAAAACTAGACTTAATAAAAGACCGGTCTTTTTTAACCATCTGTATAGTTTCTTATAACTTTAAAGGTGCTTTACTTTAGGATATGCTAAAGGATCTGAGGATATGACCTTGTTTAAAATTATAAGATCAAATATTTTTATAGAATCTCAGAAGTATTCTGTTATTTTTGGGTTTTTTTTTGACTTGTCATATTTCTGTGTAATAATGAGTATAATTGTTTTCTATGTATATATTTAAAAAAAATGTATATATGTAGTATATCAGTCATGTAGTTCCCATAATACAAGCCCTGCTTAGTTTGGGGCTAGATGATGCTGTGTGAAAATGTCCAGCATTATTTATTTAAAAAAAAAAAACTATATTACTTTTAATAGTATGATTCGTGATAAGAAACTTCACAGGCTGTTCTAGGATTATCGTATAATTCGATATTTCTTAGTTCCTTTGTTCAAGTTGCATTCAGTATATAAAATTTATGTTTCTTAAAGGTTATGTAATAACTATGTTTTAAAAACGTGTTTCCTATTTTGCTATGATTGTGATAAAAAGTTACTTGAAAACCATCACAAATATAAGCTTTAATTTTTATGAATTTTGATAAAAATCTTATATAAATATATTTAAGAATATTTTCTTTTTAAGAATAAAAATATGATTATTTATTTTTTATATATTTGTTACACGATTATTAGCAGTATTTTTTTCCATTATATACAACATGTTTTTTTATATTGACCATTTTATATGTAAGTAATAAATAATAACATATATTTTAAAAGCTTTAATGGTAAATTAAATCCGTCCATTTTTGTAAACCTCTATTTATATTTAAATTAAATAAATGGTTACTTTATACACTAGTAAATGCATTTCATTTTAAATCTACTTAGCTAAATTAAAAAAAAAAAGCTCTAGAAACTCAGAATGTGTGAAAACATAACCACAAACTTTCGCGTTTATAATTGTCGACCTCTGTGGCATTCACCGGGATTCTGCGGGCCTTCACCCACTGGGGTGAAGGCCCGCAGAATCCCGACTTTGATTCCCGCCGCTAGACAAATATTTGTATAATCTGCAAATATTTGTCACGGGTCTGGGTGTTTCTATATATCCTACTACTATTATAAACGCGAAAGTTTGTGAGGATGGATGTTTGTTACTCTTTCACGCAAAAACTACTGAACGGATTTTGATGAAACTTTACAATAATATAGCTTATACATCAGAATAACATATCGGCTACTTTTTATCCGGGTACCACGCGAGCGAAGCCGTGAACAGATGCTAGTAATATATAATTGTCAATCATGTAGTTCCCATAATACAAGCTCTGTTTTGTTTTGGTGCTAGATGATGCTGTGTGCATTATGTCCAACATGATTATATATTAACGCGTGAAGAGTCTCATGCACCTGTAATTTCACCGGCATCACCTTCAAACAGGAACACATCAATGCGAGAATTACTGCTTGTCGGCAGAAATAGGTATTGTGGTAATTTCCCCGGAAGAGCTTTCACAAGGACCACTGAATGTCAATGATCTATGCGTATTAAGTTCACCAATAGATTTTTCCACGTGAAAAATGAATGTGCGCAACGATAGTACTCTTAAATGGTGGAGGAAAACATCATGGAGAGTCTGACATAGGTAATGTTGAGACGGGGACCTATTTGAACCAACACAACACAAAATGAGGCACCTATTTTATCGGGAGTTTTTTTTATATTGTCAGTTTCGTGTGTCTAATATTAGGTATTTAAATTTTTTGTGTGTGGGGAACAAATAAAACATTTTTTTTTTCTTTCTGGTTTTATTTCTTTCTTTCTTTCTTTCTTTCTTTCTTTCTTTCTTTCTTTCTTTCTTTCTTTCTTTCCTTCTTTCTTTCTTTCTTTCTTTCTTTCTCTAATTAAGATTTCGAAGGCATGTACCACCGGTTAGTGTTAAATCCAACAATCGTGGATTAAAGTTTTTTTTTGTGTAGCGCCTTTATGTCTTTTGTATGAAAAATTCACTGTTTTTCTTCAAACAGTATGGGTTTGTCAAAGACGTCCAAATATTTTATTGGCACACGTTTGCATACCAAGTAACATCGCCGCTTATTGGAACATAGCACATGCCTGTAATCTTTTGTTTCTAAGCCATGTTACCTCACGGTGTTTTGTTCACTTGTACATATATTTATCCAAAATTTATACCAAGACCAGATTCGAACCCTTGACTTTTAGTAAATCGATACCGCGCACTAGGCCAAAACAATCGCTCAAATTACACAGAAAAATGTTGATAATAATAAGAAATCAATAACGAGTTTTTATCTGTTTATGAGATTATGTGTCATAAATTATAATAAATAAAAAAAAACATTAAACCAATTTAAAAACAAAACTTGAATTGAAGCGCTCATCACACTTTAGCCATAAAATTTGAATTCAACACGTAAAGTGCAGCTATATATGTAGCTATGTAAATAACCAACTTATATATCTTTGCGATCTATATTCTGAATACGATTTTCAATCTGATAAATATAATCTTCGGTAGTATAGTGGTAAGTATCCCCGCCTGTCACGCGGGAGACCGGGGTTCGATTCCCCGCCGGAGAGAATCTTTTTGCAGTATATTGTTTTTGGTCTTACTTCTTATACAGCTTTTTCTTGTATGGCTGAGTAATTTATACAGGGAAAATACTCTCATCGAGATATTTTTTTTAGATATGTATTTTTAAAGATCAAACTCATATGAAACTTCAGTTTGTAAAATGACGCTCGACCAAGCCTCAGGCAACCAATTTTTTTTTTTTTTTTTTTATGGTTCTTCATTAAGCTATAGTGTGAGTTCGAACGTGAAGTAATATTTGTGTAGATTAAACCATAACAAATCACACGCTTATATTTGCTTGTAACTAACTAAATAGCCAGCAAACAATGTAATCAAATCTTGGAAGTCAATTTTAACATTCTTCAAATTGTCGTATCGAAATTAAACTTTTTATGTATATGTGGTTCGGATGATGTACTATAATTTGGTATCTTGGAGCTGATCTGATGATGGAGCCAGGAGGTGGATAGTGGATGTTTTTTAATACTGTTTAGTGCTTGATAAGAAGCGTGCTTTTTCAAAGATGAATTTACCAGAAAAAAATGTCACACATTATTTATAAGATGAGTTAGTTCTTCTATCTTCACCAGATATCTTTAAATAAACAGACACATTGGCCTCGATTCTGTAGTACACTGACTAAACTAAATTTAAACTATCGCTCTCTTTTACTGATAGTGTACGCAAGAAAGAGATAGCTACAATTTTATTACCGTGTGCTGCTGTCAAATCAGTTTACGTGCCGCTTTTCTTCGTGTTTATAGTCAGCATGTTTTGAAATTACGATTACATTTGTATGGAAAACTTAAACCTAACTAATTTGACAGCACTAAAGCTGTCAAATTAGTTGTAGCTATCTCTTTCTTGCTTGCACTATCAGTAAAAGAGAGTGACAGTTTAAATTTAGTTTAGTCAGTGTACTATAGAATCGAGGCCATTGTGACAGACTTTAAGCATAGAGTTTTTAGAATTCATGTACATTTAGAATTTTAATATTTTTTGTGATCTGTAAATAAAAATTGTAAGTTTTACTGGTCTCTGTAGACTTATATACTGGTTTTTGTAATAAAAAGAAAAAAAAACGATCTAAAACTTATAATTTAATGTATTTATTATAAAAAACATAAAAGGAACCATACAAGAAGTGGAATAATTGGTGGAAAATAGGGATAACCACTGTTTTGTCGTAAATGTTGCTGAAATTACAATAAGTAAATACAATATCCAGCTCTTATTAAGAAAATACATTTCTTTATTTTTTATTGTACATAGAAATTAACACTCACTAATTATACAATATGAATTTAAATTGTGAAACAGAAGGAAGAAGGTTGAATTAAAGGACCGGGTAAGCACTGTAGGCTAGTCTATTTCGTTGTGTCCTGCCACGATGCAAGCCAAAGTCTTCATATTTTATACATAGTGGCCTCGATTTTGTAGTACACTAACTAAACTAAATTTAAACTGTCGCTCTCTTTTACTGATAGTGCAAGCAAGAAAGATATAGCTAAAATTTTAGTGCTGTGTGCTGCTGTCAAATCAGTTTACGTGCCGCCTTTCTTCGTTTTTATAGTCAGCATGTTTTGAAATCACGACTAAATTTGTATGGGAAACTTAAATCTGACTAATTTTACAGCACTAAAATTGTAGCTACCTCTTTCTTGCTTGCACTATCAGTAAAAGAGAGCGACAGTTTAAATTTAGTTTAGTTAGTGTACTACAGAATCGAGGCCAATATGAACTTAAATTGGGAAATAGGAGGTTCTAAAGGACCGGGTAAGCACTGTAGGCTAGCCTATTTCGTGGTGTCCCGCCACGATGCAAGCTAAAGTCTTCATATTTTATACATATTGAATACTTAAAAAAATACATGCTTATGAAACTTTCATCCGTTATGTCTCGGGGTCGGTAATGCGCGAGTGATACAACTGGAGTTGCAAGCGTCCATAGGTTACGGTAACCATTTACCAACAGATGGGCTGTATGGCTGTTTGTTGGATAAAAAATCTGATATTTTTGATTGAAGTAGGAATACTCCTGTATATATCACATTATTTGGTTATATACCGTAGGTTGCTCACATGGGGTGGATTTTACCTCATTTTACCTCAAAGAAATTACATTTTGCATAATACAACTAGCAATAAGGGTAGTACTTAGTACAGCGGCTTGTAAATACTCTTGAATATAACAGACAGTAGTTTTGTTATATACTGTATATTGGGTTGCTCTTATGGGGTGGATTTAACTTCATGTCTTAAAACGTAATATTTAGGATAACACAACTAGAAATAAGGGTAGTACTCAGTATATGTCTATCCGCGGCTTGTAAATACTCTTGAATATAACAGACAGTAGTTTTGTTATATACTGTATATTGGGTTGCTCTTATGGGGTGGATTTCACTTCATGTCTTAAGACGTTATAATATTTAGGATAATACAACTAGCAATGAGGGTAGTACTCAGTATAAGTTCATCGGCTATACTGCGGCTTGCAAATACGCTTGAATATAACAGACAGTGGTTTTGTTATATACTGTATATTGGGTTGCTCTTATGGGGTGGATTTCACCTCATGTCTTAAGACGTTATAATATTTAGGAGAATACAACTAGCAATGAGGGTAGTACTCAGTATAAGTTTGTCGGCTAAACTGCGGCTTGCGAATACGCTTGAATATAACAGACAGTGGTTTTGTTATATACTGTATATTGGGTTGCTCTTATGGGGTGGATTTCACCTCATGTCTTAAGACGTTATAATATTTAGGAGAATACAACTAGCAATGAGGGTAGTACTCAGTATAAGTTTGTCGGCTAAACTGCGGCTTGCGAATACGCTTGAATATAACAGACAGTGGTTTTGTTATATACTGTATATTGGGTTGCTCTTATGGGGTGGATTTCACCTCATGTCTTAAGACGTTATAATATTTAGGAGAATACAACTAGCAATGAGGGTAGTACTCAGTATAAGTTTGTCGGCTAAACTGCGGCTTGCGAATACGCTTGAATATAACAGACAGTGGTTTTGTTATATACTGTATATTGGGTTGCTCTTATGAGGAGGATTTCACTTCATGTCTTAAGACGTTATAATATTTAGGAGAATACAACTAGCAATAAGGGTAGTACTCAGTATATGTCTATCCGCGGCTTGTAAATACTCTTGAATATAACAGACAGTGGTTTTGTTATATACTGTATATTGGGTTGCTCTTATGGGGTGGATTTCACCTCATGTCTTAAGACGTTATAATATTTAGGAGAATACAACTAGCAATGAGGGTAGTACTCAGTATAAGTTCGTCGGCTAAACTGCGGCTTGCGAATACGCTTGAATATAACAGACAGTGGTTTTGTTATATACTGTATATTGGGTTGCTCTTATGGGGTGGATTTCACCTCATGTCTTAAGACGTTATAATATTTAGGAGAATACAACTAGCAATGAGGGTAGTACTCAGTATAAGTTTGTCGGCTAAACTGCGGCTTGCGAATACGCTTGAATATAACAGACAGTGGTTTTGTTATATACTGTATATTGGGTTGCTCTTATGGGGTGGATTTCACCTCATGTCTTAAGACGTTATAATATTTAGGAGAATACAACTAGCAATGAGGGTAGTACTCAGTATAAGTTTGTCGGCTAAACTGCGGCTTGCGAATACGCTTGAATATAACAGACAGTGGTTTTGTTATATACTGTATATTGGGTTGCTCTTATGAGGAGGATTTCACTTCATGTCTTAAGACGTTATAATATTTAGGAGAATACAACTAGCAATAAGGGTAGTACTCAGTATATGTCTATCCGCGGCTTGTAAATACTCTTGAATATAACAGACAGTGGTTTTGTTATATACTGTATATTGGGTTGCTCTTATGGGGTGGATTTCACCTCATGTCTTAAGACGTTATAATATTTAGGAGAATACAACTAGCAATGAGGGTAGTACTCAGTATAAGTTCGTCGGCTAAACTGCGGCTTGCGAATAAAGCCACATCGTGATAGTTTGAATTCCAGCCAATCAGATTTTCGTCACGATTTTGGACACGAAGCCAAAGTTCTAGAGGACGGAAGTATCTGGAAAGTAAAATTAATTGTTTTTATTAATCCTACTATTAATATAAACGCGAAAGTTTGTGAGGATGGATAGATGTTTGTTACTCATTCATGCAAAAAGTACTGAACGGATTCTGATGAAACTTTACAGTAATATAGCTTACTAGCTTCTGCCCACGGCTTCGTCCGCGTGGTACCCGGATAAAAAGTAGCCTATGTGTTATTCTAATGTATAAGCTATATTACTGTAAAGTTTCATCAAAATCCGTTCAGTAGTTTTTGCGTGAAAGAGTAACAAACATCCATCCATCCTCACAAACTTTTACCTTTATAATATTAGTAGGATATATCAGAATAACACAGGGTACTTTTTATCCAGGTAGCATGCGGGTGAAGCCGTAGGCAGAGGCTAGTAATATATATATCGTCATAAATAGACGTGAGCATCGGGGAACACCCAGATCTGGAACATATATCTTCAGTACATCAAACATTTGTCCCGCAGCGGGAATCGAACCCGCACCTCTTGTGACTACCCAGCTAGATCGTCAATAATACGTACTTGACAAGTGATTCCGGAGAGATTCTGTTAGTTTTTCCCTTTGACATAGTTCTGATCAAGTCTGACGCAGACTTGGATGATCCGGGCTGCATTATTTCGCTGTAACCGAATTTACAGAATTAAAAAAAACTCAATAAAATAAAAAAACGCTGGACATTTTTCACACAGCATCATCTAGTCTCAAACTAAGCAGAGCTTGTATTATGGGAACTACATGACTGATATACTACTTATATACATTATTTTTTGTAAATACATACATATTATACATAGAAAACACCCGGTATCGAGACAAATATTTGCAGATGATACAAACATTTATCTCGCGGCGGGAATTGAACCCGCAACCTTCCACGTCTCAGGCCTTCGCCCACTCCGCCACAGAGGTTGCAATAAAATACAATCTGGGTCAAAGTCAAGTCATCTCTGTATTCTTTATTGTACACCAGAAAAAACAGACAAAAAACTTATACATAGGACATGTACAAAGGTGAGCTTAACCCTAGCAAGAGTTTTCTTCCAGCAAACCTTTGAGGATAGGGACAGCTGAAAAATAATGGTGGGTAATGTGTACACAGATAGATAAATTCAAGAATATAACTACTAAACTCAAAATTCATTTATTGTTTAAAATCACAAGGATCACTTTGAAACGTCGATTTTAACTGCCTGTTCCTCCGCGACCAAGCCAGGAAAGAAAGGCAAGAAAACAAGGCTGGTTATTGTTTTTAATAATCGTTTTACAAAACAAAAATGCTCCGATTAGAACTTATTTGTTTTGTAAAAGGATCATTAAAAAGAATAACCAGCCTTGTTTTCTTGCCTTTCTTTCCTGGCTTGGTCGCGGAGGAACAGGCACTAGATAAAACCGACGTTTCAAAGTGATCCTTGTGATTTTAATGAATAAATGAATTTTGACTTTGAATAGGTATCTACATTTTTTGTATGTCTCAAAATCTCAAGGTTAGACTAAAAAGGTATCTAATAGACCTTGATGTTACATCCTCGGCCATATCTTCACTCACCAGGTAATATTAAGGTCAAATTATGGTCTATTCATGATTGAAAGCCCTCTGATACACACACAGTGCATAGATCTATGAGGATACCAAAAAAGGGCTAGTCAGAGGCACATCCAAACATATTCATATTCATTTATTCATGCTCAAATATATATCAGCTTAGGTCTTAGTTTAGGTAATTAAAGATTCTGTAGGGAAGTACAGGGACCCTGTAAGGGCGCTGCAAGTTTTAGTCAATAAAAATAGAATAATAATATATATTGTATGTGTGTGTCTGTAAACACACACATACAATAAACAACAAATAATTTTTTTATCCATCTTTTTATCTACCAATACTTATTTAAAATGAGATAATAAAAGTAACAAAATCGTAATCATACATATCAAACAGTATATACAAAATATATTAAAAAAGAAAAAAAATATTAATAATAATCTTACTCAACATACAAAAATATAAAAAACAATAATGCTGGACATTTTTCACACAGCATCATCTAGCCCCAAACTAAGCAGAGCTTGTGTTATGGGAACTACATGACTGATATACTACTTATATACTTTTTTTGTAAATACATACATATTATACATAGAAGAACACCCAGACCTGAGACAAATATTTGCAGATCTTACAAACATTTGTCTCGTGACAGGAATCGAACCCGCAACCTTCTGCGTCTCAGGCGGACCTTCGCCCACTGCGCCACAGAGGTCGTCAAATGAATGTCAAATGTCAAAGGAATGTCGGTTTCCGTGATCAAAAACTGACACCAAGGCCTGAATTCATTCGGGGATTAAACAGTCCCCTAAAATCCATGGCTAGGTGCATAAAGGCTGTATTAAAAAAAAAAAAGTTCTGGTTTAAGAATGTATTCTCATAAGAATTTATAATTCACTTAAATGAGAACTTATAACTAACAAAACATTGCGTTGATACTTAAATAGTTGCATATGCGAGCGTGCGTTAAAAACTAATCTAGAATAGGTAAACATAAAAGACAAAACCAATTATAATTAAGTTAGATAATGGCCTCGATTCTGTAGTACACTGACTAAACTAAATTTAAACTGTCGCTCTCTTTTACTGATAGTGCAAGCAAGAAGGAGATAGCTACATTTTTAGTGCTGCCAAATTAGTCAGATTTAAGTTTTCCATACAAATTTAGTCGTGATTTCAAAACATGCTGACTATAAACACGGAGAAAAGCGGCACGTAAACTGATTTGACAGCAGCACACGGCACTAAAATTGTAGCTATCACTTTCTTGCGTACACTATTTAGGTAATTAAAGATTCTGTAGGGAAGTACAGGGACCCTGTAAGGGCGCTGCAAGTTTTAGTCAATAAAAATAGAATAATAATATATATTGTATGTGTGTGTCTGTAAACACACACATACAATAAACAACAAATATATTTTTTACCGATCTTTTTATCTACCAATACTTATTTAAAATGAGATAATAAAAGTAAAATTGTAGCTATCTCTTTCTTGCGTACACTATTAGTTAGTGTACTACAGAATCGAGGCCAATACCATGCCTACCAAAATATTCGCAACTAGGATTTTTAAGGTTCAATATAGGTGGGTAGATTTGAAAAATATGAACGACAATATTACTATGAATTCATAGTCAGGGGATTTGACTATGAATTCGGGCCTAAGTCTTCGCTTAAGCTTCTTAGATGTTAGTGCAGACGGTACTCACCTGAGTAACCGTCCCGCGTCTCTGCTTCTGTAAATATCGCATTCGTGAAGAAGCCCGTTATGCCCGGACGCCGCGCAGAGCTGCTCATAGATTTGAAACTCCAGAATTGTAGCCAGGAAGTATTTTATGTATTCCTGATAGAACAGAAATTTAATTTTTTGTGTTTGGATAGAATGATGTACCTACTTTACAAGAAAAAGAAAACCCATCAAAAATGTATTATCTATACTAATAATAAAAATGAAGAGTTTTTTCGGGTTTTTTCTCAAATCTCTGGGACTACCAGTCGGATTTGAACAATTATTTTTCATTGGTAAGCCCAATTCTTGAGGAAGATTACTACTAGCTCCCGCCCACGGCTTGGCCCGCGTGGTACCCGGATAAAAAGTAGCCTATGTGTTATTCTGATGTATAAGCTATATTACTGTAAAGTTTTATCAAAATCCGTTCATTAGTTTTTGCGTAAAGGAGGAACAAACATTTATCCTCACAAACTTTCACGTTTATAATATTAGTAGGAAGTAGGATTTAACTTCACGCTACGATCCTTAGGAGCCGAGCAAAAGAAGTAATAGCGCGGACGATGCAACGCGGCGGGTCGGGGGCCGAGGGCTGCCGTTGCACAGCTAGTTTAATCATGTGTTTTGTAGTTTTATCCTTGTCTGTTTGTCTGTCATCATTTATTTCCGAAACAACTGATCAAACAGTCAAAATGCATACGCAAAGGATTTCATGTCCTTTTTTAAGTATTTATTTTGACCGGATTTTTGTCTAAAAGTCTGTGTTGCCTGGATTTGCTAACAGGATTTTTTAGATAGTTATTTTTATTTATTTCAAATTACAACTATAAATAATATCTATAATTAATATCTTATAATTAAATCTGTCAGACAGCGCTAGATAACATTCATAGCCAAAGTCAAAAGTCAAAGTCAAAGTCAAAGTCAAAGTCAAAGTCAAAGTCAAAGTCAAAGTCAAAGTCAAAGTCAAAGTCAAAGTCAAAGTCAAAGTCAAAGTCAAATTCAAAGTCAAAGTCAAAGCCAAAGTCAAAGTCAAAGTCAAAGTCAAAGTCAAAAGTCAAAGTCAAAGTCAAAGTCAAAAGTCAAAGACAAAATTCAATTATTCATTAAAATCACAAGGATCACTTTGAAACGTCGGTTTTTCTACTGCCTGTTCCTCCTTAACTCATAGTTTAACTCATAGACTGGTGAAGGTAACCTGAAAAGGATTGTTTAATTACCTGATCGGATATGATGTGGTATTTGGACCCTGGATCAAAATCTGCTTCAGATCTTGATATTGGTGGAACGACGCCCTGAAAAACATTATCAAAATCATTAGAGTCGTTTTATGTGAAGAATGACAGAAAGAAAAATGAACATACATTGCTCAGTTAATTATTACTACCGCACCTTGAATCCCAGATTAAGAAAAAAACGTTTTAAAAATAAAATAAAAAACGTATAAGCATGGAATATTTTTTGACATGATGGCGTGATAAAATGACAAAAATTAAAAACTATACACATATCTGGTACAATATTGACGAAATTGCACATTTTGCAATTATACAACGATTTCAAGTTTTTTTTTTAATTTTCGTTTTCAATTTATGACTCTTGTTGCGTTATTTTTAACTACAGACTATAAAAGCAGACTACTATATAAGTATTATAGTTTTGTTTTCAGATTAAATCAATCTGAATGAATGAAAGTACTTTATTGTACTCTTTAAGATACAAACAAAGTAAACAGTAACACATTATGATACAGGTGCAATGGGCGGTCTTATCGCTTAAAAGTGATCTCTTCCAGACAACCTTTGGATGGAGAGGATTATATATGATTTTGAAGTGACCGGCGGTGTACTTTATAAATTGTGTAAACTACCTTAAATAATATCATCCATAAAACATACTACAGCAGAATATTATAAATAATAACATATACCTACCTATTATATACATAATATACATACAATATAATATATATATGTTTTATATAAATACTAATACAATACTTACCTATATAGAATCTGATATCTACATGAGTGTCATAAAAACATATAAAAAAACACTTTCGTACCTATTCTTTATTCTTTATTGTACACACAGATAAAAAAGACAAAAAATCTTACATATAGGTCATGTACAAAGGCGAGCTTCACCCTAACAAGAGTTTTCTTCCAGCAAACCTTTGAGGACCTACACACCTACAGTTTTTTTACCTTTGTTTCACTGGGTGAGATTGGTAAGTAAGATTAAGCAGTTATTTATAGAATGTTTTCACCTGAAATCTTAGTTTCATTTGCCACCATCTTGTATTCATGTTGTGGACGCCATCTTCGAAAACTGACCAGCGCCACTAAAAGACAATCAATAAAAATACAAAATTAAATATGTAATAATATGTGGTAACATTTTAAAATGATTGTCATTTACATACATACACTAACGCCTGTTTCCCGGAGGGGTAGGCAGAGACAACTAAATTGCACTCCTATGTTAATGACAATCATATTGAAACATGTGAAAGTGTTATTTTGTGTCCTCTTTCACCCCATGTCTTAATTCTGGTACCCCATTAGGTAGGGTTGACGACGGCCTGTCTTGTGTGACACTGAATTAGGTGATTTCTGTCGTGTCACCGGCTTTTTTTTGGTAACCCTGCGTTATTAGTGTTTAAAGAATCCTGCCTGCTCGTTCACCCCATTTATGCCCCAGCAATCGACTATAACCTATTCAAATGAGTGAAAAAATATTTATTCCTCCTATACCTTATTGAGATAAAGAAAATAATCAATAATATATTTAGCTTAAAGGAATAATGGGAGGTCTTAGCGCCTAAAAGCGATATCTTTCAGACAACCTTTGGATGGAGAGGATTCTATGTGATCTATTGATATGATGATGGTCTATTATAGAAGAATCCTTGAAGTAACACAAAGCTATTGCAAATCCTTAATTTCAATCGTATAAGCCGTTTTGGCAATTAATTGAAATGGGGAGTGAAAGTGAGGGTATGGAGTATGGGGTTTTTTTTAAATACTCTACGCGTGCAAAGCCGCTGGCAACATCTAGTATATACATAAACGTCGCTGGTAAAAATCCATAGTTACAAGGCAGGATTCGAACCCTGTATATACCATCCTACGCTGGATGCGACAAGCTGAAGACAGGGCGCTATGGCGTTCATTAAGGGAGGCCTATGTCCAGCAGTGGACTAATATAGGCTGATGATGATGATGATGATATACCTACGATTGTTCACAAAGTTTTCTCACCTGATCAACCATAAATGCAAATGGGAGGTATGCGATTTTCTCCAGAGCCATCGTCATCAGGAAATTCATGCTGACTTCATACGGATCTTGGGTTCTGAAAAATAAACATGTCTTATATTTGTAAGAGATAGCTAATTTTATTCCAAAAACTATCGTGAACTTGACTATTCATATTGTAAAAACGGGAATTACATGTAATCCACGGCGCGACGCGGAAGGAGAAAGTCGCAACCACTCACCCTGATGAAGACTCTCGGAATGAGTCGAAACTTAGTCGAGATAGCTAATGGCGATAATATGACCTTTGCTTTAAGTATTTTTAATTTGAAGTCCTACGTTCCTGTAATTTCACCGGCACCTTCAAACCCGAAACACAGCAATGCCATCTTTGCAGTTTGGAGCAAGATACAGTTCACGCTATAGAAAAACTTTTATTGAAAGGAACTCTGCTACGATACGGATAGCGATGTACCGAATTGTGATACCGACATATCTATATTAAATTAAAATTTAAATAAAATTAAAAAACCTTTTTAAATCAAATTATTTAATTCCATAAACCAAAATGCAACTATTTTCATGCAATACCGATGTACCGATGCATTCAGATACCGAGATGCAATTATTGAATGAATTAATGAATGAAAATACGGTATTGTATACATTATGATACAAAAATATAACAATAACACATGATAAAGGTACTATTGGCGGTCTTATAGCTTAAAAGCGATCTTTTCCAGACAACCTTTGGCTGGAGAGGATATATTTTGATACGACTACATTTTTGGATAGGAGGTGGTCCAAGATCGTTCGTCATGGCATTCAATAGTGGAGGCCTATGCCCAGCAGTGGACTTCTAAAGGCTGTTGATGATGGTACACCGCGATACCTTGATACCAAGATATCGATATACTGAAATAACGAAATACCGAGATACTGGAATACAAGGATACTGAAACATCGAGATACCGAGATACTGAAATACCGAGACACTGAAATACCGAGATACCGATACATCCGCGAACTCACTTGTTCTGGTAAAGCCCAACTCTTTGTAAATGTTGTAGATTGTAAACAGAAAGCGATGCTGCATTTGCCACCGCTTCATGGAACGCTGAAAATAAATTAAATTAACTTATGTGAACAAATACTTCCACGATAATTAGAATACATCAGACTTGTTAAATGAGAAGGCTAAATAATGAGAGGCGAGCTAAAAACCAAAGTTGAAATGTTTCTCAATGCGCTTCGACTTTGACTTAATCCAAAACTTCTAAAACTTGAAAATGAGATAGCTTAGATTGACAAATGTACCTTTTGTAAGTAATAGAAAGCTGATGGGTTGCTTACTTCTTGTCTAGGGGTGGGATTTAGAAAGCCATCGCACGAATTTCGATAAAAAAGCACAGGCGGAAAGGGGGGACTCCCCCATTCCAACCGTACTTCTGTTAAAAGGAACTGATCGTTTTCGATAAATTTAAAATATTTAATATTTTAAGTATTATAAAATAAATATAGTTGGAGGCTTGTTTTGTAACTCATAAAAATATGGCTATTAATAAAGCGCGAAAATACTGTGGCTGTGTTTTTTTTTAATTGTTTTTTTTGTCTCCTTTTAAAGAATATGTATAGCATACAATACATATTCATACATATTCTTCTTTATTTTGTGAAAATTAGGGGTATATGCCTCATTCAAAGATTGTTCGTAATATCAGTACATTATCTACAAAATTTAAAAACGTAATTTCACGGGAAACTATTCGTTTCCTAACTTTGGGGTACCGTTGGTATGGGGGAGTTCACCCTTTCCACCCCTTATCTTTTTTTTATCGAAATTCATGTGACGGCTTTCTAAATCCCAACAAAATTTTGATATCTCAAATTGAATGATATGTCAATGTCAAAAACAAAATTTTGTACTGAAATAGGCACGGCCGAGAAAAAAGTGGTCACTTTTGTAAAACTGACGTAGAATAATAAAATAATGTCTCCATCGCTAGAAAATGGCAAAAGCCGAAAGTGGCAACGCCAAGAGTTGAGAAAAAAAAAATGTCTGAAGAAAATTTCTTTCTTTCTTTCATTTATTCTATATTAAAATTATTATCTGAGTAATGACTCACCCGGATTTGCCCCGTCTCTGAACAACTGGGGCTGATCAGAGTACTGAAGGTAGTATTGGATATGGGCCATCTCGTGATGCGTTGAGATAAGATCTTGCATCGTTACTTCTGTGCACTGCTTGATCCTAAAATATAAATAAATAATGGCCTCGATTCTGTAGTACACTAACTAAACTAAATTTAAACTGACGCTCCCTTTTACTGATAGTGTACGCAAGAAAGAGATGGCAAGGATTTTACTGCTGTGTGCTGCTGTCAAATCAGTTCATGTGCTGCTTTTCTTCGTGTTTATAGTCAGCATTTTTTGAAATCACGACTAAATTTGTATGGAAAACTTAAATCTGATCAATTTGACAGCACTAAAATTGTAGCATCTCTTTCTTGCTTGCACTATCAGTAAAAGAGATCGACAGTTTAAATTTAGTTTAGTTAGTGTACTACAGAATCGAAGCCAATATGTAAATAAACAGACAATCAATACATAAATAGTCCTGTACCCACATATGTATAGTTAGTGATGGCGTCACGAGTGGAGACGAGCTAGTCACGTATGGTGTCCCCCAAGGCAGTGTCATGGGACCAACACTGTTTCTCATATATGTGAACGACTCTGTATAACTGGGAAACTTTTCTCGGAACAAATATCTGCAGAATATGCAAACAGTTGTCCCACAATGAGAATCACACCTCTTGCATCGCAGTTGGCTACTCGCCCGCCACGCTACAGAAATAGTCGATGTTATAAAGTATAAACGAAAATGAAAAGGAAGTCAGGTGAGGTAAGTTGAGGATATTTGTGTTGAGGTCAAGGTCAAGGTAAAGGTAATTGAAGGTCACGATAAAGGTGAGGTCAAGGTCAAGGTAAAGGTAATTGAAGGTTGAGGTCGATGGTGGAATTTCGAAGGTTGCAGGTTAAGGTGAAGAGTCAAATATTGTAGGTTGAAGATTAAAGTTGTAGGTTGAAGGTCTTGAGGTTGGAGGTTAAGGTTGTAGATTTAGATTTAATTCATTTGTTGAACAAACTGAGTAGGTTAAATAGTAAGGTATTAGTATCCTAAAACCTATGTTGTTTTGTTTAGACAATAACTTCTCGAAGTGTTGTTAATCTTTATTGTACCCAAAACAAAAGTGAACAACGAAAACATGAGTTAAGGTGTAAGTTGTAGGTTGAAAGTTGAATAATGAAGTTAAAAAATTGAAGAATAAAAGTTAAAGTTGAAAAATGAAGGATAAAGTTGTAGGTTGAAGAATGAAGGTTAAAGTTTGAAGAATGTAGTTTGAAGGTGATGAGACGAAGACTTACCTATAGTCTATTCTATTGCAAAAGTCCCAAGCACTAGCGGTGCACTGGACGCTCCTCTGCGCAGGCCTGGCGAGGAGGGAGCCGCGCCAGAACTCGGGCGGGACTGGTTTCAGACCCATTGACGTGTAGAACTCCTCCGCCATTTGGAACATTCTCGAAAAGAAAACAACTAATTTATAACGGAATATTCTTCTGTTCTTCACTACGCCACGAAACCGTTACTGGTCGAAATTCTTTGGATGTTCCAGCTTGGAGCGCCGAGGCTTGTACCTCAGTTTATCTCTGTTACCCACACTAGGAATACCGGTGTTTACCTGAGTGGAGTAAAACCCTGGCGGAGCATTTCAGCGGTGACGTCCACGTTCGGTGATTGAGGGAACGGCATCACTAGATCCATGATCGACTTCCAGTTCTGAGCCCACATGTTGCCTGAAACAATGCAACAGATTGACTCATGAGTCATGAGTCACGAGTTAATAATGCGTCATGCATGACTGTTAAGAAACGAGGCTCTGCAGTTTAAATGGAAACATTCAGTTATTAGCCCACATGTTGACTTTAAGAATGCAACAGATTGACTTATGAGTCATGAGTACATGACGTGTCATTCATGACCGATAAGTAATGAGGCTTTGAAGTTAACAAGTATATTTTTTTCAGGAAAAAATAAAAACCGACTTCAAGTAACGGAAAGATGATAAAAATTACCAGCTTTATTATTAGTATTACCCAGTAAATGAGCTGGTATGGGTCCATCACTCCTCAGTGTAGTTTCCCCATATCTTTGTACCAGCCGACGTCTCACGTACGTAAAAAGTTGTTTGTACAGTGGTGCCACCTAGAATTTGAAATGACATGACCTCTCATAGTACTTTTTTGAATTTTTCGCCATCAGTAAACATAATATTGGTCAGAAACCGAAAATGGCGAAGTGGGTGAAGGCCCGCCTGAGACGCAGCAGGTTTCGGGTTTGATTCCCGCCGCGGGACAAATGTTTGTCACGGGTCTGGGTGTCTTATTCGTATGATATGTATGTGCGTACGTAGTATCAGTCATGTTATTCCTATAACACAAGCTCTGCTTACTTTGGGGCTAGATGATGCTGTGTCCAGCATTTAAAAAAAATGCTGGACACAGCATTTTTCTATTACAAGATTTATACGCGTTTACATTATGTTTCAATAGTATTCATATTATAAAAACGAGAATTTTCACGTACTGCACGGCGCGACGCGGAAGGAGAAAGTCGCAACCACTCACCCTAATAAAGACTCTCGGAATGAGTCGAAACTTAGTCGGTGCCTTCACCGATAGTGCAGTACGTGAAAATTCCCGTTTTTATAATATGAATAGTCAAGTTCACGATAGTTTTTGGAATAAAATGTTTCAATACTACCTCTATATACTCCAGTCGATTCGCGATGCAACATAGCCGAAACATCGGAAACAATAAGTTAGTAAAGTACCTAAGTAAACACCCAACAGATTTACATAAGAAAGGTTAAATAAAAAGTTGTATTTTTTTTATAAATAAATATGTGACTTTTGAATTGAGTCATAGCTCGCATATGACTCAAGTCTACTTGGCAAAACTTACTTGATTGTACATTTCTTCCGTACTCGCTCTGAATGACTGATCTTCGTAAGCTGCTCTCATTTGTTCACCAGCATCTCTGTACCCTGGGAAAAAGGTAAGAATACGTTGGACATAATTGACTCATGAGTCATGACTAACATAATGATGCATGACTCATACAATATGACGTCAGTGTAATAACCTGTAAACTTATACATTTATTCCTACATCGATGTACTTTCAGGGCAACGTGTGACCAGAGAGCCCACTCTTATCTGGGTCAACGCATTAGCATTGCCATTCAGAGTGGCAACGCAGCCAGCATTTGGGGAACATTTCCATTTGGAGCAGTTGACCTTTTTATAGATCGTTTGCAAAAGTCTTTAGATAGCTAGCTGTTTCATTTAACATTTTATATATCTGTAAGTTACGTTTAGTTTGACACAATTGACTTTATGACGTATGACTCATATCATAAGGTGGTTATGAGTTACCTGTCGCTTGAGCGGCTTGGTTGGCCAATTGCACGTATCTCATGAATCTATTCTTCAGTTTAGGTCCGGTCTTGTCTCTGTAGCTTCGCCATACATACAACAGCTCGCTTTCGATTCTTGAATGAGCTAGGATCCGAGATATTTCAGGATCGAGCTGCATGTCACAGTAATTTGACCTGTCCGTGCCTGATAAAAAAATATTTTGATAATGACAAGTAGAGAGAGCCTATACAAAAATAATTATCAAAAATCGAAATGTTTTGTATTTTTGTAACAGATAAATCATTGTGTTAGAAGAGCGGGACTCTTCTTATATCAAAGTCTGTGTGTGTGTGAGTGAGTGTGTGAATGTTTGTTACTACGTATCTTCGTAACTACTAAACCGATTTTGATGAAATTTGCAATGTAGATAGTTTAGGTTCTGAAATAACACAAAGGTATATCTTATTTTTGAAAATCAACCCCTAACGGGGTTAAACAGGGTGGTAAAGTTTCTATGAAAAAAATAATTGTTTGATTAACTCAAAACTCTGTACAAATAAACTTTAAAGTAAATAATGAAACACTTAATTTTTATTTTTTCAAAACTACCCTTTAGGGTGTGCAATTGAGTTCTAAAGTTTGTATAAATTGTAATACTTGGTTCGATTTATTAAAAAGTTGATGGACATAGTTTGAAGCCTGGAAACGGTCATATGCTACTTTTATTAACATACCACGCGGGCGAAGCCGCGGGCAACAACTAGTACATAATTATGTTGGTACTTAGGCTACTGCAGGGAGATTAAATATGTTTGTGGTAAAAAGATAATGTATTTTTAAAACTTTCGCGATTATATTATATTACATAATTTGTTGTCAGTTTTGTTTGGGACTAGATGATTCTGTGTGATAAAAGTCTATTATTATATATAGGTCACACATGACTCACCTTCAGTATAGGGTTGATAATGCTGATACGGCTGGTTAGCGAGCTGGTAGGGCTGATATGTGGGTTCCTGGTAACCCGTGGGGTACGGCATCCTGGGTATATGGGGGTCGTACGGCTTCTGCCCGTACGGACAGATCTTAGCTGAATTGTAGATCTCCTTCATCTCAGATATCAGCTGTTGGAGCTGCAATAAAAAAGATAAGTCTTAGTAAGATACGGTACATGATCTTACCGTAGCCGTTACTATATGGTTTTCCTTTTATCTGTGGCAGACCGGTATAGGTATTTATAGGTTGATAAAAATGATTTTTGAAGATGTCTTTACTCAAAGCGAGGACCCTGAGTTTGAAAAATGAAAAAATATACATATTTGTATTATTATTAAAAGAAATAGTAAATACATGTTAAAATAATTTAACATGTATTTATGTAAATTTTCTGATATAATAATTGAGTTAGTTTAAAAATGAATATGGTAATTTAAATGAATATAAATTACTATTTTCATTTTATATATATTACATGAATACACATGTTTTTTATACCTCTATATAAAAAAACATGTGTATTAATGCTATTATTGTAAAAAATCGGAGGATAATTAAAAGGTTTATTATTAAAAAGGATTTTTTATGAACTACGTAAGATCGACTCAAATTTGAGCTAAGCGATGTATGTACTTCATAGAGTGTGTGACACAATAGTCATGCATGACTCATAGTCATAGCACTCATTAAATTGTAACTTCATTTGTCAGTTTGGGAGTAAATGACTTATTGAGGTGTGACTCATGCGTCCTATATGACTTAACAAATCTCAACTTTAATGAGAAGTTTTCTTACATTTGTACCCTGAAGCTAGGAGATGGCTCTGTAAGTCTGAGGCTGTTTTTAATAAGCTATATTTTAAACAGCAATTATTTATTTTCATCAGTGCCGATAGGAGCCGATACAATGTGTTTTGGGTACTTTAACTTTTCCGCACAGCGTCTTATGACTTTTATCAGTCTTTATGACTTTAAGAACAATTAAAAATACGTACTGAAGCTCTTCCTTTTTATTCTAAATTACACTTGATCAAAACAAATGGACTCATGATTTGCAACTGATGGAGTGCATAAATGACTCATAAGTCATACACGACTCATGGTCAATAAATAATTACCTCGGTAAACTTATCATCAGGTAACGCGGCCCGACTACCCTGCACGATCTTCATCAGCTGCCTCCGACCCTGAGGGTCTGACAGCCTGGAGCCATCGAAAGCTGCCGCCTTCCTCCAGGAGAGTCTCTCGAACTTGGAGCTAAGGGTCAGTTCCTCCGTCATGCGACGACGATTGTATTCAGTGATATTGGTAACGAATTTCCACTGGGCCATTGTTACCCTGGAAGATAAATAACAATAGGTAATAATAATAATAATGCTGTACATTTTGTACACAGCATCATCTAGCCCCTAACTAAGCAGAGTTCGTGTTATGGGAATTACATGACTGATATACTACTTATATACATTTTTTTTGTAAATACATACATTTTATACATAGAAAACACTCAGACCAGAGACAAATATTTGCTAATCATACAAACATTTGCCCCGCAGCGGGAATCGAACCTGTAACCTTCTGCGTCTCAGACAGGGCTACGTACATTGCGCCTCAAAGGTCATAAAAAATAATAATATTACTTTAACGTTGAGAGGTAGTTTGGATACATACCTGTAACACATACCGGATGCCTCCCTGTCGTACTCTCTGAGGAACTGGGAGGCCTCCATCACATTCGTGTTGGAGCCCTGATATCAACAAGAAAAAACTAATTAGTTTTATTTTTATTATAAATATGTTAATGTAACCCAATGGTATTTTGATAAACAAAACAAAACACAGGCTGAACGAAATACATCTAACGAAGCCTACATAACTGGAAATCGTATCGTAAAAATTAGGGTTCTTCTTAACTCTAGGATGGATTTTTATTCACACCCTTTTTTTTAAATGTCGTATTATTTTTAAATACTTTTTAACCAATCCTGCTTATTATCTGTTCGTGTTCGTATTTCCAAGTATTTTAAATGTTCACGAACCTTTCGTACAAATTATGGTTTGAAGAGCATATGCCTTAAAGGTGCAAAATTATTTAATACTCTTCCAAAAATTATAAAGTAAGCCCAAAATGTTAACCTCTTTAAAACAAAATGAAAAACTTACATTAAAGCAAACTTTTAGATACGTCTCTGTAGTTTTGTAGTGGCGATTGGCTTGCCTATAGTTCGCGCGTTCTTTTGTTTGAGTATCCGTTTTATACTATGGTGAGAGGTTAACACAAAGCTCCTTTTCTATATGTATTTTTTTTTGTTAAACTAATAGTTACTTAAAATGTTTTGCATGCTTACTCAATTTTATATACCTAACTTACTTTTAATATTACGTTACGTAAAATATGTAATTTCTTTTGAGAATAAATTTATTTAACCAGATTTCGTGTTTGACCAATACATGGTGAAACGTGCAACAGGAACGAATAGTAACCGATACTTGCTGCGCCATCTTGCTTGGTTGTTCTTCTGTGGATGAGATTTCGTCATAGAATGCCATATCTAACTTGCTTTGGAAGACAGGCGGCAGCCTAAACTACGACAGGTTACATATCTACAAAAACTTAGCTAGAGATACATCTTCGCTCCGCCTCGGTAGACACCGGCCTTGCTCTCAGTAAAATAATTGGGGATGTCACGTTTTTCATTGAGGTCGTTTCAAAGATTATTTTGAAACAGTGGTTACTCACATAATTAGAAGCATGTTAGGACTTCCTGCAATTTTCACACAGCGACAACGCAAGGAATCTTTATCTTGTAGGTACCGGCGCGGTCTTTTATTTATATTAATAATTAGCTGTACCCGCGACTTCATTCGTAATTGCCATCAATATTTAAAGTACCTCCTTTCTATCAAAAAAATAATGAATGAAATCGGACTACGCGTTAATGAATTACAACTAAGTACAAATTTTTAATTTGATCCCCTCTCGCAAGGGAACCGTGCTGAATTTCGGGATAAAAAGTATTTTATGTCCTACCCTGTAGTATGAACTCAAATCATGCCAAGTTTCATTTGAATTCCTTTAGTAGTTTCAGCGCTATGCGTGGCCTAGATTCTGACAGACAGACAAAAATGAAAAAAAAAAAACATTTTTGGCTTCAGTATCGATTATGAGTGCCCTCCAAAAAATGTTTTTCAAAATATCTTCAATGTACAGAATTTGACCTGTTATATTCTTATTATAGTAATAGATTATAGTATAGATAATAATAATTTGGTATTTAATAATTGTGGATGGCAATTCACCCGCCTATGATTTATGGGCTATTCCCGTTGTGCCCCAATTCATCCTTTTGCCGTCTAATATGAAATCAATAATGGCGAATACAGATTTTATATTAAAAAATTCATTGAGGATACTGATTATTATTATAGGGCAGACGATTTGGAAACGCTATATTTCACTTCACATTCAAAGTTCGTTACTAGCTTCTGCCCACGGCTTCGCCCGCGTGGTACCCGGATAAAAAGTAGCCTATGTGTTATTCTGATGTATAAGCTATATTACTGTAAAGTTTCATCAAAATCCGTTATTTAGTTTCTGTGTGAAAGAAAGAGTCACAAACTTTCGCGTTTATAAAAATAGTAGAATGTAATTTTTCTGTTACTTTTATGATTCCCTGTCACAATTTCATTTTCGCTTGCTGTAAAATACATATATCAAAGTTGCCTACCTATTTACTAATTAGGTAGGTGGGTGCTTGCTAACCTAACCTAACAATCTGTCAAAACCTGGGGGTCACCAGATTGAGGGACGCACAGAAAACACTTAGGGCTTTTCAAACTGCCGCAGTTCCAATGGCGATAAGTAACTTCACTCGAACTTTGACAGCCACTTGTCATCTTGACATTATTTTCCTTTGATCACCACAGTACCAAGGTTGATATAAGTGGATGTAGGGAGACCTAATTTAGAAGATTGCTCTCGTAACATCACGAGTGTGCAATTTGGCGCAGTCATGCCATCTTGAGCACCACGAAGGTTAAAACTCATTTTTTGTCATCTCGCAAGTCAGGCACCATGACATGTGTGACATAAATACTTACACTAAACGTCGAGAGCCGTTTTTGGCCTAGAGGTACCCTGACCTCCGAACCGGAAGTCGGGGGCTCGAACACGATCGTGCACCATGTAATTTCCACTCGAAAAATTAATGTGCGCAATAACACGAGTGCGTGAAGTTAGCCCCGCACTTTTACGTTTTCTGAATTCTGATACTTGTGCTGATTTGTTCTAGGTTTGTTCTACATTGTTCCAAAATATTTTTTCTCTACAGTGAAAATTACAGCTGGAAAACGAAAATAACGGTTTTGGAACCTGGTCCCGCACTTTTGAATTTTCCAAATTTTGAGAGTTGTGCTGGATTGTTCTAGGTTTGTTCTGCATTGTTCCAAAATATTATACTTCTAAGATGAAAATTAACGTCATAAATCGAAAAAAACTTTTTGGAACCTAGCCCCGCACTTTTTGATTTTCAAAGTTTTGACCTTTGTGCTGCATTCTTCTAGGTTTGTTCTATATTGTTCCAGAATATTATACGTCTAGAATGAGAATTGAGGTCAAAAATCTAAAAAAAACTGTTTGGAATCTAGTTGAAAATTGTAAACCCGCTATTTAAGTCGTTATTTTCCGTTTTTCGTGCTAAATTGGTATTTTATCCATTGTTCTGGTGTTGTGCTGTATTGTTTTAGCTTAAATCTAGACTGTTCTACAGTAAAACTTAATATTAAGAACTAAACTAGCACGAAACACTGAAAAAACTATCAAAATAGCGGCTTTACAACTTGGCCCCGCACTTTTGGATTTTCCACGTTTTGACAGTTGTGCTGCATTGTTCTAGGTTTGTTCCACATTGTTCCAAGGTAAAACCGTTTTAAGATGAAAATTGACGAAGAAAATCGAAAATAACTGGTTTCCATCCGATACCTACTAAATTTCAACTTATGAATATTCGTGTTTTTTTCATTGTTCTGGGTTGTTCTGGTGTTGTGCTAGCTTAGTTCTAGACTGTTCTACAGTAATAAATAACATTAAGTGCTTATTTAGCACGAAAAACTGAAATAACGATCAAAATAGCGGTTTACAACTTGGCCCCGCACTTTTGGATTTTCCACGTTTTGACAGCTGTGCTGCATTGTTCTAGGTTTGTTCCACATTGTTCTAAGGTAAAACCGTTTTAAGATGAAAATTGACGAAGAAAATCGAAAATAACTGGTTTCCATCCGATACCTACTAAATTTCAACTTATGAATATTCGTGTTTTTTTCATTGTTCTGGGTTGTTATGGTGTTGTGCTGTATTGTACTAGCTTAGTTCTAGACTGGTCTACAGTAATACATAACATTAAGTGCTAATTTAGCACGAAAAACGACAAATCCTAAAGTGCGGAGCCACGTTGTAAAGCCGTTATATTGGTTGTATTTCAGTTTTTCGTGCTAAATAAGTACTTAATGTTATGTATTACTGTAGAACAGTCTAAAACTAAGCTAGCACAATACAGCACAACACCAGAACAACCCAGAACAATGAAAAAAACACGAATATTCATAAGTTGAAATTTAGTAGGTATCGGATGGAAACCAGTTATTTTCGATTTTCTTCGTCAATTTTCATCTTAAAACGGTTTTACCTTGGAACAATGCGGAACAGACCTAGAACAATGCAGCACAACTGTCAAAATGTGGAAAATCCAAAAGTGCGGGGCCAAGTTGTAAACCGCTATTTTGATCGTTATTTCAGTTTTTCGTGCTAAATAAGCACGTAATGTTATTTATTACTGTAGAACAGTCTAGAACTAAGCTAGCACAATACAGCACAACACCAGAACAACCCAGAACAATGAAAAAAACACGAACATTCATATGTTTAAATGTAGTAGGTATCGGATGGAAACCAGTTATTTTCGATTTTCTTCGTAAATTTTCATCTTAGAATGGTTTTACCTTGGAACAATGTGGAACAAACCTAGAACAATGCAGCACAACTCTCAAAACTTGGAAAATTCAAAAGTGCGGGGCCAGGTTCCAAAACCGTTATTTTCGTTTTCCAGCTGTAATTTTCACTGTAGAGAAAAAATATTTTGGAACAATGTAGAACAAACCTAGAACAATTCAGCACAAGTATCAGAATTCAGAAAACGCAAAAGTGCGGGGCTAACTTCACGCACTCCAATAACACATAACAGTGAAGGAAAACGATGCGAGGGAACTCGCATGCTCTAGTATTCATTCCCATTGGGATGGCGATTCTTTAAAAAAATCGGTTTTACGTTTTTTGAAGTTTTCTTAAGAATACAGAAACGACCTTGACGATTATGATGTCAGCGATAAGATAAGATAAGATAACGTTTATTTGTTTAATAATACAGTTTGGTACAATTCAAGTAATACAAATATATACTTGTACGTTAGACTTAACTTAATGACTTAGCATATTGTACCTTAAGGATGAGGAGCGCTGCTCCCTACACTAGGTCTTAAAGAGCCTGTTTTGTAGGGTCGCAATTTTAAAGAGCTGTCTAGTGATATTCTAACTCAGGGGGGTGTGAAAGATGTTGTTAATTGACCGTCAGTAGATACCATAGACTACAGACAAAAAGTTAGGCGTGGAGATATAGTACTATTTTCACTATTTTCTCAACTTTCTTGATGAGGTGATAACAGAAAGAAAATTAAAGTATCTACTCACCATCCTAAAGTAGTCTTCGCTGCACGCATTGTGGACGAAGAGAGCAAAAAATGCAGAATGCAGCGCCAAACATTTGCCTGATTGCATCTTAAAAAACACTTTACCTGTTTAATTTACATTTATGTTTTTTTTAATATAACTTTGAATTTTTGCAAAACCAATAAATAAGTTTAGGACAATCAATCAAGATAAAGTACTCATCACTATTTTGCACAAACTTTTACTTTCCCGCACAAATTCCACAAACGCCGATAAATCTTTGACGTTAACTTTTTTTAATTCCGATTACGGCGTGGTTTTCACTCTATTCTACCAGTAATCTATTGAAAATGAGTCTTAGAACAAAAAGGGGCACAGAAAACTGTCTCGCGGCCTTTCTTGTCGCCAACTGGAGTAATATTTCCGTCGCTTTTGTTTTGTGCATGGTTTGATGAGCACGGCGGTATGCATGGGTGCGGCAGAAACAAACGTTGTCCTCCTGAAATAAGACTAGCTGGGCCCGTGGGTTGCCTTGTATTCGCATGACGAGAGCGAAGCGAGCTAGCTTAAAAGTCATTACCTACATGCAATCGTAAATGAGCAAAATGAGTTGCTCGACTAGCTGGGCCTGTAGGTTGGCTTGTATCCATATGACCCGAGCGAAGCGAGCTGGCTTAAAAGTAATTACCAACATAAGCAAATTGAATTAACAAGGTTTTGGTAAGCGTAGAGCGAATCAAGCTACTCTAATTCAATGGCTTTAAATGCTAGCGAGCGATCCTCTTCAATTAAAGGTTATTTAAGATCGTAGTTATATATACTTAGGTACCTATAACTATAAAGTTTCAATTTTGTACACGACTTATGTGAATGTGTTTATTTGTGTAAGTAGGTACAATAAAGATAAAAAAATATAATAATCACATCATGTACCTACATATTTGTACCTATCCTTTATGCATGTACATTTTTGTACCTAAACACCTTTATAATAATTAGGTAATTAGTTTGGCCCTTCCTAGCAAAAAGCTAGTTTATTGGAATGCATAATCCCGTGTGTAACTGGCCTATATTGCGTGCGCTACGCTCTAAGCTACTGCGACTTAGAGCAAAGAGCAATGAGTCTAGATAGGTAACTACCTAGTAGATTCTACCTACAAGATTGCACTGCCTTTCTATTCTTCTTTTTCGTCGTGATATCTGTTTTTCTTGGTCACCCTACCTTATTTAAGATCTTTTTTCTTGTATGTGTCATAATAAATTCTTCTGCCTTCGAATGTATGGTTCTAGAACTTGCCGTGTTCTTACAAAGTTTTCCTTCACCGTTTGAGAGACAAAGTATTTCAAAAATAAGTTTTTCGCGTTGCCAAATACATTGGTTAACGTTGATAGACATAGTTATCTACCTACTGTAGGTTTCTTTTATGATCGCGAAGACTCGGGGAAATTCAAAATGGCGCAGGATGCTTTTATCGTTTTTGTAGGAACCTACCTAGGTACCTACTACCTATAGTTTTTGTGTAGGTGCCTAGGTAATTTGGATATAGCCTACTCAAGTCTATACTGGAAGATACGGTCTATACTGGAAATCAAAGATCGCCATCTTTTTGATTTCCAGTAAAAACCTTTTTTATCGTATTTTAACCATTCTGCACATAAGAAATGGGAGCAAAAATGATCTTACATAATTACATTATTTACAAAGAATTCGGTAACACGCCTTTGGGGAACAATTAATTTATGATTTTTGTAATATTCTACATACATTAGGTGTGGGTTGACACTTTAATAACTAAATTAATGTAATTTTATTCCAAAAACTATCGTGAACTTAACTATTCATATTGTAAAAACGGGAATTTTCACGTACCGCAATATCGGTGAAGGCACCGACTAAGTTTCGACTCATTCCGAGTCTTCATCAGGGTGAGTGATTGCGACTCTCGGTGTCGCAATCACTCACCCTGATGATCACCCTGATCACGTGAAAATTCGCGTTTTTACAGTGTGAATAAATTAATGTACTTATGCTTTAAAGCATACAAAAACGCAAATCAAAACGCGCAGATAACATCTGCGCGAGCTACGCGTTTTGCGATCATATATGAAGGAACCTACTATGTACCTACCTATAATAAAATTCGAATAAATAATTCTAAATTCGACAGGTCTATCTGTACAAATGGTATTCATTCATTCAGAATTATTCTTTGGCTGTTGCAATCAACGTCGAGTTACGATTTATCACCAAGATTGGAGATGCTGAGTTGTGGAGAGAGCGCTGCTAATTAATGTCCTAGTAAATGGAGAAGGTACCTGCTAATTAGGTGTAATATGTATGTACTCACATGTTTTTGCTGTATTGAAAATGTTGAATTTTCATCATTCCAAAATGAAATTGTGGAACTTTAACCTTTTCAAGAAACACCAAATTATAGGTAGGTACTCGTAGATACAAGATAGGTACTTAGGTAGGTACTAGGAAAAAGGTTTTCAAAACCAAATTCGCGTTTGGTGTTTTTTATTAAAAAAAATATTACTATTCTGTCAAGATCAACTGTGACTCCTGTGCTGCGACTTTGCCTGCAAATTGTATGATCATACCTCTTTATTCCACGATCTCGTTTCCTGTCAAATTCCTCGGCCTACTAATATTAATATATCTAATATATCTCTTCCTTAGATCCTAATCCGTTTATATCTGAACCTATCTTGTACTTTTATAAATATTTTAAAATTTTCCCTGTATTTTTATTAAAAGAAAAAAATATAAACAATTTACTAAGCAAATATAAAAAAAAACTAAAATGACAAATGCCGAAAGTGGCAATGCCAAGAAGAAGAGAAAAATAAACGGACTCTACTCAGTTTATTTATTGGTAATGGTCTATTTTGGAACCGATAGGGTGGGACCAGCCAAATATGTCAAATTTTAAACCTACCTACTTAGTGGTAGATAAATATACTTGGTATTTTGTATTTGTATAAACGGTAAAAATCTATTCATTTCCGTGGCTACGTTCAAACTGGAAGTGACAATGGGAATAAACTGGCTAATAAATGAAGAGCGATCAGTACGTAGATAGGCATAATATCTTTATGGGGTTAACAAAAACCAATCGATTTTATTTGCCTGATCGATTTCATCGGCCGGCGTAGGTTAGTCGATAAAATATTTATTATACACTAGCTGCGCCCAGCGGTTTCACTTGCGTAAGTTTCGATTTTATAGGTACTCGTGATAACTTCAAAATTAAATATCCGATTCGAATGAATTAAAAAGTATTTTACTGCTTCATAAATATCCTTGGTGATAAAACTATTTATTTAAAGAATTAATACTACGATACGAATGTAACCAACTTTTGTTTCTGCCCGCGATCTAATTAAATTTTAGAACACAAAAGCTGCTATTGTGACTTAACTATGATAGTTAGATATATTTCCGCAAGGACTTTTTTGTTGGTAATAATGAGTACTTTAATCATATAGAACATAATTTTTATGTATCTTCAATAGTTTTTTCAGCGCACGCCAAATAATGAATTTTAAAGGCAAAATTTTGCTACGTTATTGCAATTTTCTTAAGGATCTCTAATTTTTTGCAAATAAATTATAGCCTATGTTACTTCCTGATAATTTAGCTTTCTATTAGTGAAAAAATGGTTGAAATCGGTCCAGTAGTTTCGGAGCCTATTCGGTACAAACAAACAAAAAAATATTTCCTCTTTATAATATTAGTATAGAGTATAGATATAGTAGGTACTGTGCTCAAGTCATTGAAAGCCTTCGTACAGTTGGCTCCAGGCACTAGGCCAGTAGCGAGCTAAGTGGACAGTAGACAGCAGGCCAGTTAACTTGGCTGGCTCTACACAATAGAGTGATATTTGGAGCGGAACTTTACTTGAGTTACCAATTGTTAACTCGTATAATGGAAATTAATATTTTCGACTTCCTAGCTGCTAAAAAACGTAGTAACTAATAGAAAAACCTAGCATCAATTAGGTAAAAATTATTTTCATTTTTTAGGTCATAAATACTTGCTCACACAGCCTTCTTTGTCCTGCCCCGTTCCCATTTCGGGTCGGGCCTACAAGTACTTCTGCTTGGTCCTAGAAATTTTTCACACAGTGAATGAAAACATTATAAATAAACTAGCTTCTGCCCACGGCTTCGCCCGCGTGGTGCCCGGATAAAAAGTAGCCTATGTTTTATTCTGATGTATAAACTATATTACTGTAAAGTATATAACTATAACTATATTTCATTAAAATCCGTTCAGTAGTTTTTGTGTGAAAGAGTAACAAACATCCTCACAAACTTTCACCTTTATAATATTAGTAGGATAATATATTATTAAGTAGAATGATAAACACCCGACAGACAAATAGGTACATAGTGTCGTGGGTATCAGGACTACGAGCACCTTGGTACTACAACACCCAGACCCCGTTTGTTCTGCAAAACATGCAAAAATTTGTCCCGCAGCGCGAATCGAACCCATACCTCTTACGTAAGATAATCGGGATACATTAGCTAGTTGAACTTAAATTGTAATTTCTATTATAGGTATGGCACATGACCGCGTTTTGCATAGTATTTAGCATTCCACGTGCCAGGTTGCAAGCTTATCGCCTCTTATTGGTACACTAACCGATGGTACACGCCTTCCGTGTCTTCATGACGAATTTTTACATCTTGTATTATTTAGGATTTTAGTTAGCAAATACAGAGCAGCAATAAAATATTATCATTGATTTATTAAAACAGAGAAATAATTATATCCAGTATTAAAAATATTTTATTTACACCTTAACTGCATTTTATACTACTAAGTCTCTAAACAAATGTTCAGTACAATAAATAGGTAGGTACATACCTACATACTTAAAAAAGAAATAATTGTCTTATGTAAAATAATAACGATGAATATATTGCACTTCTGTATATACAACGAAATTGTACATTAGGTTTCTTAAATGAAACAGAAACAGCCACGGTATTTATTTGTTGATAGTTTTATTGATATTTTTTATCTAAATTTTTAGGCTTTAGTGTTTCAAAGGTTAATTTTTTTAAAATTTTGTAAATTTTCATTATAACCAAAAAAATCACATCATGATACAATGAATCAGGTTGATTTGACATATAATTTCAGATGGATTCTGTCCAAAAAAATAATAAATAATGTGAATTAAATAAAAAAATTATAGATAATATTATGGCTTTTATATGCTTTGTCTTTAATAGGCAATATTAAAATTGGACTATCTAAGAGGCACTTTAACTTAAGATTACAGATTACTTTTAAAGAGCAATCATTTCATTTGAAAATAAATATTTGGCAACAACATTTTAAAATCAGTGAAGGAAAACATCATACGAAAGTGACAGACACAGAATAAATAAATTAAAATAATAAATAATAAAGATCCAATGGACACAACCGAGCAACAGTCCTGACCCCACACTTGGATAACCTGTGCCATGGGTTTCAGGAACGTAGTACCACAGCACCAAGCAAACATCTACAGAACATGCAAAAATTTGTCCCGCAGAGGTAATCGAACCCACCCCTTGTGTTGCAGCTACTCACCAGCCTCAGGGGTGGAGAACTAAAGTTTAAGGGCAAGACCGATGACATCTTAAAGGTTGGAAGTCAGTGAGGGTAGGTTGCTTACAGCCGTTCATCATGGCACTGTTAAGGGGAGGCCTATGTCTTTCTACAAGCTGTTTGCTATGATGTTTCTTCATCGCACAAAGATTAGCATTAAGTTGCACCTACGTACTTGTTTCATCTTGTGAAATAAAGCATTTTCTATCTACCTATCAATCTATGTATCAATCTAACGCGAAAGTTTTTGAGGATGGATGTTTGTTACTCTTTCACGCAAGAACTACTGAATGGATTTTGATGAAACTTTACAGTAATATAGCTTATACATCAGAATAACAAATAGGCTACTTTTTATCCGGGTACCACGTGGGCGAAGCCGTGGGCAGAGGCTAGTAGTATCATAATTATAAGTTTTAAGCGTTTACTTTTTCATTATTTCTCAACGTTTCGACTGTATTGCAACAGCCGCGATGGATGACTCGAGTATATGGAGACAATAGCTTCTGCCTACGGCTTCGCCCGCGTGATACCCAGATAAAAAGAAGCCAGTGTTATTCTGATGTATAAGCTATATCACTGTAAAGTGTGATTAAAATCCGTTCAGTAGTTTTTGCGTGAAAGAGTAACAAACATCCATCCTCACAAACTTTCGCGTTTATAATATTAGTAGGATTAAAAGGTGTGAATGTTTCGCAGTGCGGTTATACTGTGCTGTGATGTGAACATGGACTTTTCTGACTCCGAAGAATGAGGGTAGTTGCCGCTACTCCCTTTATTTCTTGACTATAGCAGACACAGACGAAAAGTTGGGACAAGAACAAAAATAATCTTATAATTATGTAAACTGATAGCGAAATTTTGAAAAATATGATGGTATCATCATTATGAGTGCCATGGCAAATGATCTTAGGCTACCTCGTTTCTAGACTTCCAGTAACATTTAAGATATCTTTGGCCCATCAGGTGGGAAGGCTTTCTTACACAACTGCATCTCGTATGTTGTCAAATGGGAATGATAATTACCACAAATTGCAATTAACTACCAACATCAGTATTCTCTTGATTAATCAAATTATATTTTTTCCTCGACGTGTCTATATTGTGCCGACGTTTCATATGCTTCTTATAGTTGGATCCATTCGTAAAGTCTCTTTCGCAGTACACACAGTGGTAAGGCTTGGCTCCGGTATGCTGTCTTAAGTGGAGATTTAGCCGGGTTTTAAAACGGAATGTTTTATTGCAGTACTCACAGACAAATGGCATAAGGTCCGTATGTATTATGTAGTGGGACTTAAGAAGGCGTTTGACTCTGAAGCTTTTACCGCAGTGCTCGCAAACAAATGGTTTTGAACCGGAATGCAGGCTTAAGTGTGCTTGTAAGTTGCCACGCGCTCGGAACGACATCGTACAATGTTCACATTTAAAAGGTTTCACATCCTCATGTGTTGTCATATGAGTGCTGAGTGTCCCTTTTGTGAAGAACATTTTGCCACACACATGGCAGGAGAAGTCGCGGCTGCGTTCAGTGTGAACCAACTTATGCTGCTGTAGGTTGCTCCTAGTTTTAAACTCTTTGTCACATATTGTGCATTTTAGGTCCAGAAGCTCGCCTTTTAGCGGTTTTATTCGTTTGTAGCCTTTCGAATATAGAACTATATGGTCTTGCAGTTGGTCGGGTGTTTCGAAAACAGAGCCACAATTTTCACAAGTGAGATACATATCTTCTTTATGGAAGGCATAGTGCTTTTTGAGATAGCGATCCCGACCGAAACGCTTGCTGCAGTATTCACAACTGAACCGTAGGAGTTTTTTGTGTTCTCGAACATGTTTGACAAAGGAACGGTAACTAGGGTATGTTTTGCTGCAGTCATTGCATTTAAAGTTACAGCAGATTGAGTGAATTTGAACAGAATGGAGTCTTAAGGATTGTATGTTCTCAAACAAAGCGTCGCAATCACCACATCGCCATGTGTAATCATTCCAAGTTAGTATTGGGAACGGCAGAGTTGCGTTTAAGTCATCCGCGGAACAGTTTTGCAGTAATTTGTACTTTGTCTTACGTTTTTTGACTACGGAGACTAAGGGCTCATCTTCGTCGCTAGATTTGAAGTCGTCAAAGCTCTCTTGGTTGTCTTCAAAACTAGTATCAGATTTTTCAACTTTTACCTCTCCGATACCCAGATCTATCAAAGTATTTGGGTCTACAGTGATAACTTGGAGATCGTCTTCGCTTTTCACTTCAGGTTTAGTTTCCTGGAATGTCTCCCAGTCCTTGTTTATTGGTTTAGCGACGTCCTCACTCAAATCTATGCTCTCCTCTTTTTTGCCGAATATAGACTTTAGTTTAGCTTGGGCAGCGCGAACAGCGTGCAGGAATCTCCAAGTACGTTCGAGAAGATCGAAGCAGGCGTAGCAGATGGTGATAGGAAGGATATCTTCAGAAGAAACTTCGACATTTATCCATTGCATTTTTGTGACGATCTTGGAGCTAACACCGACGTCTTCGTCGGGTGATATCATGTTCTCTTTCTTGGTCAGCTCGGCGCAGAGCCGGCAGTATGTCTCGTCTACGTCAGACATTCTTTTTGTCAGCTGAATTTGTACACCATTAGACGGGAAATCGATTTATTTTCACGAAAATGCGAAAGTTTACGGAATTCGATAAAAAACATTGAACAATGACATTTCAGACATTTGTTTGTTTGACAACTTGACAAGACGCGGTGGTGTTACCATTTATTAGTTTTTAAATTCTACTATTTTAACACAATTCTACCATTGGCCCTTTGTTCTTTTTTCTCCGTTACGTAGGTGTAACTATATGCGTTAGTTTTAAGAGCTTAATTGTTTGTCTGTTATCAATATATCTTCGTGCTTATTTAATGGTAATGCAGTTTCTAGCAATCGTGTTGCATGATTTTAAGGATGGTTCAATAGATTTTATAGGTACAAGTCACTTTGGGGAGCGCTGCAATAGCTGATTGAAAAATGGATCGGGAGTTTTAGAATTTTTTATAACTGAACTTAGTAGGTATTCATTGTTATCGTGATAAGCATTTTTAGGATTAATATGTTTTTCAATGAATCTACTCGTACCTGTAACTTTATGGAAAATAAAAAAGTATACTGGTTAAGGTTGTCTGGTAGAGATCGCTATTTAGCGATAAGACCGTCCATTGTACAACATTGTTAAAGTTGATGGTACTTAACTAAGCTGATGTGTTATTTGGTGTACAATAAAGTATTTTCTATCTTCTATCTATCTATTCATACTGAAAAATGGAGATCAATCAGAGATTGTTTGATTGTTGCCTTTGCCTGCATTAAAGCCTACATTTTAATTAAATGTATACCTATCTTGTTATCTATAGCTAACAATTATTTTTTTCTAGGAAGATTGGACAAGCAACTTAATAAATGATAAGTAAGGCTTGATGTTACATAGAAGTCAAGCTAAATCTCTAGAAGGAATGCGGATGCATCATTTATTCTGTTTCTGCGAATGTAAACTTTACATCGAATGCCACCTTGATTCTTAATACCTATAAAGAGGCACCTTCCTAGTTGGTAGAGAGTACTGAGTAAAAACAATGAAGATATAGTAAAAATAACATCCTGACTCAATAAGAGCACACAGTATGATATTCACACATAAATCTCTGGTAAACTAGGTATTTGTGCAATTTTAAAATAAATCCAGATGTTTTTGCGCGAAGAGTTCACGTGATCTGATTATAAATGGGGCTGTTTCCACAACGTTGGAGAAGCGGCGGCATTAATCAATCTTGAACTATGCTTCTTAAAAAAAATAGCAAAACGTGGTAGACTTACTTAACTATAACTGTAAAACTTTTATGAGTCAATAAACATTGACTCAAATCAAGATGTCCAATAAAGAATCTCGGTTACTCCGATCTTCATGAAATTCAAACTGTATGTATCCGTTAATGGAATGAACTACTTGCTATCATTAGACGTACCTATTTTTAAATCCTTGTGTGTCAAGGACCACTACTTACTGTCCTCGAGTCGCCTGTTTCTGGTTTATCTATGATAAATATTATACAAAAGTTTTCGTAGGTGTGTAGGTATTATGCTGTGTATAGTATGTAGTTATGTAGGTATATTGTATATTATATAGTCATATTGTGTATATTGATAATCTGTGGTGCACCAATTAAGCCCCTTGTAAACTTTCATACAGTCCGTTCCATCCAAAGGTTGTCTGAAACAACATTGTACAGTATTGTCAAAGTTTGTAGTACACAACAAAGCTGGTGTGTTATTTGGTGTGCAATAAAGTATATTCTATTTATCTATATAACTACATACAGTAACACAGATAGAATTCGATTCATTGTTGCAGGGGTAGGTAAAATATTATAGTCTTGGGGGTATCATATGAAAGAACTTTGATTTTAAATTTAAGCCCGTTTGCTTGATGAACTAAGATATAAAAAATATATTAATTATTTCATTTTATGATAATTGTCGATCCAATCTCTCTGACACTTCTTGTGGATACTGAAACCTCGATTTGATCATACGGTGTTATTTAATTCCCACGGAAGATAAAAAAACTTAAAGTTTTTTTTCCACATTATTGGCGTACAGGTAGGTAGTTTTCAGAATCATGAACGGATGTTTATTTTATGCATGAAAAACGTACAATTTTTTTCCTAGTAAATAAACAGTGGAAACGAACGCCAAATAGCTGATATCACGTAAACTGCGTAGGCCAATGACATCTAGATCCAATTAGTATTCTGGACGTTCACAACTAAATTGTAATTCTGTAGGTAGACACAAAATTGCGCATATAAATAGGAAGATAGATTGATATTGTAGATGTGAAATCTGATCTTTGCTTATTTTTAGGGCTGCCAGTCTGAAAAATGTATACAGATATGGTAGAAACTTGCAGTCGAATAGGGATAGACATTATAGATCTGATTAAAAAAAAAGAATCTACGTGTTCGAGAACTCAAAACATGATTTGTAGTTTATGTAGGTGCGTTTTAGGTTTGTTTTTGCCCATGACGACAGCAGCTCGTATATGCGTTCGTTCGGCTTACAATCGATTTGTATGCCTTGATTCAATGATGGTTTTAATAGGTTCTTTCGCCATAGGTCGCTAGGGGACGTTTCAATCGATGATAGAAAAACACATACTTGCAATTTTATAATGTTTCAAAAAGTGACTTGTTTTCTGAAAAGACACAGACATATCCAAAATATGGCCACACCCACTCTGTCGCCCTATCGACAAATCGAGCTTCAAACCCACTCGACTAGCCTACTAGTCGAGTAAGTGTGGGTTGCTAGTCGAGTCAGAGTAGGTTTGAAGCTCGGGGACCAGGATTCCGCACAGTACACGCTGGAGGAATGCTCGGCGTGGTGTGTGGAGCGGCGGATCCTGGTCTCCAGGATCGGGCAGGACCTCTCTCTGCCAAGCGTAGTGCCAGCGGCTATGCTGGCAGACGAGACCGCCGTCTCGTCTGCCAGCATAGGCGTGGAGGGCGGTCTTTCTGTGAGACCGTTATGATTCGGTAAGAGGCAGCTAAGCGAGATCGAGAGATCCGCTCGGAGGAGGCGGCGGCGGGGTGCAGGCAACGGCCGCCCCGCAGCGCCTGCCCCGCAAGGGGCGTAGCGGTATCCCCTGCAGAACAGGGGACCTTTCAGGCCCGTGGTTGGTCGGAGTGAGGGCTCTCACTATCCTCAAGCGGGCCACGGGAGGGCGGCGGTACATCGGGGCATGTGCCGCCGTTAGCACCGCGAGGGTGCTGGGGATGGTTGTCCAACTGCCCCCGGGACGTGCGAAGGGCGTTATGCGAAAGGGGCACCGGTGCGTTCCTTTGGAGATCCCGGAGCCCCTTGACATGCATCATCCCTCCCTCCGGAGGGGGTTTTAGTGCGTCCACGAGTCCGTGAACCTCACATAACCCTATTATACCCTCAATGTGGTAGGGTCTTTTTTATCTGAAAGCAGATTTCCTCCTAGTCGACAAAAAAAAGAAAGGTTCGATGCCCGATTTGTACCGTTGTACCTAGTTGACTCGTGAGTCATATTAGTTTTATCCTATCTATTCTAGATGTCTATCTAAAAAAGAAGTTACCTACTATTAAACCTCGTCACGTAGGTAACGACAAAGTAGTAGGTAGGTACGTAGGTAATGTTTTGGAGGGCGAATACCTACATAATTTATTTTCTTTTCTTATTTTGTTGAAGCCGCGGTCATTAATTCGTGGAGCGTAGTTTCAAAACCTACTTTAACATTCATTTAGAAAACTTTATAAGTTCAAATCTATATCTTTGTGTAGGTGCGCACGACCAACTATAGTAGGCCATTAATTTTGAATTATTCCCATCTGTCACCCTGCTCTGTCCCCCTAGGGTGACAGTCGGAAAAAAGTTCTATCTGTTACCTTTTTTTGCAACGGGGAGACAGATACAACTTTTTTTAATTGAAAAAGTTCTATCTGTCCCCTCGTCAGCAACAGGGGGACAAACAGAACTATTTTATTCCTACCTGTCCTCCAAAAAAAACTCATTTAATAGGTATATATACACTATGCACACATAAAGCTGTATACATTCAGTCTGTTTGGGTATTTTTATTTGAGGGCTTGAAAATTAAGGAACGCGACGCGATGGGAGAGCGTCGCGACATAGATAATATAATACCTATAGTAGTCGCGAATCACTCACCCTGATGAAGACTCTCGAAATGAGTCGAAACTTCGGTGCCTTCACCGATAGTACGGTCGGTATGTGAAAATTGCCGTTTTACAATATGTATAATCAAATTTACGACAGTTTTTGGAATATGGCATGAAAATTGTGGGTATTCCTTCCTATCTTCGTAGGTTCAAAGGTACCCAACCTTTGAACCTACGAAGGTAGAAGGCATTCAAGAATGAATTTTCCGCTCCAAACGGAGAAAGAAAGCATCGGTTACTCGCATATACCAGAAAAACAAATAATGGCATGTGACGTCAGTTTTCCAATAAGCGTTGGTTATGCATGCTAATACTATACAAAACGCAGACATGTAGGTAATGTGTCAAATATAATGATTGGACGTGTCTCTGACTACACTACTTGGTATTCTCACAGATCTAGGATTACAGACATCTTGGGGATTACATACAAATAATTCATTTATTTACCGAAAAAATAAATGAATGTTGCTGAAAACCGTTGCTGTTGGTCTCCGCTCTAGGTCGAGTCTGTATCGCGGGAGGCCGGTTAAACATATTTCCATAACAAACAAAAAAACAGAAACAGGGCAAAACACAAAATATAAATAAAATAAAACCATTAAAGATGAAACTGAAACTGACGGGTTCCATAATATCTGTGTCTTAAATAACAGATATTATGGGGCTTGCACACTTTCGTAGGAATTGTGTGTGTGTGTGTGTGTGTGTGTGTGTGTGTGTGTGTACACGAGAGCTTGTTTGTTTGATGAGGAATAGGTACGCCATTTCGACCAGTTATAGTCATGCCCAAAACTTCTAAAACCTGAAAAGGCTTTTTACGCTATTCAGATTTTCATTTTTAGAAATTTCGGATTGCCTGTTCCTATGGTCCACAAATTTAAGGCCGAGAGTAGGATATTGAACTTCAGCTAAAAATGTACTTATCTATTCAGTTCTTTCTACTTTTAAATATTTATTACTAACTTCTACCCACGGCTTCGCCCGCGTGGTACTTGGATAAAAAGTAGTCAATGTGTTATTCTCATGTTATAAGCAATATTACTGTAAAGTTTCAGTAAAATCCGTTCAGTAGTTTTTGCGTGAAAGAGTACCTAACAAACACCCATCCTCACAAAATTTCACGTTTATAATATTACTGGCTTCTGCCCACGGCTTCGCACACGTGGTACCCGGATAAAAAATAGCCTATGTGTTATTCTGATGTATAAGCTATATTACTGTAAAGTTTCATCACAATCCGTTCAGTACTTTTTGCGTGAAAGAGTAACAAACATCCATCCTCACAAACTTTCACGTTTATAATATTAGTAGGATAGGATAAGTAGGATTGACGTAAGCGAATTTTTTATACGACCATTTTTTTACATGAAAAATTGCATCGATTTATTAGATGAATAGGTAGGTACCTACCTATTTTATTATACATATTTGATAAGTTTGATAGTTAATCCGTGTTTTTTGGCGAGAACGTTCAGATTTTGTATAAAATCGGCAATGGGCAGCTCATATAGATAATATATGGACAGGTTCGATTCCCGTTGCGGGACAAATGTTTGCAGGTTCAGATATCTGTCCCGGGACTGGGGTATTGCGGTACCACGGTATTGGCAGTTCCTGATACCCACGACACAGGACATCCTAGAGCGTGGGTCCAGACTATGTATGTAATAGTTGGGTATAAGTATATATTAAATAGATACTTACAATACTTTGACTTTGATGGGCTACGAGTATATACGACCTTTGTAGCTGGGTGTAAGCCCGCTTGAGATGCAAAAGGTTGCGGGTTCGATACCCGCCGCCAGACAAATGTTTGTATCATGTGTAAATATTTGTCTCGGGTATGGGTGTTTTCGATGTATAGTATAAATAAATAAATAAATAAATAAAATAAATATTGCTGGACATTTTTCACACAGCATCATCTAGCTTCAAACTAAGCAGAGCTTGTATTATGGGAACTACATGACTGATATACTACTTATATACTTTTTTTTTCTAAATACATACATATCATACATAGAAAAACACCCAGACCCGAGACAAATATGTATGTATGTATTTACAAAAAAAGTATATGTATATATAAGTAGCGTATCAGCAAGCTCTGCTTAGTTTGGGACTAGATGATGCTGTGTGGAAATGTCCAGAATTATTATGATCATACAACCGAATCGCAGCGGCGGAACCTACCTACTCGTCTATGCTTATGTGGGTATATGGATTTACCCCGAGCCTGCTCCCGAAAAACGGTTTTGGTAACTGTCAGAAGCTTGTACCGTAACGACCCGAAAATACCAAAGATCGTGTCATGAATATCTAAGCCATCAATTCGATACAAGTGATAATGTTTCCTGAATTGAGGCCTACATTGTTTTTATCCGCGGCGTCAGAACACGTATATGAGTTTGACGTATTTGAGCTTAAAAATAATAATAATACTGCTGGTAATTTTTCACACAGCATCATCTAGCTCCAAACTAAGCAGAGCTTGTATTATGGGAACTACATGACTGATATATAAATGATATACTTTTTTGTAAATACATACATACAAAACACCCAGACCCGAGATAAATATTTGAAAATTATACAGACATTTGTCCCGTGGCGGGAATCTAACCCGCAACCTTCTGCGTCTCTAGCGGGCCTACACCAACTGTGCCATATAGGAGAGGTGTAGGAACGTGTATAGAAGAAAATAATATTCATATTATATATTTTTATTTATTAAAATCAACATTGTATCATCATAATAAATGTTAGTTATAAATTTCTTATTCTAAGTTAGTTACATTCCTTGAACTATTTGGCTACAAAACAACAAGTAAACAAATAAATACGTAATAGGAACAGTAAATGTAAAAAAAAAATTAGACACAAACTAATTGAATTGGTATGGAATGTCAAAATTACTATGTCAGAAAGTTAAAATGACATTACAACAAGAATAAAAAGGATAGTTTATTATTAAAATGGATCATAGAACAATGTCTGAGATAAGTTAAGTCAAATCTATCTAAGAATACCCTCAGAATGGTGTTGGAGCTGTCCCGGACCCTGCGCACTAGAGATGTGCACCTCTTGCGCATGGTGCTGTAGAAACAGTCCACGCCTCCCCGGCGAACATCCCCGACGCGCTACAGAACCGGGGCAGCCCCATCACCACTCTGAACGCATTGTTATATTGCACGCGCAAGGCGCTGTACTGTTTTTGCGTATGACTTGCCCACAGGCTGCACGTGTAGAATCTAGTGCAAATAATGAAACAGAACAATACTTAGGTACTTAAAACTAAAAATAACTTTATATATGTAAACTGAAACATATAGATACCTAATATGAAACATTTACCATCTTTATTTTAGAGCGACAGATACTCTTTAAATTTTCTAGAGGGCATCTGCTCTGTGAGGGCATATGTTCAAAACTTGTCTGGAAATCTTGACAATACGGTCAACGTTTTGACATGTTATAAACTCAGCATAAACCCTCTAAAGACTGTTTTCGAATGTAGTGGTTACTTCCTCTATGGTTGTAGAATTGACGTTTCGTATCTGTCACATTCAAGGACAAAACAACGTCTGTGGGATCAGAAAGTAACGAGCAAAAATTTTTAACCTGTGGTAACTATAAATTATTTCATCATCACCAAACGCTCGCTTATTTTGTTAGACTTGTATTTTTCATAACTTTATTATTCGGTATCTAACATAGATTAGTCATACCTATCTTATTCATGGATCAAGTTAGTTATCTCATTAAGTTAATATCAGTTAAAGTCGGTGCAGCAGCTGAATTGAGGATCTCAAGAGGCGCCAAAATAGAAGTCTCGTCAGCACAGATTAAAAATATTTTGCTCTTACCTCGACAGAGCTTACTAATTTGAGTCTTGTGGGTTTTTTTATATTATATTCATACAAAAAGGTTCATACATAGTGTATCTATAATATTGCAACCACGTAACCAAGGTAGGTTTGTGTTAGTTCATCTAATTCGCTAGGTTCACACTTTTTATTAGATAATTACATTAGTAGCGACACGTGACCAGAGAGCTTGCCTCTTATCTGGGTCAACGCATTAGCATTGCCATTCAGTGTGACGATACAGCCAGCATTCTGGGAATGTTTCCTGGTAGTGATCTGGACCAGTTGACCTATCTATAGATCGTTTGCAACGGTCTTTAGATAGCTAGCTGTTTGGGCAGTCACCTGCCTGAATCAGTCTGGATTAAGTCTTGCTGTTTTCACTTACCGTCCATTGAAACAACTTCTATAGGTAATTGCTGCCAGAGTAGGGGCAACGTTGGTGTGGACGGCTAAAGGGTGTCGAGAGGGTGGGCTGCAGTTTCACTAAACGCTACTCCCGGCTTTATGCCTTTATGAATCCCACCCTTGGAACATAGGTTCTTTCTCTTGCGCCTCTACCCCAGGCCGGCTTTTAGCTGTATAAAAAAAAGTTCCAACTTCCCACAATAAATAATAAATAAATGCTGGACATTTTTCACACAGCATCATCTAGCCCCAAACTAAGCAGAGTTTGTATTATGGGAACTACCTCTACATGACTGATATATTACTTAAATACTTTTTTTTTTGTAAATACATACATATTATACATAGGAAAACACCCAGACCCGAGACAAATATTTGCAGATCTTACAAACATTTGTACCGTGACAGGAATCGAACCCGCAACCTTCTGCGTCTCAGGCGGACCTTCGCCCACTGCACCACAGAGGTCGTCAAATACAAAACAATATATATATATAAAACAATGACTCATAAAGATTAACAGTGCCGATGTAAGCATTTGTAACAAAACGCAATGTTATTCGGGGGCGTGCGTGCAAACCCGTCAATTGATCTGTTTGTGATTTTATTTAATTTTTAGCGACATTAGAGTTTCATGTCACAGTGGAGGAGAGCCAAAAGCTTTGAGTACCGTTCGCAGAAAATACATTAGCTATAGTATGTTTCAAACATTAAAATAAAATTTAAATAATTAAATATAATAATTATAAGTACAATTAACAATAACAATACAATTTAATATGATAATAGAAATAGAAAAGCTTATTAATAATAATATTTTTTCAAACTTTCGCGATAAGTTTCATAATTAAACGACTTTTTAAAAGGGGGGGGGGGGGGGTCAAATATAAATGAAGGGCAATCTGAAATACCTTTTCCCTGAGGGCGGGTTCTAAGAATAAACCGAGACTCGAGATGAAAGAAATTTCACAATACATAATATATATTAAGGACTTCAACAAAGGACGACGCACCGACTGCAAACAGATCAGCATATAATAATAATGTTGTTAATTTTACAACCAAGTCCACTTTCAATCTCAATTTTGACGGTTTCCTTAGGCAGAATTGTGTTTTTTGTTTGAATAGAATACTGATTTTGACGTTTAAGTTATCGAGGTTTTAGTTTGAGCGTTTTGCATTTTCCAATGCGGCTGAGAATGTGTAGCCGTTTTATAAATTGGAGCACAATTTTGTAATTTAAAAAGCCAAAGAACCTAACCTCTCTTCTGTTTACAATATAGCTAAATATTGACAGCCTTTTTGTTATACGTATCGCATTGATGAAGCTTTTGCGGATAATAAAATGATTGAATATAATTTCAATGAATGAATATGTATCAGTTTATTGTATAGTTATACTATAACTAACTTTATTTTTAATTTATTTCATAACTAAGAGAATTTTAAATTTTAATTTTTGGTATACAATATGACAATGCGTAATGCTGATTTTATTTTTTAATTATTTTATATGAATATAAATGTATGGTTTAAAAACATATTTAAAATATATTTTTTATAAGTTTCTTTGTAATTTGACATATCTAAGTACATTGTAATTATGTCTATGGATGAATAAATGAATACAATACAATACAATGATATTCCGGCTGGACGTCAAAACGCCGAATTTGAAAACAGTGCGGTTTTGTAAAGAAATTTTAGTCATCTGTGACACATATACGGGCTCCTGTGTCACGAATAGAATGTTGCTTATTTTGCCAACCGTACCTAAATCCTCATTGCGAATTCTCAAAGCTCCTTGCCCGGCGTTTATAAAAGGACGAAATACATCGAAAATTTTCGCATTCCACATTATTTTGCGTAACGGCCGTGTCGCGATTCCCAACATGTTAAAAGTGAATACGAAAATCTTCCGGGAAATTTATGAAATCTGAAATAAAAACATAATCTTAGATTTGATAAAAAGTTTGGTTTAAGGTTTCGTGTCGTCTTAGGAATTTATTTGGTGAGTAGATGCATCTAAACTCTTATATAGATTTTACTTTATTGCAAATATTTCAGCTTAGCTAAGTACGACAAACTTTGACAAAGTTATACAATGTCTTATTGCTAATTAGCGAGCCCTACCAGACAACCTGTGGATGAAATGGACAGAACGATAGATACCGTAGGTGGTATCTTGCCTATAATTTTTTTTTAAATTCTAAAGCCTTAGGAATTTTTAAAAATTCTAGGAACTAAATATAAGGCTTCAAAGTAGCTAAAGATGTGTGTGTCCCTTATAATCAATCTATAATAATATAATATTATAAAGAGGTAAATTTTGTAAGTTTGATTAAAGGAGGAAAGGAGGTAATCTAAGTAACTATGTACTTATTCAATTTCAAAAATTCTTTTACTAATTTTGGGAATGGGACTTGAGTGTGGACATAGGCTATTTATTATTTCGTCAAAATAAAAGGGCTTTCCGTGGAGACCAATTTAAATAAATAAAATAATTTAAAAAATGTTGGACGTTTTTACACAGTATCATCTGGCCCCAAAATAAGCAAAGTTTGTGTCATGGGAACAATATTGCTGAAATGTTACATATTTTTTTAAATATAAAAAAGTGATGAACGCGACGAGAAAAAACTCTAGTTTTTAACGCACTTCATTATACAAAGGTTAGCTAAAAGAAAATGCTAGTTTCCATTAAGTTCGCCTTGTTTTATCTTGTACAATAAAGCATTTTCTATCTATCTACTTTCATGTACTTACACAGTACTAGGGGTGCGCAAAAAATATTTTATTTTGATTTCTCATTTTTGTTGCTGGGTCAACATTTGGCGTGGAACCTAGAGAAGATTCTACTCAAAAGGGCGGTTTTTATTCATATCCCAAAAGATCCTGTAAAAGTACTTTGGTAACTCGTAGTATACAGGGTCTTAATAAATAGCATTTTCTGTTGGTGTTTACGCCAGCGGCAAGATTGGTATGGAAATGAAATAAGCTGTAGAAATTTCACGTGACAGCTGCCAAGTTTTTCCTTGAAAAATGTCCGTTAGCGTGAAAGGAAAACTGGGCGTTAGATATTTGTTTAGCCCCTGTTTTTTACCCTATATACATGTATGTTGTCTGTTTATTTATTTATTATATTTTTTCCAGAATCATCCAAAATGAAGAGAACATTGCTAATTCTGCGTAGTTGCTTAATCTACTTGCTCTGTGCCAACGGACTAGCTGATGAGATCGACTTGGAGGTACAGAGCGGATTAATGATCAAGATGTTGCGGGTAAGTCATCTTTGATATTACCTCAAGATATTACCCTTTGGTAATCGGTTACCGTAACCTATGGACGCTTGCAACAGAGAGACATAAAGGGTGAAAAGTTTCATGTGTCTCTGTAATTTCAATTAATTGATTTAAAAATAACTAGAAAATCCAAAATCCCCAATGTCTTAAGACCATGATGTATAAACCAATGTATTTTGCCCATCCTCACTTATGGAGCTGAAACATGGACTAATGAGCACATGTATACCATTAAAGTTGCTCAAAGAGCCATGGAGCGGGCCATGCTAGGAATCCATCTCGTGGACCGTATACCAAACATCGAGATGAGACGTCTCACTAAAGTAGAGGATGTAGGTATACGGATTGCGAAGCTCAAGTGGAGATGGGCACTTGGCAAGGCGGGAGGATCACAGATGGACCAGAACTATCACAGAATGGTGGCCAAGAGGTATGCGGCGGTCTCGAGACAGACCACCTGCCCGGTCAGATTATATTGTCAGGACAGTAGGGGAGAAGTGGATCCAGCAGAAGACCGCCAAGAGCGGCGTCATAGAGAAGAGTCCTTTACTCAGCAGTGGGTGTTACTGGCTTATTAGATAGATAGAAAGATTAGATAGAAACAAAAAAATAGAAGTAAACAACATGTGGTTATGTTGTTAAATTAAAATAAATTTAAGTATACATAAATATCAACTTCCAAGTATTTCCAAAAAGCTTAGGCAAAGACTAAGGCGTGTCCTAAGGACATTTCAAAGTCAATGTAAAAGTCAAAATGGTTTTTATTTATTGAAAATTTAAATCACAGAAATCATATAGAAACGCCAGCTTATAACAACGTGAATCTTATCCTACTATAATATTATAAACGTGAAAGTTTGTGAGGATGGATGTTTGTTCCTCTTTCACGCAAAAACTATTGAACGGATTTTCATGAAACTTTACAGTAATATAGCTTATACATCAGAATAACACTTACTACTTTTTCTGGGTACTACGCGGGCGAAGCCGTGGGCAGAAGCTAGTATAAAATATTAAAGTGAATTTACGCCGATTCCTCGCGCGATATTGTCATAGTAATCTGCCAATAGGATATGCCTTAGGCTTTGCATAAGCTTGGTTCAGACGAAAAAGTCATTTTAGAATAATTTTATACCATCCCGAAAATTCTACTTCGGCGGGAGTCTTCATTTTGGGTAATCTCATTCCAAGAACGATCAACCCGGGCGGGGATCAAGCATCTATCTCAGTACGAGGGTTCTCTACCCACTGAGCCACTGGGTTCGGTCTGAGCATGGTTGAAATAGGTACCAGGGCTGGTTTAGCTCAAAACGTTGCAGTTACCATTATTATTCGATTTGGATTTGAATACACTGCTGTATTTTTTTATAACTTTGATTTTCAGGTATATTTTTAACTGGCTTCTGCCCACGGCTTTGCTCGCGTGGTACCCGGATATAAAGTAGTATATGTGTTTTTCTGATGTATAAGCTATATTACTGTAAAGTTTCATTAAAATCCGTTCAGTAGTTTTTGCGTGAAAGAGTAACAAACATCCATCCTCACAAACTTTCGCGCTTATAATATTAGTAGGATACAAAATTAAATCATTTTTGATGTATCAGGACATGGCGAACCAAACATCAGCAGATTCTCTGAATCTTCCAGCCAACACTTCCTCAATCAGGGAGAACATTACAGATACATTCAGGTTAGTGTTCCGTCGCTTCGGTTCTGGCACTCGCCGACAGCTGCTGCGGCACGCTTTGCTCGGCTTGTGCTCGTATTTCTCAAATCAAATCAAAGGTTTCTATTTCAGGCAACACAATCCATTTTGTTAGATACTTAAGACTATTTGTTAGTAAACTTCGCGATGATAAATCATGATAATATGTACGTATATATAGCCATTCTGTTCTGTGATGGGAGATGATCAAACAATGAAATCATATTGATTTTACTGATTGACCAGTCTCCGTACAAAATGAATCTTCAAATAGGAGAGGTACACCTCTCCGCAACTGTTTGGAGGATACTGCTGTGACTGAACCGAACTCTACTCATCAGAGATGCCGTCTTTTTACGGATGATGGCATGAAAACTATCCGTTCTAGTCTACGTGAACATCTCTGAGGCACTACAAAAACACTATCATCATCATCATCTTCTTGTACAGAAAGTACTATCATCATCATCATCTTCTTGTCCTTATCCCACATTACGTGGGGTCGGTACAACATGTTTTCTTCTTCCACTCTCCTCTATCAGCCGTCATCTCAGTACTCACGCCTTTCTTAATCATGGCATCCTTCACACAATCCATCCATCTTTTCGTTGGCCTACCTCTGCTTTTATTTCCATCTACATTCATATTTAACACTCTTAGTCCAGAAAGTATTATTATATTGGACACGTAATTTATTTTATGTTTCCTAGTGTGTAGAATAGTGTTTTTTTATACAACTAAAGTTTCAATTAAGCGTACGGTCCATCTCTTGACCTGTTGGTAATCGGTTACTGTAACCTATGGACGCTTGAGACATCAGAGGAATAACTTGCTTTGCCGACCCTGAGACGAAGGGTGACTGAACTGATCATGTGTGGGAATCAAAACCTGGATTCATTCTTTTATCTCGACACTTTGACGATCTCTGTGGCGCAGTGGGCGAAGGCCCGCCTGAAACGCAGAAGGTCCCGCCGCGGGATAAGTGTTTGTATGATCTGCGAATATTTGTCTCGGGTCTGGGTGTTTTCTATGTATAGTATGAATGTATTTACAAGAAAAAAGTATATAAGTTTTATATCAATCATGTAGTGATATAAGCTCTGCTTAGTTTATGGCTAGATGATGCTGTGTGAAAAAAACAGCATTATTTACAAAGGTATTTTGACTTATGCAATCTTTTATGTTGTCCAGCTGCGAGAATAGAACCTACGGCTACTACGCCGACGTGGACAATGACTGCCAGATCTTCCACGTCTGCCTACCCTCTCAGACGCCGTCCGGACGGAACGTGACTTATAAATGGAGTTTTATATGCCCTAATGGAACCATTTTCAATCAGGTGAGACAAGATATTATTAGAATTTATAATACCCCAAAAATGTTACCTCGGCGGAGCTCGATCCCGGGACCTTCCGCTTGGTACGCGGGGGCTATACCAACTAAGCCACGAGATCTGAATCTTAGAAACTATAAGACTAAGCGCAGAGGCATCTGAGGGTTCAGATTTTGTTCTCTCAGGGGGGAAAAGTGGAATAAGCCATAATGATGAGGGGGATTGTACATTTTTTACGTTAAGGTTCTGTTTTCCTACCTGAGGGAATTCTCTAAAGGTGAAAAAGTGGAATAAGAAAAATGATGAGGGGGAAATCTGCACTTTATTAGCATTAGAGTTCAGTTTTCCCTCCTAAGGGAAATTTCTCAGGAGGGATTTGTGCAGTTTTTCTTTTGACTCCTCTGCATTTTCTAATTTTCTTTTATTAATCATTTACTTTGTGGTATTTTTTGAAGATACTAAGTCGCTATTGAAATTTATGTAATTGAATTTGATTACCTATGTTTTTATAAGTGACTTTTATGATTTCTTCAACCTATTAAATTATATTTCATTCTTAATAACAGATTAAAAAAAAACAGTTACTTATCAACATACACAATCGAACTCAAAGTTGCAGCGCCCTAACGGGGTTCATGTACCTACCTACTTTCTTATGTATTGTTTAAACACCTATACTAAACTGTGTACATGACAGCAATAAAATATGAATATGAATATGTTCTGTTTTGTATTTTGCTCTATGCATTTGTATCAGTATACTCTTACAACATAGATCATACGAACTTGCTCATATAATTTATGACTTTACAGGAAGTTTTGGTCTGCACCAGACCTGAAGATGCGATTGACTGCAAAGATTCCCCGATGTACTACGACATCAACAAAGAAATCGGCAAAGAACCTAACAAAACAAAAAACTTTGAAATTGATACGGTAAATAACGTAGAAGTTATGCCTTTCAATGATAAAGAAGTAATTGAATACGTGAATAAGAAACCAGATAAAGTATTTCCTTCTAGAAACCCTATTAAGCCTAAACCAGTTAAACAAAATTACATCGTCCAACAACTGATCAAAGATATCGTTGACGATGAAATGAAGGAGAAGCTGCAGAACATCGAAGACATCGAAGTGTTTCCAGTAGTTTCAGATATAAATCAACCTAAAGATATAGAAAATAGAGATAGAATTGTGATAACAGATGATAAGTTTGATGAAATAAGGGTAGGTTTCTACGATAATTATGCGGGTGAGAACGAAGAATTTGAGAGAAAAGACGACAGGTTAATATTAGAAAGGAGGATGCCACGAAATTTTAAAAGAGGCTCGCTTAAATTCCGTGCTGATGTTTAGTTAAGATTTACATTATTTCTCACGTGGCCAACTCTATTTGTAAGTATTTGTAAAATAAAAAATAAAATTTGATATATTTTTTTTATTTTTTAACAAGCTAAACTGTGGGTAAGCCATATTTCCTAATAATTTAAGGTTAGTGATGAGGTTGGTAAATAGTCTAAATTGAACTGACTGAAGGTATCTAAAAAACAAGCTGAGTTTGATGCTAGGCGTAAATTCATCTAGTTGATCATCATTATCATCATCATCATCTTCTTGTCCTTATCCCACATTAAGTGGTGTCGGCACAACATGGGCAATACAAATTGGGTTGGCTGGTAGAAAATGCTTTAGCATTAAGTCCGCCTATTGTTCACTTTTTTTTAAATGTGCAATACAGTGTTAATAAATAAATAAATAAACATGTTTTCTTCTTCCACTCTCTTCTATCAGCCGTCATATCAGCACTCACTGTTCTTCAGCTTCTTAACCATGTTATCCCTCACACAATCTTTTATTTGGCCTACCTCTGCTTTTATTTCCATCCACATTCATATTTAACATTCTTCACCTAGTTGATGAGGATCAAAAATCTTTATCACCTATTGTGTTTGACTTTAGGTAAGTAAGCTGCACTATACATACAGACGCATTTAAAATTGACTTTTTTGATATTAGCCATCCCATCAAGCTCCAAATTCATGCATACTAATTTCATCAATGATTAATTCATGCATTTATGAGTCATAAAAAATGACTCCTTATCAAAATCCAATTGGTTATTTCACGGAAGAAATCTCATAAAAATACCTTTCTAATTTCATGTCTCGGTCAGTATCGATGTATGGTATAATTTCTTTTTAAAATGTCATGAGCAAAATGCTAATTATTTTACTGATATGTTTCGTGAATTCAATAGTAAGTGCAGAGGAATCAAGTGACGAAACAAAATACATTGACTTGTTGCCTAAGAAAGAGAAAGATGATTTTTTAGAGAGGATAGCACGAAGAATATTTGATAAAGTGCAAACGAAAGATGATAGAGATAGAGAAAGTGGAGAGGTATCTGAGGCACAACTGGATGAACATGATGAGTTTGTCAAGAAAATTCTTGAAGAAGAGTCCATGAACTTAAGAAAGAGTGACAACGTTAACTCTGATAATGAAAATGACAATAATGATACAAAAAATTATAATGAAGAAGCGGGCGATAAATCTCTGGAAAAAAAAGATGATCACGACGTTGTTGATGACGTAGATCAAATCGATTTGACATTACGCGACGGTAAGCGAAATAAGAGAAATAGTATAAAGCGTGCAAATGAAAATTCTAAAATTATCCGTGTCACAGGTAGTGAAGGAACAAATGTTCAAAATAATGGAAATAAACATTCAAAGGCTCAATCAATGCAAGACACAGATGGCTCGGATGTAGAGGACATTCAAATTAAATATTTAAATAATAATATGGCTGAACATAAAAATGAAATGGAAGTTTCAACCCAGACTACTAGCGATTTACATAGGACACAAATGATTAATTTTGATGCTATTTCGGTGAATGATCATTCAGAAGAAACTGTAGCACCTCCTAAAGATCACGTTGATGAGCCTTCAATAAGAGCTCATAAATCTCTAGAAAATTTAGAAAACTTAGATAATAATAATGACGATGATAATGCTTATAATAATTTCGGTTCTACTCAAAAAACATACGAGTTACTAGAAAAAATTGACACTGAAAAAGACTCATCTGAAAAACATAAAATGACGGAAGATATCCTAAGTACGACAAGTGAGCCTTCTACTCCCGATGTTAAACCCCCAGGAGTAGCAACTGAGCAGTTATCAAATCTGAATGACACAACCACAGAAGAACAGCAAAATATAAGTGCCAATGCCCGTTTTCTTAGATCTAATACAGAAGGTTTGACTTTGGGTAACAATAATAAACCAGCTACTGCAACTTCTACAATTGACGATTCAGAAAATACTGACGATAAAAAAAGCAAAAGTATTTTCGTAGATGCTGCTGAAAAGTATGATTCAGAACCAAAAACTAGCGCGGACCCTGAAGATGCATTTGATACTTTAAACGATTTAAAAACTGACGATGTTAACCTAAGCACTATAAGTAAAACTACTTCCGGTAATACTAATGAAGAACAGTCATCTAAAATAGGTATTGATATTGAATCTACTACTTTGAAAACGGAAGTACTTACTCAAACTCCATTGAAAACTGAAGTAGAAACTACTGCTGACCAAGATAACGTACATTTTAAAGATTTAATAGAAAGTAATGTAAACACACTTGAAGCAGATAACAAACAAGAAAAAAATATTGCAAAAGAATTAAAACATAATATAGGTGATTTTAAAACGAAAAACATCACTCCGCAGTCGGATAAAAAAGTGAAAAAGAATGCTGTAACCGATAAAAATAGTTTAAATCTGGCAAATGACATGATAAAAATATTAAGAACAGAAACAAATCCAGAGCCAAATTCTAATGATACAAACTTTAACGGTTTACAAGACTTGTATGAAAATATGAAGCTTAAGGAATATAACGTGTATGAAGTCCGTAAGTCCTAACATAAACCTTTAACATTTTTTCATCTCTTACCATCAGTTTATGATAAAAGGCGATGGGGCTAACGTTAAACAATGCTTTTCAAACAGCGTGTAGAACTATGTTTTTTACGACAATTTCACTCCATCGTATGATGTATGTTTGGAGTAAGTTTTTGCAAAGTTATAAATGCTGACTAAAAATATGCATAAATATTTTGAAGATTTGATTAGCGGTAACTTTACGAAACCATTTTTATTCATTGTCATTGTTCACATCAAAATCCATTCGGTTATTCGTAGTGTTTATAAGTGCATAGTTTCTTTGTCAGGTGACATCTTTGTTCCTTTTTCAGCGCCAGGAAAACAGCCGTTCATACAAAAAACCTATCCAGAAGTGGCCGACAAAGAAAACGCATATTATGTTCCTATTTACAACTACTCACCTGAAAATGCGTACTACAATCCACATAATCGACTTGGGCCTAATGCTGACGATGATAGTGAAAATATCATCATGATTCATGATAAAATAGAAGATGAAAATGAAAATAACAATCATAATTTAGATACAATTGGAAGGGATGACTATGAAGATGATAGACACGACGCCAATTTAGAGTTAGATGCAAATTACGCAGAGAAGGCTGTCTCCGATGAGCTTATGAGAGACAACAATAGCAAAGTTATGATCGCAAAATTACAAAGTATCTCTAAAGCTATTAACAAAAACGAAGATCAACGTAAATTCAGATTCGGTAATACTAAACCAAAACGAAGTAATAAATTAGGGTATAAGCTCAATCTACCTGTAGTTGTGTCTTATCCGAAATTTACTGATATTTATCTGAATCCTAATGACTATTTAGATATGGACTACTACTACGGAAGAACTCTAGATGTCAAACCAAGAACTAACGTAAGAAATCGGTGTGAGTTAGATGATGAAGATAAAAAGAAAGATGGAGGCAGTATATTTCCTGACTCTGCAGAAAAAGACCATCCACGAAACAACATCCACGAAGAAAGTCTAAAAAATCACATGCGAGCTGTAAGACAGTTATTGTACAAACAAAAAAAATTCGGCTTTCTGAAGCCAGTTAATTCGAAAGAATCCATAGAAAAATCATTTTCGTGCGAAAATGACGATTGCAAAGGAGAAGAACCTCCGAAAAAACAATTGAGGACAAGGTTCAACGATAAAAGACCTTCAAAACATAATAACATTGCTATGGACTACTTTTTTGGTAGAATGAACGAAGATACAGAAACCATTACGAAAGAAATTATTTATTTTAACAGCCCTAAAGAAACACAATCACATTATTCATATGAAGAAGAAAACCGAGATCGTAGCTTAAAAAACAAGGGAAGAAAATTTAAAAATCTAAATAACATCGCATTAAACGGTAAAAAGTACCTTAAACATTATATAACACCAGCAACACCAATGTATAAAGATAAGCCTCTTCAATATTATTCTGAGTCAAAAGTATTAAGAAAAAAAGAAAATAAGAAAGAGAACGCAACAGACTTCCAAACAATTAAGCAAGTTCTAAGCATTGCTAATGAGAATGACTTACTAACAACGTTAGATAAACTACTAAAACTGAACTTAACGACCAGAACACGAGATAACGTTGATCTGGAACCATACGTGATTGTGTTAGAAGATATGGTGAAAAATGGTGGAAGCGGGTTGAAACAGTATGACTGGCTAGGTACAACAGTGGACATACAGTCAGCGTTGATGAAATTGTTGGATATGATGTAAGTATTTATAATTAGTGTATAATTGAGATGCCTGCTAATTTGTTTCCTATAAAGACATGACCCGCTTAGATAAAAATTAAAAAGTTTCCTCAACAGTAGGCGAGGCATCAGCTATGCCTCGGGTATTGCAGATATATAAATAGGCGACAGTAACCGCGCACCATAACTTATAATTTTAAAAATAATTTCACTATCCACCTCCTAGCTCCATCATCATCTCGTTACCAAGCCCAATCTTATGACCTCATCAAAACGAATCATATGAACCCAAACTCGGAGTGTTTACTAGTAGCCACTGAAGGGTTTCACATTCCACCTCCTGGCTCCATCATCAGATCAGCTCCAAGATACCAAATTATAGTATTGTCATCCGAACTATATATAAATAAAAAGTTTCATTTCGATACGACAATTAAACGTAGGTTAAAATTGATTTCCAAGATTTGATTACATTATTTGTTAAATACAAGTGAAGCTATAAGCATGTTAAATAAACAAGATGATCGCTTTTGTTAAAAACCTTTTAGTACTCTACCTGTCTTTACTTTTCGTTTTAAATGATATCGTTATTCCATAGAGTTTAACATGTTTTTTGATCAGAAAGGCTATTGATAGTGAGATGATAAAGATTATGGATAAGTATGAGTAGAGAAGTTAATCACTAGAGGTATAGTAGCTTTTTCTTTTTGACAGTTAAGCATAGTCTGTCTAGAAAGGTTGTAAAGAAAAATGTCCCTCAAACCTAGTAAAGTATTATACTATTTATTACTTTGCCCAAACTCACATAATAGGCCACACACATCACCCGCAATGACGTGTTAAGAAAACATGTTATTGCGAGCAAAATTATTTTATAATCGCTGTCATTTGGATGAGCTAACTTCGCTTGCTATTTAGTGTGAAAAAAGTAGTATTCATTTAAAAGCAATTTTAATGTAATTTTCAGAGACGCCTTTCAAAAAGATGCCGCAATATCTCAACCAGATCTCCAGCTCTTAAAATACACTGTTTATCTACATAAGTCTCTGAACGTACAAGAAAAAGATTTACGGATGACGATACTGCCAAGAAATAGACGTAAAAAGAAGGGACTTTTGAAAGAAAGTGGTCTTTTTACCAGAAACTGGCTGATTCGGAAGCTTAAGAATGGCGTATTTGCATTTGATACTATCACTAAAGATGATCTAAATGATTTTAACGATTTCCTATTTGACTTGCAGTACTATTTGTATGACGTAAGTTATTTTTATTTATAAAATAAAAGTTCTAAAAAGCTTTGACTCCTAAACTTAAGGAAACGAGACACTAATAGCTGAAGAGAGTACACGGCGAATTACTGTACCCTGCTATACAGGCTATATAGTTATAGTGTATGGAACAAAGATTAGTCTAGATACAATCTCAAGCACTAAGTACGACGCTCATTATTAAGTTTAGTTAAGTTTGTACCGACACAACACACCTATATGGTAAAAAGTGAGGAAAGAAAGAAAGAAAGGAAAAAGCTGAGCTTGATCTTATCTTTTCTTAACAAATTTTTAGCAATATGGTACTTTTTTGTTAAGTTTTCAGAAAATTATCACTAATTACATTTCTCATAAGCTTGCAGGTTTGGTAGGAACAATACATAAATTAGTTTTAAAAAGAGTCCATGCTAAATATTTTGTTTTAAACTCAGCCATATCTTATATGTCTGGGCCCATAACCAATTTATATTTACCAAAGGAAAATGGATCAAATGATTCCAAATTCTAGCATTGTTTTTTATATTTCAGTTACATACCGCCATAAAACATATAGCCAACATAACAGAATTCAAAAGCCAGCGATGGTTCGAGAACATCAAAGAATTATACCTAGATACGAATAGAAAGAATATTCTGGAAGTTCTATTACACATAACTACTGCTAGACTACTGGATTTAGTAGAACATAGTGCTAAAAACGGTTTAGAAGACGATTTTTTGACATATGTCATGAAGAACGAAAAAGATGTAGAAAGAACGAAAGAAGAATATTGGTTTGCGTTGAAAATTATTGAAGAGTTCAAATTCAAAACTTATTAATTTGGTTGACAACCAGCAAAAAATAGATAGGTTAATAGCGAAATGGTATATTAATAATATTATTTTGATGACAATAAAATTGATATTTATTTGTTTATAATTACCTATTTTATTAAATCTATAATATAAAATCTACATCACAAATATATTGGTTAATAATCATTGGTTGCATAGAATAAAGTATTTTTTAGGTCCGTGCCAAAAATAAAAATGTTATCAAATCAGATTTTTGTTTATATTTTTAGCACAGAATAAAAAAGTATTAGCTATTTTTATCAAGAGTCTCGATTTATAATGCCTTTTGTTTCGGTATTGTCTTGATTTTTTATAATATGATAAACAATCTAAAACTTACAAATAAAAAAGTAAATATAGGTATTTACTAAATCACTCATTAAAATTACAACCAACTTTTGTATTTTCTTTTAACAAAGTTGATTTTTTAAAAATATTATTATATATTTTAAAATGAATACGAGCAAAACTAAATTGCCACATTTTCATAAATTAAATAAACAATTAAACCGTATTGACCTTAAATCTAAAGCGACTAAGTATATAAATTTAAACACTTAAAAAACATTAATATTAGATTATAACATAAGTATTATCTTATATGTTTGGAATGTATAGGATAAGCAAAGTTAAACTTCAGAAAAGGTATATTATAAGTACCTCGGCACCACTATTCCTAGACCTGGAACAATATCTGCAAAACATGCAAACATTTGTTCCGTAGCGAGAATCGAACCCGCATCTCTTGCGTCTGAGCTAACTACTCTTCCACCGTGCTACCGAGGTCGTCAATAGTGATCAAAATCCGAACGACGCAGAGAAGGAAGGGTTCTCATCAACAGTCTATAGAAGTCCACAATTGGACATAAGCCTGCCTCAAAGAGTGTGAACGAACAAGCTTGAGCCAACTCTATTCACAAATTTCCCGGTCTATCGGATGGGGGGCCCCTCTTATACTGCGTCATCCAGTCAATGGTCATCATTTAAAAACCTTTCTTCTCGAGTTTGTTAACTTCTGATGATGAACTGGATAAGCTAAATAATTAAATGTTTAATGTGTTAAATAATGTTGGTGTTTCTTTGGCTTCACGCTTCAGTCTCCAAATCGGCCTCTATTTCTTCTGGAGTCCTCAAATCTATCGCGAAACGCTTCTTCATACTAGGCGGTCTTTCGTCCAGTTCTGGAAACGGGGAAATATCTCCATCAATATTATATACCAAAGAGCTTTCGAGAACTCCTGCGAGAACGGATGAAGTATCAGAGAGGCCGAAGCATTGAACAAGATTTCGATTCAATTATTCCAAAATGGAGGAGGCCTTCACTCATTGAGAGGTCCTTAAATTATAGCAAATATTTTTTTATTTGTAATGCCTGAATAAAATAAACTTTAATATCTTATTTTATATGAATTAAGTCAGTTCATGTATTTGTGTGTGTATTTTAAGGAAATAAAATAAATATAAATAAATAACTGGACACTTTTCACACAGCATCATCTAGCCTCAAACTAAGAGCTTGTATTATGAGAACTGCATGACTGATATACTACTTATAGGTATATATATTTTTTGTAAATACATACATTTTATACATAGAAAACACCCAGACTCAAGAAAAAAATATGCAGGTCATACAAAAATTAATTCCGCGGCGGAAATCGTACCCGCTACCTTCTGCGTCTCAGGCGGACCTTCTAACACTGCGCCACAGAGGTCGTCTTCAACAAAGAGGTCAAAATAGGAATTCAAGAGGAAATAAAGATATATCATTATTATTATTATTCAATTCAAGATTACCCACATCTCTAGTTAGCTGTCATAATGGTGGCGTCGGTATGCAGCGCCATCTCAAGCCACATGTTCAAACTACTGATATACGAAGCGTAGCTACAAGCTACCACATACTGCCCACAGATGGCGCTATATCTAAAAATGTAGCAAAAGAACGCGCTCAAGCCATTTTCCGGGAGTTTGAACATATATAACATCTCCTGACAACAACTTTTGGTCCTAGGATCGGGATTAGCCCGATGGTAGATCCTCCTCTTTGCAAATGGAGGATACACCACCAACCTTGTCCTCCATTAATTGAAGAATCAGCACGGCTATAGCTTAGATATATACAATACCAGGTCTAATAAGTTATGCTAATAAAAACTTTGAAAACATGTCCGGTGGTTTTTTTTACCTGTGGTCTGCATCTCCTTGACTCTTCTAGAATAGTCTTGGAATGCAGCTGCCAAGGAATAGGTTAGTCTTCTTGCTGCATTCCTGAAATAGAAGATATAATACATCATTGTCAATGACTCCCGATTCAAGTTCAATCGTTTAGTATTTTTATTTCTTCTATTGTTTCAAACTTCGCGATCATCCTTCCTACTAATATTATAAACGCGAAAGTTTGTGAGGATGGATGTTTGTTACTCTTTCACGGAAAAACTACTGATCGGATTTTGATGAAACTGTACAGTAATATAGCTTATACATCAGAATAACACATAGGCTACTTTTTATCCGGGTACCACGCGGTCGAAGCCGTGGGCAGAGACTAGTAATAATATCCTGAAAAATAATACTTGTCTAGGCTGTAAGACATAATATTTGCATGTTTAGATCTTTATTACAATTTTACCGTATTTTTGTGCTAATTGATTTGATTTTCATCCACGACCACATCGAAACTCTCCATCAGATTGTGGTAAATCGTTTGCCTATCAAAAAAAAACACCTGCCCAACTTTTGATACGAATAATGTTTTTCTAAACACATCTAGGCCAAATCTAGTATATCTAATCTGTACCAAAATATTGGTATAGATTAGATATACTCACTACTATCCAAACTTATATACTTTATCTCTTTATATAATACTAGCCCCTGCCCATGGCTTTGCCTACGAGGTACCGGGATAAAAAGTAACCTATATGTTATTCTCACGTAAAAGCTATATTACTATAAAGTTTTATCAAAATCCGATCAGTAGTTTTTGCGTGAAAGAGTAACAAACTTCCATCCTCACAAACTTTCATGTTTATAATAGTAAGTAGGATAGAGGTATAGTTTGTATGTTTGGGTGTAGCAAATAATCTCCGAAACTTTTAATTCGATTTAAAAACTGATTTCAGCAATATTTAATTAAATTTTAGGGTGGGGCGGCATAGGATGTATATCCGTTCCGTTAAAATAAAAAGGCTTTTCGTGGTGACCAAATTTGACACGTAAGTCTATGAAAAAACGGTCGAGCGAATGCCTTTCTTACGAACTGTACTTTTCATCCGATTTTTATCCGGGTACAATGCGGGTAAAGCCGTAGGCAGTAGCTAGTCTAGTATAAAATAGGTTACTCTGTTACTCTAAGTAGTATACTTTCGCAACTTCGATCATTCGTTATCAAGATGACAGATAGATACTGTGGAATTTTATCTAAACTAGTCCAACGTTTTGTGTAAACAAGATGAATAGTTTCGCAATAAATGAGACGTGGGAATCAATTATGACGTTAACCGGTACCGTCTACATTTTTACTATTTTCCATCTACACTAACATTAAAAAGAGGTAAAGTTTGTAAGTTTAGATGTAGGAGGTAATCTCGCTAAGTAGGTAGCCTACCTACCTAACATCAGGCTGCGTATCCACGAGAGATGTGCAAAGAAGCTGAGCGGTACGAGGATGCGTAGCGAAGCTGTGGAACAGTGTGAAGGATGCGTAGTGAAGCTATGGAACGGTGTGTAGGATGCGTAGGAAAGCTGAGGAACGGTGTGGAGGATGCGTAGTGAAGCTATGGAACGGTGTGGAGTATGCGTAGCGAAGCTATGGAACGGTGTGTAGGATGCGTAGTGAAGCTATGGAACGGTGTGGAGTATGCGTAGCGAAGCTATGGAACGGTGTGTAGGATGCGTAGGAAAGCTGAGGAACGGTGTGGAGGATGCGTAGTGAAGCTATGGAACGGTGTGGAGTATGCGTAGGAAAGCTGAGGAACGGTGTGGAGGATGCGTAGTGAAGCTGTGGAACGGTGTGGAGGATGCGTAGTGAAGCTGTGGAACGGTGTGGAGGATGCATAGTGAAGCTGTGGAACGGATGCGTAGCGTGGAAAAGGGTCAAGAAAAAAAAGCTCCTTTTAATTTAAAAAAGTAACTCTCCATGTAATCAATGATATTGAATATAACTCGCTCGCTCCTCGCTTGCGTCCTTTGACCAAATTTCTTGCTTATTGTATGTAAAAATACCCAATTTCGCTATCCCTTTTCGACCAGAGCTGCGCTTAGCAAAGTTCGGAAAATGGAGTGATTATATTTGTGGATTTTTTCCTCACTTTTACGATAGACAACTTAACCTCAACCGGCTTGCTTCGCTCGCCATGTTACCAGCTCTTAAGATACTAACCTCGATTCACAAACAAATGCATGACATTCAAATGGATTCAACCCTTTCACATCAGCATTGTCCTTCACAATGATCATTGAGAAAACTCTCGTGTACACCAGGTCCTGGACTCCGTAAGAGATGGATTCGATGTTGAAAAACACCGCCATGTGTTCGAACTCCTCGCGTTTCGTGCCCTGGTTTATTGTTTCCAGGTGGACTCCATCGACGGTGATGGTCAGTTTCACTATCGGGAGGATTTGACCTGGAATTATAGAAAAAAAATGCTGGACATTTTTTCACACAGCATCATCTAACCCAAAACTAAGCAGAGCTTGTATTACGGGAACTACATGATTGATATAAAACTAAGATATGTGCTTTTTTTTTGTTACCCTTTCACGCAAAAACTACTGAACGGATTATGATGAAGCTTTACAATTATATAGCTTATACCGTCTAAATTTTTACTATTTTCCATCAACACTAATATTAAAAAGAGGTAAAGTTTGTAAGTTTAGATGTAGGAGGTAATCTCGCTAAGTAGGTAGCCTACCTACCTAACATCAGGCTGCGTATCCACGAGAGATGTGCAAAGAAGCTGGACGGTACGAGGATGCACAGCCAAGTTTTCGAACGGTGTGGAGGATGCGTAGTGAAGCTGTGGAACGGTATGTAGGATGCGTTGGAAAGCTGAGGAACGGTGTGTAGGATGCGTTGGAAAGCTGAGGAACGGTCTGTAGGATGCGTTGGAAAGCTGAGGAACGGTGTGTAGGATGCGTTGGAAAGCTGAGGAACGGTGTGTAGGATGCGTTGGAAAGCTGAGGAACGGTGTGTAGGATGCGTTGGAAAGCTGAGGAACGGTGTGTAGGATGCGTTGGAAGGCTGAGGAACGGTGTGTAGGATGTGTTGGAAAGCTGAGGAACGGTGTGTAGGATGCGTTGGAAAGCTGAGGAACGGTGTGTAGGATGCGTTGGAAAGCTGAGGAACGGTGTGTAGGATGCGTTAGAAAGCTGAGGAACGGTATGTAGGATGCGTTGGAAAGCTGAGGAACGGTGTGTAGGATGCGTTGGAAAGCTGAGGAACTGTGTGTAGGATGCGTTGGAAAGCTGAGGAACGGTGTGGAGGATGCGTAGTGAAGCTATGGAACGGATTATGATGAAGCTTTACAATTATATAGCTTATACATCAGAATAACATATAGGTACCACGCGGGCGAAGCCGTGGGCAGAAGCTAGTATGTTATGAATCAATTATGGACAGATCAAAACAAAAGCCTCAATGATGAAAAGGTACCCCCTTAATTTACCTGGTGGAAGGGCCTTGGCAGCTGCTACCATAAGGTCGACTGGTTTTCTCGTGTGCTTAATCCCCCACAGCCCTCTAGCGTCGCTCTGCCCTAGGTATTTCACCTGAAAACAAACACATCCCCTCAAACATAACAAACACGCTCACAACTGCAATATCTTAAATCGATGTCATGGACACAGATCTATACTAATTAATAAATAATGCTTGTCATTTTTAGGGTTCAGTACCTCAAAAAGAAAAAACGAAACCCTTATAGGATCACTTTGTTGTCTGTCTGTCAAGACTTTTTCTCTCGAGAAGGCGTGTAGGTATCGAGTTGAAATTAAAACCATATACTCAGGGGATCTAGACAAATACCACTTTCTGTTGGCGTTAACGCCTGCGGAAAGATTGAATTGTATAGGAATGACATTAGCTGTGGAAATTTCAAGTGACAGCTGCCAAGCTTTCCCTTGACAAATTTGCGTTAGCGTGAAAGGAAAAGTAAGCGTGAGGTATTTGTCTAGACACCGTGGTCTACAGTCCTTTGAAGCTGTGAAAAAATCAAATTTCTAAGTTAACGTAAAAAAAGATACGGCCGTTTATGCCACAAAAAACGTATATTTCAACACTCTCAAGGGAATCAAAATTTATAGGGAAATCAAATTTATAGGGAATCAAAATTTATTTTTCTGTAGACCTAGAACTAGGAAATTACTACAAGTACAGGGAGAAATCTGAAAACTATACATTTATAATTTCTCGTGGTGTTGGAAACTGAATTTCGGGAAAAGCTCGGGAAAAACTGAGAGACTCGATTCCTGAAATATTTATAATATGTACCTACAACTTTGTATGGAACCCTCGGTGGACGAGTTCGACTTGCCCTTGTCCAGTTTATTTTTTCACACAGCATCATCTAGCCCCAAACTAAGCAGAGCTTGTATTATGGGAACTACATGACTGATATACTTATACTTTTTTATTGTAAAACATACAATATTATACATAGAAAATACCCAGATCCGAGACAAATATTTGCAGGTATAAACATTGTTCCTAACTATATTATTTTATACTTATACTAGCTTCTGCCCACGGCTTCTCCCACGTCGTACCCGGATTAAAAGTAGCCTATGTGTTACTCTGATAAGCTGTATAAGCTGTAAAGTTTCATCAAAATCCGTTCAGTAGTTTTTGCGTGAAACAATAACAAACATCCATCCTCACAAACTTTCGCGTTTATAATATTAGTATGATTATAAAGTGGTGACTAAAGTTTGTAAATCTGTGAGTTTTTATGTAGACAGTAATTCCAGAAACTACTCATTTCATTTCAAAAATTCTTTCACCAATATTTAGAATGGACTTTCAGGGTGGACACAGACTATATTATATTATCCTACTAAAATAAAAAGGACTTTTCGTCGAGACAAATTTTGCAATATAGGTAACGAAAAAACGGTCGAGCGAATACATTTCTTACAAACGCTGCCTTAACAGTAAAATCTACTTTTCATCGGTTCCTTTTAATCCGGGCACCACGCAAGCAAAGCCATGTGCAGTAGCCAGTAATAAAAAAAACCTTACAGACACCTATATTAGTTTTATTCCAAAAACTATCGTGAACTTTAAAATTTATGTAAATTAATTAACTAACGCTTCCGTCTGGTAGTGAACTGGATCAGTTGAGATATCTATAGATCGTTTGCAACGGTCTTTAGATGGCTAGCTGTTTCATCGGTATTTTTTTATATATATCTACTTGTAAAAAGTTGTATGAATAAATGTATCGTGAACTTGACTATTCATATTGTAAAAACGGGAATTTTCACGTACTGAACTATCGATGAAGCCACCGACTTTCTCCCTGATGAAGACTCTCAGAATGAGTCGAAACTTAGTCGGTGCCTTCACCGATAGTGCAGTGCGTGAAAATTCTCGTTTTTACAATATGAATATATATTAGTCTTAAGCCCATTAGTAACCCTGTGTCGTGGGTATCACGAACTACAAGGACCGTGGTCCCACAACGCCCAGACCCAGAACAACCTCTGTGGCGCGGTGGGCGAAGGCTCACCTGAGACGTAGAAGGTTCAATTCCCGCCACGAGACCAATGTTTGTATGATCTGCAAATATTTGTCTCGGATCTGGGTGTTTTCTATGTATCATATGTATGTATTTACAAAAAAAATGTATATACGTAGTATATCAGTCATGTAGTTCTCATAATACAAGCCCTGCTTAGTTTGGGGCTAGATGATGCTGTGTGAAAATGTCCTGCATTTTTTTTTAGATATGCAAACATTTGTCCCGCAGCGGGGATTGAACTCGCACCTCTTGTGATACAGCTGGCTACTCACCCACCGCGCCATCGAGGCCGATATACACAAAGGCATGACAAATTACTCGCTAGCCATAGAAATCACATCAAAATGTATTGTGTATTGTGTTATATACAACCATGTATGTATGTAAGCGCATTTATTACGTTCACTAGACTGTGTCGACATACGTTCAACTTCCGAGATCATTATTTACAGACAATAGTTATACCTACTTGTACATAGCTGTATATAACTGTACAATTATGTGTACACAAAATACATATGACAGCTATCCAAAAACCGTTGCAAATAATCTATAGATAGGTCAACTGATCCAGATCACTACCAGACGGAAGCGTCTCCGAAAGGCAGACTGCACTGCCATGTTGAATGGCAATGCTAATGCGTTGATAAGAGATTTGAATACACGAGTTAACGCATCGCATCGCCCGCCTGCGCTTTTACTTCGTTTTTGCTTAGCGTTCATTCCGTAACATAATGTTACAGGCTACTTTCCTCAAGAATTGGGCTATAGAATGCAAAAAGAACTTCTCAAATCCGACTGGCAGATCCAGAGAATAGCGCGTTCAAACAAAAAAAAAAACAAACATACTCTTCCATTTTATCCTGTCTATCCAAAGGTTGTCTGGAAGAGATGGCTTTTAGCGATAAGACCGTACATTATACATTTTAATTTTATGGATTCCTGTGTTTTTGTATTTTGCTTTGGTGTGCAATAAGAATATATCTATCTATCTATCTTCAGCTTTATTATTAGTATAGATTAATAAGTGAAAGCAAATAGTGACGACATCTGTGGCACAGTGGGCGTAGGCCCGAGGCGCAGAAGGTTGCGTTCGATTTCCGCCACGGGACAAATGTTTGTATGATATGCAAATGTTTGTCGGGGGTCTGGGTGTTTTCTGTGTATTATATATATAATACTAGCCTCTGCCCACTTCTTCGCCCGCATGGTACCCGAATAAAAAGTAACCTATGTGTTATTTTGATGTAAAAACTATATTACTGTAAAGTTTCATCAAAATCCGTTCAATAGTTTTTGCATGAAATAGCATGTAGCAACAAACATACATCCTCACAAACTTTCGCATTTATAATGGCAGTATACACAGATATTATAATAGAAGAATGTATTTTGAAAATAAGTATATAAGTAGTATATCAGTCATGTAGTTTTCATAACACAAGCTCTGCTTAGTTTGGGGCTAGATGATGCTGTGTGAAAATGTCCAGCATTATTCATTTATATGATTCATTTATCTATCTATCATCACACATGGATGATCTACAAAGTGGACATAAGGTCATACCCACTTGATACCACTTAAATCAATTACAAACTCTCTGGAATTGTCACTGTTTTTAAAACATAACTAGGGTAGGCATTTAAGGTCGCCTATTGAAATTTGCAGTACCAAATAAATAAATAAATAATGCTGGACATATTTCACACAGCATCATCTAGCCCCAAACTAAGCAGAGCTTGTATTATGGGAACTACATGACTGATATACTACTTATATACATTTTTTTTTGTAAATACATACGTTTTATACATAGAAAACACCCAGACCCGAGACAAACATTTGCTAATCATACAAACATTTGTCCCGCAGCGGGAATCGAACCCGCAACCTTCTGCGTCTCAGGCAGGCGTTCACCCACTGCGCCACAAAATGATCTGTATGAAAGGACCATGGACATGTATGAACCTTGGGCCCTCTTCAGAATTGTGCAACAGTGATGAAACCTATGTCATACTAGCCGATGCCCGCGGTTTTACTCGCATAGGGTAGGTGATTGATAGATACATCAAAAATCAAGTTCGAGGAATACGATTTTTCATACAAAAGTTTTCAGCCCTTTTCACCCCCTTTGGGGTAGAATTTTCCAAATTCCTTTCTTAGTGCATTTCTACACCATCAGATAAATATACCCTCCAAGTTTCATGCTTCTAGGACTATGGTTTAGGCTGTGCGTTGATTCACTTATTGGACTTTGACACCCCCTACGTCCCCTTTGAGGGTTATTTTGGATAAATAGTTATATAAGACTTTTATCATAAGGATTGAAGAATATTTATGTGTAGTTTCAAGACTATTAGTTCAAGGAATACGATTTTTCATACAAAGGTTTTCAGCCCTTTTGACCCCCTTAGGGGTAGAATTTTCCAAATTCCTTTCTTAATGCACCCCTACGCCATAAGAGGAATATACCCTCCAAGTTTCATGCTTCTAGGACTTATGGTTTAGGCTGTGCGTTGATCCGCCCATCAGTACACAGGCACCTAGGAACAGGCACCTAGATAAAAACCGACGTTTCAAAGTGGTCCTTGTGATTTTATTGAATAAATGAATTTTGACTTTGACTTTGAGTAACGGAACAGTTTTATATATATTGATGATTATTATGAAAGCTTTTGTAATCACTGCACCCGTTTACCACACTGATATATTTGTTACACTGTCTCCAGGGTGTCTAGACAAATACCTCACGCTTAGTTTTCCTTCCATGCTAACGCAAATTTGTCAATATAAAACTTGGCAGTAGTCACATGACATTTCCACAGATTATGTCATTTCCGTACAATTCAATTCATCCGCAGAAAGTGGTATTTGTTTAGACGCCCTAGCTACTTAGAAAACACTTTCAACTGGCATTAACGCCTAAGCCTAACGAAATGACATTAGCTGTTGAGATGACAAGTAACTGTTCAAGTTAACCTCAAGTTTTTCGTTACTATTTTAATCACACATACACAGTATATATCGTGTATGTATGGATGAGGTTCAAATATTGAGTGACGTCACTACCGGTAATAATGCTTCACTCTAATTAACCTGAGATTTTAAACAAACTGTGGATTTAGAAATCTCGACTAAATATTTAACAAATATTGTACAGTTAGCGGCTATTGCAATGGTACGATGGGAAGGGCAGCAGAATTTGTTCTACGCGTAGAATGAATGAATGAAAAATATGGACTACGAATACTCAATACTCAATACATTTATTGCTTTCACATGGTAGGTACATAGATGGTGTTTATGGGTAGGTATCTCACATGAACCCTATCTAAGGGTATAGCAATAGATAGGTAGGCAGGCCGAAGTTTTGTGTAAACAAAAAACTAGTAGGTACGATAAAATACAGTTAAGGTAGGCAAAGTATCAAGGTATGTTGCATTTAAAATAACATAATTAAGTAGGTTTAGTTATAATTTTCATTAGTCAAAATAGGCACTTACGTCATTTTTTGTTAGCTTTCTAGTCTAAATAATCGTTAATATCATAGTAGCATTTGTTAATTAAAAATATTTTTTAGTTTTTTAGTGAAAAGCTATTTGTTTTGGGAGTTTGTTGTAGATTTGAATTGACATTATTTTATAGACCATCGCTGTGCAATTTTAGGTGTGATCTTGGTTGTATGATTTTGTTTCTACCTGGCCTAAGTGGAAGATCATCAAGTTTCGTGTACAAATTGGGATATTTCCTGACAAATTTACATATTTCTAGAATGTAGATTGACGGTAACGTCAAAATCTTTAGATTTATAAAATGGGGTTTGCAACTATCTCTTTTTTTATGTTCGCTATAATACGCACACATTTCTTTTGTAAAATAATCAAGTCTCGCACGTCTACACTTTTCCCCCATAGTGCTATGCTTCGAGAAAGATGTGAGTCCACATAGGCGTAATAAGCCGATAACGTGCTTGTCAGAGTTGTCTTTTTTAATTCGCGCAACGCATACGTAAAACTTGTTTAGGGGATCCTGCCTATGTGGAGATTTGTAGATAACTGCACATTACGAATGTGGGAAGAAGAATAATCCTGGTAACTGGTAATCTTGGTAATGGTTCTTCACAAGGTAACTGGTAAACTGGTACGTCTTCTGGACGGAGGTATGATAAAAGGTAATGACGTAAGTATATAGCGACAAAGTAGGTAGGTAGCCGCTTGGTTAGGTAGGTAGGCAAGCGGTAGCTACACTTGATAATTTAGATTTTAATTTTTTTATGTGATGTTTAAAGTTCAAATGAGTATCAATATTGGTCCCGAGTAAAGAAAAATTAGAAGTATTAGAAGAGTTCCCCGTGGAAGTACTGCCATATTTTTGTCGTCAAGCAGTATTGCTCGTAGGCATTGCTGTGTTTTGGATTGAAGAATATGAGTGACTTATTCACCCGTCATGTCTCATGGTCGGCAACGCTCGAGTTACCTCTGCTGTCGTAAGTTGGTTAGATTACGGTAACCGATTACCAACTGGTGGGTTGTTTGCTACTTTAGTTGATTTTTTTTTTATACCTGAAATGATATCGGGAGATCATCAACTGCGACAGGTCCTTCATTGCTCTCCGCCATTTTGGATTTTGTCAGCTGTCATTCAAACTTTGTAGCATTATTGTTTCTGAAAAAAAAGAAACAGCTATGTATAAGTTAATTAGAAAATACAGATGAAACAGCTAACTATCTAAAGATAGCAAACGATCTATCGATAGGTACAACTGATACAGATCACTGTCAGATGGAAGCGTTCCCAAAATGCTGGCTGCATTGCTACGTTGAATAGCAATGCTATAGTGTTGACCCAGATCAGGGTCAGCTTTTTGATTACGTGAGAGAGGAAGTCGAGAGCCGTGTTGGCCTAGTGGATCGTACCACGACATTCAGTTCGAACGTGGCACGAGTCTGGACAAAATCCATTGGTGAATCATGCACCAATGGATTTTGTCCAGACTCGTGCATATTATTATGTACTAAGCAGGTAAATAGCTATGTAATGTCAAACATGTAAAAAATCCTACTAATATTATAAACGTGAAAGTTTGTGAGGATGGATGTTTGTTACTCTTTCACGCAAAAACTACTGAACGGATTTTGATGAAACTGTACAGTAATATAGCATATACATCAGAATAACACATGGGCTATTCTTTATCCAGGTACCACGCGGGCGAAGCCGTGGGCTAGTAGACGATATTAGTGAGGATTATATGCGTCACTATGTCAGCTCCTATCTAAAGCATGGATGGGTAAAAAATAGGTAATTTTGGCCAGAAATAATTGATAACGTTTATGAAAAAAATAATTATCTAATAGTAGCGAAACTGATAAGTAATATTGTTTACGATGACCTCGGTGGCGCAGTGGACGCCTGAGACGCTACAGCGGGTTCGATAAAAAATATGTGCAGTATTTTAAATACAATTTTAACATGCACAGCAAGATGCCTCGTTCCTGTTTGAAAAACTGTTGAAATTGACAGTTTCACAGAAAAAACCGAGTCGTCTTCGGTTGATGACTATAGATAGATAGATAAACTTTTTAATTGCACACCAAAGAAATAAAAAAAAAGGAGTTCATAAACATGAACGGTACAATGTGCGGTCTTATCGCTTAAAGCGATTTCTACAGACAATCTTTGGATGGACAAGATAAAATGGAATCAAAAGACGATATTCAAAATCAGATTCAAAAGAATGCGTAATTTTTTAGATTTATGAGATGCATTTTTTGTTCTATGTTAAGAGAAACAAACAGCCAGTTAGAGTAACTAAATATCTTGCGTAAAGTTGCCAGATTATTCATATTGTAAAAACGGGAATTTTCACGTACTGCACTATCGGTGAAGGCACCGACTAAGTTTCGACTCATTCCGAGAGTCTTCATCAGGGTGAGTGGTTGCGACTTTCTCCTTCCGCGTCGCGCCGTGCGGTACGTGAAAATTCCCGTTTTTACAATATGAATAGTCAAGTTCACGATAGTTTTTGGAATAAAAAGTTGCTAGATTGCCCAAAAAAGTAAATAGAAGTAGCTAAAAATTTATTTGTAGGTAATAAAATGGCATATAATAAAACAATCATTGTTTTATTAATATTCAAAATGAGCGTATTATTTATTATTATTAAAATGTACAATAATGTACTCAATGGTTGAGGTTTGAGGTTCAGTGATTTTCATTGATTTCGAGTATGACTGTGTTGCGTTCTTTCATGTCCTTCAGAAAGAGACGCTGAATTTTATGAATAAACTAGCTTCTGCCCACGGTTTCTCCCGCGTTGTACCCGGATAAAAAGTAGCCTATGTGTTATTCTAATGTATAAGCTATATTACTGTAAAGTTTCATCAAAATCCGTTCAGTAGTTTTTGCGTGGATGAGTAACAAACATCCATCCTCACAAACTTTCGCGTTTATAATATTAGTAGGATAATTTGGTCGTAGTTCTGTTCCACTTGTGCAAACATTTGTGCCGTTTATACATCTTTAATGTATTTTTAATTTAAAACATGAATATTAAAACATGATTTGTATAACATGGTCGACATAATCCATTAATTTGTTGCACACGATTTGAACAAAACCATATTTCAAATGATTACTACATGAATGTTTTAAGCTTTTTCTAAAATCATAATTTCACGACCTTTCATGTTGTAAAAACGGGAATTTTCACGTACTGCACGGCGCGACGCGGAAGGAGAAAGTCGCAACCACTCACCCTGATGAAGACTCTCGGAATGAGTCGAAACTTAGTCGGTGCCTTCACCGATAGTGCAGTACGTGAAAATTCCCGTTTTTACAACATGAATAGTCAAGTTCACGATAGTTTTTGGAATAAAATTTCACGACCTCTGTGGCGCAGTGGGCAAAGGCTCGCTTAAGACGCAGAAGGTTGCGGGGTCGATTCTCGCTGCGGGACAAATGTTTATATGATCTACAAATATTTGTCTCGGGTCTGAGTGTTTTCTATGTATAATATGTATGTATTTAAACAAAAAGTATTTAATTAGTATATCAGTCATGTAGTTCCCATAACACAAGCTCTGCTTACTTTGGGGCTAGATGATGCTGTGTGAAAAGTGTCCAGCTTTATTTATTTACAGGTACAGGAGAAAATAAGTAACGTCTAAATAAATGGTAGCAGTTTTGGAGCAACTTCAATCTCAATTTTTTTTCCATCAAGCTGATTCAGTAGTGAGCATGTTTGTTCCTTAAATTTTATTGACTCTCAATCTACGAAATCACACCTGTTCTAACGGACGTCACAGCTGTCTGTTTGATTCCACGTTGTGGAGGGGTGGTGAATCCATATAACAGCTGTTTTTAGGGTTCTCAAGCGTAATGGCTAAAATGGACCCTTATAGTTTAGATAGATTAATCATTTATTTGTAACTACTTATTAATTAAGTATAAAACTAAGATGGTTGCACTGCTGATGAGGCAAGTACCTACAAAGTTTCATGTCCGTCTGCCAGTCTTTCTGTACATTCGTCGTCACTCCGTTTTCTCCCAAATTTTTATACATTTTGTATTGAAAATCATCGAAAAATTTTGTCAAAATCAACACAATATCATCTGGAATCAGAACATAAAATGGCCACAATTTTTGTAAGACGCATGGTGCCAAGAAAATCCGTAGAGGTAAATAAATGTGAGAAAATTAAAATAATATGTTAACTTTTTGCGCACCTCAAACGTAAAGTTGGGGATACATTTCTTTTTTCGGTTCAAATCCTCTGTAAGGTATGATAAACAACTGCCAAAAAAATGGTCGTACCGATTTTGAATAATAACTTTAGGCAAACATATGTTTCTTATGTTAACATAAGATTTAAATCTGATACCTACTTAGTATTCTCTGTAACAAATATTTTTTTATACTATGAGGCAAGATCTGAACCCTGACATAGCGTGCCTCGACACGTCTTGGTCAGTTTTTTATTTTGTCTCGCCGGATTTCTACGGCTTTGGTAAAGTGATGATTTGAAAATAACGTCTTTAGAAAGACGTCATTGCCAATTAAATTTGTTTTTTAATTTATTTCCTAATAACACTTTAAGTTAGGTCCTAAAATGTCCTAACTGATGGTTGATAGAAAAGTGTGTCGAAAGGAATTAGTGCGCTGGCACACGAAAACGGTAAACAAAGTGGTACCTAGTTGGTAGTTGGTTGGTTAGTGGTGGTCTGGGTGTTGTGGTACCACGGTACTCGTAGTTTCTGATACCAACGACACAACGTGTGGGCTTAAATCAAAGAATCGAACCCCTCTTGCGTCCCAGCCAGCTACTCACCCGCCACGCCACGCCACTGAGATCGTCAATCGTTTCAGTTTTCATGAAATTCGCTCAAACCATTTGCGGTGAATGCGGCAAGTACATTCGTTATCGATGATAACGTTATCACTATGATAACTGATAACATCTCGCATCAGTACTTTGCATCTTTGATTTTAGCAAAAACCTTCAATTAGTCCTTTCTTCATACTGTTTTTTTCAATTTCTAGGCTTTTCAGGGTCACCTCCTCTACAGAGAGAGAGAGATAGAGAATCCTCTTGGGAGAGGAGAGTACCTACTTACTACTGCTAATGTGGTACACAACTTAAGCCCCATGTAATCTTTCGTACAGTCCGTTCTACCCAAAGGTTGTGTGGCAGAGATCGCTGATTAGTGATAAGTTCGCCCCTTGCACAACTTTGTCAAGACTTGTAGTACTTTTCTTTGGTAAAATATTATTGTGTGTGGAATAAAGTATTTTCTACCTATCTATCACGATAGGGGCGTAATATATACCTAATATCCTTTTTGTGTTATTTTCTGTCGAATCATTTTTTTTGGTATTTTTTTCGGTCTCTGGCATTACGCAGGATGGCCAACAAAGAACCAGTAATGCAACGAACATAATAATATAAACTATAGAATATTAAGTTTTTTTTATCGAATCAAAACGCAAATGTCAAGAACAACATTCTAATGAGATCAATAAATATAACTTAATGAAAATGTTACGTAAATCTTAGGTTAAAAATGTATTTCATCAATTTTTATCGTATTGATGCTGTCGCTAGATATAAGTGACCAAAAATTAACCAGTAATGGAACGAAGAGTATAATTCAGGTATTGCATTGTAGGAAAGTTAGTATTATTCAGTATTTATTACAACATAGTACTAGGTACATAAAATACTAGGTATATTATAGACATAAATAAATAAACGCCAAATAGATAGGTATATAGTCCTGACCTCGAATTAGGGTTCCCTGTGTCGTGGGATGTGGAACTACGACAACACCCAGACCCAGAACAACAGGGAATGCAACCTTTTGCCCTGTAGCGGGCATCGAATCCGCACCTGTTGCGTCACAGCCAACTTGCCCGTTACACCATCGAGATCGTACATTATACGATTATCTGCAGAATATGCAAACATCTGTGACGTAGCGGGAATAGAACCCTTGCCTCTTGCATCGCAGCCGACTACCCGCCACGCCATCGAGTTCTTAAATTACTAAACAATTATATTATTGCGATAGTCGTATCTACATGTTAAATTACCTCTAGAAAATAGTTAGACTGTGACCAGAACAATAAAGCCCTTATCTCTTATCAGTGACGTAATCAAACTCACCGTAACACAAATACCGCACAGCACTCAACACAAAATACACAGAATAAATGAAAACACTCACGAAATAAAAATAAAAATTAATAAAAACAAAATGGCGCCACGTCCGAACCGGGGCAAAGCGCAAATGTGAATACTAAACTCACTTTTCAAAATCGGAACGCATCGCGACCAGAATTGCTTGAGCTTTTAATATTTGATTGAGCTGTGGCACGGATGGGCAACGCATTCTTCCGAATTACGTTTGAATAAAACATTACGAAAATAGTTATTATTAAAACAATGTTTATTTCAAACAGGCAATATAAAGTATATTTTTATTGATGATCTATCACTATCAAATAAAATTACAAAATATATGTTACGCACATACGTTAAGCTTACTTAATATCAAGTAAGTACCTACACTCAATAATAACTGACTATGAAAAAAAATTAATTATTAAAAATAATTCTGTTTATTTTGTTCATTGCAAGAAATAACATGCTTAGGCAAAATTAAATGTAGGAAATTAAATTCTTGAAATATTTTATTCATTAATTTATTAATATATAAAATATGTACCTACCATATTATTAATTATGTGAGTTTGTGTGTTTATTTAAATACAACTGTAAACATTTTGCAACGTCATCAATGAAAGAGAGTTAATTCATTGATAAATTCGATTTCTCTACAATTCCTACAACTTTGTTATAACACGCGGGGTTCGTGTTATACTGGTTATGATGCACATCAATACAAAGTTACGTTGTTTAATTATTTGTCAAAAGGTTCTTAGGTGGAGCACATAAAGTACAGTTTTTGTCTGAAAAGTGAAAGTGTATGTTTGTAGATTAGCACACAATGAGGTGAAGTAGTGATGAAAGATACAGGAGGTTTATTTTTAAACAAGCGAATTTTAGCGAAATTTTAATATTTTAATATCCTCGACGTGTTTTCCATAGCCTGTTACAGCGCCCTCTAGTAACTAGTAGTGATTAAATTGATGTAAGAACCATCGTTAAAGATATACAAATCGATTGCACGAAATAAAATATGATTTTGAGTCGTATTCTAGGATAAACCCGGCTTCCATATAGGTCTAATGGATAGGTTATAGATTCGAACTTGATAATCACTAAATGATTTTTATAATTGAAAAATATATGTGCGCTATAACATGTGTTCGAAACGATAAAGGAAAACATCGTGAGGCCACCAGCATCCATTAAAATGAAATGAAATGAAATATATTTTATTGTCTGTGAAACTAGGTTACAAAGGTGTTGTTACATTAATATGAGTCCAGCTAGTTTCTACCAAAGGGTGTACAAACATTTTAAAATCTAAAGAAAAAAAAAGAACTAACAGTACCAAATGTTTGAAGGCATGTGCCATCAGTTATATTATCGTAACATTTGGTTAATGCCCAGGTTTTGCAAGTTTTAAGTGCATCGCCACTTATTGGAACACAAACGGCACCATATTTTTTTATGCTAAACAGTTTAGTAATGACGATTTTCATTACCTTCCGGAACCATCATAATCAGGCCACCAAAATCGAATCACCAGCCAAGCCCATTTTTAAGAAAATATCTCATATCTTCTAATAAGACACCAACTATAATTATGTGCCATAATGTGTCAAATATCATGCTTGACGTATAGATAGATAGAAGGAAAATTATTTATTGCACAACTAAAAAGTACTGCATATGCGCGAACTTAATGCTAGATAGCATTCTCTTCCAGCTAACCTTTGTGTTACAAGGAAAACATTGTGCATGAATAATAAGAAAAGTTAGAAATTATATGCTAGAGCTTATCTTCGTATCTTTGTGGATACCAGGGATACCTCGTGTTACTTAGCTGCCCGCTTAAGGATCCAGCGTACAGCGTTAATAACTTAAATTCGAAGAGCGTACAAAAATATAGCAATCTCTTTTTGACTGATGCAGGCCCGCCCGTGCTTACGCGATAGCTATATTAGCCGTTCAGAATTTGTTATAAATTTGGTGATGTTCCGTAATACCAAAAAAGATGAATGAAAACTTGTTGTATTTTTCACATTGTGTTGTTATTCTGTAACAAGACAATATAATCTATGTACCTAACCAAACGATACGTAAGGTATTGTTGTTTTTAATACGAAACAAATAAGAAGAAAACATGTCATGTATGACGTAAAAATATCCAAAATGCGATTCGTTTACATTTCAGTTTAGGTAAGTATTTTGAAAAAATGTATAGCAAGGTATGTAGATAAATACTATTTGAATGCAAATAATAACATAATATAGTGGAAATAAGCTCTAATTACAAATTACTATGGTATTACGTTTGTATGGGCAGTTCATCCAACGCAGGCTTCTTAACATGAGCACCCAAGACGACGTTTTGGCTACGAAAGAGAAGACAAAAACAATTTATATCGCCTATTCTGTCAAACACAAGAGAGGGACAAAATATTTTATGTCTTCTCAGCGGTCTTCATGCTAAGCAGGCTGAGAATGCCTATCACTCATAAACCCACTAAAACATCTTTAGTGGGTTTATGAGTGAGGAATTTTATCCGAAAAATGTGTTGTTTCGTCGTTTTTGCGGGTGACTTCTGGTCACAGCGCAATTGCGTAACACGTCTCAGACCTTACGTATTAACAAGTAGTGGAACGATAGTATTATAAGATGTATGTTAGTCTCTAAGGTATTTATATATTTTTATATAATTATTTGTATGTATTTTAGTTTTTAAGGTATCTATAATATGGATCCTGTATTTGCACGTGTTGTTGACTATGTTGCCTGAAATAAATAATTTATAATTATTACTATTTAGTGTTTTTTCATTAAGGTATCCGGAAAAGTTAAAAAACATCAGCCTGTGATGCGTCATGCATGTGTGCGCTCACCTGTGGACTACTTGTTTGAGTGAGTGTGTATGTGTGTAAGTATATCACGAACGCCGACCTTACGTCATGCGTGACGGTTAGAAGGTGGCTTTACTTCATTATCATCATCATTTTAAATACGATTGGCAAATAAATAAATAATGCTGGACATTTTTCACACATAATAATTTTTACAATAATTGTTTTTTCAATGCATTTCACGACATCTGTGGCGCAGTGGACGAAAGGCTGTGACGCAGAAGGTTGCGGGTTAGATTCTTGCCGCGGGACTATTCTATGTATGGTCTGCAAATATTTGTCGGATCTGGGTGTTTTCCATGTAAGTATTATATCTATGTCTTTACAATAAGGACATACTCTCTTTACAATAAGTACATAAGTAGTATATCAGTCATGTTATTCCCATAATACAAGCTCTTAGTTTGGGGCTAGATGATGCTGTGTGAAAAATCACCAGCATTATTTATTATTTCTTTATTTCTTGCTTTCTCATAGTAGGTACATGATGTTTATAGGTAGGATCCTTTAATATTACGCCACATGCAAAGCTAAGTGTTTAGTTAGTGTTGTATGTTAATAATGACGACCTCGGTAGCGTGGCGGGCGAGTAGCCAGCTGCGACCCAAGGGGCGCGGGTTCGATTCCAGCTGCGGGACAAATGTTTGCGTGATCTGCAAATATACTCACGATACAGGGAATCCTAGTGTGGGGTCAGTATGTTTTTTGGGTGTTCAATACAATTATATTTTTTTCCAGGAAAAAAATTAAACTGACTTCCAGTTAAGATCACGGAAAGTTGATGTAACGTTCAATATGAAAATTCATCCCTTATTTTTTACCCTTGGGGTAGTATTTTTTTTATAAAATATATATGGTACCAACCTTGAAGTATATTCTATCCATTAAAAAAAGAATCATTGAAATCGGTTCACAATTGTCGAAGACATCGCGTAACATACACACAAAAACATAGTCGGTTGAAAAAATGAAGTAGAGCATACTCCAGGCCATGCGGGTTTCCTCCACGCATGACATCTTCCAACATGTACGGTTCACTTGTTTGGTTCACGGTTACAGGTTCGATGCCCGTTTTCGTGCATTTTGCTAAATTATTTGCTCTTTTGCGAATCTTTTGGCTTAGTGGTATGTACCCCGACTTTCAATCGGAAGGTACAGGCACGGTATTGATTTCAAAAAAATATCTGTGTAATAAATTGTGTTCAAAACGGTTTTAAAAACATAGTGAGTAAAGTGAATGAATGAATGAATGATATTTATTTGCAAGTATATAGGTACATAATGGTGATAAAAACATAGTGAGTAAAGTGAATGAATGAATGAATGATACTTTTTTGCAAGAATATAGGTACATTAGTATTATTACCTTACCTATGTAATAATACTATTGTACCTATATCCTATAGCTTCTCTACCTCTATATTCGACATTTTGATCGTGCTAATTTTTACATATTTAAATAAATAGGTAGATACAATTAATTAGTGGCATGCCCTAAAAGCAAAAATTCGATGGCATATTATGTGCAACGGTTAATGTTCCAATAAGCGGCGATTGGCTTGCAACCTGTCACGTGGAATGCTAACTAAGCGTACTATGTAAGACGAGGGTATGTGCCAAAAATTATATAATATTTTACAAATTACAAAAAAAATGTAATTTGTAAAATATTACTCTCGACAAATTTAGTCGAGGACAGTGATACCTACTAACGTAGCCTAACAACCAATGTACCTACTTGTATTCTAGCAAATAAAGTTTTCATTCATTCATTCATTCATGCATTAATTAATTAATTAATTAATTCATTATTTCATTCATTCATTCGTTCGTTCGTTCGTTCATTCATTCATGTTTAAACATGCCTCTGAAAACCCCTATTTAATATCCTGACGGATTCGAGTATGTTTTTCTCATTTACGTTAGACAAAAGAGAGACAGAAATATTGTATGTTTTCTATATGATCACTACTGGTGCAAAGTTTGACTTTCAAGACAAGTCAAAGGATCACTTTGAATCGTCGGTTTTATCTACTGCCTTTTCCTCCGCGACCAAGCCAGGAAAGAAAGGCAAGAAAACAAGGCTGGTTATTCTTTTTAACGATCCTTTTACAAAACAATAGGTACCTACATTTTTATAGAGTTGCAGTAAAAGTAAGTCTACCTAACGTTGTTAATGATGATGTCAGACAACCGGCAATGCCCGCATTGAAGCGAAACAACCCTCTTTTAACCCTAAAGGGTGGTGGGTGACATTTCACTCTGTTCCCACGTAATTTAAGATCGAAGAAGCTACCTACTATGGCGTCATTAGGTACATCCTTTTTTAACCGACTTCAAAAGGTTCTCAGTAAGAGGTAATCTATGTCAGGCTAAGTTACGTAGTAATATAATACCTCAAGCTTATACCTAGTAGAAAGAAGGACTAAGTGATAAAATATTATGTTCGAAATAATTATTGCAATTAGGAAACTATTGAATCGAATACCTAGAATAGATTAATTTATTGGCATAGAAGTAACACATTACCAAGTATTATAAGTAGTAACTTAATCAAGTTTTACATACTACGCCTCGTTAATTTGAAAATACATGAACCATTCGTATTTATTATATATATATATATATATATATATATATATATATATATATATATAATTCCAATAATATTAAAATAATTTAAGTTTGTTGAATTAAAAAATAAACAAAATACCTACTCAATCTTACATTCAAATGAAAAAATAAATTATACACACTCATTAGATACCGACCTATCTATATTATAAAACAAGGACCATCTAAAAACGCCAACCTAGAAGTAAATTTAAAATTGTATCATTTTGTAAATACTTAAACGTTTTCCCCCATCACTTTTTTACGTCTAACAGATACATTATATAGTCCTGACTCTACACTAGAATTCCCTGTATCGTAGGTATCAGGAACTATGAGTAAATACCGTGGTTCCATCATTCCCACTCAATGTAAATATTTTACCCTCTCAACCCCACGAAATAGTTTATTAATAATTTAAGTACTTATTTTGTTTCAACCAATCACACGCCACAGAATACCTACAATAATAGAACTGACCATAAGTACAGCCAACAAAAACATCGTAGTAAAGATCGGTAAACTGTTTTTTTTAGCAAGTTGTGATGTTAGAGTGAGATAGAGATAAAAATGCTAGCGCAAGGAAGAATACTTATTGTTAAAACATCATTAAGATAAAATCCGTTAAGAGCCTAACTAAAGTCGAGATGATTGCTAACTTCTTTTCTATTGCGCTGTGGTTACAAAAAAGGTGAAATACCCAGGCCCAGTATACATATCCGCAGAACATGCAAACCGCTCCTCTTGTGTTTTTCGGAAGGGACTAACGACCTATATTTTTAGTAATAAGTAAATCACAAAGATTACGATTTAACTACGCAACATTCGTCACTAAAAAATCTACCCTGACCAACGAAAAACTGTTTATTTTTTACAGTTTACCCTTTCTTACTATCAGTATTAAGAACTCCGTGTCGGGGGTGGGGGATTTCTTTGGTCAACCCCTTCGATCTCCAGCCCTGGCTTGGTAGGCGAGGGGCATTCGCCCCCTCTGCCCCCCACTTCCGCGGCCTCTGCTACTAGAAAGCACCACATTTTTGACAGTCAAGTCACACACGTTGTGTCATGAACTAAATGATATCCATATACAGTTGTTCCATTTCACGAAGTCCGCTCAGCCGTGGTCTGTGTTTTACTTTGCTTTTAATTGCCGTGCCAACGGTACTCGCTGTCAAAAACTGATAAGCATTGCACATCGTTCCGTGGAAACTCTTTCTCTGTCGAATCAGTCCGGCTCTGGAATAAACTACCATTTCAAATTAAAAAGGATAGACTCTAAAGAATCCTTCAAAAGATTAGCTCGCAAACACTTCCTAGATGAATTGTGTTCATAGTGTATGTACCCTACCTTCAAACTATTATTTATATACATATGTATAAGTTTAGGTGCCTATAAATGTACAATTATATATATTAAGTAAATGTGATTAGATATACTTATAAAATAATATTGTATTTGAAATTTGTAGCATGCTTACCGCCAATCACTACAAATTGGGTTGGCTGGTAGAAAATGCTTTAGCATTAAGTCCGCCTATTGTTCACTTAATAAAAATCCTATCCTACTATCCTATCCTATCCTACTATAATCCTATCCTACTAATATTATAAACGTGAAAGTTTGTAAAGATGTTTATTCCTCTTTCACGCAAATACTTGAACATCAGAATAACACATAGGCTACTTTTTATACGGGTACCACGCGGGCGAAGCCGTGGACAGAAGCTAGTAATCCTATTATTATTATAAAGGTGAAAGTTTGTGAGGATGTTTGTTCCTCTTTCACGCAAAAACTAGTGAACGGATTTTGATGAAACTATACAGCAATATAGCTTATACATCAGATTAACACATAGGCTACTTTTCATCCGGGTACCACGCGGGCGAAGCCGTGGACAGAAGCTAGTAAATAAATAAGCAATTGTGACCCGAACTGCGTCCCGGTTGAGACGTATTGTGCGAGTGCATGCAATAGGCACAACACATAATACAAACAGACTTCGTGAAATGGAATATCTGTAATTAAAAATAAATTTTACATGACACTCTCCACTTACGCCTTGATTTTTATGATAGCAAAATGTTCAAGCGTCCATTCTGCTATTGAAATAATAACTAAAGGCGCAAACTCTCTAGGTTTCACGCATTGAACGGACACAATAAAATTATTCGTTACGATTTTAAAATGATTAAATCTAAAATAAACTGCTCAAGACGTGCCGAGACAAGCTGTTTTAGGGTTCTGAATGAATAAAATAATTCAAATACTTGATCGTAGGTACCTACACCACAAGATTAAAAAAAAAACTTAATAAGATCAAAAGTACGTACAAAGTTTCGTGGTTTTATATCCAAGAAGCGATCTCTTTTAGATATCCTGAAGTAGAAAATTCTACTGAACGCAACCCCTTAAACTTTGTTTCATATTTTATCAACGTTGTTAAAATGATATGTACCTACTAATTCCCCCTAATTAACCCTAAAAACTTAATGCCTCCAACTTTGACAACTCAATCCCAATTAAAAGTCATCAGTGATATTACAGCCAATCAAGAACCAATAAAATGTGTCAAACGAAATAGAAAAAAACAAAAAAAAACAATAGACATGTGACAGTTGATTAAAGTAATTAAAAAGAAACACGTGTCAGAGATAATGAATAGTCTATTGAATTCATTTTTAATTTCAGAGATCCTTGATGCAAAAATAATCCATAGTGCATTTTTTCATTTATACAAACCAAGGTGTCAAACAAACATAAAGCCACTCATTGGTAAGTGGTTACCGTAACCTATAGACCACAGGTTCTCAAACTTATTTTTCCCACCGCCCACTTTAACAATAAAAAAAATCCTAGCGCCCCCAAAGTTTTTAAATATAACAACCTATGCTCTAGACCACCTTAGCGCCCCCAATATCTTCAAGAGCCTTCTACCGCCCCCCTGAAGGCCTCCAGCGCACACAAGGGGGCGTTATCGCCCACTTTGAGAAACAATGCTATAGACACTTGCATGCAAAACCAAAGAAATCGCACGCGATACCCTTAAAAAAACATAACACTTTATAAATCTTTAAATTGAACAAATATGTTTGACTTATTTTTGAGTAAAAGGCACCTCATGTACGAGGGGGGGGGGGGGGACTTCTTCCAAATATAAATAAAAAATACATATCCTTACAGATTTACAGTCGTAAGAATATTTGTATGTTATCAGACCTGTTATATAAACAGGCTGATCTATGGCCAGTGTAGCGCTTCAAAGAGCCAGTGTGGCGAAAGGGTTCAGTTTGCATTTCCCTCACCAAGTATGACAAAAGTATTGCCCATGTACCGCGTAGTATTTTGGTACCGAGGAGGACGAAAACTACCCTCCGAGAAACAGTTAAAAACTAGTTCGGAGTGTATACGTCTCATCTTAATCAGCTACCAATTATATATTGAATTGAAGCATAACTTTTTGACCCCACACAACACATATTTCGTTTTTGTAGTATTTTAATGAAACCTTTCTGTGTTTGTGTTTATTTGTTTTGTATTTTGTCACCTGTTGTGTTGTTTTTGAGGTAATTAAATGTATTTCCTTTCTTTCTTTCTAACTTTTATGTCAGCTATTCTGGTCTTACTTTTATGTCAGCTGTGTCAGTAGTAAAAACTTGCTTCAACGCCGTACTTCATAATTATGACGTGACACTGGCACAAATGTGCAAGAAGAAGGAATGCCAGTAAAAAAAATATATTTAGAATTAGTAGGTACCTACTTACCTAACTACGATTTAACCTACGATGTTTTAGGTTAAAAACATCTACATTTATAAACTCCTACCTACTTATTGTGCAAAATATTGTGCGAAATAATCAACTGATAGGTATTATCGAAGGACGATTATATATAAGTAGTACTTATAATATCAGAGACGTAGGTTAATTTTTTAGTAACTAAAAAACAGTCTGTAAATTTTATTTGGAATAAACAAGTTGAAATTGAAAAAAAAGTAGGGCATCATAGATCAAGTTTCGCCACATTTCTTGCATTTTCCTTGCAAGTATGACAAAAACTGATGACGTCTATTTGTCGTACTTACATTCCCACGACAATTATTTTAATCAATCCCTATTCACAACTGACCATTAACTATTGATAAGTGCGCAATAATCTGCTGATCTTATCAATCGGACTTAATGATATTTGACGTCTAACGAGAATCGGTAATCTGCTTCAATTGTTTTCATCATTAGATCAATAATCTTCTTTGTAAGAAAACTGAACAACTGAACTTAATTTTATTTATCGAACTCTTTTTTTATTAATAACAAAAGAAAGAGATAGCAACTTTTTTATTGCAGAAAAATAAGTCAGATTCAAGTTTTCATTTCAAGTTTAGTCGTGATTTCAAAACATGCTGACTATAAACACGAAGAAGGGCGACACGTAAACTAATTTGACATGAGTAACATTCTTGCCATCCCTTTCTTGCGCACACTATCAGTGAAAGAGAGCGACAGTTTAAATGGTGTACAAGAAAATCGACGCTAATGTCAGATCTATGTAACAACAATCCTATTCAATCCACAAGAGGCGTATTCCTACTTCAGTAAAAATCCCTAGAAATTCAAATTATTTCATATAAACTTTTAGGATTAAATAAGTGAAAAACTAGAGAGTGGGGACAGGACTATGTACGTACATGGGGTATGTTTTTTCAAACAGAGTATCCTGTATCGAATGTCATTATATTCAGACTAGGTGACCAAGAAATAACCACTGACTAAGATAAGGTCAAAGTTCACAAGATCACAGAAAAATCTCATTACAATAAACGCAATCTTAAATTATTCACACTACTTAATAATGTTTTTTTCTTTCGAAATATTGAGACAATCTGTGTACGCAGATATTGCGATAGGTAATTGTAGAATGTATATGGATTGGCGTTCTTGATACTTGGAGAATACTTTCATTTTTAAACTCAACTTACAAAGATATTGTTGGAAAAGTATTTCTATAACATGTGATAATTTAGATGATAATTTTTTGTTTTAACTTTTTGATATTTTAGCACTATTTTAATTTTAAGTAATTTTGAATATGATTGTTATAACTGTGAAAGAATAAATGAAATGACTGTGTTATTTCCAGAACTGTCAAATCAGGTTAAAAACAATAAAAATATACAATAGTTTTTAAACACACCCCCCACTAGAATTATCTGTGTCGTGGGTATCAGAAACTACGAGTATCATGTTACCACAATACTCGGGACAAATGTCTGCAGAATATGCAAACATTGTCTCCTGCAGCGGGAATAGAAACCTCACCTTTTGCACCACAGTCTGGTAGGCTGTCGCCGCGCCAGTGATCAGGTTTTATTCTCTCAGGGGGAAAAGTGGAATAAGCCAAAATGATGAAGGAGATTTCTGCACATTTTTTTACATTAAGGTACGGTTTTCCCTAAGAGAATTATCTTAGAGGGAAAAGTGGAATAAGAAAATATGATGAGGGAAATTTTTCACTTTTTAACATTTGAGTTCAGTTTCCTTCCTAAGGGCATTTCTCAAGGGGGATTAGTGGATTAACCCACTGGGGCGTATAGTTTTTAGCATACCAAATAAAGGCAAAAAATAGCCAGCCAAAAGCTTAATACGCTTGCGGGCGCCGGTTCAGTGGAAAATCTAAATTCTAGAACTGAGGACGTTGTACAGATAAAACCTAGGTAATATATATTTTTTCCTGATATTGGGATAGGACGGAAGATCAGCGCGCTACTTACCTTTCACCAGGTCTGCGGCGCTTTATGCTGAGTCCCATCCCAATTTGTGGCTACTTATCACATCAGTATTCCAATCATCGAAGTTATGTATTTAATTAATAAGTAGTCACAAATTAATGATTTATCTATCTATCTATCTATCTATCTGTCTATCTATCTTTACGGACGGATGCGTACGTGCGTGTAAAACCGGTGTAAGAAGTATCAAAACATGTCAACCGCGCTATCAGCCCATCGTTACACCGCGGACGAAATTGTGAGAACCAAAACAGAAATGATAAAGTTTGGGTAACGCGACCTTGCAACATGTTTTTTTTAACGCCCAACAACCACATACATTTCTTGATTTGCTTTAATAGAGAGGAAATGGTTGTCTGGAAGAATTCACCGATTGCGCTAAGACCGTTAATTGCAGGATAATTGTAGGTTCGAAAAAGTAGGTTATAGCTGCATAACATTGTTAATTTAATTCCTCTATGTATTGTCAACTAGCTTCTGCCCACGGCTTCGCACGCGTGATACCCGGATAAAAAGTAGCCTATCTGTTATTCTGGTGTATAAGCTATATTACTGTAAAGTTTCATCAAAATCCGTACAGTAGTTTTCGCGTGAAAGAGGAACAAACATCCTCACAAACTTTCGCGTTTATAATATAAGTAGGATTATAGTAGGATAGTAGGATTAACGTCATAAAAACATAGATAGATAGATAGATAAACTCTTTATTGTGCATAACACCAATTGACAATATAAACACAGAAACATAGTAAAAAGAAAAAACAAAAAAAAAGACAACATATTTTTTTTCATAACAATTTAGTAGAATAAGGTGTTCGTTACTAACCTTATTTATATATATTTTTTATCTGTTCTCTATAGAAATAAATTATCTGTAACTGAAGCTTTTCCATGGCCAAAATTAGAATCAAGGAACTTATGTACGTAAGTATTAGTATTATAATATTTGTGAAGTAGTTAACTTATTTTTCGACCTCGACAGTAAAAGGACCATTTAGGGTACCATTTGACCTTTCAGAAGTAATTTCGATAATTGTATAAGCCGACGGCTAATTTTATGATCACGGAGATGGTCCGATTTTGGTATCTTTACTAGTTGGGTCATTTATCGTTCCCACGGCATTTGATAGAAGATTCAATTCTCACGGACAAATATGCCTATGTCGAGGTCTTATTTGGTTAACTTCCTTATGAAAATAATTAATTTCCCAAAAGACACCACATTAGGATTTGCTGTGTCGTGGGCATCAGGAACTAAGAGTAGAGTGTTACCACTAAACCCAGACCCGGAACAGAAAATGTTAATATTTGTCCCGTAGCGGGAATAGAACACGCGCGTCTTGTGTCGCTGTGAGCTACTCACCCGCCACCCCATCGAGGTTGGTAAACAAAATACTTTATTGTTAGGAAATGTTTGAAGACTTCATAAAATAAATATTGTTTATAATATTCTCTTCTTTCTAGGTCCATCGGTTGGCCCTTCATGTACTGAATCGAGATATATTCAAATCAAATAAAAAGATTTTATTTCAGACTAGTTGTTGCCCGCGGCTTCGCCCGCGTGGTATGTTAATAAAAGTAGCATATAACCGTCTCCAGGCTTCAAACTATGTCCACCAACTTTTGAATGAATCGAACCAAGGATTACAATTTATACAAAGCTTAGAACGCAATTGCACACCCCCAAAGGGTAGTTTTGAAAAAATAAAAAATACGTGTTTCATTATTTACTTTTTGTACAGAGTTTTGAGCGAATCAAACAATTTTTTTTTCATAGAAACTTTACCGCCCTTTTTAAACCCCTTTAGGGATCGAATTTCGAAAATTAGATTAGCCTATGTGTTATTCCAGATCCTAAACTATCTACATTCCAAATTTCGTCAAAATCGGTTTAGTAGTTACGGAGATACGTGGTAACAAACATTCACACACACACACACACACACACAAACTTTCGCATTTATTATATTAGTAGGACACCACAATCCATTTTGTTAGTAGATACTTAAAACTATTTGTTAGTAATAGTATTTTTTTGAGAGGGGAAGGCGTCATATTGTACCACACTGTTCTGTCAACACATCAGTCTTTTAGGACTGATGTGTCATGTTGCCTGCTGTATTGGTTAAAACTACAGTTTCGACCAATCAGATCACAGCAGGCGTGGCGGGACTCGCACGACAGTTAACAGAATTGTTTCCTAGCAAATTATCAAACATTGCATCTCTTGAGGCTGTCTACTCTATGTGGAAGGCCTTCGGTATGGGAGGCCACATGCGTAGATGCCCTAGCAGCATCTCATCTGTCAGGGACATCAGTTAGAGCCGGTGCAGCGGCTGATTCGGTCGAGGATCTCAAGAGGCGCTAATAAGAAATCTCGACAGAACTTACTTAAAGGTTGCCTGGAAGAGATCGCTTTCAGCGATAAAGTCGCCCATTGTATCCCTAGGTATTATTTTAATATTTTTTTCGTGTTTCTTTTGTATTTACTGGTAATAAAGATATATTCTTCTTCTCTTTCTACTTATGTAGACGACCATAAGACCATGTTGACGACCGATGTGGCGCGGTGGGCGAAGGTCCGCCTGCGACACAGGAGGTTGCGGGTTCGATTCCCGCCCTGGGACAAATGTTTGTACGATCTGCAAATATTTGTTCCGGGTGTTCTGGGTATTTTCTATGTATAATAAAAAAATATCTATCTATGTAATGTATTGTACTAAGTATATCAGTCATCTAGTACCCATAACACAAGCTCTGCTCAGCTTGGGGCTAGATGATGCTGTGTGGATTGTCCAGCATTATTTATTATTATTTATTTATTTATTTATTATTATTTGAGCCTTTCTGCGTTGATACTCTGGGTCTGTGAGGAACCGGGGTTCTTCGTGTTTTTAATATTCTTTCAGGGCGACTGGTTGAACTGACGCGTGACAAAAGCTGGCTCTTATCTAGTTCAACGCATTAGCATTGCCATTCAGCGTGGCAATGCGGCCAGTATTTTGAAAACGCTTCTAGTAGTGATCTGGATCAGTTGCACTATCTATAGATCGTTTGCAACGGTAGATAGCTAGCTGTTTTATCTGTATTTTTTGTATATACCTACTTCTACATAGATGTATGAATCTTTTTTTTTAATTCCTACTTGCCTTTTAGTATATTACTCTGTAGTAGTATATATTTAGTATATTATTTAGTATTCTGTTTTATTAAATGTCAAACAAATTTAAATAGCTATGTGAAAAATGTACATTTTATAATTATAAAAGGGAAAGCACTAATTACCAAGACACGAGTTATTTTTAACTTAGTTTGGTAAGAAGGCCTATTAAAAAACATGTAATGTACTTTATTGAAATAAAGTTTTATTTATTTGCTATTTTTTATCTGGGTACCACGCAGGCGCAGCCGTGGGCAGTAGCTAGATTAATATAAACATGGAGTGAATGGACAAAAGCCTTCTCCTGACCGTTCACTTTGACATTTAAACTCTGATGTAGTTTTATGAAGATTTAGGTCATTGAATGGAATACCTTAAATGCTTCATTGACCTTGGGAAGGTACCTATACTGACAGATTTAGGACGTAAACATGAAAGTCATATACCTTCTTTAATCTTTGTATTCGCGATCTGCCGAGGTTTTGGAAGCAGTTCTTCATACATATTGTAAAAACGGGAATTTTCATGTAACGCACTATCGGTGAAGGCACCGACTAAGTTTCGACTCATTCCGAGAGTCTTCATCAGGGTGAGTGATAGTGCGATACATGAAATTTGCTTTATACAATATGAATAATCAAATTCACGATAGTTTTTAGAATACTTTATCAATTTTATAAATTTATACTAAATTTATAAGCAATAAAAACAATGCCTGACTTTCAAGCCGGAGGTAGTGGGTTCAAACCCGGTTATGCACCAATTATTACGACCGACTCTGTGGCGCTGTTGGTGTCGCGTCTGAGACGTAGAAGGTTATAGGTTCGATTTCCGCCGCGGGACAAATGTTTGTATGATCTGCAAATATTTGTCTCGGGTCTGGATGTTTTCTATGTATAATATGTATGTATTTACATAAAAAATATGTATATAAGTAGTATATCAGTCATGTAGTTTCCATAACACAAGATCTGCTTACCTTGGGGCTAGAAGATGCTGTGTGAAAAAAAAATGTCTAGCATTATTTATTATTATTACAGATTTAAAAATTATATGTGCGAATTAACACGTGCTCAAAACGGTGAAGGAAAACATCGCGATGAAACCGAAATACTCTAGAACCAAACAATCGGATGTGCCATCGGTTAGTGTTCCAATAATCGTAGATGTGTAACTTGTCACGTGAAATACTAACTTCTTGCAAAACGTGAGCATGTGTCAAATATAATGTTTGAATAAGCCTCTGACTACCCCTACTTGGTACCCGCACTTATAAAAACTGGTAGCTGAGTCCTCGACCTTTCTACTTACATACAGACATACCTTCTTACTATATACTAGTTTCTGCCCACGTGGTACCCGTATAAAAAGGAGTCTATGTGTTATTCTGATGTATAAGCTATATTACTGTAAAGTTTCATCAAAATCCGTTCAGTAGTTTTTGAGTGAAAGAGTAACAAACATCCATCCTCACAAACCTTCACGTTTATAATAGTTGTAGGATTGTACTTAGGCTAGGTATGTTTGATTGAGTGTAAGTAAATAAATGCCCTTTTATTTTATTTATTAATATGAGGATGTCTATCATGGAAGGTACAGTCGTGATCGTGTTTGTTTACAAATCTTAAAGGTGATTTGAAATATACCAGTAACATATAAAACAACTAATATAATTGTATGAACATTTTGCAGTGGCCGGTAGCGTGGGAATAAAGATACATTAGTGTGGATAAGACATTATCGTAATTTTGTAATCTATATATTTATTTATGCACACCAAAAATGTGCAAATAGAGGACTTAATGATATTAAGTATTATCTACCAGTCGTTTTTAGTGCTAGAAAACAGAAGTTAACGTGATAAATTAGATGACTAACTTTAAGAAATAGCAAAATTCAATGTCTGTTTATGGTAGCTGGTTTATGTGTTCGGGGTGAAATTATTTGATTTATATCTGCTACTATTCAGAACATACGACATATGGAGCTAATATTATATGCATTTTGTATTAAGTATTTTTAAAACTTTCGCGATTAGATAACATAATTATAAGTTTAACGGTCATCCCAGTCACCCCGTGACCACGGCTGTTGCAATACAGTCGAAACGTCGGGAGAATAATAAAAAAGTTAAACGCTATAATGACCCGTTAAACTCATAATTATTTTCCATAAGGTTGTTTATTTGTCTGTTACAATTTATCTCCAAAACGGCTTATTAGATTGAAATGTGTTTTTTTTGCTTTGGATTTGTATGAATTTAAAGTGTTAGGTAGGTTAGGTTTTATTAATAATTTAATAATAATAATTTATTTATTTATTCAGATAACTTAACATAACTTAACATAATTTGTTAGTAGGTTACATAATGTCATGTGTTAGTACAATTCCTTATTTAAAATACATTCATTCATATAAATTCATTATTATTCATTCATTTCACTATTCAATAGGCATTCTGTGAGACTATTAAATCAGGACCTGAATGAAAGATCTCAATATGGGAGAGTCATACCTATCTGCTATTACCTGCAGGATGGTATTGGTGCTGCTCCGCACTCTCCAGAGCAGGGAGGCAGTCCGTTTGCGGACGATGGCATGAAACCCATCGACCCGCGCCTCCGCAAACATGGCGAATGCACTGCAGAAGCGAGGCAGCCCCATCAACATTCGAAATCCATTATTATATTGGACACGCAGAGCATTAAGCGACCCTTTAGTATAGCTGACCCACAGGCTGCTAGAATAGAATTTAAAATTTGTGGCTCCATTTTCGAAATATTCAAGAAATTGGTTTAACAAAACACAAAATCACTAAAAGAATGGTAATGGTGGTAATGGTGGTGTTTGAGAAATTGTGTCTCTGAAAAGAACCTTAAAGAGGCATAAATGAGTGGAATAAAATTTGTGTACGGATGTAGAAAGGTAGCTCTTAATTAGTACCAATAAAATACTGTGCCTTATATCCTGAACTAGCTACTGCTCACGGCTGTGGCCGCGTAATACCCGGATAAAAGTTGCCGATTAAAAATTGATCTTACCGTAAGGGCAGCGTTCGTAACGCGCTAACGTTTTTTCGTCAACTTACGTTTGAAAATTGGTCTCCATGAAATGCCCTTTTATTTAAACGGGATAATATACGGCCTATGTCTACCCTGAAAGACATTTTTCTGAATATTTGTGAAATAATTAATTCCGCTCCAGCCCAAGGTTGACTGGAAGAGATCGCTTTTAAGCGATAAGACCGCCCATTTTAGTTTTAGTTATAATTATTTATTGTTTATTTTGTTATCTTGTGGTGTACAATTCATTTATTCATAACTAGCCCCTGCCCACGGCTTTGTCCGCGAGGTAGCCGCATAAAAAGTAGCCTATGTGTTATTCTGATGTTAAATATATATTACTGTTAAGTTTCATCAAAATCCGTTCAGTAGTTTTTGCGTGAAAGAGTAACAAACATAACTTTCGCATTTATAATTGTAGTAGGATTTTTGAAATCGGATTAGTAGTTTCGGAGATAATTTGCCTCCTACATTCAAACTCACAAACACTTTATGGTTCAAATCTCTTGTCGTATCCATATTATAATAACCTCGGATATATAACGTAAAATCACCTACATTCTCATTTCAGTCGCGCGCGCTTTGTTTCCGAGTGTGTTAGTGTGTTGGCGGTCGGTATGTACTTCTATTAATTACTTATTTAAGGTATATAACATAGTTTTTATATACAGAAAAGAGGTATGTAAAAATTACATAAAAAAACAAAACTACTAACAAAATGGATTGTGTTGTCTGAAAAATAAACTTTTTATTTGATTTGATAAAATACTGAGTAACTTTTTTTAATGAAAGCTAACTTAGACAATATAAGCGTTAATTTAAGTTTTTTATATATTTTGTGTTGATTTTTTTTTGATGACTATCGGATGATGCAGTCTACCAGAGACAAAGCCTTTCCAATTAAAAATAACTATAAATTTATTTCAGGAAAAAATAAAAACCAACATCAAGTAACGGGGTGTTCATAAAATAAATAAATGAATATTGCTGGACATTTTCACACAGCATCATCTAGCCCCAAACTAAGCAGAGCTTGTGTTATGGGAACTACATGACTGATATACTACTTATATACATTTTTGTAAATACATACATAGAAAATACCCAGATCTAATATAAATATTTGCAGATCATACATATACATCTTCTGCATCTTATACGGGCCCTCGCCCACTGCGCCACAGAGGTTGTTCATAGTCAAATTTCATCTCCCATTTTTTCATCCTTAGAAGTAATATTTTTTCATAAAATATATACCCTTAAAGTATACCCTACTCAATAGAAAGAATAATTAAAATTAGTTCAAAATTGGAGATCGGAGAATCGGAGATATCGTTTATACATAAAAAAACAGACGAATTGAGAACCACTTCCTTTTTTGAAATCGATTGAAACTGAAAAAAAAAACATTGTTTTTTTAATCTGTATTTATTTATTGTTCACAATTTGAAAATGCTACTCTCGGGAGGGCAACATTGATTTGCACATAGAACCTGTAAATTTAAATCTGAGACGTCACTTTCACAAAGTTTAATTCTGATCTGCAGATTCTGTATTTCCTGATACCCATGATACAGAGCATCTTAGCGTAGGGTCAGTACCATGTAGGTATGTGTGATTTGGTTGTTTTAAAAATAAGATGTAAGAGGCACTTGGCGTGTCTTGACACGTTTTAGCCAGTTTTATTTAACCAACCTTTTTTTCCGTTCTGACATTGGGTTTTTCTTGGTCACATTCCATTAGTGAGTTAATGGTCAGTTAAAACTATACTTAGGCAACAGTTATAACTTTAGGTAACAGTTTTCTTACGCAATAACTTGAGATGAAATTTTACGTATTCATTAATCACCGTGAAATTAATGAATTTTCTAATTTTTACATAACTAGCCTCTGCCCACGACTTCGCCCGCGTGGTACCCGTATAAAAAGTAGCCTATATGTTGTTCTGATGTATAAGCTATATTACTGTAAAGTTTCATCAAAATCCGTTCAGTAGTTTTTGCGTGAAAGAGTAACAAACATCCATTCATCCACACTCAGTGATACTTATATTCGAGCATACCAAGTATTAGTCAGAGGCATGTCCGTCACGTTTGGTACATGCCTACGTTTTGCAAGTGGTCGGCATTCCAAGTTGATAGGTTTAATTTAGCACTTTTACCAACAGCAAAAAAAACTATGCTTAAAAACAACTTAATGATACAAAAAATAAATAAAAAACATACAAAGGCCGGACCCCACACTAAGATTCCCTGTGTCGTGGGTATCAGGAACAATGAGTACCATGGTACCACAATATAGATACTTGTTTCAGGTCTGGAAACAAGTATCTGCAGAACATACAGACATTAGACATGAAATCTTTCATTCAGTTCCTGATTTAATAGTCTCACAGAAAGCTATTAAAACTATTAAAGCTATTAAAACGATTTGAATTGGCATGAATTAATGATGATGACATTATTGAATTGAATGAATGAATGAATGTAGGAACTGTACTAACTCTATAATATTAAGTATGTAAATTATTAACAAATTATGGATCAAGTTATCTGAATAAATAAAGAAATAAATTGTTATTAGTAATAATTATTAGTATTATTAGAAGTGTGTGTTAAAATAAAGTGTTAAATTTAGTGTTTCCATAAAGAAGTGTAGTGCCGACACTAATGTATGGAAGGAAAGTAGGGTATGGCAGAAGAAACATCAAAGTCGAGTAAATGCAGTGGAGATGAGAGCTTTAAGAAGTATGTGTGGTGTAACTTCGAGTGATAGAGTGAGGAACAGCGTGTTAAGAGAGCAGTGTGGAGTGAATGAAGATGTAGTAACGAGAGTCGAGAAAGGTATGTTGAGATGGTTTGGGCATATAGAAAGGATGGACGAAAGTAGATTAACAAAACAAGTATGTAAGGCGAGCGTGAATGGGATAGTTGGAAGAGGAAGGCCTCGGCGAACGTATTCTGACCAAATTGGAGACATTCTATTGAAAGGCCAGGTCAGAAGTACATTAAACCGCCGAGCTTGTATGAAGAATGTGATGAGGATGAATGAAGCGAAAGAGGTATGCCAGGATCGTAGCAAGTGGAAATCCTTGGTTTCTGCCTACCCCTCTAAGAAACAGGCGTGATTATATATATGTGTATGTATGTATTATTAGAAGTCAAAGCCGCACAATTTGAAATATGAAATAAATTTTATTGTCTGTGAAAAGTAAGGTTATGTATGTGTTGCCATGTTAATATTAGTCCAGCTAGTTTGTACCAGAGGGTGTACAAACATTTTGAAATGGCGTCTCAGGTGCAAAATGCTGAACTCAAGATGTATATTAAACTATGATTAATTATTCCACTGACACAGTAAGTAAATAGTACTAAAACATGCGCTTGCGTTTCTAAATCGAAATTAGGAAGTGTTTTAACGGGAACTTTAGCACGCACCACTAGTAAACTGAATTTATTGTTTGTCTGTATGTATAACAGCTCTGTTGGCCTAGTGGCCGGTATTCTAGCTTCTGCTCACGGCTTCACCCGCGTGGTACCCGTAAAAAAGTAGCCTATGTGTTATTCTGATGTATAAGCTATATTACTGTAAAGTTTCATCAAAATCCGTTTAGTAGTTTTTTGCGTGAAAGAGTAACAAACATCCATCCTCACAAACTTTCGCGTTTATAATATTAGTAGGAAAGGATAGGATAATGCTGGACATTTTTCACACAGCATCATCTAGCCCCAAACTAAGCAGAGCTTGTATTATGGGAACTACATGACTGATATACTACTTATATACTTTTATTTTGTAAATACATAGAAAAAACCCAGACCCGAGACAAATATTTGCAGATCATACAAAAATTGGTCACGGGAATCGAACCTGCAACCTTCTGCGTCTCAGGCGGGCCTCTGCCCACTGCGCCACAGAGTTCGTCACCAATAGATAATTTTACAAATAAGAATGTGGAAAATATCGTGAGAAAAAAATCGAAGGCATTTGACATTGGTTAGTGTTCCAATAAGCGGCGATGGGTCACGTTGAATGCTAACTACTATGCAAAACGTGGGCATATTCCAAATATGTTTGAACGTGCCTCTACCTACCCCTACTTGTATCATCTTGGATCTGCGTGTTCAGTATGGGTCTAAGGTTGTCCATCTTGGAGATGACAGTAACTGTCATCTCCAAGATAGACAATCTTAGGCCGAACATGTTTGTTTTTAACGGAAGACTTTTTCATGCAGCACTAACTGAATTTACTGAATTTATTGTCTGTCTGTTTGTACGTACTACATTGTAGTTTAAACAATTATGTTATCAAAATACTGACAAGTCTTTGCACGCAAATGTAGCAAAAAAAACATTATAGCACTGGCAATTCGATTCCTAAAGTAACGCGAAAAAGACTCTTAAAAACTTATAATTTTGGTTACTGATTGAGTAAGTTTAAAAAATGCCATTCCGTATTTGTTGACTAATGCCAGAACGATATAAAATCAAGATTGGTCAAAAGGACGAGAATCCAGTAGGGCTCTTGATACTTGATACAATTTTAATTAATCATTAATTAATTTTAATGCTGGCTGTTAATAAAAAAAACTGCCAAAACTTAGCCAAATTTGTTTCCGAATCCTTTTTGCTGGACATTTTTCACACAGCATCATCTAGCCCCAAACTAAGCAGAGCTTGTGTTATGGGAACTTCATGATACTTATACACTTTTATTTTATTTTACATATGATACATAGAAAACATCCGGAAACGAGACAAATATTTGCAGATCATACAAAAATTTGTTTGGCGGGAATCGGGCCTTCGCCCACTGCGTTACAGAGTTCGTTATTTATAGTTTGGTCGCGAGGAATCTGTGTACATTCGGGTTATTCCTTTTGTCTCCCGATCTTCGGGAGAAGTAACTTCAAAGAGGGCGTTTTAAATTTCTTAAAGGGTCGTCAAGGCTTATGTCCTACAGGATATAGACCTCCCTAAAGATTGCTACGACGAACGATCTTAGGATACCTCCATCATCGGCTTCGAGCAACCTTTCTTCATCTCAGTTTGAACTCTTTAATACACACCAAAGAAAATTACATTTATTCATACAACTATTTACAAGTAGGTATATACAAAAAATACAGATGAAACAGCTAGCCACCTAAAGACCGTTATAAACGATCTATAGATAGCTCAACTGATCCAGATCACTACCAGACGGAAGCGTTCCCAAAATACTGGCTGAATGGCAATGCTAATGCGTTGACCCAGATAAGAGCCAGCTCTCTGGTCACGCGTCGCTTCGACCGCCCTGAAAGAATTTAGAAAACGCGAAGGGCCCCGGTCCCCCATGGACCCAGAGTCTCAACCCCAAAAGGCTCAAATAGGTAGGCTCTGTCGAGACCTCTATATTTGCGTCTCTTGAGATTCTCGGCCGAATCAGCCGCCGCGCCGGCTCTAACTGATGTTAGAGATGTTAGACCAAAGAAAATTAAAAACAGGGGAATAAATAGCTACAATAGATGGTCTTTTGAATGAAATCAATCTCTATCGGGTATGGGTGCCGGTGAAATTACGGGTACATGAGACTTTTCACTCGTTATGTCTCGGGGTCGGTTACCAATAGGCCCTATCGAGAATTGATTTTACTCGTTGTCTTCCATTTCACAACTTGGCCATCTAGTTTGAGAACAAAGATCGAAATAGAAATTTATGTTTAAAAATCGTTTTTGACTAATTTGAGGACACTGATTATGGAAATAAGGCCCATTTCGAAACCATAAATGGCGCATACCAAAATTAGATTCAGATTCAGATTTGTTTATTCAGATTCAGATTTGTTTATATTCAGATTAGTGATGGATAGTGAAAACCTCTTTCATCGAGTTCTCTGAACACAACACTATCCTTTATAGATACCTCCCACTAGCCTCAAAGGTTTGCTGGAAGATAACTCTTTTTAGGTTTAAGCTTGCCTTTGTACAAGTAACTTTGACTTATGTTAAAGTTTTTATTTGTGTTCTACAATAAAGAATGAATAATAAATCTGGAGCAATTTTTTATTGAGCAAAAATTAATGAAAAAACAAAATTTAATTCACTTTTCACTGAAAAAGAAGGTATTTTTAAAAATGGTTTCATTGTAAAACATATATTTTGTTTAAAAAAAAATGTTCTTATTTACAGACAGAATAATACATATACGAAGAATCATACGTGATTGCATGCCCATATTTACTAAATACCCTTCATCGGACAGGGGTTTCGTTAGAGCACTTCGACCTTGCCATGCCATAAAAATGAGTCACTCCACAAAGGATGGTTTTTCTCTATGTCTCTTGAACCATAAAGGTTATATGCAAAATGCTGTCGCGTTCACTATGGTGTGAAAATGATGGTTATAATATTAAGGTTTTAGTTTTTTGCGATTGTAAGATTATGAATTAAATTTTAGATTAAAAACATCAAAATTTCAACAGGGACGATGGTTGGCAATGCCGTTTTATGAAAATGTTAAACATTATTTTTCAACATGGCAACACCATACCATTAGACTTCAAGGCACAATGATTACTGCATAAATCGGAACGTTTCTTACAAAATAATATACTGACGGTACTTAAAAAATTTAAGATCTGAACTTCTATTTTGAGTACCAATAGGTAGGTACGTTCGAAACTTGCCAGTTTTTGCATGGAAATTTTGTCGTTACGGTCAACGTTTTGTTGTGAAATAAACTCAGCATAGGACCCTCTGTTTAGATATGTCATCTGAACTAACTGCCACGCTGAGTACGGAAGCGGCAAATCATGTGTTAACATCTCTAATAATTCTTCGAAACGTAGAAGCTGTGGTATATGTATTATATCATTTTAAGTAAATTGTCTTAATAATACTAACAAGGAAATAGGTAAGCCATTAACCACAGACTTAAGAAATGGTGCCTGTTATTTATACGTATCATGTTTATCTAAACCATTGCTACATAACTCTGACCGAATTATGGTCAAATAGAACTTGACATGTTGGTCAGGTATTTATGGAATTTCGTTATTGTGTCTAGGTGAGTTGTGTTGGGGTATAATAATGTAGGAATTTACAAAAAAAAAAATTGTAACCATTTACGGAAAGAATTCATTTATATTTTCTACTAGCTTCTGCCGCTTGGTACCAGGATAAAAAGTAGCCTGTGTTTTATTCTGATGTATGAGCTATATTACTGTAAAGTTTCATCAGAATCCGTTCAGTAGTTTTTGCGTGAAAGAGTAACAAACATCGATCTTCACAAACTTTCGCGTTTATAATATTAGTAGAATAGGATTAGTAGACTATTTAATGTATGTCGGTTACCAAATAGGTGGAACGATAAAGAAATGTCGGTTACGAGTTTACAAACTAGCACCTACGCCCCAAGATTCGAATCTGTTTACGCCTATTTTCGCATCAATTGGTCAACAAATCTGTTCACATAGAATCAGCATTTTGAAACCAACTATTAACCTCGCAACATCTCTGTAATTTTTTATTGTAAGCTTGTAAACTATGTTCAGATTCCATCTCTCTCACGGTGTTTGTAAACTTTTCAAATAGGTACCTACTTAGAGAATGAGACAAAAGTGTTTTTTTTTGCTAAATTGTGATCCCATAGTGTTTTTTACGTCTATTGTAGCCCTACTGACTTGTAGTCCTGAAAGAAACACAGATCGACTGAAAAAAAACGCATTTCTATAAAAATAACCCGTTTTGTCAGTAAATATTAACAGACAAGAGGGCTAATGGTCATCAAACTGCTAAACAGTTTTTCTTGAATAGCTAAACTCTGTCCATACTGCCTGTAAACAGGTTCCACGGTCAATTTAGACCGTGGACCGTGGAAGAACCATCGTGGTGAATCTCAGCCTCCATTCTGAAATGTGAAAGGGATCCTTGAAAAAAGAAGAATAAAAATGAGTTGCCATCATTTTGAAATTCGAAACGGATCGTGCGTAAGCAACATTCCGGTTTCATCTTGAATTAATTTTCGCAATATAATCTGTGACTGCTATTAAAATGTCCTCCGCAATAATAGCAGAGAGATTAAATTACCAGAGGTTAAATTAGACTGAACTATGCCCTTCTGCTCAGACTAAAACTTGCATGATATGGCATACCTCATTATTTTTTTATTTGCTACTTATAACATGGGTTGCAAGCAGAAATTAATTGTAGTTACCCATATTTTACAAAGTAGTTTTTATATCGCTATGCAATCTCCTCTTGTATTTTATTATTACGTTCACCGCCAACCATTCTTACAATTAGGTACGTTACGTTCCGTTCTATCCCAGGGTTATCTGGAAGCGTTACTATTAGTTAAATTAAGTTTTTATTTATTTTGTTATCTTGCGGCACAAAAGAGTATTTTCATTCATTCATTCATTTTATTCATATTGTTATACAAGGGCCGTATGTGATTAAATTGGCCTGAATTGAATACTGATTTATGTATTTTCTCTATAAAACAGGTTAAATAAATACGATCGATGCCTTAAAACATGATAATCGATACAAATCTGTTTTGTGGTGCATGTGAAAGTTTTTTTTGCGATTGAAAACTGTACAAAATCTTATTAAATAAATAGAATTTTCATAAAACAGTCTAGAGTCAAAAAAATTGAATCTTTGAACAGTTTACCGCTTAAAAGAAGATGTTCTTATTCGATTTCCCGCTTTTTTTTTCACATCCGGACTTTGGCCATTTTTAATTAGAAATAAGGATTTGTCATGGAGATTGTATTTCAATGAAGCATAATAATATGAATGTAATGAGCCTCGTTCTATTTTCAAATGTTCTTAGCCGTTAATTTTCTCCACGTGAGCCTCGCAATCCTTACTTTTTTACCTAGATCCTTACAGATGATTTTTGGATAACCTACTATCAACTTTAGATATTGTTCAAATACAGCTAAATCACAGAATTAATCAAGCCGTCAGACAGACAAAAAGCACGTAATAATGTGGAAGTGATACAAAAACTGCATGCTCTGTGCTGTTTCCTTTGGCGTGAGAATATCAGTTGTTTGGTTCAAGATAACATTCGTTAGTATGGAACAAAACCCCGACCGATCATGTAGTGAGTAGATTACCTAAATATCGATATGCGATCACGTAACGATTGTCCATTTAAATAAAATAAAAAAATCAGTGAACCTAAATATTCGGGAAAATAACTAGTTTTGACACGCGTGCAAAGCCGTGCCAGAAGCTAGTTAAATGCGCAGACAATTGCCGATTTAGTTCATAAAAAAAAGTCTTTAAATCAAAGTAGGTATACTTATATCAGCAAACGTAAAACCGGCAAATAAAATATTATTATATATTGTAAACTAGCTGTGCCACAGCAGCCCACCGCGTCGCATCTCCCTACCGCGCTATTGCTACTTCTTCTCGGCTCTTTAGGGTCGCAGCGTATTGTAAAATACATAGCCGCTGTTTCATATTCATTCGCTAACATATCAAGCTGCCCTGTCCTTTTCTAACACTAAACAAAGGATAGAGGCTGGCAACTTTTAGCACGCTGCTAAAGTAAGCGAATAATGAAACAGAGCCTATAAACTTCCTCATGAATTAAGCTATAGAATGCAAAAATATTTTTTCAAATAGAAAGAGAAAGAAAGAAAGAAAATTTATTATCCCCCAAACAACACAAAAGTTAAACAAAAATAGTAAAAAACACAAAACAGATACTTAACATATAATAACACAACGAAACGAAAAACAGACAAACTAAGTAGGTACGTCATTTTGTGTTCCATGGGGTCAAATAGGACCCCGTCTCAGCATTATGCTGCGCCAGAACCTAAGGGTCAGTTGCAGCGCTGGTTTTCAGACGGGGCCTTCATGATACCACGAAGATCGCTGGACAACTGGGTGCAAAATAATCGATATATATAATATCAAATGTGACTGAGTTTCTGAGATTAATGTGTTCAAACAAATAACAAAAAACTCTCCAGTATTATTATTAATATAGAAGTGTAAACAGGTAATAAATAGTTCTATTATATAATAATAATAGAACTTTAGTTCTACAGAGAAATACCAGAGTGATAAACAAAATCACAAAATTTTTGAAAACATCCCGTTTTCATTATCTATTCATAAATTAATAATAATAATAATAAAAGCTTTATCTTGTACACACAAATAACATACTTATTCATATTCATTTATACATGCTCAAATGTACATAAGCTTAGGTATTACATCAAATTAGCTGTAGGGAAGTACATGGACCCTTTTAGGCCGTTGCAAGTTCAGTTAATATTTATTTAAAATGAGATAATACTAATAACAAAATCGTAATTATTAATGTCAAATAATACATTAAAAAAAAAGAAAATAATTAATTTTATTTGAATCATTCTTAATTAACTAATTTTATTTAAACTTAACTTTGTTTTTTTCTTACTGTCTAGGAAAGAAAATCACCCATATTACCGTGTAGAGGAATATTTAATGGTTCATTTTCTGATTTGCATATAAAGTAGTTTTATGTGTGAATGTATACCCATCTGATATACCAACGTTATGTTTTATAACGAAATGGTCATTAATTAATCTGAATCTAAAAAATAAATTGCTAAAAAAATCGAACCAAACTTAAAACAAAGACTTTTGATCCAACACTATGCTATAACTACTGAACGGATTTTGATGAAACTTTACAGTAATATAGCTAATACATCAGAATAACGCATAGGCTACTTTTTATCCGGGTACCACACGGGCAAAGCCGTTGGCAGAGGCTAGTCATACAGAAAATCTGCCCTGTTTTCAAATACTCTAAATCTGCTATTTTGACAACGTCGCTCCACATTTTTATTATTATTATATTCTTTATTGCACAAAAAAAATGTACAAAAGGTGAGCTTAATGCTAAAAGCATTTTCTACCTGCCAACCTCACAGGTTTACAAAAAGGGTTGGCGTGCTATCTTAAAAATAAAAAAAAGGGGGGAAAAATACGGAACTATACAATATTACACACTTAAAAGAAACAAAAAATAAGATAAAAAGATTAAAGGTTGGTGTATAATATTATTATAGGTAACAGCTGACAACATAATGCTTACTTTATATAAATACATAAAATATATTTAAATAAATATATAAATAAAATAAATAAATAAATAAATAAATAATGCTGGACAATCCACACAGCATCATCTAGCCCCAAGCTAAGCAGAGCTTGTGTTAAAAAAAATACAATAAAATAATGAATATTGGAAAAGGACAATATTGTATTTTAAGGCTAGTGGGATACGTTTTTTAAAAGGTGTACTTAAACCAGTCTTTTAAATACAGGTTTAGTAGGCGCCCTTTTAATATTGATGGGGAGAGAATTCCATAGTCCTACAGAAACTACCTCGAAGGAGTTGCCACGGAAAGATCACATTCATGGATCTATTCATTCATTCAAACACTAATTTCGTAGGAAATCTCAAATTACCTACGTAAATGTGCAAGGCCAATCATCTCTATTAAGTCCAAGACCTCCTCAAAATTTTCTTAAATATTTTTATTTTATGTCAATTTTGTGTTTTGCCCTGTTTGTGTTAGTTTTTTATGGACAACGATTTATCTGTAACCGGCCTCCCCGATACAGGCTCGACTCAGTGCTGCTAAAAACAGATTCTATATTTTTGGTAAATACAGAATTACACACACATAGACATTATACCTAGATTTTAATTATATTATTGATAATAGTTAACTATATTTAATTATTGTTTATTTTTACTACTGTATAGTTGTTTTAGAAGAAACATCAACGTCGAGTGAATGCAGTGGAGATGAGAGCTTTGAGAAGTATGTGTGGTGTAACTTCGAGTGATAGAGTGAGGAACAGCGTGTTAAGAGAGCAGTGTGGAGTGAATGGAGATGTAGTAACGAGAGTTGAGGAAGGTATGTTGAGATGGTTTGGGCATATAGAAAGGATGGACGAAAGTAGATTAACAAAACAAGTATACAAGGCGAGCGTGAATGGGATAGTTGGTAGAGGAAATTGGAGACATTTTAGAAAAAGGCCAGGTCAGAAGTACAATAAACCACTGAGCCTGTATGAAGAATGTGATGAGGATGAATGAAGCGAAAGAGGTATTCCAGGATCGTAGCAAGTGGAAATCCTTGGTCTCTGCCTACCCCTCCGGGAAACAGGCGTGACTATATGTATGTGTATGTCTGAAGTTCAAATAAAGTATTTTATCTATCTATCTAAATAAATGTATTTTGTACTTGAATCTATTTCAAAATACTTTAATTAAAGTTCAATAGAACATTAATTCCCATGTCAAATTTTGCATAACCACGCATTTCAAGTAATTATAACTGAATTACGCATTGTTGGTTTTTGCCTTTTGTTCAATTCTCTGGTAATTATCAATGGTGTGGTTCTCAGGTCCGGTTCTAATCAATGTGACAGGGCTTACTGCGCAACTAAACATATGTTTTATTCTGAGGCAACTGTAAAGTTTCATCAAAATCCGTTCAGTAGTTTTTGCGTGAAAGAATAACAAACATCCATCCTCACAAACTTTCGCATTTAAAATTGTCCATATTAATATTATTTTCCGGAAATCAGAACATTTATTTGTATTAATATGACCTATTAACCTTATAAATAGATAGATAGATGGAAAATAACACATCAGCTAAGTTAAGTAGATAAATAGATAGATATATAAACTCTTTATTGCACACCAAAGCAAAATACAAAAAGACACAGGAATTCACAATAATATAAGGTAAAATGGGCACTTAAATACTACAAATTTTGACAATATTGTACAATGGGCGATCTTAACGTATGTAGCGATCTCTACCCGACAACCTTTAGATGGAACGGACTATAAAAAAGTTTAAAAGGAGTTTAATTGATGTACATATCACAAACTATGAATATACTATAATATAAGCAATAAACATATATGATACACAATATACCTACACAGCTAACAAAACTATACAATGATTAAACTGATATTCTTCTTAATATTATAAACGCGAAAGTTTGTGAGGATGGATGTTTGTTATTCCTTCATGTGAAAACTACTAAACGGATTTTGATGAAACTTTACAGTAATATAGCTTATACATCAAAATAACACAAAGGCTACTTTTTAACCGGGTACAATGCGGGCGAAGCCGTGGGCAGAAGATAGTAAATAAATGTCAATTTTTAACTTTCTCATAATTATGCAAAGAAGTCAGGAAGTCCACATTAGGATTCCCTGTGTCGTGGGTATCAGGAACTATAACTGCGGAACATGCAAACATTTGACCCGCATGGGAATCGAACCCACACTCATCCATCTTGCTCGTCCGTCGTGCTACAGAAGTCGTCAAATTAATTAACACTATTTTAAACATTTTTTCCGTTTTTGTTACAGATCCTCTCCTGAATTTAGAGTTCCTCAAAGAACTGAAAAATGACTCAGCCGAAACAATATAGCTGGAAGCTGGGTTCAGTGGGAATGGTCGCTGTATTCCTTTACCTTCTGGATAGATCTCTAGCCGTAAGTTGTACCACTAAAGCGGCAAGCAAACATACGGCCCACTTTGTCATCAGTTACCGTAACCTGGACGCTGGCCACACCAGAGGTATCCTGAGACAGAGTGGTGATGGGGCTGCCCCGGTTCTGTAGCACCTCGGGGATGTACGCCGGGGAGGCGTGGACTGTTTCTACAGCATACGCAGGAGACGCTGGTGCACAGGCTCCAGGACAGCTCCAACACCATTCTGAGGGTATTCTCAGATAGGCTTAACTCAACTTATCTCAGCTATTGTTCTATGTTCTATCTCTTTTATTCTACTTGCATTGACATTTTAACTTTCTGACATAGTAGGTAATTTTGACAATCCATTCAATCAATAAGTTTGTTTCTAAAATCTATTTTTGACATTATCAATTATATTTATGTATCATTGTTCACTTGTTGTTTTGTGTTATTAATTTGAATAAGAAATTTATAACTAACATATTATTATGATACGATGTTGATTTTAATAAATAAATATGAATAACGGGTGAAAAGACTCATGTGCTGTAACACAGCAATTTAAACATTACCGTTTAGCAACAGGGATAGAAACTTTACGTCTACTTACAGATAAATAATTTTTAAACAGTTGATTACTCAAACATTGAATTGGCGTCGATTTTCAAGAACAATTACAATTTGGCCATAGGACTAATTTATAACTACTTTTAATAGTGTTTTCGGCAATCATATCACCTCCCCGAAATTGAATAGAATAATTTATTGGCATAGAAGTAACACATTAACAAAATATTATAACAAGGTTTTACTTGGCGTTTCGCCTTACAATGATGGTCAGTTTGGTTTTTGTCCTCAAGTTTCGACTGACATGGCCATATTTTCCATGAAACAGGTCGCACGCTACTACACGCAGCGAGGAATGTCCGCGTATGCCATATTCCTCGACCTTAGCCGCGCCTTTGACTCTTTAAGCCATAATCGTCTTTGGGGCAAGCTGCGAGATGGCTCTGAGGTCTGAAGTCAAGAAGATCAACAACGTCAGATGGCTGCTGACGTTGTTGATCTTCTTGACTTCTGGTACCAGAATCAGAACAACAGCGTTAGGTGGGGCACTGAGCTATCTGACAACTACCAGCTTTTTTACGGAGTAAGACAGGGCGGGCTCTCTTCTCCTGATCTTTTTAACCGGTACGTTAATGGTTTGATCGAGGAGCTGAGCGGTACCCCGGTAGGGCTCAGATTGGATGGCAGGTATGTCAACAACCTTAGCTACGCCGATGATATGGGTCTGCTCAGCCCTTCGATCAAAGGGCTGACAAAGTTGCTAGCTATCTGTGAAAAATACGCAAAGGATCACGATCTTATCTTTAACGCGAATAAGACAGAGATGGTTATCTTTAGATCAGGAAAGGCTCCGGAGAACGTTCCTGAAGTCTGCATTGAAAGGCGACCTATTAAAATATTTAGTAGAGAGCTTTAGGTACCTAGGACATATAGTAACTTCAAACTTGAGGGACGATACTGACATAGAGCGTCAACGTAGATCATTGTGTGTAGTTGGCAATATGATAGCGAGGAAATTTTTCAACTGCTTATCTGACGTGAAGGTCACCATGTTCAAATCATATTGTCAGTCCTTCTACACATGTCAACTTTGGACAGATTATGCCATAAAATCGCACGACGGTGACCTATAACAATGTTTTTAGACATCACATGGTTCTGAAGCGCTTCAGAAATGTATACTGAATCCCGTGTTGACTCTTTTAATGCCATCCAGAGAAAGAGAATAGCCTCTTTTATGTCCAGAGTTGACATGTGTAAAAACGCAATTATAAGGAGTATGGCAGATCGTTTGATCTTGTTAGATATTTACAAATAGTGGGTGGCTATTGCCACCTAGAATATTATTGTGACGAGCGCGGCCTAGCTAACTACGGTACGCTAGCGCCATCTCTTATCAAATGGACGCATTACTTATTACCGTCATCTAGTATCGACTGGCACAAACCGCGCTAGAAAAGGACGGTAGTTTCCAGAACGTTTGAGACGGGGCGGAGCGAATTGAGACAGTGTGATGGCCACGCCACCTACTAGATTGTTCTGGAAGATACGTCTTACGAGTTGATAAGCGCGGCAAGTGAATTATTGGAAGTGATTCGAGAGCGATACCCAGTGACTAGTGAAGTGACCGTTGCGCTAGTGTTGTACCAAGTGATAAGTGTTTTAGTGTTTTTATTTTAATTGTGTAGCTTCGTTGTGTTATTTGTTCTGTTGACATTTTTATTGAGTGATTTATTAATACAGTGTTAATTTTGGTATTTAATTGGACTTATTTATTTTATCCCTACCTACCTACCTAACCCTAGCTCGTAACATTATTATGTTTTTTTTTACTTTGGTATTAGATGGACCTTTTTGTGTATTTTTTAGTTTTTTATTAGAATTTGTATAGTACAATGGATCTCGTGTCTGAAAATAAAGAATGTATTTATTATATATATTTTTTTATATTAATTATATTAAAATAATTTAAGTTTGTTGAATTCAAAAATAAACAAAATACTTAATAAATTCAAAAGAACAAATAAATTCTACATACTCAGTATAGGAGCATCGTCATTTGTATAATTTGTACATTAAAATAGTCAATATAATATAAAAGCGTAGCTTGCACAGTCTACATAGAAAAAAACACAATTAATACAAAATAGGAAAACAGATCAGCTTCGAATATCACTTTGATGACCAAATGACCAAAATCATTATCTAAAAAGAAGGTTCTAAGGTATTGGCCTCAATTCTGTAGTACACTGACTAAACTAAATTTAAACTATCGCTATCTTTTACTGATAGTGCAAGCAAGAAAGAGATAGCTACAATTTTAGTGCTGTCAAATTAGTCAGATTTAGGTTTTCCATACAAATTTAGTCGTGATTTAAAAACATGCTGACTATAAACACGAAGAAAAGCGGCACGTAAACTGATTTTACAGCAGCACACGGTACACAGATCACTAAACGGACGATCATAATATAAATTCCGCTGATAGGCTGCGTAGAGGCAACGTTGGTGTGAATAGCTAAACCTAATGTATCGACCTCTTTTCTCTAAAGATATCTATAAGAAAAATGTTTTAATACGTGTCTAACAATCCGACTATCCTACTAATATTATAAACGCAAAAGTTTGTGAGGATGATTTGTAACATCTACATCCATCCCCACAAACTTTCGCGTTTATAATATTACTAGCTTCTGCCCACGGCTTCGCCCGCGTGGTACCCGGATCAAAAGTAGCCTATGCATTATTCTGATGTATAAGCTATATTACTGTAAAGTTTCATTTAAATCCGTTCAGTAGTTTTTGCGCGAAAGAGTAACAATCATCTATCCTCACAAACTTTCGCGTTTATAATATTACTAGCTTCTGCCCACGGCTTCGCCCGCGTGGTACCCAGATAAAAAGAAACCTATTTGTTATTCTCATGTGTAAACTATATTACTGTAAAGTTTCATTAAAATCCGTTCAGTAGTTTTTGCGCGAAAGAGTAACAAACATATATCCTCACAAACTTTCGCGTTTATAATATTAGTAGGAAGTAAGATTGGCATATATTCTTGCAAATAAATGATTTGGTTTGATTTAAAGGGTGTCGAGAGGTCTGCAGTTTCATTAAACGTTTTCTTTTCTTTCTGCTTTTTTTATCAAATCAAATCATTTATTTGCAAGAATACATATTTTTATAATTAAGGTCTTAAATAATATAATGATTGCAAATGTACTCAGCCTGCGTGTACTCAGCCTGCGTGCAGGCGTGCAAATATTAAAAATGTCAAGCTAATTTATTTATATTATTATAAGTAACATATTCATCTAGGCTATAAAAACAATTACACATTAACCATTTACTTAAATTTCTCTTAAATATAATTCCATCTAATGCTTTAAGTTCTTCAGGTAATTTATGATAAATTTATGTTTAATGTACCCTTGTTTTTTAGCAACTAGAGAGCTACGTACCAGAGGAAGACTACCCTGTCTACACGGAAGTTCCTCTGGGTCTATCCTTTACTTGCGATGATAAGATACCTGGCTACTACGCAGATCCAGAGACTAGATGCCAAGTAAGTTGGTAACACTAAGCAGAAAAAAAAGATACGCGTGCATTACAAGAATCCGAATTTGAATTATTTATTGGCAATGAGATAGTAAAATTTACCTATTTAATGGTAGGCAGAACAATGATTGACTCCTCAAACATTTTGGATAGATAGGTATTAAATTAAATAAATAGATATGTCGGCGCGAATACGTTATTTTGCTTTTACAATGAGTCATCGGCGCAGAACCACGAGTTATTTAACAAATCATCACTTAGATTGTCAAATTACAGTGTGAAAAGTTGTTGTTGTAGATAAACTTAAATGATTGTAAAATTAGAAATTCAAAAGCTTACAAGTAATTTAAACTTGTTCGAACAAGTAGCTTGCTTGAGTTTGTGTTTTTGCATAAATACGGGCGACGGATCGAGTACGATTCATTAGATCTCCACCGAGACACCAAGCTCGAGTCCATAACCAAATTCATAAAAACCACTTCTCAGCGGTATTATGAACTGGCCTCATCCCACCCGAACCCCTTAATCTCCACTATCCCCGACTACTCGATCGAGTCACCCGAGTTGAAAACCCTCCGTAGACCAAGAAACGTTCTTGGTGACCCTGATGACCCCACCAGCACCGCTAACGCGGTGGTGACGTCATCAAGCCCCGACAGAGCAAACACTCCACAGATACACCGAGCCCGCCGGCGGGCTCGACGAGTCCCCACTTCCGCCTACTCACGGTACAAATATGTACCGGGGCGTTTCTCTCCTATTCCACCCCCTCTGGCAACGGCCCAAGCCGAGGTCTGTACCTAAGTGGTGCCCTTGTGCTAGTTGCCCCATCCTAACTTTTTACAGGCTGAGCGCCTTCTGCGCTCGCCGTAGTCCGGTGACGCTGACCAAGGCCATCTGCGGCCCTGCAGCATTAAAGTCCATTCAGAAAAAAAAAGTACGATTCATTCTCGCTCGAGCCGTCGGACCGTATAGACCTAGAAACCCTCTGTACAACAAAGAATAAATAAGAAGAACATCTCCTGGAGTTTACTTTCGTCGACCAGCATGCTGGTCAACTATGAGTGACCAGCATGCTGGTGATGGTAGTGGCGTCAGCATCGCTGACGACACACTTTCTTAAAACCACCTTGGAGCCACCTGCTCCGTCTGATACATTAAAAGCTGTATAATATAAGATATAATTTAAGATTTGCGTACGTTTAACGCCTATGTAAAATCTATTAGCAACATTGCAGCCAAGTAAATTGTGTCGTTACCCAGATCACATTATATTAAAATACAAGTACCCAGGTGTACATGATTTAAATAAATGTCGCGATTAAGCTGCGATTATATTTTACATACGACCTCTGTGGCGCAGTGGGCGAAGGCCCGCCTGAGACGCAGAAGGTTGCGGGTTCAATTCCCGCCTCGGGATAAATGTTTGTATCTGCAAATATTTGTCTCGGGTCTGGGTGTTTTCTATGTATAATGTATTTACAAAATAAAAATGTATATAAGTAGTATATCAGTCATGTAGTTCCCATAATACAAGCTCTGCTTAGTTTGGGCTAGATGATGCTGTGTGAAAAATGACCAGAATTATTTATTTATTTTACATAGTTATTGAGATAAGTTTGTCACAAAAGTTGTCTGGAAGAAGTTGTCTTAGGGAATAAACAACCATTGTACATGAATAATTGTGAAAGTTTTTTTTTGTATTATTTATTTGCTAGTGCATTAACTCGGCAAGGTCCATGTCTTAAAATATCTCCATCCTAAAGTTGGAAGAGATCGATTTTGGCGATAAGGCTGCCTATTATACATTTCGTGTATATTTTTAATCATTTGTATTTACATGTCTAATGAACTATGCCGACCTCTGTGGCGCAGTGGGCGAAGGCCCGCCTGAGACGTAAAAGGTTGCGGGTCGATTCCCGCCGTGAGGTCAATGTTTATATGATCTGCAAATATTTATCTCGAGGCTTAGTGTTTTCTGTGTATGTTTTTATAATATGTATGTATTAAAAAAGTACATAAGTATTATATCAGTTATGTAGTTCCCATAACACAAGCTCTGCTTAGTTTGGGGCTAGATGATACTGTGTGAAATATGTCCAGCATTATTTATTACTAGCTTCTGCCCACGGCTTCGTCCGCGTGGTACCCAGATAAAAAGAAACCTATTTGTTATTCTGATGTGTAAGCTATATTACTGTAAAGTTTCATTTAAATCCGTTCAGTAGTTTTTGTGTGAAAGAGTAACAAACATCCATCCTCACAAACTTTCACGTTTATAATATTAGTAGGATTTATTTATTTATTGACATTTCCAGGTATGGCACTGGTGTGTCCCCAGCATAGGTGGAAATGAGAAGTACTCCTTCATCTGCGCGCCTGGTACCGTCTTCAACCAACGGACCCGAGTCTGCGATTACTTCTATAAGGTTACCTCTTATGCATCTCTTACGTCCTGGTACTTCAGACAAACTACTACCGACAAAGATAGATAAAGATAGAGTGCAGTATGCTTGTTTGTTTGTACAAAAAAAGGATATTTATGCAAATAAAATTTTATTGCAGAGAGCAGTGTTAGCCTAGTGGTATGTACCTCGATTATAAAACTAAAGGTCGTTGGTTCAAAACCAATTGTGCACCAATGTATTTTCAATTAATGTTTTGCTTATGCAACTGATCCAGATCATTATTAGAAGGTCCCCAAAATATTGTCTGCATTGACACGCTGAATGGCAATGCTTCTGTAATTGAATACATACATAATTATTATTTCTTTTTATTTACAGGTGGACTGCCAAAATGCGCAATCTTACTATTCAGTAAACGAAGATCTATACAAGGATGAGCAGGGGAATTATATCAACGGAAAAAAGTAGACTATTTAGTATTTACTAACTTTAAGTGATACTTAAAAGTATTTAAATACTAGGCAGCCAAAAGCTCTTCAAACAAGAGTGATATGCGATCTGGACTATTCACAATACCAGCCGGAATACCGCCTATAATACCGACTGGAATACTGACCGATAATACCTGCTATAATACTAATCTTACAGATATTTTGGCTATAGTATTACAATATTAGCAACCGGTACTTTATATCCAAAATAAAGTGTAAATTTAGTACGTTTATAAGTCTTTGAATACAACAGTCAGTGAAAATTAAGTTGAAAATATTCGTTGTGGTATTGTTTATTGAACTTTAATAGTTTCATTTTATTTTATTTTATCAATAAAATCAATGCTTGGCCGGAACCGCCTATAATACCGACTGAAATACTAACCGATAATACCAACTATTTAATTTATTTTAATTAATTTATATTATATTTATAGCCTTCTTTCAGATATGCGTTGGCTGGTTTTATATAGTTGCTTTATGCGTTGGTATTGTCTGAATCTTTGTGCCTACTGGCAAATACCGCCTCTAACCATTATAATACCGATAACGCCGTCTAGCCTCATAACAATGTCTAAAACGTCTACATCCCGAATAAGTAACTATCTTTGTCCTAAAATTAACCTTTTTCAAGCTCTAAATAATATAAATTATTTATTTACTTTATATCTAACTCAGTGCCATGTTTGCACTCCCCATAGTAATTTTGCTAGTGTTACAGAGATGTTTCTGTGGCGGCTCTGCCATATAACTGCAGATATTTGGCTAAAAATGTCGACCGGTATTTAAAAGTTCATGGGCATATTTATTCCGGCTGGTATTAGTGTTGAGGTCTTTAAAATAAATTAAAGGATAATTTTACGATAAACAAATTAGATTTAACGGCTATTTTTAAATATAAGCGTACAAAAGCGATTCGTGATTAAGCAAATTGTGATATTTTAAACCCATCAAAATATAGTACACCTATATATTTATGTAAAAACATGTAAACATCAGCCATATATTTATTTTAAGCATTTCTATTTCACCTGTCACATAAAAATTAATTGCACATTTGCTAAGAAAACCTGTCAAAAAGAATATTTAAGGTCACTCATCATAACTCTATTTTCATACAAATGTACTCCGAACGTGTGTCTATCAAGATTTCAAGCTATTTAGATTGAACTTTGATTTTAATCGATTTATAAAACTTATATTTTTCATATGTATTTCTAGTTTTTCTTTATATTTCGGTTTATCCTTTCAAAGTTTGCATGGATTTTAATTTCATGTTTTAAATGTCATTGAAAACATGAAAAAAAGTTAATATTTTATCATCATTAACAACAATCTGTATAAGTCTATAGTTGGACCTACCCTAAAGAGTGCCATGACGAATGATCTTGGACCACCGACTTCACGAAACTTTTTCAGTTATATTCTTCGTGGCCCTCCTATTATAATATTATACCTATCGAATAATTTAATACAAAACTAACAGTTTTTAGTCATAGTATTTCTGGCTACCCCTACTTAGTTTTCTCACTGATTTGCGTACTGAGTATAGATCTGAGGATCTCTATCATTGGCATTACAGTCGTAAGCGTGTTCGTTTTTTCAACAACAACGTATCTGTATTATCTGAATTAAGAAATTAATTTTGTTTAACTTTATTTATATCTTCATTCGATTAGTTCTATCTATTGCAATTAAAATTTGGCAGCTACGAACAAATATCACGTTTCTAGAATTGGAATACGTTTGTATTAAAATAATGTCATGATGTGACGTCATTATGTAACTAAGGTCCAAAAACAATATCTCTTTCTTTCTTTCTTACAAACACATTTATTTACCAAAAATTTCAAGATTAAACACTATAGCAGTATATAGCTAAGGTTGGTTTTTGCTTACATTTATAAATTCAACCTTGGTGGGACTCGAACCTGCGTCCACACCAACTAAGCCACGAGGTCATTACCAGGCTGATCCAAATTCTTGAGATGTTTCTGCTCGAAGTGCGCTGTCTGTAAGCTTTTGATTTCTTGTAAAAATTTAAAAAAACAAATAATTCCCTATATATTTTCTGTCATAGATTATGTTATACTTATTTATAAACTGACATTACAGGGGTAACTCATACAACAACGAATATGACAGGCGACGACTGACAGCTCGCAGGAAAAGACATCAAAATATACGAAAAAATAACTCGACCGACAGAATTGACAGAAGACGTCATTCTCGGATGACAGTTTGACAAGACTTTTTTTTCCAAAAACTATCGTGAACTTGACTATTCATATTGTAAAAACGGGAATTTTCACGTACCGCACTATCGGTGAAGGCACCGTGCACAGTGCACGGCGCGACGCGGAAGGAGAAAGTCGCAACCACTCACCCTGATGAAGACTTTCGGAATGAGTCGAAACTTAGTCGGTGCCTTCACCGATAGTGCAGTACGTGAAAATTCCCGTTTTTACAATATGAATTGACAAGACTCATAATATTTTGATATAAATGACCTTATTTATAAAGATTAAAAACAGATATTTAGCTAAACAGACTTTTGTTTCGCAATGTTATTACATCTGTTTAATAACTTTATAATTAAGACCTTGATCGTTCTCTATAGTCACACACACATTTAACTTATACAGTATATAACAAATACCCAGCTCGATCCATAAAAGACGTTTCTCAATAGAATCTCTATAAAATAATCTTACTTCTATAAAATCACAAATAAAAAATCTAGCCACAAAAATCAAGACCACGTGGGCAAAGCAGTGGCCTACCTTTTCCATATTCAATCTAAATCGGTCCTATTGATAACAAACATCTAAACACCCAAACGTGGGCAAAGCAGTTGCCTACTTTTTCCATATTCAATCTAAATCGGTCCTATTGATAACAAACATCTAAACACCCAAACGTGGGCAAAGCAGTGGCCTACCTTTTCCATATTCAATCTAAATCGGTCCTATTGATAACAAACATCTAAACACCCAAACGTGGGCAAAGCAGTGGCCTACCTTTTCCATATTCAATCTAAATCGGTCCTATTGATAACAAACATCTAAACACCCAAACGTGGGCAAAGCAGTTGCCTACCTTTTCCATATTCAATCTAAATCGGTCCTATTGATAACAAACATCTAAACACCCAAACGTGGGCAAAGCAGTTGCCTACCTTTTCCATATTCAATCTAAATCGGTCCTATTGATAACAAACATCTAAACACCCAAACGTGGGCAAAGCAGTTGCCTACCTTTTCCATATTCAATCTAAATCGGTCCTATTGATAACAAACATCTAAACACCCAAACGTGGGCAAAGCAGTTGCCTACCTTTTCCATATTCAATCTAAATCGGTCCTATTGATAACAAACATCTAAACACCCAAACGTGGGCAAAGCAGTTGCCTACCTTTTCCATATTCAATCTAAATCGGTCCTATTGATAACAAACATCTAAACACCCAAACGTGGGCAAAGCAGTTGCCTACCTTTTCCATATTCAATCTAAATCGGTCCTATTGAAACATCTAAACACCCAAAATTTTGCTTTAATAATGTTGATATTGCAAGAAATCGAAAGTAATTAAAAAATATCTTAGAAAAACACCTATAATTTCGCTGTTTTAAAATAATTATGAATTTGCTTAATTTCCGTAGAAGGCAAATCGTAGCGTGCTTGCGTAACGATACTTATCAATAAATTAACGATCGAACGAGGTTTTAGTTACGTACTGTATAAAAGATTTGAAAAACAAAAATGATGTCGAGGGTAATTTTATAGAATATCCATGTAAATTTGAATACTTGGACATCTTGTATAGTTAATTTCCAAAATTATAAAACGAATTAATAATTAAATAGGAATTGTGTTAAGCTATTTTTATCCAACTGTTCCTGCTTTTAATTCTATTAAAATAAAATAACATCCACCACAAAAAAATATTTTACATAAGTATTTTTTTTTGTTTGACAACCTCTGAGACGCAGAAGGTTGCGGGTTCGATTCCCGCTGCGGGACAAATGTTTGTATGATTAGCAAATGTTTGTCTTGGGTCTGGGTGTTTTCTATGTATAATAAGTATGTATTTACAAAAAAATATATATAAGTAGTATATCAGTCATGTAGTTCCCATAATACAAGCTCTGCTTACTTTGGGGCTAGATGATGCTGTGTGAAATATGTCCAGCATTATTTATTTTTAATCTTTTTACGTGAATTTTATTTAATCATTTTTACTGTAATTATTGCCATTATTTTGCCAGAATTTAAGTCAAAAATGTAAATAGGTTTTATAATGTCACTTTTTAAATAAAGTATTTTTTACATAACTCGTCTTTATTTACATAATGTGTTCTAGTAAGAAAAAGTTGTAGATTAAATTTTGCAAGTGAAACCTTTTCCAGATCGGAATATCTATAGACAGCCTTACTCATTTAGTACCTTGACACATACATACATGTATGTATATGTATATATTTATAAAAAAACGATGTATAAGTAGTATATCATATCAGTCATGTAGTTTCCATAACTCAAGTTCTGCTTAGTTTGGGGCTAGATGATGCTGTGTGAAAGTGTCCAGCATCATTATTAATATTTTCCTTTATTCACTTAAATCTCAGGCTGCCTGGAACCTTTTCAGGCATTAGTGGACTCGAAACTAACATAAGAAGGCTTTTTTATAAATACATTGTTTAAAATAAAAAACGTATTCTTGTGGATGATAACTGATATAAACTATCGGAAAGATGGGTAATAATTAACTAGATTACTGCAGAAGTATATACTTATAGAATGCTGGGCTGTACAGAAAGAAACGGCACCTGCCAATTCTGAGTTGAATTCAAATCATATCATAGGCAGGTGATGAGTTGCCGTCCACTAAACGGGCTCCATAAGTGCCGCCAACGATAGGCAGCGTAGAGGCAACGTTGGTGTGGACGGCTAAAGGGTGTGGAGAGGTGTGCTGCAGTTTCACTAAACGCTACTCCCGGCTTTATGCCTTTAACACTTCCACCCTTGGAGCATAGGTTCCGCTCTTGCGCCTCCACCTCCGACTGGCCGGCTAAGGCAAGCCGAGGGTCAGGGGTTTTTATCGACCCCAGGGAGTAATGGGGCTCCGCGATATCGCCAAGCACCGAACACTAGCCATAAGTGCACCCTGAGGGATTATTATTAATATTATTATTATTATGTCTGTTATGAAGTATAAAGTTGTGAGTGTGTTTGTTTACTTTTTACAACGTTAACATACATGTTAGAGCCAGATTTATTTTTAAATAGGGCTGTAAATATATGAAGTTAAGTAAATCGACGACAAAAAAATCATGTAATACAGAAAAATGTGTGACTCCCTTTAAAGAGCGGAAGTAACATATCGTTATGAAGAGAAAGGTTTTAAGGGCTGTTTTGTTTCGGTAGTATTAAACCGTACAATGACATAATGTCCTCGATTCTGTAGTATACTAACTAAACTAAATTTAAACTATCGCTCTCTTTTACTGATAGTGCAAGCAAGAAAGAGATAGCTACAATTTTAGTACTGTGTGCTGCTGTCAAATCAGTTTACATACCGCTTTTCTTCGTGTTTATAGTCAGCATGTTTTGATATCACGACTAAATTTGTATGGAAAACTTAAATCTGACTAATTTGACACCATTAAAATTGTAGCTATCTCTTGCTCGCACTATCAGTAAAAGAGAGCAACAGTTTAAATTTAGTTTAGTCAGTGTACTACAGAATCGAGGCCAATGACATAGTAGGCAGTTATAAAAAAAGCATATCCTTTATACTGCTATAGAGCTGTTAGATAATCAGTCAGCGAAGGATCTTAAAAAACAATTCGTGCTTGTTGTCTGGTTCTACAAGACTTGGTTGCGAGGTATCCGCGTCAGTTTACTTTTCTTTTTGACTTCAAAAACTTTCTGATTTTGATAACTACAAATTACATTGTGCTAGCCAGACCGGTTTTACTATATTAAGATTACAAGTGAACCCTGTACCTAACAAAAATACGCTATCTGTTGTATATTGAGTCTGTGGTCTCTCTACCACAGATTAAAATTTTTGCTCATTCCTCTCTACCTCTATGGTTTTTGGTATCTGTTTGTGCTCTGAATTTGGGATGAATCTAAATAATACAACAGTTTTCTAAAGTTTATGTGTGTTAATTAATTATTCTATAAACTGAAGAATCTGTAAATATAACAAAATAGTAGAGCTTAGATGCATTCTACCACACATTCATACAGTTGCATTATGGTTGGTGTGTGCGTTGCATATAGTGTAAAGGCTTGATCTGACTGGTAGCACACATATATCTGCAGAACATGCAAACATTGGTCCCGCAGGAATCGAACGCGCACCTCTTACCTCGCAACAGCCTACTCGCCCACCGCGCCACCGTCAAAATCAAATCAACACGTATTTATTTTGAAAATATCCTACTAATATTATAAATATGAAAGTTTGTGAGGATGTTTGTTACTCTTTCCCGCAAAAACAACTGAATGGATTTTGATGAAAATTTACAGTTATATAGCTTATACGTCAGAATAACACATAGGCTACTATTTATCCGGGTACTACGCGGGCGAAGCCGTGGGCAGAAGCTATTAGGTACATAAAGCTCCTCTAAGTACTTACCTAAAAAGTATGGTATGTTACCAAATTAGATGGCAAACAAAGATCATATAAGTTATTCACTTTTTAGACTTTATTTAATTCTTTGACTCGTACTTTGTCTATAATTATTTTTTTCTAGCACCATTTTAAGTAGTAAGTTTTCGACGTAACCAAGTGTATTCTATTTTCCCATGGTTAAAAATAAATGAGTATGAGTATGAGTAAATGAGTTCACCTCGTTCGATTGGCACCACACTAAAGCTGAATGAAGGATCATCAAAAAAATAACCAAGCAGAGTTTGTTGCCTGATTCTTCAATGCTTGGTCGCGCGCGAGGAGTCCGCGTAAATTCACTTTGAAATTTTAAATTCACAATTTTTTTAAAGTGACGTTTCTATATGATCCTATAAACTTTGACTTTGAACATAAATAATTGTAAAATTTCAATTTTTATAACGTGTTCTAATTAATTTACGTTGCTAAAATAATAGCTACGCGTACCTAATTTCAAAACGTCTAATCAATTATTTATAATTAGTATGCCATTAGTATGGTCGATGCATTCTACCACACATACATATAGTTGCGTTAAGGTTTGTGTGTGCGTTGCATATTAGTGTAAAGGCTTCATCTGACTGGTAACAGGCAGACTATAATTAAAAATATAACGAATTGTTACATAATTTAAACAGACAACGTATATTACATCACATGTTACTACGCCCTCTAGTAAAATGTGGTATTTTTCTTAAAGTCTTTCAAAACAATTTTGATGAAACTGCAGGGATTCTTAAAGTCAGTGCATAGAGAAAAATGATAACAGACGAACAACAATATAACCTCTTCCCAAAAACTCATAAATAAGTTCCTTGCGTTACGGGTGAAATACGATTAACATTATCTTTATAAACATAAAACGATTGTTTATTTGAATTTTCAGTACGTGCGGATAGCGAATAATCTTATCATTATTTCTCCATATAAAAGACTTCAACGCACTTCTTGCTAGAAAAAAAATACAATTAAAAAACAAGTGCCTAAATCATGATGTAAATCCATACCTATCCTCAGTACCTCGCGGTACTGCACGGGACAAGTACAGTAGAAAGTCTAGCTAAAAGAGGCAAACTAACCAAACAGAGTTTGTGGCCAAATTCTTCTAGGCTTGATCACGCGCGAGTAATTGCCTTAAAATCACTTTAAAATTCGAAATTTCTAGTTTATAAGTTTACTTTTCTATGTGATCCTTCTAATTTCATTGAATAAGAACCTATTAATTTGAACATATTTTTCAGAAATATGGCTTTGACCTACCTTCGTACAAAATAACATGCCTAAAATTTATTAAATTTAAACTCACTCATAGACCTTTGATAATCTCGATGTCGATACGAGATTATAAATGTACTAGTTTCAGGCATACATAGTATAATTTTGTAGTTACCAATTCTTTAGGAAAACATTTTTGAACCTTATTCAAAAATGTCCTTCGTTTTTTTTTAAATTAGATAACCGACTATCGTCCGTCTCCTGCCGGTTATATTCTACAATGTATATCCAATCTAATGCATTAAGTTCGCCTACCTACTTGATTTATCTTATCCAATAAAGCATTTTAGAATCAACTTCGTCTATTTTGAAGTGAAACTATGTTCATATTATGATCAGTTATTCACCTCTAATCGGCAATGCGTAACCTTTCATGAATTGAGTCACACTATGGATTGAGTACATATCAATTCATAAAAAAATAAAAAAGAATTATCTCCATGTTTGTACCCAAACATAGATTGGTGTATAAACAAGTAGTATAAATACTACATAGATTGGTGTATAAACAAGAAGTTTATACACCTATCTAATCACACCTTTACCGACCTCCCCGCTACCAACAAACGCTGCATTATTCAGTCCGTGAACAGAACCGACAGAGGACGGACTATAGTCGGTTATTTAATTTAAAAAAAAACGCGAGTGGCATCTGTCAAAGTCAAGTGAAGTGACGTTCAAAAGTGATATCAGGTAGGGAAGATTTCCTTTTTAATTATGTGATGTTATGCCCAATTCGATTGCATAATCTTTTCGTAACCTTTTTGGGGTACCGTATGATTTTTGGTGGAACTATTTTGTGTGAGATGGATGTCTTTTGATTTGTTTGTAAAATGTAATATTTATTGTAGGTATTAGTTTATCGTTTGCGTCACGTTTTGAACTATATTTTGGTATGAAGATAGTTAATCTTTGTTGTTTTAAGTACTTGGCGTACATTGATTTGTGTAAACATCATTGAAATTAGAGTAGCCGTTACATTTACAAACAGACAACTTTTTCTCTATTGTTTATTCGTAGGGATGAGAAGAGTTGGCACAAGTAAAAGCATAAGATGCCTATTAGTTCAAACTATTCCACAAAGGTGGAACTTTCTAGAGCATTTCTTTTAACAAAAACTCGTTAGTTTAACCAAAATAACCATAAGATCTTTCAGATACCGTGCCGTACTGAGCGTAGCCGTGTTGGCCTAGCAGTCAGTACCCCAATTTCCGTGGAAGTCTCGGAGGTCGTGAGTTCGAGTCCCAGCCACAAATGGTTTCTTACACTCGAAAAAAATATTTTACACGTGCTCAAAACGGTGAAGAAACCGTAATGCCCTAGAACTAGACAAATTAATGTCATGTGCCATCAATTAATGGTTCAATAAGCGGCGATGGGTTTGCAACTTGTCACGTGGAATGCCAACTACTTACAAAACGCGAGCATGTGCCAAATATAATGTTTCGACATGCTTTTGACTTCCCCTACTTGGTTTACTAAATAATCTACGCACTGAGTATAAATCTGAGGATATTGGTCATAAAGAATAAATAAATAAATAAAATAAAAGGGCATTTATTTACACTTAAACAAACATACCTAGCCTAAGTACAATATAATAATAAGTAGGTATATAAATAGAAGATAGATATAGGTAAGAACGTATGTATAATTGGTATGACTTAAACAACTAAACAATCTACACAGTAATACAGTTGTGAGCGTGTTTGTTTTTGTGTTTTTGATACATACGTCACGTTATTTTTTTCAATACTCAATATATTTATTACTTTCACATGGTAGGTACATAGATGGTGTTTATAGGTAGGTATCTCACATGAACCCTGTCTGGGTATAACAACAGATAGGTAGGCAGGACGAGGTTTTGCGTAAACAAACTAGTTATTAATATCTACAGTAAATAAAGTTAAGTCTCTCAAATGAACTTTGTATTAGGGTATGGCGGCAGACCGAGGTTTTATTTTCATTGTAGGTAGTCAAAGTAGGTACTTTAGGAGATGGGTATAAGTGCATTATTTTCATATTGTAAAAACGGGAATTTTCACGTGCTGCACTATCGGTGAAGGCACCGACTAAGTTTCGACTCATTCCGAGAGTCTTCATCAGGGTGAGTGGTTGCGACTTTCTCCTTCCGCGTCGCGCCGTGGACTGCATTATTTTGTTAGTAATGGTCATATTATTTCATGTCAATTTAGATTTAATGTCAGTTTTCAATTTCATTTTATTATTTACAATGTTAAATTAATTTACTGCGTTACGTATGGTCAAAACCGGTAACACGTCTTATGTTAACTAAATCACTTGCCAGACTTTTTATTAAAGATTCTTCTTTGATATTTCCTTTTTTCCAGTTCTAGGTAAGTAAAGTACCAACGTAAAGAGGTTTTATCGCCGTGACTTATAAAATAACTTTAATTAAATATGTCCAGCATTATTATATTAAGAATGCAAAGGCCTAAAGACTTAAAAACTATCTATTGACATTTGCACACCATTTGGATGATGGAATATGGGCCTATAAAAATGATAACATCATGTATTAGATCACCTGTATTCATGCAAATATTCTTGCCTTTCTTTCCTGGCTTGGTCGCGGAAGAACAGGCACCTAGATAAAAACTGACCTTGTGATTTTATGACTTTGACTTTGACTTTGACTTTGACTTTGACTTTGACTTTGACTTTGACTTTGACTTTGACTTTGACTTTGATTTTGATTTTGACTTTGACTTTGACTTTGTCTTTGTCTTTGACTTTGACTTTGACTTTGATTTCTTATTTCTGAAAGTTATTAAGTAGAGATGTGGTTATAATGCTTTCACATAAGTGTCGATGGGCTTCGATTGGTCGATCCATCCGGATAGACAGAGGTTAGCTGGAAGAAAATGCTGTCTAGCATTAAGTTCACCTGTATACTGTACTTTTTAGTTGTGTTATTATATCTATCTTTCTTCTTTGTGAAACATGCTCATTGCTAAATAGAATGTTTGGCCGTGCCTCTGACTACCCCTACTCTGTATGCACACGGATCTGTGTACTGTGTATCGATCTGAGGATTTCCATCGTGGAGGTAGTAGGCGTGGTTTTTAAGGAAAGCAAATGAAATATATGTATTTGGCACGACATAAATTAATTAATCATAATATTTTGTGTGAAAAATTATTAATTTCTAACAATAGGTGGTTTTATCGCTGATTGAGCCTTCTTCCAGATCTATATATCCCGTAGGATTGTCTCTGTATAATTAATAAAATACAGTCTTATCGCTAAGTGCCGTCTACAAAGCATTAACTCAATTACAGATTTGATATCGTAAAAGACAGCAAACTTTCAATGCAATTACCACGTAGCCATTTTATTGGAATCGTTGTTAGCAAAATTATTGAAGTTAGGTGAGAGAAATGTTTTGGTCAACAACCTTTAGTTATTAAAACACAAAGAAAGAGGCTTTCTGAATCCTTTCACCTTACTGGTTATTTTACATACGATCACAGTGTTCTCCAAAAGTTTAAAGAAATAAATATAATGACATTCACTTGTCAATACATCTATTAAAATCTGATGTATGTTTACAAAAATATTAATTTGTTTAAGAAAAAAAGGGATAATCATAATGTTAATACCAGAAATTAAGATAAATTCGGTGTTGCCACTTGTAGACTCCATAAAGTTAGTAAATCATTTAAAGGGCACGGAGTACGCTTCTATAACAAACTCCCAAGAGATATACAAAAATTGACAATTAACAAATTTAAAAACGTAATTAAACAAAAACTTTATAAAAAGGCATAAGTACTATAAAATGTCATTATTGAGATGATAAAAACTCTTGGGATTGAAAATACTCCAATTGTTTTGTAAAAAGATCATTAAAAAGTATAACCAGCCTTGTTTTCTTGCCTTTCTTTCCTGGCTTGGTCGCCGAGGAACAGGCAGTAGATAAAACCAACGTTTCAAAGTGATCCTTGTGATTTTATGAATAAATGAATTTTGCCTTTGACTTTGACTTTTCAAATATTAAACATGGCAAATAGGAATGAAACGAAAACAGATTAACGGTAAAAAAAACATGACATTGTTTTTAAAGCTTAATATAGGTTATGTCCAATAGATTTCTATAGTTTTCCGGTGATAATAATGAATACTTTTATGTAAAGATGTAAATATGAAATTTTAAGGTATAAAAAAGTACGGAACCCAAAATGACTTAACGCTCGCACTTGACCGTGCAATGCTCGGAACTGGTTCGTATTTGGGTCATTCGCTTTTTGCAATTTCTTATTGTGTGCATATATTTAGTATTATGACATTTGACATAAGCGCTTTTGTGGGCGACAGTACCGTATGGAAATTAGTTCCCTTTTTCGTATCCGGACTCAAAGTTGGTCCAGTATGCGAATGATGTTTTTCCAATAAGCCTCTGCTCACGGCTTCGCCCGCGCGGTATCTGGATTAAAAGTAGCGTACCTATATGTAGGACGAGATCTGTGGCGCAGTCGGCGGAGGAACGCCTGTGACGTAGAAAGTTGCGGGTTCGATTCCCCCCGCGAGACTCTAGAGACTAGAGATCAAATGTTTGTATGATCTGTAAATATTTGTCTCGGGTCTGGGTGTTTTCTATGTATTTATTTACAAAAAGTTATATATATGTCGTACGAGTATATCAGTTATGTAGTTCCCATAATACAAGCTCTGCTTAGTTTGGGGCTAGATGATGCTGTGTGAAAAATGACCATTTATAAAAAAAAAATGTTAATCTACTTTTGACAGCGACTGTCAACAGACGCGGGTGTATGCTAATTTTAATTTGATTAGTCAGTTAAAATAATAATAATGCTGGACATTTTCACACAACATCATCTAGCCCCAAACATTTTTTTAGTTATGTTTTAATTGGTTTTGCATTAAACCTAAGACGTAATTAGTTTTGTACTCAATCGTTAACTTGTGGCGAACCTAGTAAATAAATAAATCTACGAAATAGCTTGCAAAATATCGCAAAAACGGTTGCCATTTTCGCCATAGCCACTTTAATCGTGTAATTCAGAAGCTAGGATTAATAAAAAAATATAAATAATACTACTACTTATTACTACTGATATACTACTTAAATATATTTTTTTGTAAATACATAGGTACCTACATATTATACATAGAAAACACCCAGATTCCGAGACAAATATTTGCAGATGCCAACATTTGTCCCGCAACCTTCTGCGTCTCAGAGGTCGTTCAGCTGATCTTACAAACATAACGCAGTAGAATTTTTTTATCACGCTTTTTTTAGCTTCAGTTGTAACTTATTCTTGGAAGTTAATTTTAACCTACTTCTAATTGTCGTATCGAAATAAAACTTTGCATGTATATGTGGTTCGGATGACAATACCATAATTTGGTATCTTGGAGCTGATCTGATGATGGAGCCAGGAGGTGGATAGTGGAAATCGTCAGTGGCTACTAGTAAACCCCTCGAGTAGATATAAAAAGTATAGTAATACTAGCTTCTGCCCACAGCTTCGCCCGCGTGGTATCCGGATAAAAAGTAGCTTATGTGTTATTCTGATGTCTAAGCTATATTACTGTAAAGTTTCATCAAAATCCGTTCAGTAGTTTTTGCGTGAAAGAGGAACAAACATCCTCACAAACTTTCACGTTTATAATATTGGTAAGATTACTAGCTTCTGCCCACAGCTTCGCCCGCGTGGTATCCGGATAAAAGTAGCTTATGTGTTAATCTGATGTGTAAGATATATTACTGTAAAGTTTCATCAAAATCCGTTCAGTAGTTTTTGCGTGAAAGAGGAACAAACATCCTCACAAACTTTTACGTTTATAATATTAGTAGGAGTATAGTAGTAAACTAATTAACTCCTTTTATAATTATTAGTTTGTGATAAAAGCGTGTTTTTTTTAGTTTTTTTTATTACATATTATTATTTATTTGGTACCAAAATATCTTTGAGGAATCAATACACAGCTATATCTTATAAAGTGGTCGACCTTGTGTCTCAGTTTCGTAAACATTTGCACAAACTTACGTAAGGTTTTAATAGCTAGGTATTGCAGAGACTGGAATAAAACTTAGTGAAAGGTATAGACTAGGTTTAAACCCTCTTAAACAGTTCCTTAGAAAGTTTTCTTAGACAATCTATACTAACGATCAATAACAAGGTAAACTTTGCAAATTTAAATGTAGGAGGTAATTAATCTCCGAAACTACTTAACGACTTCAGAAATGCTTTCATTTTTAAGTCGACGGAAAAACGCTACTTTACATCAGTTTTTTATCTGGGTACCACGCGGTTGAAGCCGCGGGCAATAGCTACTGTTTTAATTAATACAAGCGCCTGCCCACGGCTTCGTACATTTGTTGAATAACCCATAAAAAGTAGCCATTGTAAAGTAAAGTTTTACCGGTAAGGCAGCGATCGTAAGAAATGTATACGCTCTACTATTTCTTCGTTGATTTACGTTGCAAAATTGGTCTCCACGAAAAGCCCTATTAATTTAACCAGATAATATATAGCCTATGTTTACCCTGAAGACCCATTCTAAATATTGGTGAAATATTTTGTGTAATTGGATGGATAGTTTCGCAGATTACCTCCATCTAAACCACAGGTTCTCAAACTTATTTTTCCCACCGCCCACTTTGTGAATAAATAAAACCTAGAGGCCCCCCAAAGTTTTTAAACATAACAACCCCTTCTAGACCGCCTTAGCGCTCCCAATATCTTCTAGAGTCTTCTACCGCCCCCCTGAAGGCCTCCAGCGCCCACAAGGGGGCGTTATCGCCCACTTTGAGAAACAGGAATCTAAGCTGATAAACTTTATTTCTTTACTTAATACTAGCTTCTGCTCACGGCTTCGCCCGCGTGGTACCCAGATAAAAAGTAGCCTATGTGTTATTCTGATGTATAAGCTATATTACTGTAAAGTTTCATCTAAATCCGTTCAGTATTTTTTGCGTGAAAGAGTAACAAACATCCATCCTCACAAACTTTCGCGTTTATAATATTAGTAGGATTTGCGTAGACTATGTTGTTCCTTTGAAAGATTTAAAGATCCTGAGTTCAACTTTCATGGGTCTCAATATCAAAACCTTGGTTAATTTAATTTACATTACATATTGAGAATTCAGATCGCGATGGTGGCCTCTTAAACATTGCTCATTAAAAGAATAAAGACATAAAATACCAAATCACATTAAATAAATCTTACTAATATTATAAACGCGAAAGTTTGTGAGGATGGATATTTGTTACCATTTCACGCAAAAACTACCGAACGGATTTTGATGAAACTTTACAGTAATATAGCTTATACATCAGAATAATACATAGGCTACTTTTTATCCGGGTACCACGCGGGCGAAGCCGTGGGTAGAAGCTAGTAAATAATAAATACCTAACAGACAACTACATAATCCTGTTCCCACAATAGGATTCCCTGTGTTGTGTGTATCAGGAAATACGAGTAACGTGGAACCACAACACTAGACCCGGAACAAATATCTGTAGAACATACAAACATTGGTCCCGCAGCGGGAATCGTACCTGCACCGCTTGTGTCGTAGCCACGCTCGCTAAATATTGGGCTGGAAGTTCTATCGAATTTTCTGTGATTCATACTATTTTAAACACTTTCTCTGTTGCGCAAAACTGTACCTCGGCCATGTTTGAATATAAAACAATTGTTGCTAACTGAATACTATATTAGTTACATAATAATTGGAGTGAGCCCGCTGGTTTGCTGCGAACGACAGTTGAACGTTCCCTCCGTATCATAAAAACACTCAATTGAAAATGCCACGGATATTGCAAATTCTAGAAGAATTTTACTGAAATTAGTACCTACTTTTTCGAAAATCATTTAGATGCCTGGTACCTACTTTTTTGAAAATCATTAAGATGCCTGGCACCTACTTTTTCGAAAATCATTAAGATGCCAACAAACAAACACGTTCACTACTGTAATTTCCATCCTCACATATATACTTAGTACGTAGATCTACGATGATACCAAGTGGGGGTAATCAGAGGCACGTCTAAGCATTACATTTGGCAACAGCAGGTACCACTAAAAGTGCCTAAGTGGTTAGTTTTCCACGTGAAAGGTTGCGAGCCAATCGCTGCTTATTGGAACACAAACTGATGTCACAAGCCTTTGATTTTTTAGTTCTAGGGCTTTCGGTTTCCGCACGATGTTTTCCTTCACCGTTTTGAGTACGTATTAATGCGCGTATATGTATTACAAGTGGAAAATCCGTTGATACATGCCCGGGTTCGAACTCGCGACCTCTGGATCAGTCGGGCTACCACTATGCACCACAACATACAAAACTCAAAATAACTTTAATTAAAATTACTCAAATTCATTAATATTTCGTTAAAATTTTAATTAACCAAACTAAAAGACCTCTTCCACGGAATATAATGTACGAAACCATAGCTCTACATAGTTAAATACAAACATGACCATTTTAAAATGAACTTAATTTTAAAGCAATTTTCGTATATCTAAAGGTCGAATTATAAAAGTGAAGCATAATTGTTAAAGACTATTTTATGTAGAGCTATATTTACAAGTTGCTTTGATAGGATTTGGAGATCATTTTATAAAAGTGTCGTTTTCTAATCTATCAAGAGCTGTCATTTGTTTGAAGTCACTTGGGAGAGAGGTCTTTGTAAACTGGTTGCTGTTTTAGTCACTTTCACTAATACAAAATCATTTAAAATGTCAAAAAACTAGTTTGTTTTGCAATAGTACGTAAATTATGTCTAGGCTTTTTAGAAGTTTGTGGTCTATGTTTGATTTTAAATCAGCCAAGTGTGTGTCTCTCCATTCAATGTATATACCTATATATACGCATACTGAAATAGGTAATGCAATAATATAATTTCAAAAAGAATATTTACTTTAGATTTATTTATGTTGTAATGAAAAAAGGAAATAATTAAAAAGGGTAAACACGAGAAAGACCCGTTTACCCATAATTATAGTTACATACCTATATCTATTATCTATCTATCTATCTATCTAGTCCTCACACTAGGACAATAAAATATATTTTATGAAACATGCGCGGCAATATTGTCATTACTTTCGACAAAATAGCACGCGAGATATCAAATTTACTTACACAGAACCCTTTTTGAATTTAGAACAAAAAACGCGCCGGAATTTTGTATGGGACACCATTGCCGGCATTCTGGGTTTTACGTTTAAAAACTACGACACAACTTTTTCTTTATTTTTCTCATTTGAATTTGGATCTCTTTCATGCAGCTTGGTACAAATAGGTCGTGCTCAAGTGGCTGTATGAGACAGATTCTTTTACCGTCCGGCAATCAAACAGTACCTTATTTTTTTTTTTAAATGGCGGTATAGCAAACGGTCCTCTCGATTCCGTAATTTTTATGAGGTAATACATAGATGAAAATGAGTTCCAAAGAATCCGAAAGTGAAATGGATATTAAACAGATCTAAGGTTGAAAGCCAAATTAGCAATGGAAAACTTCCACTGAAGTCAAAGATATTACTTTAAAAAAATGTTAGACATATTTTTTAGCAGAGCTTGTAGATATTATGGGAACTACATGGCCGGATATACTACATACTTATATTTTTTTTGTAAGTACATACATATTTTACATTGAAAACACCCAGACCCGAGACAAATTGTATTTGCAAAAAAAATACATATTATATGAAATTACATTTCATTTCCTTGATTTTTTTTTAGAAAAGCTTTATATGCCTCGGCAAAAATGGCAATTGCCTATCTCGTATCATTCAGGTCCACGCCTGCAGCTCGGCCGTCAAACTGATTGAGTTGAATTTGCCTATTTCGCAGCCCCTGTTATGCACTATTCATTTCATGTATTATTCAACAAGCACTTTAATTTGTTTTTTGAAATAGCAGCTATCATCCATGAAGTTTCACGGATCGGCTATATAGCGTCTAATCGATTAACAGAGCCTCAAACTTTTACAACGCTTTTGCAATTTATTACGACTTCCTCTCAGTCGGTCAGTCCACGCTATTTTACCGGAATAATATGCATCTGCACTTCTTGAAGTTGATTGGTACTCACTTTAAGTCTTAGGCAAAGACTTAAAGTGGGTACCAATCAATTTCAACTTTTGTTTATGGCTTCTGTGGTTAGGGTTGCCATAATTTCGCCAATGTCGTGTCGGCAAGATTTAAATAAGGCGATGGATAGGAGTTTACAGACATTTGGCCTGTTTGAAATAGAGGCAAAATTAAATAGTTTTTTTTAACTATACGTTTATTTATATAAATAACTGAAAGGAAGGAGACAAAAATAAATACAAAGACAAAACACACGTAATGCATTTATGGGTACCAATTATTTACAGCCGAATACGGATTACGTTTCGTTTTTCTGTGAAAAATTGTCAGAATGTAGTTAATATCCTACTATATCCTACTAATAATATTATAAACACGAAAGTTTGTGAGGATGGATGTTTGTTACTCTTTCACGCAATAACTATTGAACGGATTTTGATGAAACTTTACAGTAGTATAGCTTATATATCAGAATTACACATAGGATACCACGCGGGCGAAGCCGTGGGCAGAAGTAATAAATGATTTTAAAAAATATTTTTTCAATTACTACGTCATCTCTAATTTAATATTATTATTGATTATTAATTTATATTATTTTACGTGTCTATATAGAAAGGTTTACTAAAGCTTCTTTAAAAAAAAATTGCAACGATGTAATTTTTTTTATATTTTTTCTATTCACCATTTGACCACGTTTGCAAATCATTCCACTCCGTTAGGCCTGATTTATTTTAAGCCAAACTCTCCATCACATTGGGAATCAATCATATTAATATTACGCAATTCAACTATTGCGATATACGAACTATAATACTTTTGATAAGCTGTCAGATTTGTCTGTCAGTTACATAAAGTCAGTTACGCGGTCAAAGTTAGATTCAGTAGACATTTTGATAAATGCCATTTTTGGGTCGTGTTGTGAAATGAATCCTAGATACTCTTTCCAAACAAACAAAATAAGCAAAACCAACACTCTCACGACTTTATTCCTTATAAATCTTCAAGTATACAATTTAGGGGTTTTTTTTCATAAAAAAATAAAAACTTACTCCAAAACACGGTTAATTAAAGTCAAATATGAAATTTTATCCCTTTTTTTCACCCTTAAGGGGTTGTATTTTTTCATAAAACTATATCTTAAAACTTGGTCTCTTGAAGTAACCTAACCATTAAAAAGACTCATAAAAATCGTTTAGCAATTAGCACATTTTTGTAACAAATAACTTGACGAATAACTTAGACGACCTCTGTGGCGAAATGGGCGAAAGCCCGCCTGTGACGCAGAAGGTTGCGGACTCGATTCCCGCTGCGGGACAAATGTTTGTATGATTAGCTAATGTTTGTTTCGAGTCTGGGTGTTTTCTATGTATAGTATGTATGTATTTACAAAAATGTATATAAGTAGTATATCAGTCATGTAGTTCCCATAACACAAGCTCTGCTTAGTTTGGGGCTAGATGATGCTGTGTGAAAAATGTCCAGCATTAATATTATTATTTTATTTGTCCCGCAGTGGGAATCGGACCTCTTTCGGCTCAGCCGGCTACTTACCCGCTGCGCCATAGAGGTCGTCTATAATGATTATTAATTTATACTAAAAATATGTATTTTTCCTACGGATGCATTTAGCTAAAACTATTTAAATACGTACTAGCCTCTGTCCACGGCTTCACTCGCGTGGTACCCGGATAAAAAGCAGCCTATGTGTTATTCTGATGTATCCTACTGATATAATAAACGCGAAAGTTTCTGAGGATATTTTACTCTTTCACGCAAAAACTACTGAACGGATTTTGATGAAACTTTACAGTAATGTAGCTTATACTTCAGAATAACACATAGGCTACTTTTTATCCACCTTACTCACTTTTTATTTTTTATTTTTTCATTGTTATCACGTAATCGAAGCCGTGGATAGAAGCTAGTAGCCTATATTACTGTAAAGTTTCATCAAAATACGTTCAGTAGTTTTTGCGTGAAAGAGTAACAAACATACATCCTCACAAACTTTCGCATTTATAATATTAGTATTTATTAATGTATCGGGGTGAAAGCAGGCATTTTTAAATCTAATAATATTTAAATTATATCAGATACAAGTTTTTTTATATAATAACTTGTCACAATCAATGTTCTGAGAACAAACATGCTAACGACAGTGTTCTCCATAATGCACGTCCACAGATACATACTCAGTCACAAGGCAAGTCTAAATACTAAGTTAGGCACATACCCGCGTTCTTGCAAGTAGTTAGTTTTCCACGTGACATATTGCAAGCCCATCGCCGCTTATTGGAACACTAACTGTACACGCCGCTTATTGGAACGCTAACTTTACATGCCGCTTATTGGAACACTAACTGTACATGCCACTTATTGGAACACTAATAGTACACGCCGCTTATTGGAACACTAACTGTACACGCCGCTTATTGGGACACTAACTGTACATGCCACTTATTGGAACACTAATAGTACACGCCGCTTATTGGAACACTAACTGTATACTCCGCTTATTGGAACACTAACTTTACATGCCGCTTATTGGAACACTAACTGTACATGCCACTTATTGGAACACTAACTGTATACTCCGCTTATTGGAACACTAACTTTACATGCCGCTTATTGGAACACTAACTGTACATGCCACTTATTGGAACACTAATAGTACACGCCGCTTATTGGAACACTAACTGTACACGCCGCTTATTGGGACACTAACTGTACATGCCACTTATTGGAACACTAATAGTACACGCCGCTTATTGGGACACTAACTGTACATGCCACTTATTGGAACACTAATAGTACACGCCGCTTATTGGAACACTAACTGTATACTCCGCTTATTGGAACACTAACTTTACATGCCGCTTATTGGAACACTAACTGTACATGCCACTTATTGGAACACTAATAGTACACGCCGCTTATTGGAACACTAACTGTACACGCCGCCTATTGGAACACTAACTGTACACGCCGCTTATTGGGACACTAACTGTACACGCCACCTTTTGGAACACTAACTGTACACGCCGCTTATTGGAACACTAACTGTACACGCCGCTTATTGGAACACTAACTGTACACGCCGCTTATTGGAACACTAACTGTACACTCCGCTTATTGGAACACTAACTGTACACGCCGCCTATTGGAACACTAACTGTAGACGCCGCCTATTGGGACACTAACTGTACACGCCACTTATTGAAACACTAACTTTACATGCCGCTTATTGGAACACTAACTGTAAATGCCACTTATTGGAACACTAATAGTACACGCCGCTTATTGGGACACTAACTGTACACGCCACTTATTGGGACACTAACTGTACACGCCGCCTATTGGAACACTAACTGTACACGCCGCTTATTGGAACACTAACTGTGCACGCCTTCGAACTTTTGGTTCTAAAGTATACTGGTTTCCTCACAATGTTTTCCATCACCGTTTTGAGCATGTTTCTAACCGACACAAATACATAACACTCATCATCGTAATCAGTCTGTAGAAGTACACTGCTGGACATAGAACTCCTTAGCCAAAGTAAAAACTAATTTATTCATTAAATCACAAGGATCACTTTGAAACGGCGGTTTTATGTACTGGCTGTTCCTCCGCGACCAAGCCAGGAAAGAAAGGCAAGAAAACAAGGCTGGTTTTTCTTTTTAATGATCCTTTTACAAAACAGTAGGTACCTGCATTTCTCATCGAGTTGGAGCATTTTCAATACCAAGAGTTTTTATCATCTTACTATTCAGATATTTTAGAGTAAACAAGTATGCCTTTTTATATAATTTTAGTTTGATTACGATTTTTTAATTAATTAATTATAATTTTTGTTAATCTCTTACTTTTTTATAAAAGCATACACTTTACCCTTTAATTGTTTTATTGACGTTATGGAGTCTACAAGTGGCTTTACACGATATTTTAGTAATAATCCTTCTATTATTATAAACGCATTAGTTTGTGAGGATGTATGTTTGTTACTCTTTCACTCACAAACTACTGAACGGATTTTGATGAAACTTTACACTAATAATAGTCATAATAGTTATTTATTGATAATAATAATTATAGGTGTCATGTCCCTTTCTATTATTTTAAACTCGTATGCAAATGATACCTACTTTCGCATCGATCCTTGTTACGATTTTAGTTCTAACCAGTCGCAAATAAATCACACATACGTACGGTCGTCTTTCATTTCACGGAGATAGGCATCAAGCTAAAGTGAACCCTATTTACACAAACATAGTGGTCATATTCGAACCGGATCGCGCTGCACTATCGAAGGGAAAAATGTGCATTTTGCATCGAGCTTGACCTTGACCGCTCGCTCGAGCCTACGTGTTATCGCTAATTACAAGCCATCTTCGAATTTTTTGTGAAATGTGAATAAACCTGCGTAATTACTCACGACAATTACAGTGATATTAGGTCTTATTGTGAACTGTTATTGTGCGGAACAATGTCAAAAGTGTTAGATCTTGTCGAACAATTAGAGGACTTAGCCGAGTTATTAAATAAGGCACAAACAAACTTTAAAAAATGTTCCAAAGTGCGGAAAACTAAAGGATATTTAAATACACGAGTGCAATGTATAGACAGTTACTGGGATACATTCAGACAAACCCACGTGGAGTTAGTAAAAGTGACTACCAAAGAAGAAAGAAGTACTTTGTCGTATTTTACTTCAGATGTGCACAGTGAATGCGAGGAATTGTATACGTGTTTGAAGGCGGAAATTCTGGATTGTTTACAACAATTTGAGCTGCAATCGCAACCTATGCAACCTGGTTCATCCTATGTTCCGAGCACAAAGCAAAGTACATCGACTAATCCTGAAGTAAAATTACCTAGAATAAACCTACCATCTTTCGGCGGAGCATACGACGAGTGGCAGTCATTTGAAGATACGTTTACATCGCTAATTCACAACAACCACGCGCTCAACGATGTACAAAAACTCCATTATTTAAAATCATGCGTTATCGGCGAGGCTAAGAACACAATTAAACACTTTCAAATCACAGAGAAGAATTATTTACCTGCATGGGAGAATTTGAAGAATCGGTACAGTCAACGACGGCTTATTGTGAATGCAATTTTGAGGAAGTTATTTACTCTAAGGAAACTTACTTCTCCATCACCTGTCCATCTAAAATCGCTGATCGATAACACAAAAGAATCTTTGAACAGCCTAAATAGTTTAGATATTTCTACCACGAGTTGGGACCCGATCATAATATTTATAGTGATACAAAAATTGGACAGTGAATCACACAGAGCATGGGAGACGTATGTAAGTGAAGAACACTGTGATGGGATACCTACTTTTGTAAACCTAACTACATTTTTGGACAGCCGCATCTGTACACTCGAACTAACATCATCATCATCACAACCCATGGCACGAGATAAGTTGAAGACTTTTCATGCAAATACCTCCGCACACCACACCTGCATTTTATGCAGCGAAAATCACCTGCTTTGTCACTGTAAGCAGTTTGGAAAGCTGGACCCAGACAAAAGAAGTGACTATGTCAGAGAAAACAGGCTATGCTACAATTGCTTAGCTCCTGGTCATTCTATGATGTTCTGTAGACAAAAGACGTCATGCAGAGTATGTGGAAGGCGTCACCACTCTCTTCTTCATTCATTCTCGAAAAAGCACACTGAGGAGAAGAAGCAAGCACCTGCAATGTCATCACTGCACGCTAATGTAGAAGAGAGTCAAGAAGAGGATCAGGATATCACGGATATAGCAACACACTTCGCATCGCACTTCACCAGCAATCGTAAGAGTTCGCTGCTGGCTACGGCTGTAGTTCCTGTCAGAAGTAGTTCAGGGCAAACGACATTACTCAGGGCTCTTATCGATTTGGGTTCAGAAGCATCATTCGTGAGTGAAAGGGCGGCTCAAAGGTTACAGGTCATCAAAACTCCAGCACACGCTAGGATAACCGGAATAGGATCCACAGAGACACAGGTCAGTCATTCAACTCAACTTGAGGTTCTATCTAGATATGAGGACTCTTTCAGCCTCAATGTTGAAGTTTATATCGTTTCGAAACCGCTGACTAAACAGTTACCTAGTAAGACAATCGCGCCTATATCATGGTCACATTTGGAAGGTCTTATACTGGCCGATTCAAAGTATAATATTCAAGGCAAAATCGACATGCTACTCGGAGTTCAAGTTTACGCTGACATCGTGAAAGGAAAGATAATCAAAGGTCCCTCAGGTTCACCATGCGCACAAGAAACCAGCCTGGGATGGATTCTATTTGGAAAGGTAAGAGAAGAATCACACGATGACAGAATTATTGTTCACCATCACCTGGAAATAGACGTACACACCATGTTAAAAAACATGTGGCACATTGAAGAAACAAGTACGAGAAGTATGACAGCTGAAGAAAGGCAATGTGAAGAGATATACACAGCTACTCATTCCAGGACAATAGATGGACGTTATGTAGTTAAACTACCACTCAAAAGTGCACAGCCGATCGATGAAATCGGTGAAACAAGGGAGATAGCACTGAAGAGATTTTATCAATTAGAAAGAAGGTTAGAAAGTAAGCCGAAACTGAAAGAAGAATATAGTAGAGTAATAGATGAATATTTACAGCTCCATCACATGGAAGAAGTACCAAGAGAAGAAAGATCAAAGTCTGCAGTATATCTTCCACACCACGCAGTTGTTAGAGAAGACAAAGAAACAACTAAAGTAAGAATTGTATTTGATGGCTCTTGTAAAGGATCGAATGGCAAGTCATTAAACGATGAACTAATGGTTGGACCACAACTGCAAAATGATTTACGTGATCTAATAATGAGATGGCGAATGAAACCAGTCTGTTTCACCGCTGACATAAAAATGATGTATCGGCAATTATTGGTGAAAAAAGAAGATGCAGATTTACAAAGAATTTTGTGGAGAAAGAATTCTAATGAAGAAGTAAAAGAATATCGAATTCTAAGAGTAACGTTTGGGACCGCAGCAGCACCATACCTTTCTGTAAGAACACTAATGCAGATAGCAGACGATGAAGGTAAAGAGTTACCAGAAGGAGCAAGAGTTATAAAAGAGGAGTTCTTTGTCGACGACTGTATGAGTGGAAGCGTGTCAGCGAAGAAAGCAATTCAGTTGAGTAAGGAAATAACGACAGTGCTAGAAAAGGGAGGATTTATACTCCAGAAATGGGCATCGAACAGTCCTGAATTTATCGCAGAAATAGAACCAACGCTCAGAAGCATACACGCAACACAAGACCTAAAGAACGAATGCATGATAAAAACTCTTGGCTTGTCATGGAATATGAAGACTGACACACTGCATTATCGATTTGAAATACCAACTCAACCAAAGGTTATCACCAAACGAAATATATTGGCTGACATACAACGATTCTTCGATCCCCTAGGGTGGATCAGTCCTGCTATTGTTCTAGCGAAGATACTAATACAAAAACTATGGCTACAGAAATTGGAATGGGACGACACTGTTAATGAAACTATTGCAAATGATTGGATAAAGCTACGGAAAGGATTCGAGAAACTTAACGACATTCACATTGACAGATGGATAAAAATAAACAACGAAGACTTGCTCAAAACTACTCTGCATGGATTTAGCGACGCTTCTGAAAAAGCGTACTGTGCAGTAGTGTATGCCAGAGTAGAAACCAAAGACGGTAATATCATGACCTCAATAATAGCTTCAAAGACACGAGTTGCACCAGTAAAATCAATCACACTTCCAAGACTGGAGCTCTGCGGGGCACTTCTTCTGTCAAAACTTCTGACACAAGTGTGTGAAGCTATGAAGGTTCCTAAAGACAAGGTCTACGCGTGGACTGACTCATCAGTAGTCTTGTCATGGTTATTTGGAGATCCTCATCGATGGAAGCTCTTTGTAAGCAACAGAGTTATTGAAATACTGGATAATGTAACAAACACCCAATGGTTCCATGTTGCTTCGAAAGATAACCCAGCTGATGTTGGGTCAAGAGGAAGAGAATTACCCCTACTGATAGAAAGTAAACTTTGGTGGGAAGGGCCAGAATGGCTGAAGACAAAAGAAATTAAACTCACAAGACCTAACATTAAAACAACAGATATGGAAAGGAAGAAGACACTACAAGTTAATTTGAAGATTGATCATACAGATGAAGAAACAATAACATTTGAAAACTTTGATACACTACAAGAACTAAAAAAGGTTATAACATACAGCATTAGATTTATCAATAGCAAGAAACATCCAGAAAGGATAGAAGAAAACATTTCAACAGAAGAATACGAAGAAGCTTTAATGAAATGTATAAAAATAGCACAATTTCAAGAGTTCGGACCAGAAATAGAAAGGCTACAACAGAAAAGGAATTTAAGGAAAGACAGCAAGGCGTTAAATCTGAATCCATACCTAGATGAAAAGAATATTCTCAGGGTGGGCGGCAGGTTGCGAAATTCAGATTTAGAGACAGAACAGAAACACCCAATCATACTTGGTACTCGTACTCATCTCACAAGTCTGATCATAGCAGACGCTCATAAGAAAACCTTGCACGGTGGAGTGCAGCTTATGCTTTGCTACCTTAGATCAAAATATTGGATCATCCACGCCAAGAATGCAGTGAAGGCATGTATTCACAAATGTTTGATCTGTGCTCGTCAACGAGCCGTAACCCGAACACAAATAATGGGTGATCTTCCGAAGGTCCGTGTGACACAAGCACGACCTTTCCTCCACAGCGGAGTCGACTTTGCCGGTCCTTTGCAAGTTTTGATGTCAAAGGGCAGGGGTGCAAAGTCAAACAAAGCCTATATCGCCATCTTTATTTGCATGGCTACGAAAGCCATTCACTTAGAGTTGGTTGGAGATCTCTCGTCCGAATCTTTTATCGGCGCTTTTCAACGATTTGTAGCCAGAAGAGGCAAGTGCACACATATTTGGAGTGACCAAGGACGAAACTTTATCGGTGCTAATAGAGAATTAGCTGAAGCATTTAAAGAAGCCTGTTTAGAGCTACCCGGTGATTTGGCTGACATTCTATCATCAGACGGAACCCAGTGGCACCATATACCTGCATATAGCCCAAATTTTGGAGGATTATGGGAATCCGGAGTCAAATCCACCAAACACCACCTGAAAAGAATCCTAACCAAGAACCTAACCTTTGAGGAGATGACCACGACCTTATGTCAAATCGAGGCATGTTTAAATTCGCGTCCCCTCGTTCCCGTTGATGCTTCTGACCCTGACGTCATTGAACCTCTCACGCCTGGTCATTTTTTGATAGGCGAACCCCCTGTCGTCATACCGAGCCCTGATCTACGCGACGTTAATATAAACAAACTCTCACGTTGGCAATACACACAGAAGTTGGTAAAAGATTTCTGGCATCGTTGGCAGTCAGAATTCATTACTAGACTCCAAGAAAGACCCAAATGGATGAAACGTCAGAAAGAACTTGAGCCTGGTGACATAGTTATTGTTAAGGAAGACGGTTTGCCGCCAGGAAAATGGTCTCTTGGACGAATTACCCAAAAACATGTTGGCCCTGACGGTCACACTCGAGTCTATAGCCTTAAATGTCGTGGCGATATCATAAAACGCACAAACACACGGTTATGTCAACTACCTATAGATAAGAGTGAATAGAATTAAGTCTTAATAAGTAATGCATGTCAATTTTCATGTATAGTTATAATTTTTTGTAATCTTTTGTAAGCGTGCACCTACCTCAATTGATTAACGGTACCTACGTGTTCAATTAATACTAAGTTATGTGCATGTACCAACCTGTATTTTTGTCTGTATAAGAGCTTACTTATCATACCTAAACTAATTGTCTTTAAGTATCTAAGAGTAATAATTCAAGAAGTGTAATTTTGCAATTTGTTCACTTTTCTTTGTTAATAAAGGACTATTGTCCTTTGGCGGGCGGCATGTCATGTCCCTTTCTATTATTTTAAACTCGTATGCAAATGATACCTACTTTCGCATCGATCCTTGTTACGATTTTAGTTCTAACCAGTCGCAAATAAATCACACATACGTACGGTCGTCTTTCATTTCACGGAGATAGGCATCAAGCTAAAGTGAACCCTATTTACACAAACATAGGTCAAATTAAAAAAATACAAATGTGATTACATATTACAATGCTCAAACATACACTACCTACATAAAGTAGGTAGCTTTAATTATTCCATTATATAATCAGATTATCTGATTTTATAGCCAACGAATTCGTCGTAGCTATAAAAAGTTTGCTCGATAAGCCAGTGTTTTAGTCTTTTTTTAAAAATCTTTATATTTGTGGCCTGTACAACATTGTCAGGAAGGTTGTTATAAACAGCCGGACCCATAACATGCGTCAGTTTAGACGATTTTGCAAGCGTTCGTGACAACGACTCGAGTTTTTGTCGGTTGCGAGTGTTATATGTGTGTAAGTGGCCGTGCTGCACATAGGAGTCGAGGTTTATTCTAACGTAGGTTGCCACTTGGAAGATGGTTATGCAGGGCAACGTAAGAATGCCCAAACTCTTAAAGTGAGGTCTCGCAGATTCGTCGCCACGAATTCGTACTATCGCTCGTACGGCCCTTTTTTGCATCCGGAACGCACGCTCCCAGTCGGCAGCGCGCGCCCACAGCTCGGTGCCATATAATATAGCTCGGTGTAATATAGCTTATACATCAGAATAACACATAAGCTACTTTTTATCCGAGTACCACGCGAGCGAAGCCATACGCAGAAGCTAGTTAAATAATAATTAAAACAATCTTCAGTTCTCACACAATTTCCTTCATGATTTGAAAGTTATAACGAAGGTATATTAACCCACAACATAACACAATACTACCAATTACATGGCAATTTAAACAATTCCTAGCTACCAAGTCATAATCGGTCATTACATTGTTTGTTGGACAATAAAGAAAGTTAGCATCTGGTTGTTGGTATCTCGGTACTCATAATTCCTGGTACTCATGACACAGGATACCACGAAATAAAGTTAGCGTCCATTAGTCTGGTTATTGTGGTACCACAGTACTCTTAGTTTCTGGTACTCATGACCCAGGTTTCTCTTGAGGTTCTGTACATCACACAGTGTTTTGGTCACAGAAGAGTAAAGTTTTTTTTAACAACCCCACAATATGATTCCCTGTATCGTGAGTATCAGGAACGATGAGTACCGTGGTAACATAACACCCAGAAGCGAACAAATATGTCGATATACTTAGATAAAATATTCATCATGATGTCATTGGTCACTGGGGAAGTTGGAACCTAAATGAAACAGAACATCATATAAATTACTTGGAACTGTTAGCTGCATTTTTTGCATTGAAATGTTTTGCCAGTAATTTTAGAGCAGATGTTTTTTTAAATATCAAACAGTAAAATATCCACTAACTCTATTATTTTTATATCTAATAGAACCTAATGTTTGAACTCTTTGCCCTGTTGTAAGAGCTAATAGCATAGCAGTCTTTTTAGTTAATTTCTCTTAATCTAAATATTCAAGAGGATGCCATTGTTTTATATTGTTTTATTGGATCCATATATCAGGTAGAATGATATCAATGCTAACCCTGAGAGTGAAAAATCATATTATTATTATTAATAATAATACTAAGATTTTAATTAAATTCATTTATTTTAGATCATTGTCCATATACATATCTATAACATTATTCAAAACACGACATAATCTGGGGGATGAAATTTCATAATGGAATCAACTTCCGGTTATTTGAAGTTGGTGCAACATTAATTTACATTATTTTGGTGTGTGAAGAACTTGAAAAGGTTATATAAAGAACTGTACATACGAACAAACAAAAACTGTTACATAAAGCTACATTTCCTGTTGCGCCTGCATCAGAGGAAATGCATACAGGAAGTTATTTAAACCACGAAAGGAAGTTACCAATCGAGTTAATAGGTCAAGCTTCAATAAATATACGATTTAATGTAGGATACATCAATTCATCAATATATTTTCAATAATAAGTTAGGTATATAGATAACACGATTATGTGTCCTTCATGTGCAAGATCTTCCACTCGGCTGATATATCCACTTGCCCCCACACACATGCATACACCCCCCACTCCCCCCCCCCACACACACACATACACACACACACACTCACACATATATCCTCACTCCTGCACTCCCCCTACACACAAATACATATCCTTACTCATGAACGCACCCCCACTCTCCCTCACAAACACACATTCTCACTCATGCACACACACCACTCTCCCCCCCATACACACACGAATATATTATAGTAACCACTTTAGTTTAGTTTATTACTTGTATTTCCTTGTACCATCATTTTGATCGGAAATTTACAGCGAAACAAACACCACAACAAAATTACATAAATAAAACAAAATCACTAAAACACTATATAGTTAGGGACAACACTATAGCACAACAGTCACTTCACTAGTCACTGGGTATCGTTTCTTTATCACTTCTCTTGTACACCAACTAATTTTATTTTAACTATCTCTCTCTTTCACTGATAGTGCTCGCAAGAAAGAGATTGCAAGAATTTTACTCCTTTTAAATTAATTTTCGTGTCGTTCTTCTTCGTATTTATAGTCAGCATGTTTTGAAATCACGACCGAACTTAACTTGCATTAGCAGGGTTTCTTCATCAAAAATGTTTAATCTGTGCTTCAAACGCTTCGTGTTGTTAGGCGTTTAGTTAGGGCTCCGAGGAAGTCCCACTCTACCCTGACGTCAAATCGCAGAGACAACTATCTCTGGGTCAATTTGGTAGTGACTCTATAGGATTTCATCTTCAGGTGTTGCTTGGATGGTCCTTTACTTCTTTTGGTTGCTGTACTCTAGATTGTTTTTTTTAACTTGTATAGGAAACTTAATGAATGAATGAATGAATGAAAATACTTTATTGTACTTCTTAAGTTACAAACAAAATAAACAGTAACACATTATAATAAAGGTACAATAGGCGGTGTTATCGCTTAAAAGCGATCTCTTCCAGACAACCTTTGGATGGAGAGGATCATATATGATTTTGAAGTGTCCGGGGATAGGATTATATATGATTTGACTAATTTGACAGCGCAAAAAAAAATCTCTTTCTTTTGTTACCTACTATTAGTAAAAGAGAGCAATGGATAATTAAGTTTAGTTGGTGTCGACACTATTGTAGGTAGTTTTAGTTTTTGTTTATCTAATTTTCTTGCGGTGTACAATAAAGTATTTACATTCATTCATTCATTCATTCATATGATCAAGATAAGATAGACCGTAAAGATTCACATCGCTACTACATTTTATAATTTTACTGGCTTAGTTTATTTTATAAACTAAGCCAGTAAAATTATAAAAACTTTATTATTAATGAATAAACACTTTCTCAGATGATTTGTGAGTAGAGAATTAAAATTATCGTGGTTTGGTATCATTTTAGTGTTCCCGTCTCACGACCGTGCTTGCGTGGTCGCGGACGGTGCTCATGAGGAAGGACCTATAAACGGTCAACGAAACGTCAGCAGGAGAATAGTAAAGTACGTGGTATATTCGTAATAATATTCTAAAATGATTTGTGAGTGTTACGCGACTTAACGAAGGGTTTTATAAATTTTTTGATTGCTTTTAGTATTGATATTTTATTGAATATGTTTAATACTAGCTACTGCCCATGGTTTTGCCCGCGTGGTACACAGTTATAAAGCAACTCTTACCGATAAGACAGCGATCGTAAGTAACGACCAACGAAAAAAGGTCGCTCGTCCGTTTTTCTTCGACTAACGTTGCATAATTGGTATCTACGAATATCTCTTTTATTTTAACGGGATAATAATACAGCTTATGTCCGCCTTGAAGCTCCATTTTAAGTATTGGTAAAATAACTTTCGAAATCGGATGATTAGTTTCGGAGATTAATATCTCTTTTGCAATTTTTGTTTCAAACTTGTCAAGCTATATAAACGATTGTTGATTTGATTTTGATGTGATACAAACTAACAAACTTTACCTCTTCTTTAAAGTAGACTTAGTGTAGACTGCAGATCATGGAAATGAGATATATAACGTGATTACATTATAATCATCTCACAGAAACAGCAACTATAATACCGCGTTTACATATGCGTCATCTGCGTACGAATGTTGACTATATAGTACTAATCTATAGCAGAATATGTATAGGTATTCCGCCCCATATTAATTCAGCATGTACTTTGCCGTAACACAGTTAAATCTAGCACGGGGGGTACAGTATTGTATCTACATACCTAATTTAATCATAACCTGTCGTGCTCAAGCTCATTTAATAATAACCTGTCGTGCTCAAGCTCATTTAATAATAACCTGTCGTGCTCAAGCTCATTTAATAATAACCTGTCGTGCTCAAGCTCATTTAATAATAACCTGTGTTGGGTGTGTAAATATTTGTATGTAGGGAAAATTAACGCATGTGTGTATGTATTTGAGTTGATTGGTTTGTAAATTAAATATTGATTGGATGTGTGAGTGTAATATTTGTTTTTTTTTTGTCATGTAAATGTCATTAAAATCAAAATTTTAATTCTTTTTACTTTTAATAATTTTAAATGAACTTTCCATATTGTTTTTTTGCCTATGAATCAACATAACTTTATATTTGACCTTAAATGTAGCGTTACTTATTTTCTTGCTAAGTGGGGGTGGTAAATTGTTCCATATTTTTGATGCACTATATTTGAAACATCCTCTGAAACCTACTGTTTTGTGTTTTGGGTCAATTTGACATTGACGCCTTTTTTAATAAGTATGTGTTGGTCTGGCACAGCACTAGGGAAGGTCGCATCATACAGGATCTCTGAAGACCATAGACTGAAAAAGGCCTTCCGCCATCCATTATTCCTTATCACATAGACTAAAACCTACCATAACTTCATCAGTTGCATCTGATCTGCGGCGCTTTATGCTGAGTTTGCCAATTTGCGGCCATTTACCTCATCAGCAGTCCAACCATCTTAGTTATATACTTAATTAATAAGTAGTTTCTAATAAATGATTTATCTATTTATATATTAAAGTCAAAATTCAATCACAAGGATCATTTGAAACGTCGGTTTTATCTACTGCCTGTTCCTCCGCGACCAAGCCGGAAAAGAAAAGCAAGAAAACAAGGCTGGTTATTCGTTTTAATGATCCTTTTACAAAACAATAGGTTCAAGTTGGAGCATTTTCAATCCCAAGAGTTTTTGCCATCTAAATAATGAGATATTTTACCTCTATAGTATGCGTTTTTATAAATATTTGTAGATCATACAAACATTCGTCCCGCGCCGGTAATAAAATCCGCAACCTTCTGCGTCTCAGGCGGGCCTTCGCCCACTGCGCCACAGAGGTAACCAAAAATGGTTGTTCAAGTTTGTGTACATGTATTATACTTCCGCCATCGGAACTTTAAAACCGCTTTAAGGCTGAATAGCTGACTGATTCGATTCCCGCTTCGGTATAAAATTGTGCGTGATCTAATAATATTATTCCGGGACATTAATTATACTAGCAATATGGTTATAACAACGAGACCTAGTCTAGACAATACCTCACGCTTAGTTTCCCTTTCACGCTAACGGAAATTTGTCAAGAAAAAACTTGACAGCAGTCACGTGATATTTTAACAGCTAATGTCATGTTCATACAATACAATCTTTCCGCAGGCGTTAATGTGAACAGAAAGTGGTATTTGTCCAGCAAATGGGAGTCTAGACAAATACCTCACGCTTAGTTTTCCTTTCACGCTAACGGAAATTAGTCAAGGAAAAACTAAACAACAGTCACGTGTTATTTTAACAGCTAATGTCATTTTCATACAATACAATCTTTCCGCAGGCGTTGACGTGAACAGAAAGTGGTATTTGTCTACCAACTGGGAGTCTAAACAAATACCTCACGCTTATAACTTTTGAAACTATCATAGTTTTGAACATAATTATTACTAAAAAAACGGGATATTTCCCATATACTGTGCCAACTGTGGCAACTGTGCTGAAATATCGGGAAACTTTCAAACTCACAATTTAATTTAATTTAATGGTAAATATCCCGTTTTTTAGTAATAATTACCTCACGCTTAGTTTTCCTTTCAAGATTTGTCAAGGAAAAACTTGACAGCAGTCACATGACATTTCCACAGCTAATGTCATTTTCATAAAATACAATCCTTCCGCAGGCGTTAACGCCAACAGAAAGTGTTATTTGTCTAGACGTCCTGCACCCATTATTCCAGGTTTAAACTAATGAAATTAGACTATAACAGACAAATATTCAAACAGACAAAGACCTACGGACCTTTCTTATCCTACTACTATTACAAACGCGAAAGTTTGTGAGTATGGATGTTTGTTACTCTTTCACGCAAAAACTACTGAGCGGATTTAGATGAAACTTTACAGTAATATCAGAATAACTTTTTATTCGAGTGTCATGCGGGCGAAGCCGTGGAAAGAGGCTAGTCTTATATATACGGCATTTTGTCAGCGATAACATTGCTAATTTATTAACCTGTAATAATTACCATTACCTAAGTTCGCCTGTATACGAGTTTTACCTTGTGAAATAACGAATTTTCTATCTATCTTTCTATCGGTATAAAACGTTTTATTTATTTCATTGGTCATAAAATTAGTGCGTTCGATTTCGTGTATATTTTCCAAGTCACGTCCCATAAATGAGGCAAGTCGCCGGCGAGAACGAGTATGCGTTGAATTTAAACTCTTATTGAGCCGACCGATTTCACGTACTGGCTGCGCAAGAGTCGATCTACTGGTAGGGTGGCCGTAATTTCCGGTTTTACGAGGACATGTTTTTGCGTAACCCTACCAAAAATAAAGCTATTTAAATTGAAGATAAATTATTTATTGTTCACTAGTATCTGCCCAAGGATTCTATCCGCATGTTACCCGGATAAAAATAGTATATGTATCACGAAAAGATGAAGTTTGGATATTTGTTGCCAACATCTTCATAGCGGCCGAACCGATTTGGATGAAATCTGGAACAGGTTTAGATTATTAGCAACTTACATCGAAACATCATCTTTTTTTTCATTTTTAAACTACCTACCTAAAACTTTGACATATAATAAATATGCTATCTAACTAATAATATACTAATAATAGAGCTGAAGAGTTTGTTTGCTTTTTATATTTTTAACGCGCGAATTTCTGAAACTACCAGTCGAATTTGAGCAAATATTTTTGCAATGAACCACTTGAGGAAGGTTATAGGCTATCAGGCTACGACCTATTAACATAACGCTACAACTTTAGGAGCCAAGTAAAAGAAATAATTCCAGGGGCACTGATATAGAAGGAAATTAAAGATGGCGGACACGAATTAATTACCTAAACCAAAAAATTGAATTACAAAAAAGATGCGAGGCCTTATTATTCCTGTCTTTTTCATGACTCATAAAAAGTCTTTTTCATGTACCTAAATTCACATTTTAAAATAATTAATTTGATTTAAATGTTTTTTGTTTAACTTTGGCTGTTACGTTGATTTCATAAATGAATTCCGATCACTTCCGGATTCATGGTTACCCTACCACAGTATTGTATGCGCGCACGCAATACCCGGCGGTGACTGTGGCTTGCGGTGCGCGCGGGACATTTGAGGAAATAATTATTGTGATTGTCAGTTTATGAACCCGATGCTACAGATGTAAACCAAGTACTGCGGTTTTACCACTTATTGTATTTTAATAGATATACATCTGCCGTGTTGGCTTAGTGGACTTTAGCTTAATTTCTGAACCGAAGCTTGTGGGTTCAAACCAGTCCATCGAATGGGGCACCTTCCCATGTTTTATTTTGCAAAAGTAGATGTTACGATATTTAAAAGTGGATAAAACTTTATCAACTTTTACTGCCCTATAAAATTACAATTGATTGCATGTAGTCAAAACTGAATTTAAAGACAGTCATCATCAGTCTATAGAAGTCCACTACTGGACATAGGTCTTTAATGAGTGACAAGGCATATAATCTCAGGCTATCTCCATCAACCGCTTTTTCGCAAACTTAAGATAATCCTACTAATAGTCTGTGTGTGTGTATGTGAATGTTTGTTACCTCATATCTCCGTAACTACTAAACCGATTTTGATGAAATTGGGAAAGTATATAGTGTAGGATTTGGAAAATTGACCCCTAAGGGGGTTAAATAGGGCGGTAAAGATTCTATGAAAAAAAAAGTTTGATTCGCTCAAAACTCTATACAAATAAACTTTAACTTTTTATTTTTTACTTTTTCAAAACTACCCTTTGGGGGTGTGCAATTGAGTTCTAAACTTTGTATAAATTGTTATCCTTGGTTCGATTCATTCAAAAGTTGGTGGACATAGTTTGAAGCCTGGAGAGGTCATATGCTACTTTTATTAACATTCCACGCGGGCGAAGCCGCGGGCAACAACTAGTAATAAATAATAATGCTGGACTTTGAATTATCGTATTATTTTTTTTTTTTTTTTTGTGGCCTTCCTTCAGATGTTGGGTGATAGCTTGTAGTTCTCTTAACTCAACTCTGCTTACTTCGGAGCTAGATGATGCTGTGTGATAAATGTCCAGCATAATTTATTTATTGTCTACCCGGTAACCTAATTTACTAATATTGTCGTATGTATATTATAGACTCATACTTACATTTGTATAAAAAGTCTTATTTATAAAGTATGACCTGCAGAATGATATTGGTGTTACCCACAAGTCCTTCGAGTCACACTCAGCAAAGTTTACCGCAAAAAGTCAACAAACGGCCAACGGCCTTGTAAGACATTCTAATCCACGGACTGCCGTAAGTATGGTCACCATACATCCCAGTCAGTTGGCTCGCGGCAGCCTAGCGGTCAGAAAGTGCGCGCGAGTGGAAATTCGTGATTATAAAGTTCTTACAAGCTGGTAGGGATGTTTTTTGAGTTTATTTCTACTGTAAAGGTGTAAATGTATGTTTTTTTTAGTGTGGCATTTACTGAGAGAGATTATATATGAGTTTTTTTGTTCGAGAGTGATATTACATAATTTTTATTTTGTATAAAATGATACTTCTTATGGTTGACAGTGCAGCTTTGAGAGCAATGTTTTCTTACTTGAGAGCGTATGAATGAGTATTTTTGACAGTGCAATATCCTATCTGATTATTTAATTATCATTTACTTTTATTTATTTTATGACTTTATTTCAACTTACAACTATTTTTACAGATTAATCCTACTGCAATAGCGTAATAACATAAAAAAATGCATTACCAATAATTAAGTAGGTTTAATATAATATAATTACATACATGTACTTTGTACATGTCATTTAATTCTGCCTTTTTGTAATTGTTTATTTGTGTGTACAATAAAGAATAATAATTAATTAAGAGCATAATATATTTTAGGTTGACAGTAAAGATACCTTTTATTTTAATTGAGTGGTTTTAAATTCAATTATGTAACTGTCTAATGTTACCAGCTTAATTTGTTAAATTGTAGACGAAAACTTCAAGGTTTTCCGTGAATTGTTTTTACTTTCACATAATGTTCTTGTGAGTGCTATAGCAAGCCTTATGTAAATAAAATACTGATTCGAGGGAATAATAAGTTATATATAAGCGATTACTTAGGTCGTATAACAAAATCAAAAACCTCCATGCACTTCCTACCTAGAATGAATAGTTTTTTAATTTGGTTTTATAATCTTTTTCATATATGGACAGTATTATACTTTTATTTGTGTATTAATGTCTGAAATAAAAATTATTGAATTGAATTAAAAAAAAAAAATTTTTAAGTTTTTTTTTTTTTTGTAACTTATAGTTCTGTTTAGCCTAGCTAGCCGTGTGGGTGGTGTTTGTATAGTAAAAACTATATAGAGTCAAAACACTGTATATAATCTGAATTACAAACGGATTCAAAGCTTATCTACTAATACGTGTGAAACGAGGAAAGGGTCGAAAAGTCACTTGGGTTCTTACATGCAGATTTGCTTACCATGACAAAACTAACTGTTGAGACTACAGTTTTCTTATATTAATCTAAACAAAACAGAAATTAAGAACGGAAGATAAATTAAAAACTTAAAACTTACGAAATGAATACATTTTGTACACGCGGCAAAGTGCCAAGAGGTAGCATTCTCTCGCTGAATGACCATGAAATGTTCTGAGCGAGGAAAGAGCCAGTCTTCTTGTCAGCCTCAACGAAAAGAGGCAATTTTTTACAACTAAAGGACAAAAAAAAACGGCCGACATTTGCAACATCAGAGGACTCGCGCTGACCCTGAAATATAACGGGTTAAAAGTTTCGTTTGTCTGTAATTTCACCGGCTTCCATACTCTTCAAACTGAAACAATGCGTTACTGCTTGGCAATCATAGGTTTTAAGTAGGTACTTAATAGTTTTTTTTTGTTACAGGATACATGCTATAAATGCAAGCTGATACCAAAACGGGTATAGCCCAAACCACCTGGACGTTTCTAAAAGACTTTATCTATTTGTATTTCAAATTTGTTCTGTACGCAGTGGCTATATACATTTTATTTTATATCTACGACTATTACTTTGGGTGATTTACAAACGTAGTGATGTGAACAAAAATTGTGTACAGTGACATTGTAAAAGACATTCCGGACTTATATTTTGCAGTAAGCGGAGGATTTTTGGTAAGTTATTTTTTTAGTGGAATTTACCCTCTAGGTTTGCCAGAAACTATGAAAATTTCCCGCGTATTTATGTAGCGGTCAAAGTGTAATGTTGCGCGCAATAAATACTTTTTTGCGGAAAATACTTACTTAAATACTTTTTTGAAACGTTACTTCATTTCATACCACCGATAATAGATTAAAGTTTTGGAATTTTACTTTAGGATTTGAAGTATCTAATTAACAATAGTCATTTAACTATATACTTGGTTAAATTAATTAAAAAAAACAAGCACACGAATTTAGCACCCATAACGAAGATCTTCAAATCCATACTCAGTACGCAAATCTGTGAGGAACCAACTAACTTAGCAATCCACATAACAGGTTGCAAGCCCATCGCCACTTATTGGAACACTTATCTGTGACGCATGTCTTTAAATTTTTCGTTCAAAGGCATGCCGGTTTCATCACGATATTTTCTTTCACCGATAAAAATATCCTCTTAAGTATAATAGATTCCTTTTTTACCCGACTGTCCAAAAGGAAAGATATGTGTTATGCCACAGGTTCTCAAACTTATCTTTCCCATCGCCCACTTTGAGAATGAAAAAATCCTAGAGCCCCCCCAAAGTTTTAGACATAACAATCTATGCTTTCCTATCTAGACCGCCTTAGCGTCCCCAATATCTTCTAGATTCTTCTACCGAGTCATTCCCAGTAGGGACTTCGAATAAAATGGACTGCGGGTCCCGAGTGATACTTTCAAAATTAATATTATTTTCATTCCCAGTAGGGACTGTCCACGCCCAAATGGTTATGGTTCAAATTTCAATACTAAAAATTGCAAAGTACAATCAGTACCTGAAGGCCTCCAGGGTCCACAAGGGGGCATTGTCACCCACTTTGAGAAACAGTGTGTTATACAGACACTACTTATACCAATATTATAGAACGAGCCAGTTAACCAGTAAACTAGAAATTATTGCGGCATAAACGAACACTTTCATATTTATATGTATTAGTATTTTTAAAACATTGTTTTCGCGTTAAGTTTTGAGTTCATCAACAAATAAACGGACGGTCAAGTCTAACCAACGATTATGATGGCAGAATTCTTTGAAAATATGTGTCAAAAAGCTTTGATTAAGACCTAACCGGCTGTTATTTTGTCGGTGAACTCGGGCCTAATTCGCTAACCGCTATTTTTTTTTTGTGAAAACTCCTGAAGTATATTTCCAACATCAGTTACTGCGCCCTCTAGTGACTCGTGGCTAATCCTAATATTATAAACGCGAAAGTTTGTGAGATGGATGTTTGTTCCTTTTTCACGCAAAAACTACTTAACGGATTTTGATGAAACTTTACAGTAATATAGCTTATACATCAGAATAACACATAGGCTACTTTTTATGTGGGTACCACGCGGGTGAAGCCGTGGGCAGAAGCAAAATCCGTTCAGTAGTTTTTGCGTGAAAGAGTAATAAACATCCATCCTCACAAACTTTCAAGTTTATAATATTAGTAGGATTTGACATGGCAATGTTATGTGACTATAACGAAATGGTTAAATAGATAAATATCAAATATTTAATTTTGTTTCGAGTCTGGGTTCCCAGGACACAGAGAATCCTAGCCAGGACTATGCATATGATTGTTGGGTGTTTATTTATTTTTATTAATTTATTTCCAATAAGTATATGGCACAATAAATGTTCTAAAAACGTCATTTACAATTTTAATAATAACTTACTTAGGTATTAATAATCAAATAATCAATCTTTACTTAAATACTCAAATATTTTAATGATAAAATACTTAACTCGGATTGTTTTAATATTTTACTTGACTTGTAAGGAGATTGGTATGTTTTTGTAAATAAAGATTCACATGAAAATGCTTGCAAAGAATAATATTCCCACCGCTGGGAACATAAAAAGATGAGCAAAAGCAAACATTAATTCAGATTCCGGTAAATATTATAAATTTATAATATTATTCTGGTTCGTGAGAGCCGTGTTGGCCTAGTGGGCGGTATCTCAACTTCCGACCCGCAGAGCGTGGGCTCAAGCCCGTACTAATATTCCCTGTATCATGAGTATCAGTAAGTACGAGTACCGTAGTACCACAATACCCAGGCTTGGAAGAAATATCTGCAGAACAAGCAAAGTTTGCCCCGCAGTAGGAATCCAACTCGCATTTGACGACCTCTGTGGCGCAGAAGGCCTGCCTGAGACGCAGAAGGTTGCGGGTTCGATTCCCGCCGCGGGAGAAATGTTTGTAAGATCTACAGATATTTGTCTCGGGCCTGAGTGTTTTACATGTATAATATGTATGTATTTACAGAAAAAAGTATATAAGTAGTATATCAGTCATTTAGTTCCCATAATGCAAGCTCTGCTTAGTTTGGGGCTGGATGATGCTGTGTGAAAAATGTCCAGCATTATTTATTTTATTTATTTATTTCCTACTCGTCAATATAAATGTCGAATAAACTATTTTAAATAGCTATAGAAATACTTAACCAACTTCATTGAACTTGCTCAATTTAAATTAAGCTGACCAAACTTGTTTTATCATTCGTTTAGTAATCAACAATTGGTTTCAAGGTGATAATATGTAATGCTGTACTTTCATCGCTACCGTCCATTAAAATGGCAGAAATACGTCACACAAGATTTTTTTTTTTTTTGGCCTACTGAAAGGGCGGATTACTCAATTAAATCTAGTCCTATCCTATCCTACTAGAGGATTATAAACGTGAAAGTTTGTGAGGATGTTTGTTACTCTTTCACGCAAAAACTACTGAACGGATTTTGATGAAACTTTACAGTAATATAGCTTATGCATCAGAATAACACATAGGATACTTTTTATCCGGGTAATACGCGAGCGAAACCGTGGTCAGAAGCTAGTATAGTATAAGATTCTTCTAGAAAAGCGTTTTGAAATTATCAAAGGCTCGGTAACATATCTGATATTTCTGGTATTGCAAACGTCTGTACGATAACCGCTTACCAAAATGTGAGACCTATGCTTATACCACCTTTGATGTATAAAACGGATACCAAAACATGATGACACGCTTGTTTATATTGAACTATCGGTAAACTAGCCTATGCCCACGGCTTTGCCCGCATTAGTACCCGGATGGAGCATAAGTATGTTTAATCCTAGGTCACGGTCTATACCTGTTCAAAATGTCATAAAAACAGGTCCAGCCGTAACCAGGTTTATTAGCAACATACATTCATTAATAATTTTATTCATTGGTAAATTTAACAAATTTGTTCGAAGAAATAGAAAAGACAGTGAACGAAAAGGTTCCAAACAGTAACAAAAATATTCCTAACAGTAACAAAAATATTCCATTAAAAGCAGTAATAATCGAAAGTTACCGATCGACTAATCATTTGAAATCGATTATCCGTTTCATAGTGGCATGGTTGCATCATAGTTCAAACCTGTTGATTTTTAACCATGACAGCTTAGTAAATAAGGGGTTATTTACACTGTGCAAGCTACTGGCAAATAATGGATTTAATTTACACTGTGCGAGTTACTGGACAGTTAATAGATTTCGTATTAATAGTGTTGTGAGTGTATCAATTTGAAAAATACTGTTGATTTTAAACCATGACAGGCAGTTTAGTAAATAATTATTAATCAAAAAACTTAAAAAAAACAGGCTTTTTCGTATTCTTCTTATCAAACACTTTCATTTGATACTTATATCATAGGGGTGCATAAAAAGTAATTGGTCCGCCATCTTTAGGAGTCCGCCATATTGGATTGAGTATGATGTTACTTAGTTAACCATGCATTGTCATCCAAACCAAATGTATAAATAACATTTCAACTCAATTGGTTGGGTTTTAAAATTCAGTTGCAAGTTTTGACTAACTATTACTAACTATTAAGACAAGTTAAATAAAAGTTTGGAATAAGGGATAATCTACACTGTGCAAGTTACAAAACAAGTTAGAAAATCTATTTATTCTTCCTCAAACAAAACAGAAAACAGGTACTTAGAGTAAAACAAAGCGAAACGAAAAACAGACAAACTAAGTACGTAATTTTGTAATTTTGTTAATGGATTTCGTATTTTTTTAAAAATAATTAATAGTTTGTAAGTGCACGGCGCGACGCGGAGGGAGCAAGTCGCGTTCACTCAACTTGATCTTGTATTATAATATCTGTGCCCTGATGAAGACTCTCGGAATGAGTCGAAACTTAGTCAGTGCCTTCACCGATGAAAATTCCCGTTTTTACAATATGGATCTCGTATTAATAGTATTATGATTGCCTCATAGTTCAAAACTACTGTTGATTTTTAACTATGACAGATAGCTTAGCAAATAAGTGAGTATTTACACTGTGCGAGTTAATTGCCAGTTAATGGATCTAATTATCTAGACTGTTAACGAAATAGCGAAAACTTATACTTTTAATTTGAGATTACCTCAATCATTTTTTATTTTAAACCTTGTCTAGGAAATGTTATATGTTAAGATTGTCTTTCTTTCCTTCTAACTTTATTGCGATTTGAGATGCGTTGGTGAAAAAAAAATATTATATAAATTTATGTTTTCGTTTTATAGGTAAACCTTATGCAGAGAAAAATTGCTCTGATCAGAGAAAAGCGTCAGGGACAATGTTGAAAGTATCAAGCGATATCTTCAACTAGTTTTATTTCTGTCGACAGTGGTCGACCTTGCTCCTACCGAGCCCGGTCGCTACAATCTAGTCTGTGACTGAGAAAAAGCTGATTTTTATCAATGTTAAGCCAGTTTGTATTAGTTATACTGGTTTATAATAATAATAATATTAATTTATTTATCTCAAGCAACACAGCACACGTTTATATACAGTGCTCATATGGTAAATATCTTAAAAATAAGACACATATCCTTCTACTCTATCATAAACGCGAAAGTTTGCTTGAATGGATCCGCTCCTTCGTTAGCTTAATTGTGGAATTGTATATCTGTGGTATCATATTTTTTAAGAATAGGTTAAGCATTACTATTATAAAGCGTATAATGTGTTGTCATAAGAACTTAGGTTGATACTTTTTAGACTTTATTTAAGTCTCTGACTAGTACTTTTTTCTATAAATGAGTCTCGTTCATTTACGTTCGATTGGCACCACACTAAACTGAATGAAGGATCATCAAAAAAATAACCAAGCAGAGTTTGTTGGCTGATTCTTCTATGATTGGTCGTGCGCGAGGAACCGGCGTAAATTCACTTTAACATTTTAGATTCACGTATAGTTTTTAAGTTGACGTTTCTATATGATCCTTGTGATTTCAATGAATAAAAACCTATTGACTTTGACTTTAACTTTGGATGTTTGTTACTCTCTCACGCAAAAACTACTGAACGGATTTTGATGAAACTTTACAGTAATATAGCTTATATATCAGAATAACATATAGGCTACTTTTTATCCGGGTATCATGCAGGCAGATCATACAAACATTTGTCCCGTGGCGGGAATTGAACCCTCATCTTTCTGCGTCTTAACATACTTTTTGAAAACGAAAATTACACCTCCAATTTACAAGACGGAGCGCAAAAAGTTATTTCTTCATTTCTATAATTGGGTTTTTAGGGCATATCTGTTATCTCAATAAATATATAGGTAGGTACTTTGATACTTAGTATATAAGCGATTAGGCAACACAATAATACAGTATTCTATATACCGTATCTAGGAATTGCAGGGTGACCTAACATTGGTGGTTACATAAGTATTGCAGTTATTGCAAAATGAAGTCTAGTCTAGCAAAGTGACAGAAATAATGGCACAACATGATGGACATGAAGGCTCACGTCCACCACAGCAGAGAAGAGATAAACTGGGTATCTGCCAAAGCTCGATATGTACAATAAATTGCCATTAGATATCAAACGGCTTCCGCCTAACCAATTTAAAATGAAATTAAAGGAATTCCTTGAATGTCACCCTTTTTATCATATTAATGAATACATGAGCTGTTCATTTTCTGATTTGCATGGATAGTGGAATATTCTAGATTAAGAACTTATATGTACATTTTGACATTTCCAGATTAAGAACATGATTATGTAAACTTTGACATGCCAATGTTATGTAACTATAACGAAATGGTTAAATAAATAAATATCAAATATTAAATTTATACTTAAAAAGCCTGATACTCGCAATTGTCTATTTTGCGGCCTTTGCAAAAATGTATATATAAAATATGCTCTAATTCACTCATTTTTTGGATATCAATAATCCAATGAATCCTCAACGTTCCTACGAAGATTTTTTTTACCACCCCACTCTTCCTAACACAAAGGCTAGCTGGAAGAAAATGCTAATTAGCATTAAGTTCGCCTATATCCTTGTTTTATCTTGTGCAATGACGCATTTTCTATTAATATATCTAACATATTAGTTTTAACGTGAAAATTCCCGTTTACAAAATGAATGATTGAAATTCACTATAGTTTTTAGCTATCTGAAGACCGTTGCAAACGATCTATAGATAGCTCAATTTATTCAGATCACTACCAGACGGAAGCGTTCCCTAAATACAGGCCGCATTGCCACGCTGAATGGCAATGCTAATGCGTTGACCCAGATAAGAGCCAGCTCTCTGATCACGCGTCGCTTCTACCAATCGCCCTTAAAGTTTTTTAGTTTTTCTATTAGTTGATATTATAAACTTGAAAGTTTGTGAGGATGGATGTTTGTTACTCTTTCACGCAAAAACTACTGAACGGATTTTGATGAAACTTTACAGTAATATAGCTTATACATCGGAATAACACATAGGCTACTTTTTATTCGGGTACCACGCGGGCGAAGCCGTGGGCAGAAGCTAGTTAGTTGATATAAGTGGTTCCCTACAGCTATGTATACGATTAAGTAAAACTTTCATCAATTATGTCTCAGGGTCGGCAACGCTATATGTAACAAGCGTCGGTAGGTTACGGTAACCACTCACCACTCACTTTTTTTGTGCAACTAAAGTTGCAAATGAACTTTAGTTTCGTTTGCAACCTTAGATGCAAAAAAAAAGATCGACGTTCGCTGATTCCTCGAAACCTAGAAGAATTATGCAACCAATACCTAAATACCTTACACCTCCTTTTGAGAAGTTGGTTAAATTAACTATCTTAAGTTACAATAGTGATACCACTGCTATTGTAGATGCCCATTGGTTATGGTAACTTACCAACAGATGAGCCGTAAACTTGTTTTCCAGTTTCGTTTAAAAATATATATCCACAGATTTTTCGTTACCAAGCCTAGAAAGATTAAGCAGCAAATACTTAAATACCTTACACCTCCTTTTGAGAAGTTTGTTAGATTAACTATCTTAAGTTACAATAGTGATACCTCTGCTATTGTAGACGTCCATTGGTTACGGTAACTTACCAACAGATGAGCCGCAAAACTTGTTTTCCAGTTTCGTTTAAAAATATATATATTCGCAGATTCTTCGTAACCAAGCCTAGAAGGTTTAAGCAACAGAAACTTAAATACTTAACACCTCCTTTTGAGACGTTGGTTAGATTATTAACTCTCTTAAGTAACAATACAGAGACCTCCAACTAAGTGCCATCAGATTTCGGTCAATGTCATCTGACCACAAAATTACATACAAATATCTCATACAAAAGTTGCGTGCAGTGTAAAATGTTACCTCATAGTCACTTAGCATCTAGCCACGTGACCTTTTCCGCGTTATTTATAAACGTGATTCCAGTACTCTAGTGTCTAGTGTAAATTTGGTACAATATCATCCTACTAATATTATAAACGTGAAAGTTTGTGAGGATGGATGTTTGTTACTCTTTCACGCAAAAACTACTAAACGGATTTTGATGAAACTTTACAGTAATATAGCTTATATATTAGAATAAATCGAAAATAAAAAACAAATCTTAATGCAAATTAAAGTATAATTACATGATATGAATAACACATAGGCTACTTTTTATCCGGGTACCACGCGGGCGAAGCCGTAGGTAGAAGCTAGTAATAAATAAATTATCTAATTTTATTCGAAAAACTATCGTGAACTTGTCTATTCATATTGTAAAAACGGGAATTTTCACGTACTGCAGTATCGGTGAAGGCACCGACTAAGTTTCGACTCATTCCGAGAGTCTTCATCGGGGTGAGTGGTTGCGATGTCGGTGCCTTCACCGATACTGCAGTACTTGAGATATTTGTCTAGATCCCCAAATAACCGATGTGTATTGTGGAAAAAGATGTTTTAGTAGAGCACAAAATGGTTAAAAAAAAAACTAATATACAGTGATTGTGTAACGTAAATCCTTCTAATATTATAAATGTGAAAGTTTGTCAGGATGTTTGTTCCTCTTTCACGCAAAAACTACTGAACGGATTTTGATGAAACTTCACAGTAATATAGCTTATACATCAGAATAACAAATAGGCTACTTTTTATTCGGGTATCACGCGGGCGAAGCCGTGGGCAGAAGCTAGTGTTAAAATATACCTAGATAATTGATAGTAATATTTAAATACCAACAATACCTCTACCTCTATATGTAATTTTCATCCAAACAAATCACATTCTCTTCATTTAGAATTCATATTTGCTCGAATATGAGTGTTTTTATCAAAAAAAATAACCATGAAAAACCGTTTTAGTTCCCACTTGACCGACTTCGAGCGACGAGGTGTTATGTAATGGCACGTATAACGATGAGAGATGGATCTTTTTTAACGATTTCCGGTTGTTTGATGTAATATTTACTTATGAGAACAATTGCCTTAGTAATAAATCTTGTTATAGAGATTCTGTGGTGTATATTCTTTTTTTTTTATTTTACTTATTTGAAAAACAAAAAGGTTTGATATTGCAAATTGATTTAATATTTGTGGAAACTACCTATGTATAATTAAGTAAATAAAGATTACCTACCTATGTTATAATAACTCGATCCGAATCCTACTAATATTATAAACGCGAAAGTTTGTGAGGATGGATGTTTGTTACTCTTTCACACAAAAACTCCTGAACGGATTTTTATGAAACTATGAAACTTTACAGTAATATAGCTTATACATAGGCTACTTTTTGGGCGAAGCCGTGGGCAGAAGCTAGTATTATTATAAACGCGAAAGTTTGTGAGGATGGATGTTTGTTACTCTTTCACACAAACCTACTGAACGGATTTTGATGAAACTTTACCGTAATATAGCTTATACATCAGAATAACACATAGACTACTTTGTATCCAGCTACCACGCGGGCGAAGCCGTGCGCAGAAGCTGGTTAAATAAATGAAATAAAAATGAAATGAAAGATGGGTTATATATAAACTAGGCTATTGCAGGAGTATAAGCTTATACAATGACTGCTGGGCTTTGTAGTATGAAACGGGATCTGCCAATTCTGTACAATTTGAGCAAGTTAAGACTCGCCATCCACTAAATCATCACTATGTCATCCATACCGCAATGCTTGAAAACAAAAGTTTTCAATCAGTGCGTGCAGATGTGAGATGTAATCGTTTTCAAAACAGCGATTACATCTCACACCTGCGATTCGCTGATGACATACTCTTAATGGCGAAGTCGCTAGAGGAGCTGAACCAAATGCTGAACGGCCTAGCTGCAGCCTCCCGATGTAACTGTCTTGGCATGAATTTGGATAAAATCAAAGTCATGATCAATGGCCACATTGTGCCAAGACCGGTAGTTGTACATGGCCATCTTCTCGAAATTGTTTCCGAATATACTTACCTTGGGCAGATTCTGCAGTTGGGTAAAAATAATTTCCCAACTGCAGAAGGAGGCCAAGAGGAGGATCCAGCTAGGCTGGGCATCGTTTGGAAAACTACGTGGAGTCTTCTCGTCATCCATACCGCAATGCTTGAGTCCTACCCGTAATGACCTATGGAGCTGAGACGTGGACACTCACGATAGGGCTGGTCCACCAGTTCAAAGTCGCTCAGCGAGCTATGGAAAGAGCTATGCTCGGAGTCTCTCTGAAGGATAGGATTCGTAACGAATACATCCGTCAGAGAACCAAAGTTATCGACATAGCTCAACGAATTAGCAAGCAGAAGTGGCAGTGGGCCGGTCATATCTCGCGAAGAACCGATAACTGCTGGGGTAAACGTGTTCTTGAGTGGAGACCGCGACTCGGCAAACGTAGTGTAGGACGCCCTCCGGCCAGGTGGGATGACGATCTGCGAAACACTGCAGGCAGATGCTGGATGCGACAAGCTGAAGACAGGGCGCTATGCCGCTCATTAGGGGAGGCCTATGTCCAGCAGTGGACTAATATAGGCTAATGATGATGATCCACTAAATGGGCCCTATATTATTCTAAACATTACATTTCGTGTTGGGTATGGTTTGATACAATAAGTTGGAAGTAAGGAGGGATATGGCGTGTGCGCTGTATGTGGTTACTCGACCATCTTGGAGATGATGGAGCTGTGGGTACCCGACGAGTACATAGGGCGGCGCAGGCAGCCGCCTCTATCCGCAGTGCCTCGCGGAAGGACTAACCTGCTGAAGAAGGCGCCACTGACGCACCATACTACCACTAAATCTGGTAGCGGCAACCATTGACGTATTCCACTGTTCTCTGAACGAGTTCGCAAGGGCTATTCAACGTATTCTGGACGAGACTGGCCGCAGAAAGGTATCTGTGGCGATGGAAGTAGGAGGCCTTTACCAGCAGCTTCACTTGCTTCAGAAGACCTGAAGCAAGTGAAGCTGCTGCTGATATAAATACCGTTTTTGTGCTGCAGAAGAGGGTTGTTCGAGCAATTTATAATATGGGCCCCAGAGAATCACTTCACCAAAAGTTTAAAGAAATTAATATAATGACATTCCCTTGTCAATACGTCTATGAAAATCTGATGTATGTTCACAAAAATATTAATTTGTTTAAGAAAAAAAGCGATAATCACAATGTTAATACTAGAAATAAAGATAAACTCGCTGTTGCCACTTGTAGACTTCATAAAGTTCGTAAATCATTTAAAGGGCATTAATCATTTAACTCTTGGGATTGAAAATGCTCCAACTCGAACCTATTGTTTTGTAAAAGGATCATTAAAAAGAATAGCCAGCCTTGTTTTCTTGCCTTTTTTTCCTGGCTTGGTCGCGGAGGAACAGGCACCTAGATAAAAACCGACGTTTCAAAGTGGTCCTTGTGAATTTATTGAATAAATGAATTTTGACTTTGACTTTGAAGTTGAGAGGAAAAAAAAAAAGTGTAAATGAATGTGTGATATTATTATGTAAATTAATTAGTTTAGAATTCAGGAATAAATGACTTATTATTATTATTATTCCTCTTTATTTATTTTTAATCTCAGACTTATACCTGGAGCCTTTATAGGCATAAGTGGAGCCGAAGCTAACACTAAGAGACCTTTTTGTACAATACAATATATAAAAAACGGTTTTTCGTGGATGGTGAATGATGAAACTATTGTATATATTGTGTGATAATCTGGACTATTGCAGGAGTAAATGCTTAAGGAATGGTTGCTGGGCTATGTAGGATGAAACGGCACCTGCCAATTCTGACTCAAATTCAAATCATAGGCAGGTGATGAGTTGCCGTCCACTAAACGGGCTCCATAAGTGCCGCCAACGATAGGCAGCGTAGAGGCAACGTTGGTGTGAACGGCTAAAGGGTGTGGAGAGGTGTGCTGCAGTTTCACTAAACGCTACTCCCGGCTTTATGCCTTTAACACTTCCACCCTTGGAGCATAGGTTCCGCTCTTGCGCCTCCACCTCCGACCGGGGGGCTAAGGCAAGCCGAGGATCAGGGGTCTCTGTGGACCCGAAGGAGTAATGGGGCTCCGCGGTGTCGCCACGCACCGAACGCTCGCCACAAGCGCAGTTTGTGCTATTGAATTAAGCCATACCTGTAAGAATATATGTAATGTTTTGAATTGAATACAAATTTTGCACATGCCCATGCTTTGCAAGTAGTTAATATTCCACGTGACAGGTTGCCATGCCAACCCATCGCAGCTTATTGGAACAATAACTGATAAACACCTTCGAATTTTTGGTTTCCTTACGATGTTCTCCTTTGCCGTTTTGAGCACGTGAGAGCACATACATTTTCGATCGAAGTCGAGGATAGGAAGGTTGCATTTAACTTAATCTTTTGACGATCTCTGTGGCGCAGTGGGCGAAGGTCCGCCTAAGACACTGGAAGTTTCAGGTTCGATTCCCGAAACGAGACAAATTTTGAATGATTCCCATCTGTCACTCTGCTCTGTCTTCTAGGATGGCAGTTGGGGAAAAAGTTCGATCTGTCACCTTTTTTGCAACGAGGGGACCGATAGAACTTTTATTAATTGAAAAAGTTATATCTGTCCCCTCGTCAGTAACAGTCTTTCGCAGATCGTCATCCCACCTGGCCGGTTTTGATTTATAATAATATATTTCATTTTATTTCATTGCGGTAATTTTTTTTTAATTTAACTCATGGTACATTTATTCATCCAACTATTTACAAGTAGGTATATACAAAAAATACAGATGAAACAGCTAGCCATCTAAAGACCGTTACAAATGATCTATAGATAGCTCAACTGATCCAGATCACTACCAGACGGAAGCGTTCCCAAAATACTGGCCGCATTGCCACGCTGAATGGCAATGTTATTATTTTATTACAACGTTGTGTAATAATAATTGACGAACTAATTAAACATAATTCACTAATTACAGACTAATTAAGCAGGATTGTTTGTTTGTGTAAAAACTGTATGGTCTGCAAATATTTGCCTCAGGTCTGGGTGTTTTCTATGTATAATATGTATGTATTTACAAAGAAAAAAGTATATAAGTAGTATATCAGTCATGTAGTGCTCATAACATAAGCTCTGCTTAGTTTGGTGCTAGATGATGCTGTGTGAAAATGTCCAGCATTATTATTTATTTTAATCTATTTAAATTTTATTGTAATTAGTGCAACATGTTGCAACAAGCTGCACCCTGTCTAAGCCTGTCGACTCACCGATCAAGCCTTGTGTAAGCTATGTTTGTTTCCATTAGTACACGATTTTATTCGTGGCGGGAAAGTAAAATCCTATTAATATTATACTTTGGGGCTAGATGATGCTGTGTGAAAATGTCCAGCATTATTATTTATTTTAATCTATTTAAATTTTATTGTAATTAGTGCAACATGTTGCAACAAGCTGCACCCTGTCTAAGGCTGTCGACTCACCGATCAAGCCTTGTGTAAGCTATGTTTGTTTCCATTAGTACACGATTTTATTCGTGGCGGGAAAGTAAAATCCTATTAATATTATACTTTGGGGCTAGATGATGCTGTGTGAAAATGTCCAGCATTATTATTTATTTTAATCTATTTAAATTTTATTGTAATTAGTGCAACATGTTGCAACAAGCTGCACCCTGTCTAAGCCTGTCGACTCACCGATCAAGCCTTGTGTAAGCTATGTTTGTTTCCATTTTACACGATTTTATTCGTGGCGGGAAAGTAAAATCCTATTAATATTATACTTTGGGGCTAGATGATGCTGTGTGAAAATGTCCAGCATTATTATTTATTTTAATCTATTTAAATTTTATTGTAATTAGTGCAACATGTTGCAACAAGCTGCACCCTGTCTAAGCCTGTCGACTCACCGATCAAGCCTTGTGTAAGCTATGTTTGTTTCCATTAGTACACGATTTTATTCGTGGCGGGAAAGTAAAATCCTATTAATATTATAAATGCGATAGATTTTGAAAATGGATGTTTTTTACTCTTACACGCAAAAACTACTGAACGGATTTTGATGAAACATTAAAGAATAACACATAGGCTACTTTTTATCTGGGTACCACGCGGGTGAAGCCGTGTACAGAAGTTAGTGGAACATAAAGTTAATTCTGTTTTCGCCGGTGCTTATGAAGAAAAATAATAGTAGAATTCTCGTCGTTCCTTTCTCATTTCTCTTAATATACTTTCATTTACTAAAAAAATAGTAAATGAAAGTATATTAAGAGAAATGAGTACTTCATTTAATACTTAATATACTTTCATTTACTATTTTTTTATTTATAAAAACGTTTGGAAATGACAAACTCGGCCAACGTTGTACAATGGAGACAAACTCTCAAACATTCGTGATTACAATCTTACCAAATACCAACTTTTAAAGTAGTCATTTTAATCTATTTATAATTAATTTTGTGCAAATTGCTTTTGCAAGTCTATAATAAACTATAAAAACTAACTATACTCCGAATCTACTCATCTGATTTCTTTTTTTTAACCAATATTTATACAATATTTATATTTATATATTTTGACGACCTCTGTGGCGCGGTGGGCGAAGGTCCGCCTGGGACGCAGAAGGTTGAGGCTTCAATTCCCGCCACGGGACAAATGTTTGTATCTGCAAATATTTGTCTCAGGTCTGGGTGTTTTCTATGTATATTATGTATGTATTTACAAAAAAAATGTATATAAGTAGTATATCAGTCATGTAGTTCCCATAATACAAGCTCTGCTTAGTTTGGGGCTAGATGATGCTGTGTGAAAATAACCAGCATTATTTATTTATTTATATGTACTTTCAGGGTGGACATAGGCTGTATATTATTATACCGTCAAAATATAAGGTTTTTTTGCAACGTAGGTTCACGAAAAACGGTTGAGCCAATGCGTTTCTTACGAAATATTTAAAAAAAATCGTTATTCTTTCAATTCTTATGGACGCTGGGAGAGAAAAAGGCGCGTTTTCGGCCTTTTGAAAAATACATTGATCTTTTCAATAATATTTAACTCCCTCTCTCTTTCTCTCAACATATTTATCTTTTTGAAGTCTCATTATTCATTCAAAAAACGTAGCACAATGTTTGCAGAATTCTTTGTTCAAAAATAATACAATTTATTTATTCAAAGAATTTATTTTGTATGCATTTTCTTGTGTAATAAAATGTACTTAATGTTTGATTTAAAACCAATACAATATTGTTTATGTCTGTGGTTAAAATTACGAGGCATGAATTTTAAAAAAGAACAAGAAAATTAAATACATCATCATCAAAGTCAGTTGAAGTCCTCCATCAAAGAGTATAACGACGAACTGGAGCCACTGCTATATACCTGCTGTTATTTTTATTATTCTAGGTTCATATATGTTTATCAAAGTTTATTAATAAAACTCTACATCTTCCAAAGTTTATTAATAAAACTTCATAAAAAAATCGAATTCTGAAAAAATATTTTACCTATCTAAATAATAGATGCTGAGAAATTTATCGATTACAGTTGCCAAGCTTGAACTACGTTTACATTAAACGAGAGCTATGAATGTATGAATGAATAAACGAATGAAAGTATATATCTTTATTGACCTTATCGCTGAAAGCGATCTCTTCCAGGCAACCTTTAGATGGACAGAAACTGAAAGAACAAATAAGGACGGCGGCGTACAACCAACATTATAGAGATCGATAGAAGTTAAAAATAAAAACAATTAAAATAACGTAAATAAATTACATACATATATAAATACAGCTAACAGCTACATAGATATATATATATATATATAAAATATATAATATTATACTTTATTGTAAACCAAAAGAATACTTTTTTTTTAATAAATAAACACATCACAGTCACATAAGTACGCTGACCCTCACATCCAAGAGTATTTCCTGTATGACACAGGAACCACGACAGAGTATCAAGAACCACGAGTACCTTAGTACCACAGATCTAGAACAAATAACTGCAACATTTTACCTGGAATCGGATCCGCCACCTCTTGCGTCACAGCCGGCCAATCATCCTCCGCGCCGCCGTGGTCGTCACTAAAAGACATAGCTAAAAGTACAATGAGTAATCTTATTGCTTATAAGTCTCTTCCAGACAACCTGTTATGACGAGGCGACTGAAAATATTGCAGTACAGAAATCGCATCGAAAGACTCGATATTTCTTTTACGATGGAGCGCGTTGATGTCTTTTGTATGAAAACTTCATGAACAATGTCATTTTTACAAAACCCCTGTGTAAAATGTAAAATCCCAAAGTCCCTGGCGTGTAAATAATAATAATAATAATAATGCTGGACAATAAATAATAATACTGAACATCTTTCACACAGCATCATCTAGCCCCAAAGTAAGCAGAGCTTGTATTATGGGAACTACATGACTGATATACAACTTATTTACATATTATACATAGAAAACACCCAGACCCGAGACAAATGAATGCAAATCATACAAACATTTGTCCCGCAGCGGGAATCGAACCCGCAACCTTCTGCGTCTCAGGCGGATCTCAAATGGAACGCATTCTAATTAGCTGTGAAGAAAAAATCTACCTTAGAACCATTTTAGAAGAGTTATTATACTTCTCGAATGTACAATACTCTCGATTAAGTCACCTATCAAACATAAAATCGAAATCAAAATCGGTTCATCCGTTTAGATGACAGATTCGTTTGAAAAAATATGTACAATTTGAATGTTAAGAAGAATGTAATGTGGATGAATGAAGCGAAAGAGGCATGCCAGGATCTTAGCCAGTGGAAATCCGTGGTATCTACCTACCCCTCCGGGAAACATACGTGTTATGTATCTAATTAGCACAGTGAGTTTTAGAAACTATAGATTAGTTTACAAATCTTATATATTATATTCTTTACTATATACTTACATATTTCATCGATTAAGGCTTCAAAAAAACCTGTAAAGATGAAAAAAAAAAAAATTACATGTTATATAATCAGAGGCCCGAGCGTGGTTGTATCGAAAGATTCGACAAAACCCCATTTTATCGGGAAATTATAACGTATTTATCGAATTTTATCGAAAACTGTAATATTATTTTATTTGTTGATATTTGTCTGTTAATTTTATCGATCATATCAAAACGGGTTTTGGTGAACGACATGATAAAGATAAAGATTAATTTATTTCCTTCAACGTAATGTAAGTTACAATTGAAGGTTTTAAATATATTTAATGTTTCAATTATATCCGACTAAAATTAGTCACGCAAATGTAAAAAAAAAAAACTTTTCTTACGCTTTATACATTTGTATAAAGCGTAAAAAAAGATTTTGGACACATCATTCAAGTTGATGTCGAGAAAAGAATGTGTGAGAAAGGCCAGGACCTAGAAGAAGACATTTTTTTCGCATTAAAAACGTTTAATTCCGCGTGACCAGTTTTGTCATCGATAAACTCTCGACAAGGAAATCATTCGATAAAATATATTGAGGCTTGCTCTGTGCTAGCAGTTGGGGATAAAATTAGATTATCGATACTATAAATTTGTTGACCGAAGTAACATGATCGCAGGGTTGGTCAGATTAAAGACCTAACACAGTAACTGAGAAAAAACCGGTAACAATACGTAGAAGAAAAAACTTTAAAATGACGTGGAATTTCATTTATTCCAAAACAGATGGGTATGCAAACTCAGTACAATGGCACCCGAGTGAAAAACATACCCATCCTTATTAGTAAAGTCGGTGAATTTCTTCTCAAAATAACTAAGTGAACAGTTACTTATTAAAATTCACGACGCGGCACTATTGCAACTAAAATGGCTAAGTAACATAACACTCCTTTTTTGCTGAGTGGGTAACACAGTAACCTATAGGGAGATGGTTATGAGGTTGTCTGCCTATTAACCTTGGACCAATTAAATGGTTAAATGCTGGACCAATTAAATGGTTAAATATTGGACTAATTTAATGGTTAAATATATTTTAAACAACCTTTGACCCATTTATAATTAAATACAAGATCGGTACTTTTGCAAATGAAATGGTAAAGTAACATAACACTCCTTTTTTGCTGAGTGGGCAACACAGTAACCTATAGGGAGATGGTTATGAGGTTTTCTGCCTATTAACCTTGGGCCCATTAAATGGTTTAATGCTGGACCAATTAAATGGTTAAATATTGGACTAATTTAATGGTTAAATATATTTTAAATAACCTTTGACCCATTTATAATTAAATACAAGATCGGTACTTTTGCAAATGAAATGGTAAAGTAACATAACACTCCTTTTTTGCTGAGTGGGTAACGCAGTAACCTATAGGGAGATGGTTATGAGGTTTTCTGCCTATTAACCTTGGGCCCATTAAATGGTTAAATATTGGACCAATTAAATGGTTAAATATTGGACTAATTTAATGGTTAAATATATTTTAAACAACCTTTGAAATATAATTAAATACAAGATCGGTACTTTTGCAAATGAAATGGTAAAGTAACATAACACTCCTTTTTTGCTGAGTGGGTAACACAGTAACCTATAGGAAGATGGTTATGAGGTTGTCTGCCTATTAACCTTGGACCAATTAAATGGTTAAATGCTGGACCAATTAAATGGTTAACAATTGGACCAATTAAATGGTTAAATATTGGACTAATTTAATGGTTAAATATATTTTAAACAACCTTTGAAATATAATTAAATATAAGATCGGTACTTTTGCAAATGAAATGGTAAAGTAACATAACACTCCTTTTTTGCTGAGTAGGTAACCCAGTAACCTATAGGGAGATGGTTATAAGATTGCATTTTAAACTTGGACCAATTAAATGGTTAACTCGGAATTATTGCAACTTAAATAAAATAATACCCCTTTTTTGCTGAGTGGGTTACAGAGTTTCCTATACGGATATGGTTATCTGTATTCTTCACCTTTGATAATAAACAATTTCATCTTTTATCTTTATCTTATCTACCTGCCTATTAACTATGGACCTAATTAATGGGTAAATGTTGGACTCATGAAATTATTAAATATATAAGATCGGCACTGTTGAAACTTAAGTAATATAACACTCCTTTTTTGCTACGTGGGTAACACAGTAACTCAAAGGGTGTTAGCTTATACATCAGAAAATCACCACACGGGCGAAGCCCTGGACAGAGGCTAGTGGTGAAATAAGTTTGAAATATCCCTGGACTTTTTAACTATTAAATGTACATTTCAAAATAATAAAATTTTACTTACTCTCGCTCTATATTAGCTCTATATTTCTACACTCTCGTATAAAGATATATTTTAAATGTGAATTTTAGGACCACTGTACACCGAAGCATGTACATTAATGTCAAAAATATATCATCATCTAAAACTAACTGAAGATCTGAAGCGATTCGTTTTCTTAGTTCTCATCTTCGCTACGCTTTGGTCGAGACTGGCTCTTAGACTGCAAACTCGTTACTTTATTCCTCATGATAGACATCTTAAGATACATCATCATCAGCCTATATTAGTCCACTGCTGGACATAGGCCTCCCCTAATGAGCGCCATAGCGCCCTGTCTTCAGCTTGTCGCATCCAGCATCTGGCTGCAGTGTTTCGCAGATCGTCATCCCACCTGCCCGAAGGGCGTCCTACACTACTACTACTTAAGATACATACCAAGTACCATCTTTCAAGGAACCAAGTAGGAGGTAATCAGAGGCACGTCCAAACATTACATTTTGGCATAACCCGCATCAAGCATCTATATTCTAAATTGTTACTATTATAGGCATCTTAACATTAAATAAATATATAATGCTGTACATTTTTCACACAGCATCATCTAGCCCCAAACTAAGCAGAGCTTGTATTATGAGAATTAAATGATTGTCAAACTACTTATATTCAAAGCAGTTACCACCTTATCGGTAGTCGGTTAAATCAATGCAATAAATAATAATTTCCTTTCCACGTACAGTGCCGTTATGCAACGTGACAGACAGACGTGCGTCGTTCGTTAGCTGTTTAGACCTAGATTTGAAGTTACGAAAATAAGTTTCTACTGCAAAAAGGTCACCTAAAATGCAAACCAAGGCCGGCATCCAAGTCAAAGTCAAAGTCAAAATTCATTTATTCAATAAAATCACAAGGACCACTTTGAAACGTCGGTTTTTATCTAGGTGCCTGTTCCTCCGCGACCAAGCCAGGAAAGAAAGGCAAGAAAACAAGGCTGGTTATTCTTTTTAATGATCCTTTTACAAAACAATAGGTTCGAGTTGGAGCATTTTCAATCCCAAGAGTTTTTGTCATCTAAATAATCAGATATTTTATAGTATGCCTATATGATGCCTATCCATCATAGCAACAACGAGATAAAAGCAAAATAAACACGCATACAACTGTCACCCTCAAGATGGCAATCCTTCACATCAGTACGCAGATCCTTTAGTACGAATTAGTTTAATTAGAAGAATTCTAAGTAATATATGACTTCAACGGCGCGGCGGGCGAGCAATCAGCTGTGACCCAAGGGGTACGGGTTCGATTCCCGCTGCGGGACAAATGTTAGCATTTTCCATAGATATTTGTTCCGGGTCTGCGTGTTATGATATTATATATTACTAGCTGCACCCCGCGGTTTCAAACGCGTAAGTTTCGATTCGGTGGGAATATCGGCGATCTAATTAAATTTTAGAACACAAAAGCTGCTATTGTGACTTAACTATGATAGTTAGATATATTCCCTCGCGGACTTTTTTGTAGGTAATAATGAGTACTTTAATCATATAGTACATAATTTTTATGTATCATCAATAGTTTTCTCAGCGCACGCCAAATAATAAATTTTATAGGCAAAATTTTGCTACTTTGGGTTACATTATTGCAAATTCTGATGTATAAGCTATATTACTGTATAGTTTCATCAAAATCCCTTCAGTAGTTTTTAAAAGACTAACAAACATCCGTCCTCACAAACTTTCACGTTTATAATATTAGTAGGATAGGATGGGATGATATTTATAATATTATTATTATATTTGTAAGATAGAATTAATATTCTTGTTTCGTTACTCACATGCAATGTATGCAGCGAGGTCGTTCAACTTTCGCCTTCCTTGGATACAGTTACTTTATACATACAGCAACGAAAACCATGTCCGACCCTAAGAACTGTATTCCATCCTGACGATCTTTGTGGCGCAGTGGGCGAAGACCCGCCTGAGACACAGAAGGTTGCGGGTTTTATTCCCACCGCGGGACAATTTTTTGTATGATCTGCAAATATTTGTCTCGGGTGTTCAAAAGGTATATAAGTTGTATATCAGTCATGTAGTTCTCATAACACAAGCTCTGCTTAGTTTGGGGCTAGATGATGCTGTGTGAAAAATATCCAGCATTATCCTCAGACATGCCAAGTAGGGGTTACTTTGGCATCCTCAAAGATCTACTGAGTATACTGAGGTAAGATAACTGTGTACGAATCTGAGGAAGTCTGTCCTGGGGGGCTAGACAAATACCACTTTCTGTTGACGATAACGCCTGCGGAAAGATAAATCTCTCTGATAGATAGATAAATCATTTATTTGCAACTTCTTATTAAGCATATACTAACTAAGATGGTTGGACTGCTGATGAGATAAGTAGTCACAAATTGGGATGGGACTCAGCATTCCAGGGTATCCAAATACCACTTTCTGTAGGCGTTAACGCCTGCGGAAAGGGTTAATTGTATGGGAATGACATTAGCTGTGGAAATGTCACGTGACAGCTGCCAAGTTTTACCTTGACAAATTTGCGTTAGCGTGAAAGGAAAAGTAAGCGTGAGGTATTTGTCTAGACCCCTGGGGCTTATAGTAGTGACTGTGTTTTTTATTTATCTTCATTCCACTTATGATGCTTTTTGTCCTACATTAACGATTTACTAACTTTTAGACTCCATAATGTTAGTAAATCGTAAAAAAATTAAGGGCTAAATACGCTTTAAAAACAAACTCCCAAGAGATATACAAAAATTGACAATTAACAAATTTAAAAACATAATCAAATAAAAAGACTATAAAATATTGGATTATTTAGATGATAAAAACTCTTTCGGGATTGAAAATGCTCCAACTCGATAAAAAAATGTTTTGTAAAAGAATAATTAAATAAATAACCAGCCTTGTTTTCTTGTCTTTCTTTCCTGTCTTGGTCGCGGAGGAACAGCCAGTAGATAAAATCGACCGATGGCGACGTTTCAAAGTGATCCTTGTGATTTTAATGAATAAATGAGTTTTGACTTTTCACAGGTCTAGTAGCTCATAAGTAGGTTGGTAGGTACATGAGCCCCATCAGGGTATTGTAGACACTTTAGTTGAATTGAACCTGCAACCTTCTACGTCTCAGGCGGGCTATCGCCCACTGCGGTACATATGTCATCAATAATCATACAAAATGTCAGAAAATTAAAATCATCATTGACAATATTACTATAGTTATCCTACTAATATTATAAACGCGAAAGTTTGTGAGGATGGATGTTTGTTACTCTTTCACGCGAAAGTTACTGAACGGATTTTGATGAAACTTTACAATAAAATAGCTTAAACATCAGAATAACACATAGGCTACTTTTTATCCGGGTACCACGCGGGCGAAGCCGTGGGCAGAAGATAGTAATAGAAAGAAAAGAAAGAAGATTTTTTTTGTATATTTGTATATCTTTTCGCACATATTTACCTACTAACGATCGTGGTAATTACTACATACTGTTAAGAATGTGACGTAGTGAAAGTGACCATCAGAGCGGAACGCTGCGATGTGAATGCACGCATGTAGCTTCATTCATTTAGTTTTCCCTATTAAGTGTAAGCAAATAAAGAAATTGGTTAAAACACGCTGTCGCCATAGACTCCGTAAAGTCAGTAAATTGTTTAAAGGGCAAGGTAACGCTTTTTATAAAAAACTGCCAAGAGATACAAAAACTAGCCTCTGCCCACGGCTTCGCCTACGTTGTACCCGGATAAAAAGTAGCCTATGTGTTATTCTGATGTATAAGCTATATTACTGTAAAGTTTCATCAAAATACGTTCAGTAGTTTTTTCGTGAAAGAGTAACAAACATCCATCCTCACAAACTTTCGCGTTTATAGTAGTAGGATTGACAGTTAACAAATTCAAATCAAAAACGTAACCGACTCTATAGGTAAACAAAAACTTTATAAAACGGCATACTATAAAATATATATTTAGATTATAAAAAACATGGGATTAAAGTTGCTCCATCTCGATATTACATTAACTGCACCTAACTTTTTCTTTTTAAAACATCCTCTCCATCTAACCAGCCTCTCTTTCGTGGCTTAATTGCATTTTTGGAACTAAGGAGTTTTTAGTTTTATTCATTCCGTCATCCCTGAAAAGGGCCTCTTGTCAAATGTTCAAAGAGCTAGTGCGGTGAAAGAATTTAGTGTGCATTACGTTCAATATTTTAATCAATCGACAATAACAAAGATATCGATATAACTCGCTTCCCTTCACTGTATCAAAGCAAGGACGAACGGACACGGCAAAATATAATCTACTTAAATAATCACCTTATAACGAAGGATATAGGAACTAAAATACAGTTGAAACACGTGTATTTTTATATAAAACTAGATGCGCCCCGCGGTTTCACCCGCGTAAGTTTCGATTCCGTTGGAATATCGGGATAAAAAGTAACAGTAAAGTATTTTATTGCTACATAAATACCCTTGATGATAAAACTATTTATTTGAATAAGAATTGATACTACGATACGAATGTAACCAACTTTTGTTTCTACCCGCGATCTAATTACATTTTAGAACACAAAAGCTGCTATTGTGACTTAACTATGATAGTTAGATATATTCCCTCGAGAACTTTTTTGTAGGTAATAATGAGTACTTTAATCATGTAGTACATCATTTTTATGTATCATGAATAGTTTCCTCAGCGCACGCCAAATAATGAACTTTATAGGCAAAATTTTGCTACTTTGGGTTACATTATTGCAATTTTCTTAAGGATCTCTATTTTTTTTGGAAATAAATTATAGCCTATGTTACTTCCTGATAATTAAGCTTTCATTTGGTGAAGAATTGATTGAATCAGACCAGTAGTTTCGGAGTCTATTCGATACAAACTAACAAACAAAAAAATCTTTCCTCTTTATAATATTAGTATAAATTAAACCTCTTTGAAGATACCAGATAGGGGGATAGTCTACGTTTTGGAAGTATTTAGCATTCCATGTGACGGGTTGCAAGTAAAGATAAGATAAAAATTGTTTATTTTGTTTTACATAAAGGAGTACATGTATGAATAATCCTACTAATATTATAAACGTGAAAGTTTCTAAGGATGTTTGTTCCTCTCCCACGCAAAAACTACTGAACGAATTTTGATGAAACTTTACAGTAATATAACTTATACATCAGAGTAACACATAGGCTATTTTATCTGGGTACCACGCGGGCGAAGGCGTTGGCATAAGCTAGTTAAAAAGATAAGAATAAGATTGATAACAAAAACGATTGGTCTTCCGTGACGCAAGTCATATTGATTATTGGAACACTAACCGATATATATCTTAGATTACTTATCTAATTTCGTTTGTTTCAGGAAAGGTCACAATGAAGCGGTCCCGGCACAGGTGGCTGGGTTTCACCATATTTTGTAAGTTATTAAAATAATCTATTAGTACTATAAGAAAGAAAGAAATATACTATATACTATACTATACTCATAAGTATTATAACGAGGTTAAGTTTGTTAGTTTGTACGTTATGTAATCTCCCAACTACTCACGCGATTTCATAAATTATTTCACCAATATTTAGAATGGAGTTTCAGGGTGGACATAGGCTATATATTATCTCGTTAAAATAAAAAGTATTTTCTAGGAGACCATTTTTACAACGTGGGTCGTCGAAAAAACAGTTGAGCGAATTCATTTCTTACGAACGATACTTTTCATCGGCTGTTTTCATCTGGGTACCACGCGAGCGAAGCCGTGGGCAATAGCTAGTATAATGCTCATCTAAGGCTTGAGTGCACCAACAAAATAAACTGAAGGTCAAGTCTAACCATTGATACAACCATATACAAGTAGGTATATACAAAAAAATACAGATGAAACTGCTACCTATCTAAAGACCGTTACAAACGATCTATAGATAGCTCAACTGATCCAGATCACTACCAGACGGAAGCGTTTCCAAAAAACTAGCCGCATTGCCACGCTGAATGGCAATGCTAATGCGTTGACACAGATAAGAGCTAGCTTTTATCACGCGTCGCTTCGATCAGTCGCCCTGAAAGAATTTTGAAAACGCGAAGGGTTCCCCACGGACCCAGAGTCTCAACCCCAAAGGCTCAAATAAGTAAACTCTGTCGAGACTTCTATATTTGGGCGTCTTGAGATTCTCGGCCGAATCAGCTCCACCGGCTCTAACTGATGTCCCCGACAGAGATGGTGCTAGGGCATCTACGCATGTGGCGTCCCAAAGGCCTTGAATGTTGCATGGAATGTATATTAATTTAAATTCAATGATTAGTTCCGTGCACAAATACATATTAAATAGAATTAACAATGTATGATCTGAAAATATTTGTCTCGGATCTGGGTGGTTTCTATGTACCTATAATATGTATGTTTTTACAAAAAAGTCATGTCATAATACAAGATCTACTTAGTTTGGGGCTAGATGATGCTGTGTTAAAGTATCCAACATTATTTATTGATTGATATTAAGGTACTTTGGGCGAAACCAACGCAAACGTTAATATTCATAACTAGTTGTTGCCCGCGGCTTCGCCCGCGTGGTATGTTAATAAAAGTAGCATACGGCCGTCTCCAGGCTTCAAACTATGTCCACCAACTTTTGAATGAATCGAACCAAGGATTACAATTTATACAAAGTTTAGAACTCAATTCCACACCCCCAAAAGGTAGTTTTGAAAAAAAAAATACGTGCTTCATTATTTACTTTAAAGTTTATTTATTCTCAGTGTTTTGAGCGAATCAAACAATGTTTTTTTCATAGAAACTTTACCACCCTATTTAACCCCGTTAGGGGTTGATTTTAGAAAAGGCCTATGTGTTATTCCAGGACCTAAACTATCTATATTCCAAATTTCATCAAAATCAGTTTAGTAGTTACGGAGATACGTGGTAACAAACATTCACACACACACAGACTTTCGCATATTCATAATTCATAATATACCTATTTATTGCGAAACACAGGTAATGGGATGATAGGTATCTATAATAATGTCTACTGTATTTTACCATAATGGTGTATAATAAATAAAATTAGCACATTAGATACAAATAAAGTTAAATATACGTTTATAGAACAAAGATGAGTCGAAAAGTTCAAGGATTATGGAATGTAGCGCACAGCTCATTAATAGTCTGCTTGAAATGTCACGGTGTCGTGCAAACATGTTTTATTTAGTAACTAGCTTCTGCCCACGGCTTCGCCCGCGTGGTACCCGGATAAAAAGTAGCCTATGTGTTATTCTGATGTGTAAGCTATATTACTGTAAAGTTTCATCAAAGTCCGTTCAGTAGTTTTTGCGTGAAAGAGGAACAAACATCCTCACAAACTCTCACCTTTATAATATTACTAGCTTCTGCCCACGGCTTCGCCCGCGTGGTACCCGGATAAAAAGTAGCCTATGTGTTATTCTGATGTATAATCTGTATTACTGTAAAGTTTCATCAAAATCCGTTCAGTAGTTTTTGCGTGAAAGAGTAACAAACATCCTCACAAACTTTCACCTTTATAATATTAATAAGTAGGATATATTTATATAGTCTGTGTTACGAATGAATCCTGTCCGAATATTTCCTCTCAGCAGGGCAGTGCACACCGCGTTTTGGGGAGGCTTGGTCTGGATCAGTTGAGCTGTCTATAGATCGTTTGCGACTGTCTTAGAGCCGTAAGATCAATTGATCAACTTTGAATTTCGTAAATCTATACTAATATTATAAAGACGATTTTGTTTGTTTGTTTGTAACGAATAGGCTCCGAAACCACTCAACCGTAATGAACCGTTTTTTCACTAATAGAAAGTTAAATTATAAGAAAGTAACATAGGCTGCAATTTTTTTCAAAAAAATAGAGATCCTAAAGAAAATTTCAATAATGTAACCCAAAGTAGCAAAATGTTGCCTATAAAATTAATTATTTGGCGTGCGCTGAGAAAACTATTAATAATACATAAAAAATATGTACTACATGATTAAAGTACTCATTATTACCTACAAAAAAGTCCGCGAGGGAATATATCTAACTATCATAGTTAAGTCACAATAGCAGCTTTTGTATTCTAAAATTTAATTAGATCGCCCGGTAGAAACAAAAGTTGGTTACATAGTTATAGATAAATAGTTTTATCATCAAGGGTATTTATGTAGCAGTACTTTACTGTTAATTTTTATCCCGATATTTCAACGGAATCGAAACTTACGCGGGTGAAACCGCGGGGTGCGCCCCGCTAGTCTACGATAAAAGTTAATCGATGGTTTTATCCACTGTCATATAAAAACAAATTTGTGGATCAACTTCCATTGAACTTATGAAATACTCGAAGATAGAAGATTAAACTTGCTCTTTTGATTTATACTACTATTGATCTTACGGCTCCTACAGGGCTCAAATGTTTCTTTTGTTATACCAGCCTATCCTGAGTACCCACCCTTTTATTCTATATATAGGATATCTTTTTTACGCAAATATGATCACATTCATATGCAGAATACTATACCGTTTATATTATCATACATCCCTTTTATTTCAGGGATATTTTTAGGTTATGAACATATTTCTCGTCCACTTTCATTGCCAGAGAAATCCCCTTTCGATAGAATTGAACAGGGTAAGGATTGATTTAGAAAAAAAATTATCTAGATTTGACCGAGATAATGTATAGCTTACTTTCGATTTAAGTAAACATAAGCTAGTATATTTCTCTAAATCTAAATCACCGTCATGACCTACTCACGGTCATAGTATCACATAAATTAATAGGATGTTAGTGTCAATTTGTTACATCAAAATGTTGTCGACCTTCAGATTATTTAGTCATATCCAATACCTACCAAATGTTTTCCTCAATCGTAAAAGACAGATGTTTCGAAGAATCCTTGATGTCTTTCTACAGGTGGTGTTTCTTTAATCGTATTTTTCGAAGTTTTATTCGTTACTGATTCTTTCGTGCGGTGTTACGACTGCGTAAGCCGTCATCCTAAGTAAGTCTGTTAGCCTTGGTTTTGCGTTGACTAGAGTATAATATGGAGCTACCGTGAAACAATGCAACTACCCTCATTTCATCTTCAGATTCATAAAAGTCCATTTTCACATTACAACACAAATATTACCGTATCGGCTCTGTAAAATCAAAATAATCGAGTCAAAGAAAAAAAATATATAAGTAGTTTATCAGTCATGTAGTTCCCATAATACAAGCTCTGCTTAGTTTGGGGCTAAATGATGCTGTGTGAAAAATGTCCAGCATTATTTTATTTTTTTATTTTTTAAAGAAGCAAGACAACCGGCAATCTCTACAAATTAGGTTGGCGGGTAGAATATGCTTTAGGCTTTAACGACCTATGTGGCATAGTGGCCACATAGGTCGTTAAAGTAAACATTCATAGGTACGACTATGTAAGTAAAATACTTGTCTGTTTCTAGCACCATTCTAAGTAGTAAGTTTTCGACGTAACCAAGTGTACTCTATGTTCCCATGGTTAAAAATAAATGAGTATGAGTATGAGTGGGCGAAGGCCCGCCTGAGACGCAGAAGGTTGCGTGTTCGATTCCCGCCGCGGGACAAATTTTTGTATTATCTGCAAATATCTGTACGGGTCTGGGTGTTTTTATGTTATGTATGTATTTACAAATAAAATAACTAAATAGTAGGTATATCAATCATGCAGCTCCCATAATACAAGCTCTGCTTAGTTTGAGGCTAAATAATGCTGTATGAAAAATGTCTAACATTATTATTAGAGCCCATGATCGTTAATTTGTATAAACTGTTTAAAAAATATATCCCATAAACTATCGTGAACTTGACTATTCATATTGTAAATACGGGAATTTTTACGTACCACACTATCGGTGAAGGCACCGACTAAGTTTCGACTCATTCCGAGAGTCTTTCTCCTTCCGCGTCGCGTCGTGCAATACGCCGCGACGCGTGAGGGAGAAAGTCGCGATAGCTCACCCTGATGAAGACTCTAAAAATCCTGTTTTTACAATATGAACTGTTTAAAATTTGGTAATAAATAAATAATAAAATAAATTACATGGACCATCAACGTCGTATTAAAACAACGTGAGTTTTCGTCGAACGACAAAGTCTTGATCAATAAGACAATTTTTAATTCAAACATAACCAATTCATGTTTCATGAATTGGTTATGTTTGATGATCCTTGATTCAGATTTTAGTGTGGTGAACTCATTTACCGAAAATTTGCAAAAAGATTTATCCCGCGACGAGAACCAAAGTTGCACCCCTAGCCGATTTATACCGTTAACTGTCTTCCAGGTCTAACCCTCACTCTGTTGTCTATGGAACTGCCGTCCGCATCAGCCCTCAGAGCCACATCGCTGACCCACGCGAAGACCAGCAGCACGACCACCGCACCTGAAGAGGAACCAGTGGAAGAAACTCAGGTAACTCAGGTAGAGATTCTCTTGTCCCCTCAGTAGCCAGATGAGAACCTACGAAGGCGCACAGCTAAATGTGAGCTCATGCGAAATTTTTGGTTTCTCTGAAGTAATAATATTAAGAAACCTTTTTTATTTCCTTGACTAAATATTCTTATGATCTATTTTTTTTTAAACTAGATTTAATCAAGGCCCTTTTCGGGTATAGGCCTCCTCCAAGTTTTTCCTCGTTACTCTATTTTGAGCTTTTTCCGTCCAACTTTGTCCTGCGAATTTGACGATTTCGTCGGCCCAACGTTCTTGCGAGTGCTCTGGCTCTCACTGAAGTACTAATATGTTAATTTGTTTTTTTAATTACTAGCTTCTGCCTACGGCTTCGCCCGCGTAGTACCCGGAAAAGTAGATTTTTTTGTAGATAAATAAATTATGTATTCGACTCGTACAGAATATTTGACGGACAAATTATTATAGGACTATTACCTATTTAATGTGATGAAATTCATTTTAAAAATGTAATGATAATAATATAATTTAATAAAGTATTTGTACGACAGTTAAATGGCGAAACATTAAACATGGCCGATCTAAATCTAGATATTAAGACCTGTCTGTACCTATACTTATGTTTCGAACAAATAAAGTTATTGTATTGTATTGTATTGTATTGTACAGACTCAAGTAGAAATGAAATAGGTAATGTCAAAGTCAAAATTCATTTATTCATGAAAATCACAAAAATCACTTTGAAACGTCGATTTTATCTACTGCCTGTTCCTCCGCGACCAAGCCAGGAAAGAAAGGCAAGAAAATAAGGCTGGTTATTCAATGATCCTTTAACAAAACCATAAATACCTAATTTTTTTATCGAGTTGGAGCATTTTCAATCCCAAGAGTTATCATGTAAATAATCAGTTTTTTTATAGAATGCCATTGTATAATGTTTTATTAAATTACATTTTAAATTTGGTAACAGTCAATTTTTGTATATCTTTTGGGAGATTGTTATACAAAACTTATAAGGCTACTTTTTATCCGGGTACCACGCGGGCGAAGCCGTGGGCAGAACCTAGTATTATATACCTTAAATCGGAACATGATACAATAAACAATAAATCAGCTAAAGAAATAAATCAAATACTTTCTATAGATTACGTATAAAAGATCTACCGACTAATTGGAGACGAAATCTTTTGGCGAAAGATGGCAACAATTAGAAACATAACAAATTAGCAAAAGAACTTATATTATTATTTTATGCAGGAATGACAGTTTAAATATACCTTTTGCACCATCAAAAACGAAACTGGAGATAATTTTAGTATTTTAGGTATCTCCTTAGAGTTGTAATTAAACATAAGACATCAAAACGGTTGAAGGAAGCCAATGGATGGTAGTAGCCAAATATCTTTGCTCTCAAAGCTCTTTGAAGATGGCCTTCTATAGAATAATATAGTCTATAAATGTCCAAGGTTGGACAAGGCTGCTATGATGATGACACCACACTATAGGTTAATAAAGGATCATTAAAAAAAACACGTAGTTTATTAGCTGATGTTTCTATAATCCTTATGATTTTAATGAATATAATAAACATATTAACTATGATTTTGGTGATAATTGTTCATTAAAAAATTAGCTATATTCTAAAAACATACCACTAAATCTAGGTATGGTAGTCACTGGTTGCCAAGATCATTTACTTTTAATATTGCTGTGATTTAGTACTTGGTGTTAGCTCGGTGGAATCCCAATATGGAATGCTTAGAATATCGAGTTACCACAAATCGCGTACAATAAGTCATAAAGATTACAGTTTTTTTTTTTAATAAATAAGTATATAATGCTTGTCATTTTTCACACAGCATCATCTAGCAGTATGGGACGGTACTGGGCTGTGCGTATGCTTGCCCACAGGTGAAAAGGAGATGGTGGGATCTAATGGCTCTTAGGCACATTGCCCAAAATGTAGTCTATAGAACATCTATAGGCATGCAACTTTACGGCTGTGTACCGAATCTGGACCTTAGTCCAATTTCGACTTTAGTACAAACGTTTAAAAAAATGTGTTTTCTCATTTTCAGTCAGAAACAACAGCAGAAGGTGGCGAAAATAACTCCACGAGTGAACTAACCGGCATACCCCAGATCGACTACGTCTACGACCCGAATCTACCCAGAGAGCTGAACGGCTACAATTTATCTGAATACCCGTTCTTAAGCACCGTGCCTAAGCCAGAGCTGATAGAATTTAAATGTGATGGACTTCATGACGGATTTTACGCATCGATTCCTCTCAAATGCCAGGTGAGACAATATAAGTACAACGAGGGATTGCCATTCGGACTTCAGAAGGCTCCGACTTTAAAGTCGCCATAGCTTCAATGCGATTATTTTTAATAAAATCTGGTATGTGGTTCTTAATTATGTGTGGGAATTGGTGTAACCTTTTCCACTTTCATCAGCTACGATTTCGTTTTAACCGTACCTTGATCTTTGTTGGCAATTTAAAATGATCTGAACTCGAAAATGTTAAATTTTAATGTCATTTGACTGAAGTTTGACCTCCAGGGTCAAAAAAAATATTGTTAATACCTTGTTAAGGTTTACGATGACTTTGCGATTGGTGTGTTAGAAGTTTAGATAAATCTTGGCGTTCTTGAGATCTATGCGCTTTTAATGTTAACCTGGTATCCATTTCAGGTGTACCACCACTGCATCGACGGCATCCGATATGACTTCCTCTGCGCAAACTACACCGCCTTCGATCAGAAGACCTTTATCTGCCAATTCGTTTCCGTAGTAGACTGCAAGAATTCACTTAATCACTGGAAAAGGTGAGCTAAGACAGTATTGACCCCCCTTTCTTTATCTGAAAGTCACTCGGTGACAAACTTTTGACAAGTCATATGATTAACACACACACGCATTTTTCACACAGCATCATCTAGCCCCTAACTAAGCAGAGCTTGTATTATGGAAACTATATGACTGATATACTACTTATATACTTTTTTTTGTAAATACATACATATTATACATAGAATACCCCCAGACCAGAGACAAATATTTGCAGATCATACAGGCGGGCCTTCGCCCACTGCGCCCAGAGGTCTAGACAAATACCACTTTCTGTTGACATTAACGCCTGCGGAAAGATAAAATTGTATGGAAATGTCACGTGACATTTCCGCAGCAAATGCAGCGTTAACGTCAACAGAAAGTGGTATTTGTCTAGCCCCCCTGAGGTTGTCAATAGTAACAATATAACTATATATTAACAGTAAATATATGCAAGTGAAAATCATATAACTAGTCACACGTTCGTCATCGAGTGACTTTCAGATACAGAATAGGGAGCTAGATACACTAGTCTATAGACTGAGTGTCCAAGTGAACTCCATCGCGACACTCGACACTGACACTGTCTACATATGAAACTACTGCGATTTTTTTTTTATTTTTTATTTAAGGCTTTGTCGCTGTGCAACCACATCGCCTAGACATTAAATTTGCAATATGTTATTTTTTGTAGAAATGTCATCCTCGATGTGTAGTCCATTACGAATTTCTGCCCCCCCGTTACGTCGTTTCGGAGATGGTAAACAGACATTTTGTCTGGTAGAGATCGCTAATTAGCAATAAGACCACCTTTAGTGCAACATTATCAAAGTTTGTAGTACTTTTTAAGCTGATGTATTATTTGGTATGCGAGTGTTTTCTATCTATCTATCTAACAGACACAAAAAACAATCTTGTACCCCAAACGCATACACGGGTTCCTTACGTTACGGGTAAAAAATGGTAGTGGTAGTGTGTTTAAACGATCTCGCTACAAGTCTTAACCACGGCAGCATGTCAGTTACTGACAGAGCTTACTTGCTTAAGGCATTCTACCCACCGCTTTTATAGATTATCTGTGGTTTACCACAGATAAAGCAAACCCTTTAGAGGTTCTTTGTTTGTCTGTATGTTACCATTTATCTTGAAATGGCTAATCGTTAATGCTTACGTTACTGCAATCGGTGCTTCAAACCAAAACATCGCAAAATCTTCGACTGGACCTCGTGGCTGAGTAGTTACAGCACCCGCAGAAGGTCGTGGTTCGATTTTCACCGGGATTGATGTTGATAAAGAGAGAAGTAATGACGAAGTTTCCCAAATGCTGGAATTAGATATGTGCCACAAATCCGGGTTTGATAAGCGTTTGTTTTTCAGGAACGACGCTCTTTACTGGACCACCACCGCTCCCCCACCAACATCTCCCCCTACAACCACAACTACTACCACAACAACCACCCAGCGACCCCCTCGACCATTGAGACGGAGGCGGCCGTACTATGCTGATGACTACTATGATGATGATGACTACTACAACCCGAGAGACGACTATGAATACGAAGAGAGGTATGAAACTTTTCTTTAGCGCCATCTTTTGGGCGACCGCGATTTTATTGAAGTTACATATTCATATTCATAAGAAAAAATATATTTATGTAGCGCCATCTAGTCAACGACAGGGAACTAGCCCGGCCTACTATAAATAAACAAGAAAACCTTACTTTAATTTAAGAGATTGTGTTGGCGAAGAAACCACGCCTACATAGTTTTTTCTACTTGATACATCTTGGCCAAATTGGTCAAGATTATACCGAATTTAACTAATTTTTTGTTGCATTTTTCAGGCCAAGGAGGCCACGACCAAGAGCCGGAGGCAGACCGGGGACAAAAAAGAGACCAGTTGATGATTACGATGATGACAGGTAAATTATATTTCCATTTAGTGAGTAACAGTGTAAAATAGAGCAACGTGTAGTTAATGAAGATGCAGTGATGAGAGATAAAATATTGAAGGTCATGATGAAAAGGATGGATGAAAGAATAAGTCAAGACGAATGTGACCGATGCAAGGGCGACCTCGGCCAACGTATACTGAACATAGAAGATGTTAGTAGATAGGCTAGGTTCAAAAGTATCCTAAACTGATAAGTATGTATGAAGTTTTATAAATACGTTTTATGTATGAAGTATGTGATGCCAGTGAAAAAAAGAAAAAGTTACTTTATGATTGTAGTAAGTGAAGTGATAGTTTCTGTCTTAACGTCAGGAAAACATGTGTAACTTTATCTACATATATGATGATATGATCATTATTGCTGTCGATGACACCAATATTTTCTTTTCCTCACAAAACAAAGTATCCAAATATTTGTTGCTCAACATGATTCTTCAAAATGTTGTTTTTAAATATGAATACATTTTCATACTTCCAGATACGACCGCCGTCGCCCCGGCACAGCTAGAGGACGACCTACCAAAAGACCACATTATGAAAGAAGACCTTACGATGAAGACGAAGATAGACCTTACAGAAGTGGGTCTAGAAGACCAAGACCTCGCGATGATGAAGAGGACAAATACGAAGATGACAGACCAACTAGCAGAGATACAGGTAGAGATTTTGACAGAGATGCTGTTAGAGAAGACAGAGATGACATCAGACCAAGAAGGCCGATTGAAGATGATGTTAGACCAAAAAGACCAGCTTATGATGATCGTGAAGTGAGACCTAAAAGGCCAGTCGATGATGAGGTGAGACCTCTAAAAAGACCTGTCGAAGATGCTCCTAGAGAAGAATTACGACCTAAAAAGCCCTTAGATGATACTAATCCTGAGGAACTAAAACCACTTAGACCTGTGAATTACAATAGGCCTAGAAAGGAATACAGGCCGAGAAGCGAAAAACCTGTCGTCACTGATATTGATGATGATGTTATTTCTGATTCAGAAGTTAGAGTAAGAGATCGAGATGAAATCAGACCTCGAGATAAAATCAGACCTAGAGATGAAATACGCCCTAGAGATGAAATCAGGCCTAGAGATGAAATTAGGCCCAGAGATGAGTCTAAGCCAAGTGCTAGAGATGAATACATACCTAAAGAAGAAATTCAACCTGATTCAAGACCTCATAATTTCAGACCAAGAGACGAACGCAGACCTTACAACAGAGATGAAGATGGGCCAAGAATAAGAGGTGACGATAGATACCAATCAAAAGGACGACGGTACGACGATAGACCTACTAGAGAAGATGGAACAAAGGATGACAGACCAAGACCTTTTCGAGAAAGGAATTATGATGATGACAGAGTAGAAAAGAAAGACGTTACAACAGCAGCAGCTGTTCTAGTTAAACCAATTGGTTCCGGCATCTTTGCTCAACCTAGAATACCGCCAAAAATCAAGCGTCCAGTTCCCATCAATGCCAAAGACAAGTTTGAATATATTCCTGTTGTATCTACAACTAAAGCTCCGAAATTGTATGATGATGAATATGAAGACTATGACGAAGAAGATACAAGAAGACCATCGTCTTCTGGTAAGAGCAGTGCAATACAGCAAAGACCTGTTGACATAGTTGAGAAAGAGAGGTTCAAACCTAGTAGACCTCATTTAGGTAACAAAAGTAATAGAAAGCCTATAGACTATGATGATGAGTATTATGATGAGCCACCAGCTAAAAATCATAAAGTAAAAGAAGTCAAAAATAGGTCAAAACCACCTGATGATTACTATTACGACTATGAGGAAAAACAAGATAGGAGACAAAAGGATGGTATAGAATCGAAAGTAAAGGGTGTGAGAACTAATGTTAGGGTGGTTAAGAGGCCTTTTTTACCGTCTAGGGGTGGTAGTCCATACTTGCCGCGAGGTTTGCAGCCAGTAGCGGGCAGAGATATGACAGCTCCAATTAATACCACCCCCAGAATTCCCATATCCACTTCTACCACTTCTAAACCTATCACCAACCCACCTACTACTACCTCTACGACTACTACTACTACTACAACAACACAAATACCCACAACGAAACTTACAACAACAACAACGAAACCGACAACAACGGTCACCACACAACAAACAACAACATTATCTAAACCTGAAGAAGAATACGAATATTATGACGAAGAAGATATTGATTACGATAAAAAGAAAGAATCTACAACAGCGCTTGTTGAAGCGACAACAAATATCGAAACAACAACGTATTTGCGAACAACGTTGCCTCCTAAGACTACAGTTAAAACCACAACAACGGCTAAAACAACAACACCTAAACCAGAAACGACAACAATACTAATAACAACGCCTGAACAACAAGCAAAATACCTAGCAACTAAAGTTCTACGCGTATACAACGAAAACTACGAAGCCATAAGGGATACATTAGAATCTACACTCTCGCCTGGAGACTATGCTAAACCTTACCTGGCTACACCAAAACCGGCACAGGAATTTAGACCCCAAATACAACCTAACCCAGAAATATCAAAGCCCTACACCGCTACCGGGAAACCATTTATCCCTGAAAACATTTCTATTAAACAGAATCTGGCAGATTCAATAGAAAGTGAATATGATGTTAGAATAAACGAAGCGTTGGCTCCTAAATACTCGCCCAGACTTCCGACTGGCTTTTCGATACCAGACAGAGACTATACCTTTGCTAGATATAGGAATGTACCACCGGAACCACAGTTCGCTGCGTCCGAAGTCAACAATTTTCAAGTCAGGAAAAGACAGCAGATTCCAGCTGTCAGTATTAGAACGCCAAATTCCTACTTTATTCAACCGCAGAGAATGATGTTTGATGATCTGAACAGGTATCCTAGACAACTTTTGTATAGACCGGAGTTCTACTAAATGTGATTTATAGGTAACCTTTGGATATATGAAAACCTGTAGCTTGTTTATTGAACCAACGCGACGTAAGATATTATTTTATCATTTACTCCAAATTGGAGGTCGTCAGAGGCACGTCTAAACATTAGATAGATAGATAGTACATACTTTATTGCACACCAAATAACTAGTAAAGTACATAAGCAAATAGTGATCGCTACGAGACAACTTTTGGATGGAATATTACGTTAGGCATTTCGTTTTGCGTTTTGGATTCCTCAAAAAGTAACTTTACAAAATTTATACTAATATAATATAGAGGAAAGATTTTTTGTTTGTTTGTATCGAATAGGCTCCGAAACTACTCGACCGATTTTAACATTTTTTTCACCAAATGAAAGCTTAATTATCAGGAAGAAACATAGGCTATAGTTTATTTAAAAAAAAATTGAGATCCTTAAGAAAATTGCAATAATGTAACCCAAAGTAGCAAAATTTTGCCTATAAAATTTATTATTTGGCGTGCGCTGAGAAAACTATTGATGGTACATAAAGATAATATAGTACATGATTAAAGTACTCATGATTACCTACAAAAAAGTCCGCGAGGGAATATATCTTACTATCATAGTTAAGTCACAGTAGCAGCTTTTGTGTTCTAAAATTTAATTAGATCGCCGATATTCCCACGGAATCGAAACTTACGCGGGTAAAACCGCGGGGCGCAGCTAGTAAGAAATAAAATTCGAGTAATTTTGTCGGTTATTCTTGAGAATACATACTACAGGTTTTCGTAAAATTATTTTTTTATTTAATACACAGCGATGGAATAAATAATACATACCTATTAAGCTAATTGTAACTATATACTTGTAGTTATTATATACTTTTCTACATCACTGCCAGCTTTTTAATAAGTTTAGGAGAATCTTAATAATTAATTATAAGAAAAACACTATTTTCTCAAAGGTTACCTATTAGTAATGCAATTAAAGTAAGATTAAATTTTTAATTCTTGTATAGTCAAACATATAGGACAGCTGTTGAAAATGTGCCGTCAAGCTGTTCATATAAATAAGCTGTCAAATTTATAAGTTCTACTTAAATTATAAATCCTATAAATTAGGGCGATCAATTTTGTACATTGTGAATAAGATAATTATGTATAAAATAAAAAGAATTTGATCTATATCTGTTTTCTTTTTCTACCAAAGCACTCGTAGAATTTATTTACCAAAATTCTCTTTACGGTTTAAATAAAACAAAATTAATATATACTTGGCAAAATCTTTATACAAAAATCTTATATCTATTCAAAATCATGACAATTTCTTAAGAGTAACCAGCGGAGTACCACAATTTGGGTCATTCAATCTTGTTATATTATTATTAACCTGCTCATTGGGTGAGGGGACGAAGTGGTTATCTACTAAGCGCCTGTCGTGGACTGAATATCTGTACGAGTTGGTTCCAGACTACCCTCAAGTGTGTTTGCTTTTAAAATTAGGGAGCTAAAATGATTACTTTCCTTGCCGAATACACCAAATTAAAAAAGGGATGGCTTTAATTTTAGCGCGCTATTTTAATAATATCATCTTAATCAAAATTGCTTTGGTTTTTTTCTACAAAACGAACAGACTAACGAAATATTTTATGTTAAAATTCAAACAAAAAAGATTCGGTTTAATAGAAAATATCTCTCAATATCTGAACAATTAACATATTTGGCTGTACCCGAAATGAAAACAAAGTTTTACCTAATTTATTATGATTTCTATAAAATTTACAAATATTTCTTAAAATGCTGCCTATGACATTTCGGGGATTTTTCTTAATGAATATTCAATAAATTAAATAAGTAACTGACAAATAAAGTGTTAATTTATTATCGAACAGTTTGATTAGCTTTTCCTTAAAATACTATGGGCACATATTTAAAAAACTAACCATTAAAAATTGGTTAGCTTAATGTTATGTTCTTGATCTTTCCTGCAATAGAACTTTTTTCTATCAACAAACCACAGCTAATATAAAAAAATACCAATAATTATCGATCCGTTCACTTCTCAAAAGAAACTTGAATAACCAGTCGTAGTAAGATTATCACAGAAAGGTCCAGAAAGAACTATCGATTAAAACCGCGAACCATCAATAACTTAAGCTGTTACAAATGCGAATTTTCAATCTGCCCCTTCTGACTCTGAAACTTTAAATTCCATTCATTATCAGTTGCAAAACCTTTGTTCTTCTCTCCCTGAACCTGTTGAACCTTTTCAACAGGAGCGGACTCTCGATGGAAGATCCTGTTAATAGGGAACTGTAGGTAGTAGAAGATGAAGGTGGAGCCCCAGATGACGAGCTGGTAGAGGCAGACCTGCCACCAGGTCATGACGCCGAAGACAGCATACAACCAGCGACCCGTGAAGTAGTAGATTGAGTAGTAACTGCAACAAAAGTAGATAATAGTGTTCATATAGATTCAGATCAAGTAATCTTAAAATGAGGCCTCATGTTGATTATGAAAGAACCAGTGCGGTGTAAAGATCGAGTAAATGCTCTTATCATGCACGTTTTCTAATTCAATTTTCAGAAATGTGTCGGTTTCGTTACTATGTTTGACTACGCTTATGTAATACTGATACATAGCCTTCATCTGGGAAAACACATTCTTAGCCCAGATGAAATAAGACTCATCACACCCAAAAAGATCCTGCAGTTTCTAACAGCTGCAGGACTAAGAGGTGAACTTTGAACGCCCTCTGAGGGGAAAAGTAAAGCAAGAAGCGATCACAAAAGGCCTATAACGGCCGCAGTGATACCAAAACCACAAAAAGCACATTAAAAAACGATGTTTTCCTTCACCTTTTGGCAGTATAAAATTATTTCGAATATAAGTTCCAAATAATAAAAGTATTGGTGTACGTCGGCCCTCGGATCAAACGTCATCTCTCAAAGATGATGATAAAGGTGCCTGCCGTCAGACGGAAATATAAGAGCTAAAAGAAAGAGACAACAAAGATAGAAATAACTAATATGAAAAATACTTACACGATTGCATAAAGGACGCCAATCCCCCCAACGAGGCTAAGTTCCAGTTTCATGTTGGTAGGGTTTCTCCTGGACTGAAGAAGGGTTTCAACAAGGATCATGACAGTAATGTTGGTGTGGACACAGTGGTTGAACCACCAGGGCACTATCTCGTCATAAACTGTCGGGAAGACCAGCTCCCGATCTATCAGGTAGACGGTCCAGAACATGGTGGAAATGAACTGAAAGAAGAAATAATAGTTATTGAAGAACTAACAAGAGTTAGTTCATAAAACATAAAAATCAAGGAAAAAAATATTTTACAAGTATTTTAAATTGGTTTGGCATCAATTGGTTCATCGCAAATTTCATCTTCAACTTAATTTCGATTTGGCTTTACTAAAATGATGGAAACAGTAACGAACTTAATACGCTGCCTTGAAGTACACCTTACGAAAAAAAACACGTAAAATATTTTTAAATTTTAAATATTTTTAAGTCAACTATATTTTACAACTATACTTATGGTAAATAATATGTTACGAATTTGTAGACATATAACTGATACTGCATTATGTACCATGTCAAAAGCCTTTGCCAAGTCAAGTAAAACATTCATGTTTTTGTCTCCTCATATTTTGATTGAACTATGAATGAAAAATCTAAACCTTATGCCCTAGAAGCCTGAGATAGGAAGGGTATGATCGTTTTAATCTGTAGAGGCACTAAAAGGCTTTTCAAACCTTGCTACGGATATTAAAAGAAAAAAGTAAGGTAAAAGAAACGATTATTTACCAGAGTAAAAGGAACAACCATCCCACAGAACATAACATCTCGATAGTACATCAGCTTCTTCCCGAGCTCTGATTGATGCTTGTCCAGCCATTCTAACACGTCGTACAGGAGCGAAAGAGACAGGAATACTGTTTGGAACATCTAGAAAGAGACACAGATAACATGAATAAAATAAATAAAAGATAAACAGCCAACATCCATATTTCTGACCCCACACTACGATTATCACAATACCCAGAAACCTGAAACAAATAACTGAGAGCAGAGTCTGAGGTACAGAACATGCAAATATTTGTCCCGTAGCGAGAATCAACCCCCGCGCCCCTTGCGTTGCAGCTGATTACTCGCCCGCCACTCAACCGAGGCCATCTTTTGCCCAAATATTTAAATCATTTAGAAAAATTAAAATTCGGTAGAACAAATGTATTTTTTATTTATTAACTTAAAAGGAAAAATCTTTCTGAGTTTTATTCCTTATAGAAGATTAAAAATGTTGCGTTCGACAACGAATATACGAATTTCATTTAAGAACAAAATTAATTGTTCTTACAAACAAATGTTATAATATTTCAAAGTTTTCTTTTCAACGACTACAAAATATTTAAACTAAATCCGAGCTCAATTCGGTACCAAAAATGCGAACAAAAAGTTGAAGTTACCTGTATATTTTTGTGTTACCTAATGTAACTTCTTTATCTATTATAAAAGTAAGTAAAAATAAATCCTACTAATATTATAAACGCAAAAGTTTGTGAGGATGTTTGTTACTCTTTCACGCTAAAACTACTGAACGGAGTTTGATGAAACTTTACAGTAATATAGCTTAGAAATCAGAATAGCCATAGGCTACTTTTTATCCGGGTACCACGCGGGCGAAGCCGTGAGCAGAGGCTATCATTCTTTCTATCTTTCTTTGTTTATTCTGCAAAAAAAATCAAAATCCATTTGTAAAAACTTTTTTTTAATTTTCGCTAATTGGTCAATGACCTAATTTGTCGTATAATTAATACTCTCATTATACCTCAATTGAGTAAATCATGCGATGTTGATTGCAATAGATGAGGTGATAGGTCAAATACAACTGATAACGATAAGTTATTAGACCTTATCATCCGTCTGGCGGACGGAGAGTACGTGATCTTACTAAGACTGGAATGTACTTTAGTATAAATCGGGTTTGGCCAGAGTGTTGGCGATTGTAAATTAACATTATATTACGTATGAATTGTAGAATCTATGAATATATCAGTCATGGTAATTCCCATAACACAAGCTCTGCTTACTTTGGGGCTTGATGATGACGTGCGAAAATTTTCAGTTATATTTATTTATTAATCTAAATTTACCAAGACAAGCTACTTTCCAGTTTGTAGTATAAATCGGGTTTGGTCAGAGTGTTGGCGATTGTAAACTAACATTATTTTACGTATTACTTGTAGAATCTATAAATCTTACTTATAATATTATAAACGTGAAAGTTTGTGAGGATGTTTGTTCCTCGTTCACGCAAAAACTACTGAACGGATTTTGATGAAACTTTACATCAGAATAACACATAGGCTACTTTTTATACGGGTACCAAATGGGCGAAGCCGGGAGCGTGCTAGTCTATGAATATATCAGTCATGGAAGTTCCCATAACAAAAGCTCTGCTTACTTTGGGGCTAGATGATGCTGTGTGCATAAAATTACCAGCATTATTATCTCTGACTACCTCTAATAGTTATCCACACAGATCTGCATACCGAGTATGGATCAGAAGATTAGAATCATAGGAATTGTTTCTACATCATTATCAGTCACAAAGAAGTCCAAATCCGAAATATCTATTCCGCTATTTGTCAACCCACACATTAAGGTACCGAGTGATAAACTATCATTGGTCTATTTCACTTTGCCCTGTTTCCGGAGGGTCACGTGCCACGCACTTGGGCAATGACCCACGTTATAATACTTATGTAAAAAAAGATAACTACATCCTACTACTATTTTAAATAAATACTACTAAATAATTATAACTGCGAAAGTTTGTGAGGATGGATGTTTGTTACTCTTTCACGCAAAAACTACTGAACGGATTTTGATGAAACTTTACAGTAATATAGTTTATACATCTGAATAACGCGTAGGCTACTTTTTATCCGGATACCAAGCGAGCGAAGCCGTGGGCAGAAGCTAGTGTTTTATAAATGCGAAAGTTTGTGACGATGGACGTTTGTTACTCTTTCACGCAAAAACTACAGAACGGATTTTGATGAAACTTAACAGTAATATAGCTTATACATATAAATAACACGTAGGCTACTTTTTTATACGGGTACCACGCGGGTGAAGCCGTGGGCAGAGGCTAGTACATATTATACTTAGAAAACACCCAGATTGGAGACAAATATTTGCTGCTCATAAGATCAGAAAAAAATACTTACGAAATTCCATCCCGTCAAATATGCTAATTTATACCGATATAAATTATCCAAATGTAAATGTGGACTGCTTTTCAACTCGATACTGGAAGCGAAATTCCCCACATAGTAATGATGGAGGGTGGCAAAGAGGTGGATCACCGTTGTCCAATACAACTTGGCATCGCTTTTGTCGAACAATTTCTCATTTTCAGTTATCAAAAAGCACAAAATATTGTAGTAAATATTGTAGTCTTTCCAGACGGCCTCCATTTTTGACCAACCTTTATTTTCACGGGACGAAAATTTCTTGAAAAGTTATATTGAAAATTTCTTGATTTTTACTTTACGAATAAATTTTGGATAATTCTTGTGTTGGCTGTTTTCGGCCAATCTCTATTTTCACGGGACGAAAATTTCTATTTTAGGAATAAATTTTAGACAATTCTTGTGTTACTTATTATATTTGACTAATATTTATTTTCATGAGTCAAAAGTGTCGATTATTATATAACGAGGATGTATTTTTAATTATGTTGACTAAACACGGGCTAGTTATTATTTCTTCTATCACTTTCACTATTATTTCACTTATTATTTTTAATCCAACCTATCCCTAGCGGGTTAGGTCAGTGTTATCAATATTTCATAAAACTAATTATTTTAAAACTAAACTAGTTTATACGCCCTTCTCAAATGTATATTTGGGCGTCTATGCGTTATCATTTGCTTGTCTACCCTCATTGAATTTAATCGGCAGTGTTGCTGTCACAAAAAATACCCTTGTCCGGTTACTAAGTAGAATTTTAATTAAAAAAAACGTTATCTCTTCTTTTTGTTCAGGGATCTAGTCAATTACCTCACGCGTAGTTTTCCTTTCACGCTAACGCAAGTCTAGGAAAAACTTGGCAGAAGTCACTTGACATTTATATTGGTATTTGTATTGACTCCCAGAGGGTCTAGACAAATACAACTTACTGTTGGCGTTTACGCCTGCGGAAAGATTGAATTGTATGGAAATGATATTAGCTTTGAAAATTTTACGTGACAGCTGCCAAGTTTTACCTTGACAAATTTGCGTTAGCGTGTAAGGAAAACTAAGTGCGAGGTATTTTCTAGATACCTTTAGATACCTTAACGGATTGTAAAGCGGTTTTTTGCAATGGATTTGAATGAATTAATAAAAAAACTGTATTGCACTATAAGAATTGAACGTAATAAATATTATAATATTAAAATTAGAAGGCTTATCGCTTAAAAGCAATCTCTTTCACTTTGCCGGAAGTGTACCTACTTTACTCCTCTTGCACGATTTCTATGTATCATTGTTCTTAGATAGAATTTATCACTACAAGTCTCTAGGGGGCGCTACAACCGATGATGAAAATATATGTTGTGGGTTCTTTGTGAAATAATTACTCCCAATTATTCAGGAATTACTTCCTTCCCTGGCAACACTGATCTATACGTCACGTGCTTCATCGATGAAATAATGAGATATTGTATGCCATAATCAAGAAGTGAAGTGAAGTGAGATATTGTATTGAATGATAACACTAATGAACATGTAATTTATTCATTATCACTTGCACAGGATGGTCAAGTAATCTTGACAAAACAGTTTAATAAGCGACATCTCTCGTCAATTTTATTGTACTAAAAGTAACTTTAGAAAGTGCTTTTCGTGGAAACCAATTTGGCAACGTAAGTCGACGAAAAAACGTTCGAGTGAATTCGTTTCTTACAGAGCTACTTTATATGATAGATAGATAGATAGTTTTTTATTCGACACATACAATACAGCACAGACAAGTACAAATGAAAAGAAAGACAAACAATTAAAGAAACACAGTATATACAGAAGAGTAGGTACAATAAGTGGGTGCTAACCAGCGCTAACGAGGGCAGTCTATGCTGCAATGGTGTTTATTAGTCGAAAAGGTCCTATCTCAGCTTATTGCTGCTCCGCCAAGGCGAAGCAGCGCTGATTTTCAGATAGGACCTGAGAAGTGAGGGGTGACCTCACGATCGCAATGTTGCAGAAGGAAAACAAAGAAGAAAAAGTGAGCGTGGACAAAGAGTGTGATGAGATAGTTAAGTTTAATGAGTAGTACATTAATTAGTGTGAGAGGGAAATGTGAAAGTTGTGCTGCAGCGACCATTGCGTGCCATTTGGTAAGTTGAAGCTGGAGTAAATAGTGTATATCTGGGTACCACGCGAGTAAAGCCGTGGATAGTAGCTAGTGTCACCTAGTGTTTTACAATTTGAAAATACTCACAAAGTTCCAGTTCGTCCCATATCCATAAGAACAAGTCCAGACTTGTTTTATAATTATCAGCTTATGATCATAAGCGCGCATATAAATTGACACGCCGCACAAATTCACAATTGTATGGTGAACGAAGAATAATGTATGAAAAACTATTTGTAATATAAAAACGAGATTTGTTTTTTTCACTGAATCGTGCTTATCTTCTTTGTATTCCATTATTGAAACAAAACAAAATGGCGCCAGATTTTATTTTTAAGGAAACTGGTGCTGTTTTGCAAACAAACGTTATTACAAAATAAGATTTTTGATGATATTTAATGTGATATAAATCATTAAGTTTTGCTTAAATTTTTGAGAAATAAGAGTTTAATTACGAGAAAATTTAACACGTTGACTATTTACCTAAGTAGACAAGTTACTGTTACAAAATAATAACATATGTTAATTTTTATATTAAATTAAAAACATAGTTTTAATATTAAAAATTCAAAATATAATACGATAACTATGGGTATCTACCCACTTCGCACAGTTTTAGAAATAAAATGACTGTTTCTTGTCTAAAAATTAAGCCAGTCATTAGCAAGATAAATATAACTAGTTTCGCACAAATATGCAAAAACTTATGTATACATTCCTATGTATATATTGTTTAGGTACATAGGTTAAATACCTTCAATAATTTTGTTTTTGGACAAGAGCCCGTCAAACGTCTCATTGCAAACGAAATTTGACAATATGATCTTATTATACGATAAATAAGATACTGGTAAGAAATACTGGTAAGAAATACTGGTAAGAATATACCCAGTTGTAATTTATAAAGACGATTTAAGTAAGTAATTTACCTACTTAGGGTAGATTCGACCAAATTTTGAATTTTTTTTAATATGCGTAAACGCGAAAGTTTGCGAGGATGGATGTTTGTTACTCTTTCACGCAAAAACTACTGAACGGATTTTGATGAAACTTTAAAGTAATATAGCTTATACATCAGAATAACACATAGGCTACTTTTTATCCGGGTACCACGCGGGCGAAAGCGTGGGCAGAAGCCAGTACTAGAATAAATTTATTCCACCATCTTATTCTCGAGTAAATCAAAAGATTACCCTACAAATAAATGTTGTTCTTTAATGGGAAGGTGTAAAAGCATTATGTAATGTCAACTTGCATTCATCGTATTACCTTCTGGCCACGACTTCGCCCGCGTGGTACCCGGATAAAAGTACTTCCCCAGCCGAACTTCACAAGGAGCTCTACTAATTCTACCTTTGTTATGTTCGGACGTGCCTCTGACTACCCCCTTCTCAAAGGTCTATTATAAGGAATACAGTTGTGAACATGTTTGTATTTACCTCCGCGAACTGTAAATTTTAATGTTGCCCGGCTGGCTGATCAGGGTATTTATGAATTGATAACACTCAGATGGGTAGGTACACAGCATAATAATGTTATTGCAAAATGTTTAAATGTCTTAATACTTTCTATGCCACGCGAGTCCCTGTATTGTACGTCCATGGAATGCCCAACCATGGAAAGTACACCCCTGGAAAGTACAGCCAGTATTACAAACCACTGGTTTCAAATACTTGGTTTGTAATACTGGGCGTACATTCCCTACACGTGTTAACCTTGTACGGCCAGTTTTGTACAACCCTGGAATGTACAGCCATGGAATACGAACCAATTTCATGCTCTGTTTTCACAACCCTGGAATGTACAGCCATGGAATACGAACCAATTTCATGCTCTGTTTTCACAACCCTGGAATGTACAGCCATGGAATACGAACCAATTTCATGCTCTGTTTTCACAACCCTGGAATGTACAGCCATGGAATACGAACCAATTTCATGCTCTGTTTTCATGTGCGAGTGCTATCAAGGGGCAAGTGCTGTGTTGCCATAGTATTTTACGCTATTAGTAAATTAATGTAGATGTAGTAAGTAGATTAGTTATTTATGTCGGTTTTTTGCAGATGAACTAACCGGTTGGTTTTATTTATTTGAACCCAAGTTTGTTGGATAAAGTTCGGATAGCAATCCTCCTTTTCTGAGTGGTAATAAAAAAAACATAATAACCTAACCAATCCAAGACGGATTTGCTTAGGAAGGATTTCTCAGGCCAACATTAACTTATTGTTTACATTACTTTTCAATGGCAACTTTTGGTTGAACATATTAGAATTTGCTCAGTGCAAACGAGGCTCGTTCTCGTCATGCGACTACTTCGCATCGACCATTGAGGGCTCAAGGATATGACGAACTCTCGACCAATGAGCGTCGAGAATATTGGTTCGTAATCCGGGGTGGACACCCCTGGATTACATTCCAGGGGTGTGCATTACCTTCATGTGTTTAGTTTGTACGGAGCGTATTGTACGACCATGGAAAGCACACCCAGATAATTCAAACCAAATGGTTTGTAATACTGGCTGTACTTTCCAGGGGTGTGCATTCCATGGTTGTGCTTTGCATGGACGTACAATACGGTCTCCCTAAAAGTTCACACACCGAAATCCGAGCCTTCTAGAAAATCACTCGTCGTAACGCGCGGGACGCCGCACTTCCCTTTACTTCCGCGCGACGGCGCTAGGCGTTGGCACCGACCTAATGTCACTGTCACTCACGCGGCATGGTCCAACTGATAGGCTGGATTGGATAGAGTAATTCGGTGAACGACTACGGCATCGCGCTACAAAATGATATTGATGAGGTAGGTACTTAATTTACTTCCATAAACAGTAAATAAATAATGCTGGACAATCCACACAGCATCATCTAGCCCCAAGCTAAGCAGAGCTTGTGTTATGGGTACTAGATGACTGATATACTTAATACAATACATTACATAGATAGATATTTTTATTATACATAGAAAATACTCAGAACACCCGGAACAAATATTTGCAGATCGTACAAATATTTGTCCCAGGGCGGGAATCGTAGGTACTCACATAATAATTCCAGTTTGTCAAATACGCATAGCAAAAGTTTCTCAACAAAAACAATGGCGTCATTTTCAAATGTTCATTCGTCAAATTGAACAACAGATCTAAACCATAATATCCCACACAGCCACAGACTATAAAGGTAGAACTGTGAAAAACTGTATTTAAAAATAAATTCATTGTAAAAACACTTTTTTTAGCCCTATTTTTAGGATATCGAGTAAAAATAAGTTGTTAAAAATAAACGTCTATCGAGTTAGGTTGGTTATGGATTTGTGCAAATTCTCGATAATATTATTTGAAAAAAAGATCAGTCGTTTGGGAGTTTCCACTGATCTTTTTTTTATACCACTAAGGCGGAACTTAAGAGGCCAGCCGGAATTGCCCATACAAACGTAATACAAAATAAATAAAATGTAAACGAATCGCATTTTGCATATTTTTACGTCATACATGATATGTTTTTATATTATTTGTTTCCTATTAAAAACAACAATGTCTTACGTATTGTTTGAACAGGTACATAGCTTATAATGGTCTCGATTCTGTAGTACACTAACTAAACTTAATTTAAACTGTCGCTCTCTTTTACTAATAGTGCAAGCAAGAAAGAGATTTTTAATAGATTTCTAATAGTGCAAGCAAGAAAGAAGTTTTCCATACAAATTTAGTCGTAATTTCAAAACATGCTGACTATAAACACAAAGAAAAGCGGCACGTAAACTGATTTGACAGCACTAAAATTGTAGCTATTTCTTTCTTGTTTGTACTATCAGTAAAAGAGAGCGACAGTTTAAATTAAGTTTAGTTAGTGAACTTCAGAATCGAGGCCATTGTCTTTTTACAAAATAACAACACGATGTGAAAAATTAAACAAGTTTTCAGTCATCATTTTTGGTATTACGAAACATTTTTTAACAAATTCTGAACGAATTTGCTATCGCGCAAGCACAGGCGGGCCTGCATCAGCCAAAAAGAGATAGCGATATTCGGGCCGATTTTTGGACGCGCCTCGAATTGAAGTTGTTAAATGCTACTCCGCATCCTTAAGGTGTATTTTTGCGTCATGACCTCTGGCGCGTGGCGGGCGAGCAGCTGGCGATAGCTAGTGTTGCGGGTTCGTTTCCCGCTATGTAACAAACGTGTATTTGTTCCGGGCCTGAATGTCGTGGTACCAATCTCGTTCCTGGTACCCACGACACAGGGAATCCCGGTGTAGGGTCAGGAATATATGTGTGTGTGTGTGTGTCTATGATGTTATTAAATTATTCATATTCATATTTATATTTTTTGCTGTCATGTACACAGTTTAGTATAGGTGTTAAAACAGTACATAAGAAAGTAGGTAGGCACATGAACCCCGTATGGTACGTTTATTAATCATCTTTAATGTATTTTATCAATAAATAAAATACAAATATATGTATAATACTGGACTTTTTCACACAGCATCATCTAGCCCAAAACTAAGCAGAGCTTGTGTTATGGGAACTACATGAATGATATACTACTTATATATGTCACCGTAAAATTGTAAATAACGTTAGATTACAATCTATCTCGTGAGATTGTAAACTGTCGAAATATTGTGAACCGCAACATACTGCAAAATTCTTGAAGTGTATTTATTTTATTTGACTGACACCTTTGTTTAATTCCTAACTCTATGGACACAGAACGACCAATCAGGGACAGCCTTCGAATAGTTGACAATTTAACGCGCGACAGATTGTGATTTAACAGAGTCACTTCGATAGATTATAATCTACCGAAAAATAATGCGTTAAATTGTAAGCAGTATGTTACGGTTCACAATCTTTCGTCAGTTTACAATCTCGAGAGATAGATTGTAATCTTACGATATTTACAATTGTACGGTGACATATATATATTTTTATAAATACATGCATATTTTAAATAGAAAACACCCAAACCCCAGACAAACATTTGCAGATCATACAAACGTTTGTACCGCGGCGGGAATCGAACCCGCAACCTTCTGCGTCTCAGGCGGGCCTTCGCCCACTGCGCCACTGAGGTCGTCAATTTGGACGTGCCTAACTACCCTGTTGTTTTTTTACCTGATTCTTCTATGATTGGTCGCGCGCGAGGAATCGGCGTAAATCCACATTAAAATTTTAAATTCACGTAGTTTTTAAGTTGACGTTTCTATATCCTTGTGATTTCAATGAATAAAAACCTATTGACTTTGCGTTTGACTTTGACTTTGACTTTGACCCCCTACAGACGTGAGCGTGTTTGTTGTATAAAGGTAAAGTCAATGTACCTAGAATAACTTGAAGGCAACTTATTATCTGATTTCCACGTCGGCGGATGAATGAGCGAATAAAAACTATTTACCCACCAAAAACTTAGAAAAAATAACAAAAAAAATACCTAATAAAGTAAATATATACATATATCTAGTTCTTTTATCTCCTTAAATTACTTGAAGCAACCTACTTAATTATATTTAACTAGTCTCTGCCCACGGCTTCGCCCGCCTGGTACCCGGATATAAAGTAGCCTATGTGTTATTCTGAAGTATAAGCTATATTACTGTAAAGTTTCATCAAAATCCGTTCAGTAGTTTTTGCGTGAAAGAGTAACAAACATCCATCCTCACAAACTTTCGCGTTTATAATATTAGTAGGATAGTAGAATTTGTAAACACTGCCACATATTTTGTATTTAAATATGCTCTGTGGTTCACGAGCATATTTCTGAACGAAAGTGAAGTTTGTGTACACCGGCAACATTGCCATTCAACGTCATAATGCAACTCTTCCATCTGGTAGCGATCTGGATCAGTTAAACTATCTATTTAACTGATCCAGATCGATTGCAACGTTCTTCAAAAAGCTAGCTGTTTCATCTTTATTTTTGGTATATACCAAAAATATTACTTTACATAGTTGTATGAATAAATATATTTTTATTCAAATATATCGTTTTATGAGTATTGTTTTCACTTATAAATTGACAAACTAAGGTATTTTAACGCCTGTTTTTTCCATTATCATAATCGTCATCGAAGATTCAGGCAATTAAGGAGAGTATGCATCAGAATGCATATTCAAACTGAGGTTTATTTAAAACAAAACCTTCATTTGAGTTGAAAAAGATCAGTGACACGGAAAAGTTGATTTCCGTGTCACTGATCTTTTTTAACGCGTCATAAGGAGTATTTGAGTTTGTCATAAGAAGTTGCTTATCCTATCCTACTAATATTATAAACGCGAAAGTTTGTGAGGATGGGACGGGCTTCGCCCTAGACATGGGCGTTTTCGTTTTTTAACGCAAACGGTTATTTAACCGATATCCAGTTTGCATATCGATATAGAAAACGGTTTTCAGATATCGGTATCAGTTGCAGGGGTTTTAGATAGTCAAACTAACAACGAAACGACAAACTCAAACTTCATATTGTAAACGGGAATTTTCACGTACTGCACTATCGATGAAGGCACCGACTAAGGACGCGGAAGAAGAAAGTCGCAACCACTCACCCTGCTGAAGACTCTCGGAATGAGTCGAAACTTAGTCGGTGCCTTCACCGATAGTGCAGTACGTGAAAATTCCAATACAATATTAATAGTCAAGTTCACGATAGTTTTTGGAATAAAAAACGCAAACTTGTTCAGTTATTTATCAGTTTAGCAACTTGTAACTACGCCGGCGTGAAAACATGGACCAAAAAGAGTTACAATAGAAAGTAAACCATATTGCCAGCTATCTATAATATATTTTTACGCACGCCATTATCATGCAATCATGGCTAATGTTACGTCATATTCACTCCATATGTCGTTTCGTTTGGTTTTTGATTTGTAAAGTTTTCGTTTTGTGCGTGTCTGTATTATGTGGATTTAAATATCGATATATCGAACTCATGTCTACTTCTCCCGCGCGGTACCCAGAGAAAAAGTAGCCTATGTGTTATTCTGATGTATAAGCTATATTACTGTAAAGTTTCATTAAAATCCGGTGAGTATTTTTAGCGTGAAAGAGTAACAAACATCCATCCTCACAAACTTTCACGTTTATAATTTTAGTAGGATTAGTAGGATAGAATGGACTTTCAGAGTTGACATAAGCTATATTATCCCGTTTAAATAAAAGGCTTTTCGCTTTTCGTGGTGATCAATTTTGCAAAGTGGAAAAAAACGGTCGAGCGAATACGTTTCTTACGAACTACTTTTCATAGACTACTATTTGTCCGGGTACCGCGCGGATGAAGCCGTGGGGAGTAGCTAGTTTAGTAAAAACAACCAGTGTGCTGAAAAGATTATCTCTCATGAACAATTAAAATCAAAGTCAGTTTTCACAAGAAAATATATAATAGGCGTCATTTATAAATAGGTATATACCTAGATGATATCAGATGGCATTGTATGTAAATAACTAGTATTATGTACCGAAGCACATCAAACTGTTTATACCTAGCTAGTTAACGTACCTAAAATACATATCCTACTAAGATTATAAACGCGAAAGATTGTAACGAGAGGATGGAAGTTTGTTATTCTTTCACGCAAAAACTACTGAACGTATTTGGATGAAACTTTACAGTAATATAGATTATACATCAGAATAACACATAGGCTACTTTATATCCGGGTACCACGCGGGTGAAGCCGTGGGTAGAAGCTAGTAATTACATATATACAAGGTGTTTTTTACCGACTTTAAAAAGGAGATTCTCAAAACAGTTGGTTTTTTTTATTTGTTATTTTTTATGTTTGTTACTTGATATCTTCGCCAATCCGTTTGTTCGTTTACCGATTTTGATGATTCTTTTATTGTTGTATATAGAATGATCCCGAAGTAGTCTCATAAAAGTTTTATTTCTAAGGGATTGCAACTTTTCCCGTGAAACTCAAAAAACATCATCGTATCATGGAATTAAGAATAGCCGAAACATTTTTTGTGGTCTATTCTATTTTAGTTTTTTATTCGAAAGAGTGTCATCCCGAGTAAGCAAAAAATATACAGCCGAATTAAAAACCTACTACTATTTGAAGTCGGTTAAAAATAACGTTAGCACGTGAGGAAGTCTTTCTCCTACTACGATTATAAACGTGAAAGTTTGTGAGGATGGATGTTTGTTACTCTTTCACGCAAAAACTACTGAACGGATTTTGGTGAAACTTGACAGTAATATAGTTTAAACATCAGAATAACACATAGGCAACTTTTTATCCGTATACTACGCGGGCAAAACCGTCTGCAAAGGCTAGTTAAGGAATAATCTCGGAGTGGTCCCATAGAATGTTAAGAAAATAACGCTCGGGACTGCAGTTCCCATGAAGGAGATTCTCAGATACATACTCAGCACGCAGATCTGTGTGGGTACCAAGTAGGGGGTAGTCACAGGCACGTCCAAGTTCAAATATTATGTGTGGCACCGGTTGCTAGCCTATCGCCGATTATTGGAACACAAACCGAAGGCCTTCGAATTTTTGGTTCTATAACATACCGTTTTGAGCACGTGCTAATGCGCACATACATTTTTTCGACTGGAATAATCAAGTGCGAGACTGAGCTCAAACCGACGATTCCCGGATCGGAATTCGGGGTACCGCCCACTACGCCAACACGGCTCTTACCACAACGTTCACAAACTACAAAAATAAATTAAAAGATACATGTTATTGTTCCTTTATTTACGTTTTAAAATTTAAAACAAATGTAAAAAACGCCCTCTCACGGTCAAATATAAGATAAAATAATTATGAATGTAACTCTGACTCACAATATATTTGTGGTACCACGGTACTCGTAGTTTCTGATAACCAAGACACATGGAATCTTAGGCGTCAGGACTGTGTCTGTTGGTTGTTTTATTTGTTACTAGCCTCTGCCCACGATTTCGCCCGCGTGATACCCGGATAAAAAGAAGCCTATGTGTTATTCTGATGTATAAGCGTTATTACTGTAAAGTTTCATCAAAATATGTACAGTAGTTTTTGCGTGAAAGAGTAACAAACATCTATCCTCACAAACTTTCACGTTTGTAATATTAGTAGGAAGTAGGATTATATACGATGTACGAGTACATACCTCTTAGTGGTTATTTCCTGTTTTTATTATTAATATATTTTTTGTAGTTAAGGATCCGGCGTACAGCGCTCATAACTTAAATTCGAAGCGCGTCCAAAAATATAGCTATCTCTTTTTGACTGATGCAGGCCCGCCCGTGCTTGCACGATAGCAATATTAGCCGTTCAGAATAAGTTATAAATTTGGTGGTGTTCCGTAATACAAAAAAAGATGAATGAAAACTTGTTGTATTTATGAAATTGTGTTGTTATTCTGTAACTAGACAATATAATCTATGTACCTAACCAAACGATACGTAAGGTATTGTTGTTTTTAATACGAAACAAATAAGAACACATGTCATTTATGACGTAAAAATATCCAAAATGCGGTTCGTTTACGTTTCATTTTAGGTAAGTATTTAAAAAAAAAATAGCAAGGTACGTAGATAAATACTATTCGAATGCAAATAACAACATAATAAGTGGAAATAAGCTCTAATTACAAATGACTATGGTATTACGTTTCTATGGGTAATTTATCCAACGCAGGCCTCTTAAGTATTTACCTAAGACACGCTGTTGGTCGTGATGACCGGCCTTAATAAGTTCTATTTTAAAACAAACTCAGCTTCACATACAGTGTTAAGGAGCTGCATAAATGCTGAAACCTGTTTGGACGAAGACACGTAGAGGTCTAGGTATTTTATGCCGAGGATGTTGGCACAAAATACCTAGTACCTACCTATTGTAGGGCCGAAATATTTTGCATCTGTACATAACTGCTGAAACTCCTACAATTAGCATAGGTAGTTATAGAAACAATAGATTAGTATACCTATCTTATATTATACTAGCTTCTGCCCACGGCTTCGCCCGCGTGGTACCCGGATAAAAATAGCCTATGTGTTATTCTGATGTCTAAGCTATATTACTGTAAAGTTTCATTAACATCCATTCAGTAGTTTTTGCGTGAAAGAGGAACAAACATCCTCACAAACTTTCACGTTTAAGTATAACATTAGTAGGATACCTACTTACATATATCATCGCTTTAGGGTTCACTTGTGATGTTTTTATAATGTATTCTGAATAAATAAATAAATAAATCCTGTGTATTTTTTTGTCAAATTAATGCATTTTGTTTTTTATTTCTCTTCGTCGCAGCCGAGCGGCGGCTACTCACTCGCTACGCCATTGAGATCATCCATCAATTCAGGTCATCGGTCTCCGTATACCATCGTTTTTTATCCAACTGTCTATAGTACTTTACTTAAGTAGGTAGATGACCTACCCTTGGTACGGCTTCTAATTCTCTTTAGCTTGGATAAAGTTGCAGTCCCATGTGCCCATGTTAAGCTGTGTATTCACTAGGCAACATTTGTGGCGCAACTTGTAGCTCAACATGCTGAGCGACGACGTGGAACTTTTTTAAGCAACGTTGCTATCTTAAATGATAATGCTGGACATTTTCACACAGCATCATCTAGCCCTAAAGTAAACAGAGCTTGTATTGTGGGAGCTCCATGATGATATTCTATATATTTTTTGTAAATACATACATACTATGCATAGAAAACACCCAGACTCGAGACAAATATTTGCAGATTATACACACTTTTGTCCCGCGCTGGGAATCGAATCTGTAACCTTCTGCGTCTCAGGTGAAACTTCGCCCTCTGAGCCACAGAGGTTTTCATTATCTGTGGGTGGGTCATACAGTTACAAAACACTGTTTTCTTTAGTTTGTAACATATAACTTAAGCAGCTTTTACCCGCAACTTCGAACTTGACGAAGGAAGATAAGAGTGCCTTTCACCCCTCGATCCCCGCTTCCCACCCTACCTTATCCACGCACTCGCACTGCCATAAAATAATGCAAGCTTTCTCTATAACAAAATCTGACAAATCTGTTAATATATGTAGATAGACTAATAGATACATAGATAAACAAAGGTAGGTATTTAAAAAAAATCACCCTTATTTTATCTTGTTTGATCAAAAACGCAGAAACTTTCTTTATTTCTTATTACCAAAAATATAGATATGATTAATTATTATGTTTCTAACATGAGAAATGATTGGTACCCCATACAAACTATCATTCCCTATTTCACCCCTCTCAAGTTTTATTTTCACATCAAAAAGTAGTCTGTGCTCTTCTTCAATTCCTATCTATCTCTATACCATAATTCATCAAAATTGGTTTAGCGGTTTAGACGTGAAAACGAAACAGACAGACAGAGTTACTATCGCGTATTAGTATGGATGTGCAGAAGACTGTGTTTCGTTCCTCAATAAAACAATAAAATAAAATGTCGGGGTTAAAAAATACTCGAAATCCAAAGTAAACAAATAAAAAGGAGGTTAAGATGGTGCCTTTCATTTCCGGGCAAAATAACTTGATTGTACCATTGCTAATAACATTTTTAAAGGCGTTCGATAGTTTTGTTTTAACAAAGTCAGAATCTTTGTTTTAATCCTACTATTATACATCAGAATAACACATATGCTACTTTTTATCCAGGTACCACGCGGGCGAAGCCGTGTGAAGAAGCTAGTATATGATATGTCCGTGTTAAGGAAAACCCACAGTAGAAATTATATGCTATTTATATAAACTACCTTTTTATCAAAATAGCGTGTCATCATAATTAATCAGCGATCCTATCCTTCAAATATCACGTGTAGGTAATGAAAACATATAAATATCTATAATAGGTACACACATAGGACTTGCATGAAATTTGATAGAATCAGATATCTATGGCAAGTAGGTAACAAAGATCAAAAATCTATTTAGCTTTTATTCGTTGTAATCGAAAAGATCTTAGAGAAACTTTGAGAATTCTACATTTTTAAGTGAATTTACGCCGTTGCATTGCGCGCGTCCTTACTTTTCTAGGGTATGAGGAAGGTTATAGGCTATTTAACATCACCATACTACCCTTAGAAGCCGAGCAAAAGAAGTAATAAGACGGGGCTAAGCGACAGGCTGGCGCGGGCGATGAGTCGGTCGGGGGCCTAAGGTCGGCAGTGGAATAGCTAGTTATAAATAAAATGAAAATTAACCTACATGGACGAAGTTTGCCTTAATCATATGATGCAATGCGAAAGATGCTGGAAATCAGCTGCTTCTCACTACTTTGCGGAGCCACACTAAGCTGATACAGGATCTGTTTGGCCCACATGGCACAGATGGGACTAATTACCACAAAAAAATTTCTCTTTTTCTCTGTGTTTTTGTTTAAAATCTTACATATTTACAGTTTACTAGCTTCTGCCCACGGCTTTGCCCGCGTGTTCCCGGATAAAAAGTTGCCTATGTATTATCCTGATGTATAAGCTATATTACTGTAAAGTTTCATCAATATCCGTTCGGTAGTTTTTGCGTGAAAGAGTAACAAACATCCATCCCACAAACTTTCGCGTTTATAATATTAGTAGGAAGTAGGATTGTTTTGGATATTTTATCATACATGACATAAATATCACGTAGGAATTTTATAAATCAAGGCAGATAAATTGTACGTGACATATCTATTCCATCTTTTTACCTTTTGTAACAAAAATTGAGATTCTTCTTTATAATAATGTTTATTGCTGGACATTTTCAACACAGCATCATCTAGCCCCAAAGTAAGCAAAGCTTGTATTATGGGAACTACATAACTGATATACTACTTATATATATTTTTTGTCATTACATACATATTATATATAGAAAACAGCAAGACCCGAGACAGATATTTGTATATCATACCCATATTTGTACGGCGGGAATCGAACCCGCAACCTGCATCTCAAGTCTGCATCTCAGGCAGACGCTAACTTAATTAGGTATGGCGCATGCCATCGAATTTTTGGTTCTAGAGCATGCCGTTTTCCTCATGAATTCATGATACATAAATTAAAAAATCTATTAGTGCACGGGTTTGAACTCACGACCTTCGGCTTGGAAGTCGGAGTACAGCTCACTAGGTCAACACGGCCTTTTGACCGTAAGCAGAATATAACAAGATGGAATGCTGAATTGACTTTTTCAAAGTCATTTTAACAGGTATGATATACTAGTTGTTTCCTGTGGTTGCGACCGTTTTTCAAATAGAACGGTTTTCTTATTTATATTTTTACTACTGCAAAATCCCGTACTATACGTATATAGTACGTATACCATTAGATATTTGTTTGTTTGTCTGTTGAGAATAAGAATGAATGAATATGTATTTCAATTAAGTTAACACTTAGAAAAAAATGTATTATCTAGGTAGGTACGAACTTAGCCTTAAAAATATATATATAAAAAAAACCCAGCCGCTTTATTCCAAGTGGTCGATACTGATCCTAAACTAGACAAAAACCTGTATAATAGGTATCTGTGTATGTAAAACTAATATTATAAACGTGAAAGTTTGTGAGGATGTTTGTTAATCTTTCGAACAAAAACTACAGAACTGATTTTTATGAAACTTTACAGTAATATAGCTTATACATCGGAATAAGACATAGTCTACTATTCTTCTATGCTTGGTCGCGCGCGAGGAACCGGCGTAAATTCACTTTAACATTTTAGATTCACGTATAGTTTTTAAGTTGACGTTTCTATATGATCCTTGTGATTTCAATGAATAAAAACTTTGACTTTTGACTTTGATTTATCCGGGTACCACGCAGGCGAAGCCGTGGGCAGAAACTATAACCTATAATCTTCCTTAGGAATTGGGCTATCGAATGCAAAAAGATTTTTTCAAATTCGATCTGTTATTCCAGTTTTAGGGCGTTCAAACAAAAAAAAAACTCTTCAGCTGCACTATGAGTAAGATATATGCCTTATTTGATGTTTTTTTTTTATATATCTGTTTAGCCACAAGTTATAAGGAAGATGATGTCGTTCCGTTGATAGTTTTTTTTTTATCATGAATAAAATAAGTATACATTTATTCATACAACTATTTACAAGTAGGTATATACAAAAAATACAGATGAAACATCTAGCCATCTAAAGACCGTTGCAAACGATCTATAGATAGCTCAACTGATCATCTGGATCAGTTGAGCTACCAGACGGAAGCGTTCCCAAAATACTGGCCGCATTGCCTCGCTGAATGGCAATTCTAATAAAATAAAATAATGAATAAAATAGAATTTGGCCATGACCTGATAAAATGGCCGACGATGGAGTATGAAGGTGTATGCAAGTTTTAATTAAAACAAACATCAAAACTTTCCCTATTTTTTATATTAAGTAGTTTAATAATGATAATGCGATTAGAGACAGGTTTGACTGTTTTGGACTTGTGGTGAAGAATAGTAAATAGTTTTTATGGATTAGTTATCTTGTTTTAGAATCAAGAATTTCTTGTTAGGTTTTTATTCTGGGTCATTACCGTTATGGGCAGCGAAGAAAATAGACTGCGGGCGGGCTAGCCGGTTTTTCCGTTTTTATTTCGTACTAGTTGTTGCCCGCGGCTTCGCCCACGTGGTTTAATAAAAAGTAGCATATGACCGGTCTCTAGGCTTCAAACTATGTCCACCAACTTTTGAATGAATCGAACCAAGGATTACAATTTATACAAAGTTTAGAACTCAATTGCACAACGAATTTTGAGCGAATCAAACAAATTGTTTTTTTATAGAAACTTTACCGCCCTATTTAACCCCCTTAGGGGGTTAAATAGGGGCGATTTTCGAAAATTAGATTAGCCTATGTTTTATTCCAGATCCTAAACTATCTACATTCCAAATTTCATCAAAATCGGTTAAGTATTTACGGAGATACGTGGTAACAAACATTCACACACACACACAGACAGACTTTCGCACTTTTTATATTAGTAGGATGGTTTTATATAAAGCTTTGCTTTTATCTAATAGAATTTTATATGTTTATTAGATATTTTATCAATGAGTATTTTTTCCTTTTATATTATGATTAGACCTTCATCTGACCATAATCTCAGCTAATGTGATGATATGACTTACGATAAAGTCTAGAAGATACCTATTCACTCTTACCCAGAAGAGACCCAAGTTTTATTTTTCAGGAAAGACTTATGGTGGTTTGTTCCATTCCAAAATTATAGTGTGAAAAAAAATGCTTGACCTCTCCACACAGCGTCATCTAGCCCCAAACTAAGCAGAGCTTGTGTTATGGGAACTACATGACTGATATAATACTTATATGCATTTCATTTGTAAATACATATACATATTATACATAAAAAAACACCCAGACCCGCGAAAAATATTTGTAGATCATACAAACATTTGTCCCGCAGCGGGAATCGAACCCGCAACCTTCTGTGTCTCAGGCGGACATGAGTCGTATACTGACAATATTATGTGAGACATCTTGTCAGTATACCACCTGGGCATGTCATATAAATGAAGAACATGACTTGTTGTCTATGTATACAACCTGGGCATGTCTTATCAATGAAGGAAATGCTTGTTCTCTATGTATACCACCTGGGTATGTCTTATCAATGAAGGATATGTCTTGTTGTCTATGTATACAACCTGGGCATGTCTTATCAATGAAGGAAATGCTTGTTCTCTATGTATACCACCTGGGCATGTCTTATCAATGAAGGATATGTCTTGTTGTCTATGTATACAACCTGGGCATGTCTTATAAATGAAGGAAATGCTTGTTCTCTATGTATACCACCTGGGCATGTCTTATCAATGAAGGAAATGCTTGTTCTCTATGTATACCACCTGGGCATGTCTTATCAATGAAGGATATGTCTTGTTGTCTATGTATACAACCTGGGCATGTCTTATCAATGAAGGAAATGCTTGTTCTCTATGTATACCACCTGGGCATGTCTTATAAATGAAGAACATGTCTTGTTCTCTATGTATACCACCTGGGCATGTCTTATTAATGAAGGACATGTCTTATTAATGAATAACATGTCTTGTTGTCTATGTATACAACCTGGTCATATCTTATTAATGAAAGACATGTGTTGTGGCCTTTGTTTACCACCTGAGCATGTCTTATCAATGAAAGACATGTCTGGCTGTTGTTAAAAATCTACTTTTTTTTTAAGTGGCAAACAAGCATACAGCTCACCTGTGGATAAGCGGTTACCGTAACTATGGATGCTTGCAACACCAGAATCACTCGCGCGTTGCCGACCCTGAGACATAACGGATGAAAAGTTTCATGTGTCTGTAATTACACCGGCAACCAGACCCTTCGATCCGAGACACATTACTACTAGGCGGCAGGGAATAGGTATCGTGGTTTTACCCCCCCCCCCCCCCCCCCCAGACGAGCTCTTCACAAGGAGCTCTACTACCCGTAAAAATTTCTAATTTCTAATTTTCTTTTTTTTTTTACTTTTTAAGATGAACGATTACTGAAGAATCTGGACATAGAATCCTACTACTATGGATGTTTGTTCCTCTTTCACATAAAAACTACTGAAAGGATCTTGATGAAACTTTACAGTAATATAGCTTATACATCAGAATAGCAAATAGACTACTTTTTATCCAGGTACCACGCGGGCGAAGCCATTGGCAGAGGCTAGTACTTAACATTACTGCATACCTTAAGTATCGCATGTCATTTAATACCTATTAAAACAACATTGACCTCATAATTGGATATCTCTACAATAATTATTGAATAACTGATTGCAGATAATAATGTCAGTGAAGACAATTGTTTCAGTAATAACATACTGAAACAGTTGGACTAGGAAGCTAACCTACTTTCTTAAAAGGACTTTTTAATAATGAAAAATGAGGACACCTACTAAATTATTTAAAGATACCTTGATATTTTTATTCCATTATGTAATTATAATTAAACTAGCCCCTGCCCACGGCTTTGCCCGCGTGGTAACCGGATAAAAAGTAGCCTATGTGTTATTCTGATATATAAGCTATATTACTGTAAAGTTTCATCAAAATCCGTTTAGTAGTTTACGCGTGAAAGAGTAACAAACATCCATCCTCACAAACTTTCGCGTTTATAATATTAGTAGGATATACAAAACATTTATAAGTATATTCACGATTTTTTTTTCTTTTATTTCGTGTATTTTGTGTGTGTGTGTAATAAAGAATTATTATTTTATTGTTACTTCTAGTTTTGTTTACACAAAAACTCGGCCTGCCTATCTATCTATACCCTTAGACAGGGTTCATATGAGATACCTACCTATGAACACCATCTATTTACCTACCATGTGAAAGCAATAAATATATTGAGTATTGAAAAAAAAGTTACCTACCATGTGAAAGCAACAATCGCAAGAGTGTCGATTCCCGTCCCGGGACACGCTCAAAGTTTGCATGCTCTGCTGATTTCTGGGCGTTGTGGCACCATGGTACTCGTAGTTCTTGTTAGCTACACCCAAGGAACCACTGTCTCATTGACTCCAAGTAAATTTAAATCTTCTTTGTGTTATTTCAACATCGGAAATAACACTTCTATATTAGGAATAAACCAACAACTACAGGACTATAAAAGCCAAATTCAATTAGTTTTTATTTATTTATATCACAAGGATCATATAGAAATGTCTATTTATAACCTTCATGAATTTAAAATTTAAATTAAAGACCAAGCTTAGAAGAAATGGGAGTTATTTTTTTAAGATCCTTCATTAACCCTACTTTCATTGGTTAAGCTGTACAACTTAGCTCAGTTAAGTAGGTAGGTATATGTGAATGGGCAGGTAGATTAATCTGTCTACCTACTTATTCACATATATTACAAAAATTATACTATACTACAAAAATTATCAATTAACAAATTTAAAAACGTAATTAAACAAAAGCTTTATAAAAAGGCATACTATAAAATATCTGATTATTTAGATGACAAAAACTCTTGGGATTGAAAATGCTCCAACTCGAACCTATTGTTTTGTAAAAGGATCATTAAAAAGAATAACCAGCCTTGTTTTCTTGCTTTTCTTTCCTGGCTTGGTCGCGGAGGAACAGGCACCTAGATAAAAACCAACGTTTCAAAGTGGTCCTTGTGATTTTATTGAATAAATGAATTTTGACTTTGACTTTGACTTTGATATCATAGATTATTATTTTTATCTATGCAATAAGATTAATAGTAAGGAATGTGCAACTGTTGATTTATCAGAGCGACATAATCGCATCGTGATTAAGCTCTTTAATAAAGGATAAAAAAAACCCTACTTTCCCACCTACTTTCTATGTACCTTCTGCCTGTATCCTCTCTGTATTGTGTGTGTGTGTCAAATAAATGTATATTCATTCTTTCTTTATTCTTTCTTTCTTTCATTAAAACTGTATTCTAGATATTGTATTTTTTTAATGTTTGTAACGTGTAATATGTGCTTAAATAAATAAAATCAGCTATAATCAGCTATAAATAAAATCAACTAATGTATGATGGTATGATAACCAACTAATACACAACCAGCCTCTGTGGTGGTACATTTGTCAGGTTGTGACAAATGTTTGTATGTCCTGCATTCATTAGTCTCGGGTCTGGGTGTTTTCTATGTATAATATGTATGTATTTACAAAAAAATAATTATATAAGTAGTATATCAGTCATGTAGTTCCCATAACACAAGCTTTGCTTACTTTGGGGCTAGATGATGCTGTGTGAAAATGTTCAGCATTATTTATTTATTTATTTTATTATTAATACTCACATAATTCCAATTAGTGAAGAATAGTGCAGTCATTTTCCTCATCTCCCTAATCAAAGGAACTCTCAAATTCTCCTCAGTCATAGTAAATGCGATGTAACATCCGTACAAAGTAACTCCATAGTTAATAGATACGTATACAAAATGCACTAATGTTCTGAGGACCAATCTTATTTTGGTCTGGTTTTTTTCTTCATTGTGATCGATTGTTATAACTGCCTCGCACATTTTTGATGACACTTTTACACTTTAATATAGAGAAACCTTTGTTTATTATTTATGTCTAAACTGACACTAGCGCATTTGTTTTTTTTTTTTGAAAACGAGAACTTAAATATATTTTTTTAATAACTTAAATAGATAAGTTATAATTTCACATAATTTTTTGTTTCATTAATCATGTCCACAGTTTATTTAAAGTCTAGGATTTTAATCTTCGTGGTGAAGTGTGTCGTTGATTTTTTTTAATTTGATATATTTTAGAGATTTTTGTTTATCGAAAAATTATTATGCTTTTCTTTTTTTTAATTTAAACCGTAAGATTCTAATGTAAATATTAGTTGTTGCCACACAACCGGCAGCGTGTGACGACCGCGGGTTACGAGGTCGCCAAGTCATATACCTACTGTAGTATACAATGTATAATAATCAGGTAAATGCATACGTATAGATACTAGGTAAATGAGACGCAATTTTATTTGTTCTGCGGTTTTCCATCCATTTACATAAAAAAATAAACTGGTTCTCGTATCGCTTTATTTTGTATCTTCTCTTGCATTATAGTTAGCGGCGATCAGTCTGGCACATTAGTGATGAAAACATTGTTTGGAGATTGTAGAACATAGCTGCCACAAAAAATGCTTTTAAATGCATCTTCGCTCTTTTCTCTCATCATAGGTAGACTATGTAGTGTACTAATTTCTTCATTCATGTGTCAAACTGATAGCCATTCTGACACATGAGTGAAGAAATTAGTACGTAATATAATCTGAAAAAATAAAGCTAGTTTTGAATATATTTTGATTAATATAAATAACGACCATTAATCTGTCATATAAGCGATGAAACTACAAAGTCAAAGTCAAAGTCAAAATTCATTTATTCGATAAAATCACAAGGACCAATTTGAAACGTCGGTTTTTATGTACTGCCTGTTCCTCCGCGACCAAGCTAGGAAAGAAAGGCAAGAAAACAAGGCTGGTTATTTATTTAATGATTCTTTTGCAAAACAATAGGTTCGAGTTGGAGCATTTTCAATCCCAAGAGTTTTTGTCATCTAAATAATCAGATATTTTATAGTATGCCTTTTTATAAAGTTTTTGTTTAATTACGTTTTTAAATTTGTTTATTGATAATTTTTATATATCTCTTGGGAGTTTGTTATAAAAGCGTACACCGTGCCCTTTAAATGATTTACTAACTTTATGGAGTCTACAAGTGGCAACAGCGAGTTTATCTTTATTTCTGGTATTAACATTGTGATTATCTCTTTTTTCCTTAAACCAATAAATATTTTTGTAAACATAGTACATCAGATTTTCATAAATGTATTGACAAGGGAATGTCATCATATTTATTTCTTTAAACTTTTCGCGAAGTGATTCTCTGGGGCCCATATTATAAATTGCTCGAACAGCCCTCTTCTGCAGTACAAAAACGGTATTTATATATAAGCAGCACTCCCCCACAGCAGTATACCGTACGACATAATGCTGTGGAAGTAGCTGAAGTAAACTAGTCTAGCTGTGTCTACATCTGTATAAAGACGGATCTTTTTGACTGCGTATGCCGCAGAACTAAGTCTCTTCGATAACTTATCAATGTGAGGACCCCATTGAAGCTTATTATCTAGGGTGATCCAATGAATACGGTGGTGTCCACAAGAGCCAACTCTTCATCTTTGATTTTGAATATATTTTGATTATGATAAATAACGGCCATAAATTTTGCATATGTGCGATGAAACTACAAAATTAAGATTTAGAATATTCAGATGCAAAGCATTAAACCACATTGTAAATAGTGTTTTTTTCTCCTATTGGCAACGACGGTGAACTGAAAGAAAATCATATTTATCGCGCACTCTTTCCAACTCGTTGCTTCGGTAATCACACAAGCATTTTAAAAATGCCCTTGTCAAACTATTCATTTCTACATTCTAGCAAACATCAGACATTATTTTGATGTTTGTGCCAGGCTTATGGCCGCTACCTGCTGTTTTTGTGGATGATATAACGATTTAAAATGGTTTCACTAAAATTAATAGTTTAAACGTGTAAAAAAGAGATGATTAGACGCTTAAGAACATTAGTTAGTTTTTATAACAAAATTAAAACGCAAAAATATTTGATGAATAATAATTTATTAACGCTGTTTTACTGGTTTTTTCTTGGTCACTCTGCGTCAGCAAACAGCCCTATAAATACACTTGAAAAATGGCGATGGGAAACGCCATCGCGGCACCCATTTTGACAGGGTTACGGCCAATAACTGAAATGCTACACAAGTTGCATTCAGCACAAGTAGTTTCCCATCGCCATTTTGCTAGTATAATTAGAAATCTTGTCTTTTTGCTAGTGTAAGAAGAAATCTTGTGATTTAAGTAGAGTTTGAAAGTGGTAGATAGAAAATATAAGTAAACTAACATGACGACCGATGTGGCGCGGTGGGCGAAGGTCCGCCTGCGACACAGGAGGTTGCGGGTTCGATTCCCGCCCTGGGACAAATGTTTGTACGATCTGCAAATATTTGTTCCGGGTGTTCTGGGTATTTTTTTATTATTATTATTATTATGAGTTATATGTTTTTATTTCACGAAATGTTAAATTTCGGTATTTGTGATACACACGAGCCTAAGCCAAGTGAATATCATTTATTATGTTAGGGTCTTCTTGCAAAAACTTTCGAACAGTTCTACATGTATTCAGAATCGCTGCTTTCTGCATAGTGACGTAGGTGTTTTCAGGCAAGTCTATTATTGTGAGGGATCTAATTAAATGTTTTGGGATAACACCCGTACTAGAGAGCACCAGCGGCACAATGTATACCTTATTCATTTTCCAAATTCGTATTATTTCATCTTTAAGTTCTGTATATTTAAGTATTTTTTCAGATATTGTTTTTTGAATGTTATGTGTATTTGGAACTGCAATATCTATTAAATGAACAATTTTATTGAGTTTATCTATCACTGTTATCTGGTCTATTGTAGTGTGTTATATCTGGTCTATTGTAGTGTGTTATATCTGGTCTATTGTAGTGTGTTATATCTGGTCTATTGTAGTGTGTTATATCTGGTCTATTGTAGTGTGTTATATCTGGTCTATTGTAGTGTTATTATTATTATTATTATTTTTTTTTTATTTTTTTTTTTTTTAAATTGTTGTATGTTTTATATCTGTGTATTATTTATATGTATGTACATTTTATAGTAGGAAAGTAAAATTAAGTGTAGGAACTTTTTCACACATTGTCAATTTATTTTGTCCATTTGAAAAATTCGACTGCCTGTTATTTTTTTATTGTATAAAATGTAAATCCGTTTTGGCTGTAAAATATATTTTGTAAGAATTATTTGTTTTATAATAAGTGCTTTTGTTTGTGTGGATTTTGTTTCATAAAAAAAAAAAAAAAAAAAAAAAAATTGTATTTATTTTCGGTGTATGTGTATTCATAGGTAATTCAAGTAGGTATTAAAATATAGTTGGTATTTTAAGTATATTTCATGACTTTGCACACCTACCAACTTTATCACTTCTCTATCTCTCCTCAAAGGTTTGCTGGAAGAAAACTCTTTTAAGCCTTTAGGTTTAAGCTCGCCTTTGTACATGCCTCACCTAATATCTTGTTTAATATTTCTGTTTTATTTCTGTGTACAATAAAGAATTATAAGAATTATAAGGATGATGTTGTATAGACAATACAAACGTACATAGTAAATAATTAGATAAAACACATATACTTAAACATACACTAGCTGATGCCCGCTGTTTTACTCGCGTAGAATAGTTAATTGATAGGTGGAATAATTGCATGCCTTTTTTTATTACGTATCAGTTCTTTTGGATTTGAAGTAACCAAACTTAGATGAGGTGAAGCAAATCGCACCAAACTACAAAACAAACTTAACACACCATCCTGCGCCCTTTGAGGGGTAGTTTAGAAAAAAAAATGTATTTTATCATGAATGAATGAAAATGAATTAAAATACTTTATTTTACACCTTAAGATACAAACGAAATAAACAGTAACACATATGATAAAGGTACAATGGGCGGTCTTATCGCTTAAAAGCGTCCAAAGGTTGTCTCTTCCAGACAACCTTTGGATGGAGAGGATTACCTCGTGTGTTCATAAGTCTTGAGACACAGTAAAACTAAAATATTTTTGGAGCTAAGTTGAGTATTCATTTATTGGATATTAAAATTAAAACTACTGACATCTAGATCTGTATTTAAAAATAAATCATTCAAAATGGCCGCCTTTGCATTCAATGCAGGCCTTCAAACGCGTGCGCCATTCATCTATGGCGGCACGAATCTTTTCAATGGGAATCCCTTTAATAAGGGCTCGCTTGAGAGAATCCAGGTTTGGGTGAGACTTTCTGCATGCCCTCAGCTCCAATTCCGTCCATAAAGAATAATCCAAAGGATTCAAGTCAGGGCTTGACGAGGGCCAATCTTCGCTCCGAATGAAGCCTGCAAATTGGCCTCCAGCCAACGTTGGGTAGTCTTAGCTTTATGGGAGGGAGCAGAGTCCTGTTGGAAAACCCAGTATTTTCCAGCGAATAGCGTATCATTTAATGGTTTAACCACCGCTTCCGGTTTGGTAATTTTGTGCCTTCACCTTGACGCCTTGCTGGCAAAAATGAAGCGAAGTGACCCCCTCGTAGGAAACACCCCACCAAACCATCACACTTGCTGGATGATGAGTGCGCTGGACATTGCGTACAGATGGCTGGACGTCCTTTGAACTTCTGGCGTAAACCTTATTGTTCTGCCGGTTAAACTTTTCTTCCACCGTGAAGATCTTTTCATCGGTAAACAGGATATTTTTTGGATCGTGTCTCTTCAATAGGTTCCGACATCGTTCCAGTCGCAATTTACGAAGACGCTCGTTTAAATAATGCACTTTCCTTCGACTGTAGGCCTTTAGTTTAAGATCATATTTAAGTATCCTGTTCACCGATATTCGCGAAATGTTGGTCTGCAGAGCTAATTTCTTTTGAGTCCGGCAAGGGTTGCGACGAATTCGCTCTCTGATTACTTTGATGTTGGCGGGCGTCCTTACAGACCGCGGGCGGCCACATCTTCCACGGTCTTCTAAAGAGCCGGTCTCCTTGTACCTCTTTATGGTATAATACACAAAGTTCCGACTACATCCCAAACTTTGGATTTCACTAAAAACTTGCATTGGTTTTTTTCCTGCTTGAAACAGTGAAATTACAGTCGCACGCAAATCTTTTGTTGGCGCCATTTTCACGGAGAATGAAACAAATATTCAAATGTATATTTTTTCTGATTCAAAACATTCGAAATTTAAAATTTTGAAAGTTTAAAAAAGGTTGCATGAATTACTTTCTTTTTAAATTAATTAAATAAGTTCGTCTCAAAACTTATGAACACACGAGGTATATAAGAAGTGGCCGGGGGTGTACTTTATACTTTGTGTAAACTACCTTAAATAATATTATCCATAAAACATACTACAGCAGAATTTAATCAATAATAAAATAACATATATACCTATTACCTATTATATATATATACAATACAATACGTACGAATACAATACTTACCTATAAATATATATTTATACATACGAACAGCAACTCGGCAATAACAGGATCAAACGAAAACTATAAGTTCTGGGATTGATAGAAAATTTTAACGCGAGTTTTAATTTGCACTAAATAATATTTATGTTGAGTTTCAAGCAAATTGGACCACTCGTTAAAAAGTTCCCATACAAACTTGGACACCCTTTACAACCCCTTAACCCCTCTTATAATTATCTCCTACTACCCCTCGTAGTTTGGGGAGATAATTATATTAGTATTTTATCATTTGGATTGAAAAATATTTATGTGAAGATTCAAGACTGTAAGTTCAAGGAATACCATTTTTTCATACAAATGTTTTTAGCCCTTTTCACCCCCTCAGGGGTAGAATTTTCCAAATTCCTTTCTTAGTGCACCCCTACACCATAAGATGAATATACCCTCCAAGTTTCATGCTTCTAGGACTTATAGTTTAGGCTATGCGTTGATCCTCCAATCAGTAACGGAACAGACAGATTCTTTTTGAAGATAGTGGGCGTGGACAGTTCCAGTACTGGGAATGAAAATAATATTAATTTTGAAAGTATCACTAGGGACCCGCAGACCATTTTATTCGGAGTCCCTACTGGGAATGACTCTAAATAATAGAAGCTAGCAATAAATAATAATATAAAGTTTATTTCAGGCAACATGTGCACACATAATATGTTTGCAAAAGCCAATATTTATAAATATCTTATGGACTGATCCATAAAATGACACACCAAGTTTATAAATCATTATCTTAGTTGACCTCTAGATGGTCAACGAAACGTCAGCAGGAAAATAGCAAAATACGTGGTATAATCGTAATATAGCGGCCTGATGGCATGACCCTTGTCCCCTGGGAGAGGGGAAGGCCTTCGGTATGGGAGGCCACTTGCGTAGATGCCCTAGCACCATCTCATCTGTCGCGGACATCAGTTAGAGCCGGTGCAGCGACTGATTAGCCGAGAATCTCAAGACGCGTAAATATAGAAGTCTCGACGGAGTTTACTTATTTGAGCCTTTTGGGGTTGAGACTCTGGGTCCGTGGGGAACCGGGTCCCTTCGCGTTTTCAAAATTCTTTCAGGGCGACTGGTCGAAGCGTCGCGTGACTGCTGGCTCTTATCTGGGTCAACGCATTAGCCATTCAGCGTGGCAATGCGGCCAGTATTTTGGGAACGCTACCGTCTGGTAGTGATCTGGATCAGTTGAGCTATCTATAGATCTTTAGGTGGCTAGCTGTTTCATCTGTATTTTTTGTGTATACCTACTTGTAAATAGTTGTATGAAATAATGTATCAAAAATCGTAATAATATCCAATAATATATACAAACATATGAATAACATACTTTTTTTTTTTTTTTAATTATTTTCTCATCTCTCAAATTTATCTGAATATGACGTGATCATACTTCGTTGAACAATGTAATAAAAAAGTATGGTTATTGCGGAAGTTAAATTGATAGTTAACTTTATTATTTCCGGTTCAATTCAAGGCTCCTCAGTCAAACCTTGCCGATTTGAACCAACTAATTTAATAGGTAATTTTTTAAATCTACTTTTGCCATTTTTCGACAAATTTTAACTGGTTTAAGAAGGCCGTATTCACAAAATGATTAGCGGTTACCGTAAACTATTGAAATCTGCAACATCATGAGCATTTTGATAACCTCTGTGGCACAGTAAGCGAAGACACGCCTGAGACACTGGAGGTTGCGGGCTCGATTCCCGCCACTCAGGGCTGGATGTTTTCTATGTATAATATGTATGTACAAAAAAAAATATAAGCAGCCCATAACACAAGTTCTGCTTACTTTGGGGCTAGATGATGCTGTGTGAAAAATGTCCAGCATTATTGATAATGCCTGGCTTATGAATACCCTCTTCTTCTTCTTCTTTTTAGTCACATTTAACCCTAAGGACGTAGGCCTCCTTCATATGATGCCATTTGATTTGATTTTGTGCTGTCTCCGCCCATTTCACTCCAGTTATTCGTATAACATCGTCGCTCCAACGCATTTTTGGCCTCTGTGGGCGTGTTTCATCCCATGATCTCCATTCGTCCAAAAAATATTTCTTCTTTATAATATTCTTTATAATATAACTTTGAGTGATAGAGTGAGGAACAGCGTGCTAAGAGAGCAGTGTGGAGTGAATGAAGATGTAGTAACGAGAGTTGAGAAAGGTATGTTGAGATGGTTTGGGCATATAGAAAGGATGGACGAAAGTAGATTAACAAAACAAGTATACAAGGCGAGCGTGAATGGGATAGTTGGTAGAGGAAGGCCTCCGCGAACGTACTCTGACCAAATTGGAGACATTTTAGAGAAAGGCCAGGTCAGAAGTACACTAAACCGCCGAGCCTGTATGAATAATGTGATGAGGATGAATGAAGCGAAAGAGGTATGCCAAGACCGTAGCAAGTGGAAATCCTTGGTCTCTGCCTACCCCTCCGGGAAACAGGCGTGAATATATGAATGTGTATGTATGTATGTTTATAATATTAGTATAGATGTATGATGTAGCTAATACTCTTTCGTTGTTATTTTATGTACACCCCCGCCACTCTCACAATCTCTTACTATCCTCTCCATCCAAAGGTTGCCTGGAAGACATCGCTTCTAAGCGATAAGACCGCCCATTATACTTTCTCTAGAGTAAGATTTTGTTAATATGCTATTTGTTTAAGGTGAACAAAAAAGTATTTTCAATTCAATTCAATTCAATTCAACTTATTTATTTGCGAAACATGGGTACAATCAGTAGATAATACCTACAGTTAAAGTAAGTCCAACCATGATCTGCTTTACAGCATACAAAAATTAATATAAGAATAAGAAAGTAATTAGAGAAAAGTCATACATTTGTTAATACAAACAGGCTAGCATGTCACAATATTTTATGTAAGAAGAAAAAAAAATGTATATAATTATAAAATGTCAAATTCTTAAAACTTTCTAAAATTTGTCAAAAAGATATTCATTTATACTGTAGTACGCCTTTTGTAATAAAAGTTTCTTTAGTTTTAATTTGAATAAGTTTAATGTATTAATTTCCAGAATGTTAGAAGGCAAATGATTGAAAATACGAGGCGCCATGCAGAAAATATTGTTGTTTAACATTTCTGTCTTGCTTGGAGGACAACATATTTTCGTGTTCTTTCCTTCATTCATTCATTCAATGAATGAATGATTTCATTCATTCAATACTCGTTACGATAGCTGTGTGGACGGTGACATCAGAGCGTACTTTTCCTCGCTCAGGAAGCTGAAAACATCCTTAAGAATCCACATGAGACAGTCATGATTTCTCACAACTAACTAAATTGACCTTAGCGTATAAAATGAGCGTATAAAATGCTTATACGCTGTAAAAAAAAAATTGTTTCTTTGTTTCAACGCGCTAATCTCTGGTGCTACCAGTCGGATTCGAAAAAAAACTATTTGCATTTAATAATAATAATAAATAAATAATGCTGGACATTTTCACACAGCATCATCCAGCCCCAAACTAAGCAGAGCTTGTATTATGGGAACTACATGACTGATATACTACTTACATCCATTTTTAATTAAAAAAAAATGAAAATATTTTACATAGAAAACATTTGATAGCCCAATTCTTGAGGAAGATTGTAGGCTATTCAACATCACATTACGGCCCTTAGAAGCCAAGTAAAAGAAGCAATATTGCGGTAGGCGATCGATGCGCTGGGCTGGGGGCCGAAAACCGTGGCACAGTTAGTTTTTAAAATAAAGTTGTTACTTAGCGGCCTCGATTCACACACACGTGGCACGCTAACTAAACTTAATTTAAACTGTCGCTCTCTTTTACTGATAGTGCAAGCAAGAAAGAGATAGCTACAATTTTAGTGCTGTCAAATTAGTCAGATTTAAGTTTTCCATACAAATTTAGTCGTAATTTCAAAACATGCTGACTATAAACACGAAGAAAAGCGGCACGTAAACTGATTTGACAGGAGTAAAATTCTTGCCATATCTTTTTTGCGTACACTATCAGTAAAAGAGAGCGACTGTTTAAATTGCGTTTAGTTAGTGTACTACAGAATCGAGACCATTATCAGTCATGTAGTTCCCATAATACAAGCTCTGCTTAGTTCTGTGCTAGATGATGACGAGCGAAAAATGTCCAGCATTTACTTATTTTGGGGAGGCTTTGTCGTGGGCGTGTTGGTTTTATGTTTTGTTATAGTTACTGATTATTATACTAAATAGGATTAAGATTCAATTATACATACTTTATAATCTAGACATATTTAATAGACGGAATAAAACAAAAAACATGACCGGTTTTACTAAAATTATTATTCCTGAAGGACATTATTTAAATGACTTGCCAAATGTCAGAATGACATTAGCGTATCTAATCCACTCAACTATCAATTTTAATTACTTAAAGCTAGACCCCACCTCCCCCTCCGAAGTGAATTCTTGGCTTTGACCTTGGCCCCTTATGGAGGTAGACGACTTCGCGGCAGACCCAGACTAAGATGGAGGAACGATCTGGCCTTTTTTTTTTTTGGCGCCTACTGGACTATGTTCCCATGGCCATCGTTGGCTAGCCTACCTCTTCCTCTGACAGAATCAGAGCCTTTGTCTGCTGATCCGGTGGTATTTAAAGACAGGGTTTTTTATTATTATATTTCCCTATTTTAGGCTTACACATTCTAGTTCTTAATTTTAGACATAACATTTTTCTATTTCTCTATTTCTTAACTATTTGTTTATACATATTTTTCTTAATTTCTAACATAGTCTTTATTTATCGTTATTTTACATCCTTATTATTCTAGTTACATCTTCTTTTATTGTACAGTTTAATCGTTTTGTTTCTTATTCTAGTTTACATATATGCATGATCTATATATTCAACAATATATATTCATCATTTTATCTAACTTTTGTTTCTTTTTACCACTTTATTTACTATTTCTATACAATAATTGAAAAATATTGCTCTTGCTTTGCCATCTGCTATAATTATATTTAGATTTTCTACTGTTAGGTCGTAATTTAGGGTATGTTCAGCTTCATATCTCCTGTAGGCATATACCGGACACTCCAACAAGACATGCATTACGGTTTCTTTGACATCAGGCTCGCAGATACACGATGGGTTCTCCTTACACTTGAATCGGTTCAGGTATTCGGAGAACCCACCGTGCCCCGTCATAACCTGTGTCATGATACATGTCGCCTCGAATTTCCTCACTACCTTGTACGCCTTTATTGCATCCGGGATCTCCGGTTCCATTCCTCCAGCGATCCTATACGGGTCTGTCGCTTCATGAATGACACCGGGTATTGGTCATAGCCAGGCTTCCTTTTGATTTTTAGGGCCGCTTCTTTCGCTAGCTCATCCGCTCGTTCTGGCCTCCTTTAAGAAGGATTGGCCTTTTTTAGCCCCTGAACCGAGATGAATTGATAGAAGAGGCCTTTGTCCTGAAATGGAACGACGCAGGCTGAAAATAATAAAATACTTGTCCGAATTCACCAACACAAAAACGGGTGTTAATCAAAGCTTTTTGACACATGTTTTCACAGGAATCTGTTATCATAATCAATGGTAAGACTTGACCATCCGTTTATTTTGTTGGTATTAAACTGAGGTTGAACGTACCTACTGACTTAAAACTTATAGCAAAACGTAGCTTGGTTTGCTGTATAAGCAGGTGAGGAATACCACTAAAATCATTGCACTTAAAACCTAAGCAGATAGACAGATAGATTAATCTCACAGTAATGGCTACTTTTAACAATATTCTGATAAGAATTTTATGAGTTACGTTTATTTTATACTTGTAACTTCTAAGTATGACATTCTTTTTTTACTTTTTTTAGCAAGTTAGATTGCAAGCCTAACGCCGCTTATTGGAACACTATAGTTAGTGTGTTAGTGCTAGTGCATATGCCTTAGATTTTTTGGTTGGCCATGCCGGTTTCCCCATGATGTTTTCCTTCACCGTTACAAGCACGTGTTAACGCAGATTATCACTCTTGGAAATTCGGTTAGGCCTAGCACATACTGAAATTGAAACCTAGCCTTTGACGTACTCATTAGCTCACCCGGATTCGAAATGAAAAACCATTTTCACCTGCCCTCATGACATATGTAATTGCCCAAAGAGCAAACCGGTTGCAAAAGAAAGTAGCTGTTTTTAAGTACTCCATTGACACGAGCATACGCTGTCAGTGAGGCCTTGAGCGCTTGTGGGATAGCACCTTTCACAAGAAAGTCGCATCCATAACACTCGGAAAAAAAGTAAAAAAAACGTCTAAAAAAAGCGCCAACTAAATGTCAGTTTTTCAATAGTTCATGTCAAAATTCAAATAAAGAATGGCGGGGAAAAAGTTTCTACTCCCGTTTTTGTTTTTAATTCTAAGCAGCCAGGTCGATAGTGCAACCTTTATGGAGAAATCTTACGAATACGTTATGAATTTCGGAAAGAGTTTAGCGCCGAATTTATTGTCGATTTGGGAATGTATGGGGGAGGCAGAGGCGTGGTCGTGTGCGAAAGAGAAAGCGGCGAAGATTCTGGACGGCTGGGATGAGCAAGTAGAGAATGAGCGGAGAAGTTGGCAAGGTATGTTTTTTTTTAATCTATCTAAGTTCTTATTTTTAACAGACTGCAAAAAAGGAGCAGCTCAATTCGGTTGTTTTTTATGTTTGCAAATTGATAACTTCGCCAATTGTTAATCGATTTTGATTATTATTTTGTTGTATAGAAAATAATTCCAAAGTAGTCCTATAAAAGTTTTATTCCTTTTTTGCTACTTTTCCCGTTAAACTCAAAAAACATTATCATCTTACGAAATCATGACTAGCCGAAACATTTTTTTTGAGTTTTACATCTGTTTTTTATTCAAAAGAGTTTAAAAAAAAAAGGTTGAAGCTAAAAATGTTCGCCAAAAGTGAAGATTTCACTTTGAGGTTATTAAACTTTAAAAAAAACTGATTAAATCATTCTTGTCATGATCGGTTTTAAAAAGCATATTTAATTTAAATTCATGTCACAAAAATCTCTACAAAAACCTCAGCTTACTAATTACATTAGTTATTGTAATTTTATTAATATTAATTCATACAGCATAAGTATGTTTTGAGTGTAAATTTAATTAATTAGTTATAAGATAAGCACGAACTTTGACGTGTTCCATAAATCTAATTAGCACACTTTAGAACAACGGATAATAAATAGTATTGAAATATTTTAGGTGTACATACATAGGTAGGTTGTAATTGTGTTTATTTAGGTATTTTAATAGGTAGTTACGTATATCCATTAACAGCTAGCGTATATAAAATGTCCTTGTTATTTATGCATTACCTCAAGACAGTTTTCCCACATATAGGTTAGCTGGAATAGAATGCCCTCTATCATTAAGTTCGCATATGTAGGTACGCAATATTTTAATATATCTATCTAGAATGAAATCTCAATTTACTTAATAACGAAACTCACGGGACACCGAACTTAAGGCTATTAGGTACAAAACAATAACCAGAAGAACAATTCTCATAGTAAACATAGTCAAATTAAAGTTCCGATCAAGCTTCTTTTTATAAACATGAAAATTGGCATATAAACTATGCATAGATAGTAGTTATTTATAAAAAAACAATAGACAAGAAAAACAGACGAAAAACAGTAGAATACTGTAGAAAAACGGATGATAAACAAAAGATAAATTACAAAACGATAAAAAATACGATAAACCGTGGTGACGCGCGTGCAGCTTGTAACCTCTTTGGAACAGCGGGTATCAAATTAATTTGGCAGCATCGCAGACAGTCCAAGATCACTTCACATCTTGATTACCTGTGTTGTGTAGTCCAAGATCACTAGTATCTATCCTTGGAATGTGACACAATGACATTGGCATGTGGTTATGCTCACGAGGATCTGTGGTGATATATTATCTGTGAAAAGTTTAGCGGGAATCTATTCAAGATTATATCGTGATTATTATCCGAGTGTATAGGAACAATCAAAGGATTGTACATAGATCCTATTAATATTATAAACGTGAAAATTTGTGAGGATGGATGTTTGTTACTCCTTCACGCAAAAACTACTGAACGGATTTTAATTAAACTTTGCAGTAATATAGCTTATACATCAGAATAACATATAGGCTACTTTTTATCCGGGAACCACGCGGGCGAAGCCGTGAGCAGAAGCTAGTGTTAAAATAAAATAGCCGACATTCTACTTGACATTTCAAAAAGAGGTTTGACCACAAATAACTGCTAGAAGATAAACCAGGCGGTCACCTAGTTTATTTATATCATAACTCTCTTTATGAACCTACTTTTTAGATACCCACTCAAAGTTATGAGTTTTTTTTTTTTGCTTTATTGTTTTTTTTTAAATCAAATGGACATCTCTTGTTTTTTTTTATATTTAATTAATAGTCCTTAGACGCTTTACAATAATACTCTTTTATCGATAAGGTATACCTTGGTTTAGTAGCTCTTACAGAAGAATAACTTTATTTGGAAAATAACAAAACTTAATGAACAATATGTTATTTAGATTTTGCTTGTTAATTTACTGTCTACTGTTTTATAGGTACAATTAAAATAAATGCCGGTAGCAATACAGTTTAAGAACACTTACCTCCCGTGCTGGTTTATAACTGTGAACTCGAGTTGAACTCTAGTTTTGACCACATTTCGTGATGAAACCGTTTATGTATTATGCATTATGTGTATAGCACAATTTTAGATAAAAAACAATTAATAACACTATATGTGGTCTTGTCGTCGAAAGCGATTCCTTCTAGACAACCTTACAATCTTATTCCAGACAACTAAGACACTGGAGCTCATTGTTAACGCCACTAACAGCCACCCATCTATTGTTAACCGTGTGGAACGCTGCTTATCCTAAGGTCATATGTAAAAAGCGTCCATACATATTACACTGTCTCTGCCATACAAAAGACATAAACGCGCACGAAACGATTGTACCTCATAGGCCTAAATTCATAGTCAAATAGGGGCTCCCCTAGGGGACTGTTCAGGAGTTAAGTAAAAATTCAAGTGCGAATTCAACCTTTATGCACTGGGACTGTTCAACCACCGACTATGAATTTAGGCCTAAGAGGCCTGCGTTGGATAAATAGTCCATAATATTGTCATTTGCTACGATCTTGACATAGGCCTCGTTCCTCGTACCTTTTGCCTCGTTCACTCTCATCCTATCCTACTATAATAATATAATATTAATTAATTAATCCTACTACTCGTTCTCATCCTATCCTACTATAATAATATAATATTAATTATAAACGCGAAAGTTTGTGAGGATGGATGTTTGTTACTCTTTCACGCAAATACTACTGAACGGATTTTGATGAAACTTTACAGTAATATAGTTTATACAACAGAATAATACATACTAATTAACTTTTTTTATAAAATGCGATCAGTTTGAAAACTTAACATACCTACATATTTTATGACAATAATGTTGAAATATTTCTAAAAATTATAAATGGTTTTTTTTCCTTGTGAAAACGACAATTCTTACCATTTTATTTCTTTTTGTATTGAATTAATTTAAATCAATCCCAACGGAATAGTGATTAATAAGAAAAGGAGAATATTGAAATTTTTCAAAACGATCGCAAACTTTTTGGTGTTTGCATGTTGTATGTAAAAAAAGTGACAGTAACCGTCTACCTACTACTAGGCCGTATGTATAATTGCCTTCGAATAACTTAAAAATATAATAAGTAGGTTCTTAACTACGAAGTTTCTAATTCCAGCTGAGCTTGAACCGCATGACCTGAGTCGAAAAAACAGAAATAATTTACATTTAATTATGAAGAAAACACATCCTACTAAAACTACATTCTACTAAAACACAATCTTCATCCTATAAACGCTAAAGTTCGTTAAGTTTGTTTGTATGGATATTTGTTACTCTTTCACGCGAAAACTACTGAACTACAAAACTACTCATTTCATTCTATCCCGTATAACTTTAAGCGATAAGTCCGTCCATTTTAGCTCCATGGACGGACATATCGCTTAGTTTTTGTATTTTTCTCTGGTATACAAGAAAGGGTATGAATTAATGAATGAATGAAAATACTTTATTTTACTATAATAAACAAAATCTTATTCCTAAGGAAGTACAATAGGCGGTCCTATCACTTAAAAGTTATCTTGTCCAGACAACCTTTGTATGGAGAGATCTATCTACATATAACACATGAGACTATTCAACTTGCTGTCAGCCACTCAGCCTGTCTTCTAATCACACTAACAGAATGGCAATGGGGAACGACTCATTTCAAAAGCTTAAAAGGAACACTTCGGCAACTAAACTTTTCCATCATTAAGTTTTGAAAGTTTTGCACATTATACAAGCCTGGTCCATAGCCATTTTACTAGTTTAATTAGTAGCTGTAACACCGACTAACGCGGTGGTTCACACCTAAAAAGTGTGTGAAAACACCTTTAGCTACCGATTTATTGCAAAATAATGTTTTCAAACTTTCTAAAAACATTATTTGCTACAGTAATTCACATGCCAATAACTTGAGAAAATATGTGGGAACTCCATCTTGGAACATACTTTTTTACTTTCGTTTCTGTGATCTAACATTTTTGCAAAAAAAATATATGATTACTTCCGTTGTCTAGTGGGTAAAATGTGCTTTAATCTTCCTTGTTCGAAACTAGGTCCAAAAGTACGTGGGCGAAGGTGGGTACGAACCAACTCGTTCATTTTATGTGCGCTCAAAACGGTGAAGGAAATTCGTGAGGAAATCGACATACCCTAGAACCAAAATTTGAAGGCATGTGCTATCGGTTACTGTTCCAATAAGCGGCGATGGGCTTGCAACCTGTCACGTGGATAGCTAACTACTACGCAAAACGCGATTTAAAAAAAAAAAAAAAAATAGAAATTACACTATCCTGACTCCAGACTAGTAGTAAAGAGTTACACTATCCAGCTCCTGGCTCCATCATCAAATCCTCGCAACCAAGTCCAATCTATTGGACTCGCCAAAACGAATCATATGAATTTAGTCTAGTATGACCAAAACAGGGCTACATAAAATACAACATAAATAAATAAATAAATTAATTAATAATGCTGGACAATCCACACAGCATCATCTAGCCCCAAGCTAAGCAGAGCTTGTGTTATGGGTGCTAGATGACTGATATACTTAATACAATACATTACATAGATAGATATTTTTTTATTATACATAGAAAATACCCAGACATGAATTCAAACAATCGTGCCAAGCTAGTGTTTACAAAAACAATATACTTATACTTATTGATAACATTATCCTACTTCCTACTAATTATAAACGCAAAAGTTTGTGAGGATGGATGTTTGTTACTCTTTCACGCAAAAACTACTAAATGGATTTTGATGAAACTTTATAATAATATAGCTTATACATCAGAATAACACATAGGCTACTTTTTATCCGTGTACCACGTGGGAAAAGCTGTGGGCAGAAGCTAGTATATAATCACAATAATAAATCTAAACAAATTCACACAACATCATATAGCCTTAAAGTAAGCAGAACTTGTATTAAGGGAACTACATGACTGACATAAAGTCACTGGCCGAATAGTAATTTGTGTGTAAGAGCTAAGGATCTTAGAATCTCCCTCCATCTACAGACTACAGATATGAACGTTTTTTTTTATGTTACCTGCATACTTTAGACTTGTTTTAATTCTTTGAGAAAGAATATTGATTAATATACTTTCTTAATAAATGAGCTCACCTTGTTCGATTGGCACCACACTATGTAATAGCTGAATGAAGGATCATCCTAATATCCTATTATACTATTATAAACGCGAAAGTTTGTGAGGATGGATGTTTGTTACTCTTTCACGCAAAAACTACATAACTGATTTTGATGAAACTTTACAGTAATATAGCTTATACATCAGAATAACACGTAGGCTACTTTTTATCCGGGTACCATGCAGGCGAAGCCGTGGGCAGAAGCTAGTAAAAAATAAAATCAAACAGAGTTTGTTGCTTGATTCTTCTAGGCTTGGTCGCGCGCGAGGATACGGCGTAAATTCAGTTAAACATTTTAAGCCTTAAGTTTACCAACAAAATAAACGGACGGTCAGTCCTATCATCGATTATGATGATAGATTCCTATGAAAACATGTGTCAAAATGCTTTGATTAGAACCTCACCCGTTATTGTCTTGTTAATAATAATAAATAAATAAAATAATAAAATTCGTTTATTTCAGGCTCTGTACAATGTACACTCATATCACACAAAAAACGTATAAAACTAAAATAAAAACTCAGGCGATTCACGTAGTTACGTGCTTTTATTTAACTTGCATTATGTATGTTATTTTGTTTGTTTTGGTCAAACCTTGCAAGCTGAATTAAAACGACTTCCTGTTATACTACGGAGTTTTTACATGTTGGTTCAGTTCCGATTATAATGCATTTTATGTCATGACCTGAATCGACATCCAGGATTAGTTCCAGATATAGGAACTCTTCAAAATTCATACGCACAGACACGAAATTTTGTGTACGCATTTCATTATGACAGCTAGTTTTAAGTTTTACCATGGTTGCTGCACTCAGGGTTGAAAAACTTGCTTTTAACGATATACGTGACACGCTCCAAGTCAAGTCGCTCAGTCCCAAGTTTACAGTTCCTATCCTGCAGGTACTCTATCATCAGATCCTCACTATGCCCTTGTTATTTTGCTTACTGTATCAAATAATAAGCAAAAGAAAATTCGCACACATAAAATGTTTCAGCTTGTAGTAAGTAATCCCATAAGATGATGATGTTTTTTAAGTTATACCGGAAAAAAGCAATCCCTCAGGAATAAAACTTTTACAAGACAACCTCGGGATTATTCCCTATACAGCAACAAGAGAATCAGTAGAATCGGTTAACAACTGGTGAAGATATCAGGTAACAAACATAGACGATAAAAAAAACAATAAAGCCGAATTGAGATTCTCCTTTTTTTGAAGTATTAATCGTTTCTATAATTGCCATTGTGATTTCAATTAATAAAAACATATTGACTGTATTTGAAATTACAAATGGGCACAAATTCAAGATATAGGGCACAATTGGCACGAATTGAGAACTATCTTTCCAGATACGTTTTATTCCTCTAGCTCAACCACAAACGAAATTCGTGTTAGCAAAAACGTTACTGCAGCAAAAACTTAATTTCTTCGATAACTCCAAAACGGCGGGAATCACAAATTCGAAATTTCGGGCACATTTACCTGTAAATGGGCTCTAACTTTCTGCATACTCAAAATAGCGAGATTCCACTTATTTTTGCTGCAGTAACGCACACAACTTTTCGATCATATTCCTGCTACTTACCACAGTTATAACATAAACGACCGGTTATCCTACTTTACGTTATCGGTACGATGCGGTCGGTGGTTAGTACATACTTAGATCGGCATCTAGACCCGGCACCTCGTGCCTAGAAAGGTTGAAATTATATTAGCACGATTGCCATCGTATCCGTTTATAATGAAATTGTCATCCAAATAGCTAGATAATTGACTTTCGGAAACCATTTCTAGGATATATTTATATTTTGTTTGTACATTATTATCTCCGGGTTATTACACCCGGAGACTGCTCCCGGAAACTTCGGGGAGTGGAAGTACCCATCAATATGAACAACTTCTACTATGGAACCAACACTGTGAACGCGAAAAAAAATCGGCTGTTCCATACTTAAGTTCAATACCTACTTGGCTGAAATGTATGGAACAGCTGATTTTTTTTCGCGTTCACAGTGTTGGTGCCATAGTAAAAATTGTACGTATTGATGGGTACTTTCACCTCCCGAAGTTTTCGGAAGTAATCTTATTACAGCCTGTATAAGTGAGTGATCATAAAAAACAGTTCCTCACTAACTGGCAATCAAAGAACACCTTTTTTTGTTGCTTTTTGGGGATTTAGTATCACTGCCCCTCAAGGGGCGATCAAAGTTCACCACTCAGCCCTGCGGCTGTTAGAAACTGCAGGATATTTTTGGGCGTGTTGAGTTTTAGTTCATCTGGACTGAGAATGTGTTTGTCCAGATGAAGGCTACGCTTATAGTCAAAGTCAAAATTCATTTATTCAATAAAATCACAAGGACCACTTTGAAACGTCGGTTTTTATCTAGGTGCCTGTTCCTCCGCGACCAAGCCAGGAAAGAAAGGCAAGAAAACAAGGCTGGTTATTCTTTTTAATGATCCTTTTACAAAACAATAGGTTCGAGTCGGAGCATTTTCAATCCCAAGAGTTTTTGTCATCTAAATAATCAGATATTTTATAGTATGCCTTTCTATAAAGCTTTTGTTTAATTACGTTTTTAAATTTGTTAATTGATAATTTTTGTATATCTCTTGGGAGTTTGTTATAAAAGCGTACATCGTGCCCTTTAAACTATTTACCAACTTTATGGAGTCTACAAGTGGCAACAGCGAGTTTATCTTTATTTCTAGTATTAACATTGTGATTATCGCTTTTTACTTAAACAAATTAATATTTTTGTGAACATACATCAGATTTTCATAAATTTATTGACAAGGGAATGTCATTATATTTATTTCTTTAAACTTTTCGCGAAGTGATTCTCTGGGGCCCATATTATAAATTGCTCGAACAGCCCTCTTCTGCAGCACAAAAATGGTATTGATATCAGCAGCACTCCCCCACAGCAGTATACCGTACTACATAATGCTGTGGAAGTAGCTGAAGTAAACTAATCTAGCTGTGTCAACGTCTGTATAAAGACGGATCTTTTTGACTGCATATGCCGCAGAACTAAGTCTCTTCGATAACCCATCAATATGAGGACCCCATTGAAGCTTATTATCTAGGGTGATACCTAAGAATACGGTGGTATCCATACGGTGGTTATGTATCAGTGGGCCACACTCTCCTAACAGATGAAGGGGCGATTCGTCCGCCCCATTACAGAGTCTACAGGTTTGTGTCACACAGCCTTAATTTGTACATGTGCTTGTTAAGGAGACAGTGTCCAGTCAAGGCTCTTACAATAGTGCGAAGGTGTTTCTTTTTAGCGCTAAGATTTGGTTGGTATACTGTTTTTCAAAGGCTTTGATCAGTGATTCGGAATGGTTCAATGAGTTTCTTTAAAGTTTGGTCGATTCGCAAAGCATTAGGCTTTTTGGTTTGCCATGAAACGGCTCCGGGCTTATTTGTGTCCCGTTAGCCCCTGCACGCGTAAGTTCGTCAGCACACTCGTTACCTTCGATCCCTGTGTGTCCCGGAACCCATCTTAGCACAACCATGGAGGCGTAGATGATTGTCGGCCTTACAATGGCAGTGTACAGTGCAATCCTGGGATTGACATCCCATTTTTTGCCCATCAGACGGCTGCTAGCCCCCAGGGCCATCTTAGCCTTTTGTAGAACGAGTCAGTTTTTGGTCGATCTTGACGCCCAAATACTTAACTTCAGTGGAAAAGGTTATCATTTTTCCATTACGATTAGGCTTTACAAGCTTATTGATAAAATTATTTCTTCCTCAGAGGCAGCCGATGCTGAGGTGTCTTCATCAGGAAGGTCTTTTGAAGAGCTACCGTCCGCGATCGGGGAACAAGTTGAGAAGACACTGGCTTCGCTCGCAGAGATCTTTCATCATGGAGTAGCCAGGTCAGTATATCCCGATACACTGATGAGAACCCGTTTTGCTCTTAAACGGTAATGGAAAACATAAGGAATCTTATTTTTTATACAACTAAATAAATTAAATAATGCTGGACATTTTCACACAGCATCATTTAGCCCTAATGTAAGCAGGGCTTGTGTTATGGGAACTATATGATTGATAAAATACTTTTTTTTCTTTAAATACATACTAATCATACTTAGAAATCACCCAGACCCTAGACAACCTAACCTATTTGCAGATCATACAAACATTTGTCCCACGGCGGGAATCAAACCCGCAAAATGCTACGTCTCAGGCCCACCTGTTGGCAAGCGGTAACCCTTGGACGCTAGTCACAGCAGAGGTAGAACGCACGTTGCCGACCCTGAGACATAACGTTTGAAAAGTCTCATGTGTCTCAAAATCACAAGGGTCTCTACTAATTCTGTTATAACACAACTATAACAGAACGTGGCTTCGCCCGCGTGTTACACAGATAAAAAGTAGCCTATGTGTTATTCTGATGTATAAGCTATATTACAGTAAAGTTTCATCAAAATCCATTTATTAGTTTTTGCGTGAAAGAGTAACAAACATCCATCCTCACAAACTTTCACGTTTATAATATTACTAGCTTCTGCCCACGGCTTCGCCCGCATGGTATCCAGATAAAAAATAGCCTATGTGTTATTCTGATTTATATTACTTCAAAGTTTCATCAAAATCCGTTCAGTAGTTTTTGCGTGAAAGGGTAACAAACATCCATCCTCACAAACTTTCGCGCTTATATAATATTACTAGCTTCGCCCGCGTGGTATCCAGATAAAAAGTAGCATATGTGTTATTCTAATGTATAAGCTATATTACTGTAAAGTTCCATCAAAATCCGTTCAGTAGTTTTTGCGTGAATGAGTAACAAACATCCATCCTCACAAACTTCGCGTTTATAATATTAGTAGGATTAGTAGGATGGCTACCTACTTTTATCCAGATACCACGCAGGCGAAGCTGTAGGAAGAAGCAAGTTTATAAATACATCACATGTTTTTCTATGAATATTATTGTTTTGTTTTGAAAAAACTGTCGATTTGACAAAGTCAAGTGAAATCTGATAACTCGCCCAAACCTGCTAGCCACTTTCTACCCTTGTTTAAACAATGACCTAGAATGATTGAGGGAAACGCCCACTGAACCGGAACGAGTGCGTCATCAGAATTGGTAAAATTACGTTGGTGGAATAACACCCAAGAAATCAGCGTGGTGACGTAGCTTTTTTGCTTTTTACTCACTCGTTTATATTAAGATGTCGTTTTACGTGAATTGATTTTTACTTTCTTAGGTATTTTAATTTAATACAAAATGCTGTAGTTTCTGATACCCACGACACAGAGAATCCTAGTGTGGGGTCAGGACTATACGTGACTGTATTTTTCAAACTTTCGCTATCAGTTTACATATATATACTAGCTTCTGCCCACGGCTTCGCCCGCGTGGTACCCGGATAAAAAGTAGCCTATGTGTTATTCTGATGTATAAGCTATATAACTGTAAAGTTTCAATAAAATCCGTTCAGTAGTTTTTGCGTGAAAGAGGAACAAACATCCTCACAAACTTTCACGTTTGTAATATTAGTAGGATAGGATTTTGCGAGTATTTACGTATTATATATACTTTTTTTAAATTAGCAAGCTGAAGTGGCAGTGGGCCGGTCATATCTCGCGAAGAACCGATAACCGCTGGGGTAAACGTGTTCTTGAGTGGAGACCGCGACTCGGCAAACGTAGTGTAGGACGCCCTCCGGCCAGGTGGGATGACGATCTGCGAAAGACTGCAGGCAGATGCTGGATGCGGCAAGCTGAAGACAGGGAGCTATGGCGCTCATTAGGGGAGGCCTATGTCCAGCAGTGGACTAATATAGGCTGATGATGATATACTTTTTATACCTGATACTTTGGTAGATACTTTTTAGACTTTATTTAATTCTTTGACTAGTACTTTTTTTATATAAATGAGTTCACCTCGTTCGATTGGCACCACACTAAAGCTGAATGAAGGATTATTAAAAATAACCAAGCAGAGTTTGTTGCCTGATTCTTGATCGTCCTTGAGGAATCCCCGTAAATTCACTTTCAAATTTTAAATTCACGTAGTTTTTAAGTTGACGTTTCTATAAGATCCTTGTGATTTCAATGAATAAAAACCTATTAACTTTGACTTCGAAATAAATTAATCAATAATCGACCGCTATCCTTTTTGAGCTTGCAAATTCAGAATCGTTGAAATCGAAAGCATTTTACGTTGCTTTCACAAGTGACCGACTTGATATAATGTAGGTAATTGCACGAGCAAGGTTATGGTTTTAACGAAATGAAAGCATCAGTCAATTATGACAGGGGTTCTTTTAATAGCGGTCGCCGTCATAAAGCGAATGTTAATATATATTAACGCTGAACAAGCGTTTAATATATTTTTATACCATCTTCAGCGCCCACAAGTGGGTGCTATCGCCCACTTTGAGAAACATTGCTCTACTTGGTAAGCCCGAATTAATACCTCTCGTACTGCGCGTATTTTTATCCATACAACTTTATACAAGTAGGTATATAAAATACAGATGAAAAAGCTAGCTATCTAGAGACCGTTGCAAACGATCTACAGATAGCTTAACTCATCTGGGTCTATGCATTGGCATTGCCTCTCAGCGTAGCAATGCGGCCAGTATTTTGGGATCGCTTCCGTCTTCCGTCTATCGGTAGCGATTAGATACTGCAGTATAATTTTTATGGACACTGACGGGAACTTTGACAAACTTTTTCCGCAAATTCTTTCTTTTCTCAAGTTCAACTCTACGTCGATGTCTCCAAATAATAAAAGCTTATGTTTTTGAACGAAGAATTTTTTTTCTAGATAAAACCAGTAAAGTAAAAGTTTATAGTAAAGCAAAAGACGTTTTCACTGATACCAAAACTCTTACAGGGCACTGCAGTCCAGGAAACACGACAGCGGCGGCGGCATCGATAGCATCACTATCTCCACCGGTGGAGACAAGAAGAAGATGAAGAAGAAGAAGCAGAAGCCCCCGAAGATACACCTCATTCACCCCGTCATGATGCCTCTCCGCAAAGCGCATAAAGAGGAGAAAGGTCGGAGTTTCCCGAACGGTAGACAGTCTTGGGTGATCGGAGAAACTGGGCCTTACATAGAAGAGGATCTTGAAAGGGGGGACGAAAGGGTTGTTGATAGGGATGCTGATGAAAAGGGCGTTAAAGAAGGGAGGGGATTTGAAGAAACGGGAATGCAACGGGGTGTGGAACCAAGGGGTGTGACGGCAGAGTTATGGAGCATGGGAGAAAAAGTATTGGATGTTTTAGCGGATTCAGCGCTAGAAGCAGAAAATAAGGATAACGGGGTGCTGGATAAAAGCACGTTTGAAGGTGATGGTCTTTGGTTTGTTGTTTTTAGTGATGTATAGATAGATTGTTTCTTACTTATTCATTTTTAAAACGACCATTTTTAGGTACTTTCAATCTTCTTCGTGTCAATAGTCTGCCCTGTTTAAATGTAATTTGACCGAAATTTAAAATGTAAATAGCCTCGCACAGGTCTCATAGTGCAGGTGTAAGAATACTGTGGACAAGATGATAAATGAGACATTGCTCGTGATATACCTCTCAATGTATGATGTTGGAGTATGCCCATTTGATTGTGCCCGCAACGGTCCACCTGGCTTCGGAGTCATTTCCAGGTGGACCAGGGGAGATGGTGTCTCGCGGGGAGAGCAGTAAAAACACCACCATCATTATGAATGATCAATCGTTATTAAACGTGTTCTTGAGTGGAGACCGCGACTCAAACGTAGTGAAGAACGCCCTCTGGCCAGGTGGGATGACGATCTGCGAAAGACTACAGGCAGATGCTGGATGCGATAAGCTAAAGACAGCCCCGGATCTGGGGGGAGCAAACCGGGGTACCTGCCCTGGGCGGCAGTTTCAAAGGGCGCCAAAACCATAATACTTACAATATATTTGAAAAAGAAATCAGTTTCACTTTGTGAAACAACGCTCCTAGCATCCAGCACTCGTTCTATCGGTTCTTCATTTGATTTTAAAACGCCCAGTTGGTTTCTGAACACATCCAAAGGGTGCATTCCGAAAAGCGCTGCGAACAGCTGAATGCACCCCGAGTTGATTTACAAATGAAATTTACTAAAGGGTTCTTATTCTCCCGGTCACAAAAAATGCAACCCATTATATGATATTTGTGAGTTTTTTTAAACAATTTATGTCTAACACTGGAGACGCCACTATCAAGTTTCTGCCACCGTTCGAAAAAGTGGTAGATCCGGGGTTGGCTGAAGACAGGGTGCTATGCCGCTCAATAGGGGAGGCCTATGTCCAGCAGTGGACTAATATAGGCTGATGATCATTAATCATTATGAATAGGTGCAATACAATGTGATCTATTAATTGATCAATATACCAAAAAACTATAGGAAATTTGATCAAGATACTATCTACATAATTATACAAATATTTTTCAGATAAATTTGTACCCAGTTTGTACTGCAATCTTTGGTAAAATATCTTTGAATTTTGATGGCATGTGTATTTTTGAAAGTATAATAAAATTATGAAATTAAGTATCGTACCTACTTAGAAAGTCGCATGCGCATGTTTTTGACTGATAGATCATTTTTTCGGGCAATTTGTATGGCAATCGCACGCTCTAGTTTAGTGGTCGAAGGCCTTTATTTATTAGTGAGATGTTGTTAGCTCTCTATTTAGCATGTTAGTGAAATTCTGCTTCAAACACAGAAACTATTTATAGTAGAATTTTTAAATGTTTGTTGAGTGTTTTAGGTGTTTTTAGATCAAAATGGCGAAAGGTATTTACTTTTAGTGTGTGCTAGTAAATTTGGAAGTACGCTTTTTATTTTTCAACTAATCGGACAATGGAGGCTCTCGTGAACTCTTTATTGTCCGAATTCAAAGTCGGACAGGTAAAAAGGCCCTGAAAGCTCCCCACAAAAGGTCTTAAGCAAAATAAAAAGTATGAAGCTGAAACAGGGATCTTTTTTGACCCCAAGCAAAACATATTTTTTCTACATATAGGCTGATTCTTTTACTAGTATTTTATCATGCTTGTTTTTTTGGGCTCAAATATTTTTTTCTATTTTTTTATTAAATTTAAAGTTCAAAATGTTTCTCATATCTTATTTACTTTGCAATACCAGAAGTAGAAATGACGTACAAAAACAGACGAACTGGCAAATTGCCAATTGTAAAATGATCTCTAACCATATAATGTACTTTCAATTCTATAGTACATAATGTTTTGTTCATACTTGTGTATGATTTTAGAGCAAAGAGGCAAAAAGAAGAAGAAAAAGAAGGCCATATTGAAGCTCCTCATATTAGGCGCTGTGCTGAAGGCCAAAATTGGTACCCTCCTCCAGATCCTGTCATTTAAATTACAGGTAAGTCAAAAGTCCAGGTCAAACTGAACCGGTGGCGCGGTGGCGCGGTGGCGCGGTGGCGATGGAAGTGGCGGTCAACAAAAAAGTCGTCAAGTGTTCGTCAAAGTTTGCAAAATATCATTAAAATCAAAAAAAGTATTTTTAATCGTCGATATCTAAACTAAAAAAATGGGGGGTAAATTTCATATTGGACTTTTCATCAACTTCCCGGTATCTGAAGTCGCTTTTTAATTTTTAATTCAAGGTTTTCGGTTGTCTAAATTAAAAAGTTATCTTGTTTTCTAGGTGAAATTCTTCATAGTAGCTGTTCTGGGTCTGGCGATCAACTTAGCGAGATTGTGGATCGACTTGAAGAACAAACACCAACACCAACCACAGAAAGTAAGTTCCGATTAATTTTAAAGATTATTCCTTACTAGCTTCTGCCCACGGCTTCGCCCGCGTAGTATCCGGATTAAAAGTAGCCTATGTGTTACTCTGATGTCTAAGCTATATTACTGTAAAGTTTCATTAAAATCCGTTCAGTAGTTTTTGCGTGAAAGAGTAACAAACATCCATCCTCACAAACTTTCGCGTTTTTAATATTAAGTAGGATTCTTTATTCTTTATTGTACACAGAGAATACAGATAAAAAAACTTACATATAGCACATGTGCGAGCTTACCCCTAACAAGAGTGTTCTTCCAGCAAACCTTTGAGGATAGGGACAGCTGATAAATAGCGGTGGGTACACAAGCAGATAAATATAAAATAATAGCACAAATTTTAACATAAATAGGTACATAGTATAGTATAAACTAGCTTCTGCTCACGGCTTCGCCCGCGTTCTTTCACGCAAAAACTACAGAACGGATTTTGATGAAACTTTACAGTAATATAGCTTATACATCAGAATAACACATAGGCTACTTTTTATCCGGGTACCACGCGGACGAAGCCGAGAGCAGAAGCTAGTAAACTATAATTTTATAATGAATGAATAAATATACTTAGTCATAAACTCGTAGATACTTCCGTGAGTTTCAGTTGATAAATATGCGCAACTCATAACCTCCTTTACGCAAGCCGGTTCAACATGTCCCTTCGACTTTCTACAGAGTTGTACTTGGTAAAGAATATTAATTACTTCAGTAAGTAGGTCTACACTACCTTAAGAACTTTACATATATACATATATACAATAATCTGCTCCTATTTTATGATACGCTTTTATTAGATTGACTAACGAAAAAACAATGTATTCAAATCTTGGAAGTCAATTTTAACCTACTTCTGATCGTTGTATCGAAATGAAACTTTATACGTATATGTAGTTCGGACAGTACTATAATTTGGTATCTTGAAGCTGATCTGATGATGGAGCCAGGAGGTGGAAGTGGAACTCTTCAGTGGTAGTAAACCTCTCGAGTTTGGGCTCATATGAATCCTTTTGACGAGTGATATTGGACTTATCTATTGATCTAAGACACCAAGTGGTAGAACTTGGTGTCGAGGGTCTGATGATGGAGCCAGGAGGTGGATAGAGGAACTCTTCAGTGGCTACTAGTAAACCCCTCTAGTTTGGGCTCATATGAATCGTTTTGACGAGTGCTATTGGACTAATTTATTGCTCCAAGACACCAAGTGGTCCAACTTGGTGTTGAGGGTCTGATGATGGAGCCAGGAGGTGGATAGAGGAACTCTTCAGTGGCTACTAGTAAACATCACGAGTTTGGGCTCATATGAATCTTTTTAACGAGTCCAATAGATTGGGGTCGGTAACGAGGGTCTGAAGATGGACCCAGGAGGAGGATAGTGGAATTATATTCTATATTTTTTTAGTACGTGATAAATATATTTTTTTATTATTTTTTTTTAAACTAGACATATTATTTAACATAGTCCTGTCCCCACAATAGGGTTCTGTGTCATGGTTATCAGAAACTACGATTACCGTGGTATCATAACACCCGGCTTACTATTTTTTATGCTTAGCAAGAGTTGCGGGTTCGATTCCCGTTACGAGACAAAGGTTTGCATGTACTTAATATTACAAAGAGGTACCTAAGATTTGTATGTTTGTATGTAAGGGGTAATCACTGAACTATACATTCGATTTTAAAAATTCTTTCACCAATATTTAGAATGAAATTTCAGGGTGAACATTTGCTTAATGTTATCCCATTAAAATATATAAGAATAGTGTTATATAAGAATCGTGTTAAACACATAAGGGTTAACGCATACCTAGCTGACTGTACATACATTATTGAAGTCACATGAAACAGATTTCTTATATGGAAAAGTCATATAGGAAAAAGCCGACATGTGCAAATACGGACAAAAAACGTGCAATCCATTTGGAGAAAACGTCCCCATTGCCCACATTCAATAGAAGACAGTATATGTGTATACATACTCTCAGTAAGCTATATAATCTAGGTCTATACCTAGTTTGTAGACGTATTTCCAAGTCACACAGAAACTGAACACTAGTTTAGAGATGCCAAGATAAAGAAAAAAGTCGGAAATCACGTCGTTTTCACAATGTTTTCCATCACCGTTTTGAGTATGTGTTAATGATGGCCCTACCAATCTCAATGGCGTGGTGGAAGAGTGGCTGTCTGAGACGCAAGGGGTGTGGTTTCGATTCCCGTAACGGGACAAAATGTTCTGGGTATTCGTTCCGTGGTTGGGTGTTGAGGTACCATGGTACTGATAGTTCCTGATACCAACGTCACAGTGTATGGGGTCAGGACTATCTATGTGTCTATGTATTTGAGTTGGTCCAAACCTATATACATAAAAGGATCCTTTAAAGTTCACATAAAACTAAAAAATACTCAACTTTATTTATATGCAAGAAAAATATTAGCATTCTAAATAAGCATATATAGCCGTCTTCAGATGTTTTAGCCGGAAAATCTTAAAAGCCGGATGTCCCAACACTATGTACTCGCACGTATGACCGACTGCTGACTAAAAGGAGGGTAATGTTCCCGGCGCTCCGATTTATTGATTTACGGTGATTCATTATTGATAAATATTTACTAGTTTCTACCCACGGCTTCGCCCGCGTGGTACCCGGATAAAAAGGAGACTATGTGTTATTCTGATGTATAAGCTATATTTCTGTAAAGTTTTATTAAAATCCTTTCAGTAGTTTTTGCGTGAAAGAGTAACAAACATCCAACCTTACAAACTTTCGCGTTTATAATAGAACTAGCTTCTGCCCACGGCTTCGCCCGCGTGGTACCCGGATAAAAAGTAGCCTATGTGTTATTCTGATGTCTAAGCTATATTTCTGTAAAATTTTATTAAAATCCTTTCAGTAGTTTTTGCGTGAAAGAGTAACAAACATCCATCCTTCGCGTTCGATCAACTTTCGCGTTTATAATATTAGTAGGATAGGATAGTAGAATATAGCTACGGAACGTCGGTTATGATTATTAACTTTTTATATCTACACTATAATCTATATTAATATTATAAAGAAGTAAAGTATTATAGATATTTAGAATGCACTTTCAGGACATAGGCTGTATATTATCCCGTTAAAATAAAAAAGCTTATCGTGGAGACAAATTTTTCAACGTAAGGTGACGAAAAAACGGTCGATCGAAGCGTTTCTTACGTGGAGACAAATTTTTCAACGTAAGGTGACGAAAAAACGATCGATCGAAGCGTTTCTTACGTGGAGACAAATTTTTCAACGTAAGGTGACGAAAAAACGGATGATCGAAGCGTTTCTTACGTGGAGACAAATTTTTCAACGTAAGGTGACGAAAAAACGGATGATCGAAGCGTTTCTTACGTGGAGGCAAATTTTTCAACGTAAGGTGACGAAAAAACGATCGATCGAAGCGTTTCTTACGTGGAGACAAATTTTTCAACGTAAGGTGACGAAAAAAACGGATGATCGAAGCGTTTCTTACGTGGAGACAAATTTTTCAACGTAAGGTGACGATAAAACGGATGATCGAAGCGTTTCTTACGTGGAGACAAATTTTTCAACGTAAGGTGACGAAAAAACGGTCGATCGAAGCGTTTCTTACGTGGAGACAAATTTTTCAACGTAAGGTGACGAAAAAACGGTCGATCGAAGCGTTTCTTACATGGAGACAAATTTTTCAACGTAAGGTGACGAAAAAACGGATGATCGAAGCGTTTCTTACGTGGAGACAAATTTTTCAACGTAAGGTGACGAAAAAACGGTCGATCGAAGCGTTTCTTATGTGGAGACAAATTTTTCAACGTAAGGTGACGAAAAAACGGTCGATCGAAGCGTTTCTTACGTGGAGACAAATTTTTCAACGTAAGGTGACGAAAAAACGATCGATCGAAGCGTTTCTTACGTGGAGACAAATTTTTCAACGTAAGGTGACGAAAAAACGGATGATCGAAGCGTTTCTTACGTGGAGACAAATTTTTCAACGTAAGGTGACGAAAAAACGGTCGATCGAAGCGTTTCTTACGTGGAGACAAATTTTTCAACGTAAGGTGACGAAAAAACGGTCGATCGAAGCGTTTCTTACGTGGAGACAAATTTTTCAACGTAAGGTGACGAAAAAACGGTCGATCGAAGCGTTTCTTACGTGGAGACAAATTTTTCAACGTAAGGTGACGAAAAAACGGTCGATCGAAGCGTTTCTTACGTGGAGACAAATTTTTCAACGTAAGGTGACGAAAAAACGGTCGATCGAAGCGTTTCTTACGTGGAGACAAATTTTTCAACGTAAGGTGACGAAAAAACGGATGATCGAAGCGTTTCTTACGTGGAGACAAATTTTTCAACGTAAGGTGACGAAAAAACGATCGATCGAAGCGTTTCTTACGTACGCTGGATTAGAGAGAACGAATTTTTATTCGTGTATCACGCGGGCGAACCTGTGGCCTAGTGATGATGATAGGCAAACATGACTTGCAAAGTCTAACATCTTTATAATATATTAGTTGCTCCCCGCGGTTCCACTCGCGTAAGTTTCGGTTTTATACTCGTGATAACTTCGAAATTAAATGTCCGATTCAAATGAATTAAAAATTATTTTACTGCTACATAAATACCCTTGATGTTAAAACTATTTATTTGAATAAGAATTAATTAAACGATACGAATGTAACAAACTTTTGTTTCTACCGGCGATCTAATTAAATTTTAGAACACAAAAGCTGCTATTGTGACTTAACTATGATAGTTAGATATATTCTCTTGAGTACTTTTTTGTAGGTAATAATAAGTACTTGAATCATGTAGTACATAATTTTTATGTATCACCAATAGTTTTCTCAGTGCACGCCAATTAATGAACTCTAGGGACAATATTTTGCTACTATGCAATTTTCATTACATTATTGCAATTTTCTTAAGGATCTCTATCTTTTTGAAAATAAATTATAGCCTATGTTACTTTCTAATAATTTAGCTTTCATTTGGTGAAAAAATGTTTAAAATCGAACCAGTAGTTTCGGAGCCTATTCGAAACAAACAAACAAACAAAAAAATATTTCCTCTTTTTAATATTATTAGATTAGCTTGTGCCCACGGCTTCGCCCGCGTGGTAGCCGCATAAAAAGTAGCCTATGTGTTATTCCTATGTATGAGCTATATTACTGTAAAGTTTCATAAAAAATCGTTCTGTAGTTTTTGCGTGAAAGAGTAACAAACATCCAACCTCACAAACATTCACGTTTATAATATTAGTAGGATTATAGGCTCAACCATATGAACATATCATATAGTTGAGCCTCTATGAAATTAGTAGGTATAAGTACACAATTGATTTAAAAGCTCTTCCGGAAAAGTACTTCCTCCATCAACATACCTATTTTTGCCGCCAACAAGAACAAACAAGAACATTTCCTGTTTGAAATTTCAAACAGGAAATGTTCTTGTTTGAAGGGTATGGTTAATTTTTATGGTTTCCAAAAATTATCTCACTAATAAAATGCTACGCTATCCCTGATTGATATAGGATATAATTTCGTACGCATTACGCGCTTTAACGCGTCACTATATAAAATAAATATATATAGTTCATATAGTCATTATATAAAACAAAAACGTATTTATCTAACAAGAGTGAATGCGACGCCCGCCCAAAAAAACGTGATTTCTTCTTTATACTTTTTTGTACACACAGATAATATAGACAGCAAACTTACATATAGGACATGTACAAAGGCGAGCTTAACCCTAACAAGAGTTTTCTTCCAGCAAACCTTTTAGGATAGAGACAGCTATAAAATAATGGAGAGATTTACATCGGGACGTTCAACTTAACGTGCAGCATAAACTTGCCTACCATATTATTGGCAGATCACGACATTATTTGCAAGTATCGTGCGCTTTCGACTCCCAACACGAACGGATCCTTTCCACTTTCACTGGTGACCCCGGTGCAGAATAAGGCAGCCTGTCAATGACCCTGAATACCTTGAATGGTCTTGGTATCCACGACGGGGCTTGGCAAGCGAACGGTTATTAATATCAGGTCTTTACTTATGAAATTGTCGTAATGTCGAACTGGCCTTTTTGAACATCTGCGGTTAGACTTGGAATTCTAAATTCATTTTTTTTTTTAAGCTTGATATTCTAATATCAAAACAGTTATTAATTTACTTGTGTAAGTTTGGCATTAATCTGTTAAGTTTGGTCTTTACCTATGAAATTACCATATTGTTGAACTGGCCTTTTTGAACATCTGCGGTTAGACTTGGAATCCTAAGTTCATTTTTTTTTGTTTTTAAAGCATGATTCAAAAACAGTTTTTAATTTACTTGTTTTAGTTTGGCATTAATTTATTGAGTTTGGTCTTTATTTATGAAATTGACGTAATGTCGAACTGGCCTATTTGAATATCTGCGGTTAGACTTGGAATTGTAAATTAAAATATTTATTGTTTTAAAAGCATGATATTCTATTTTCAAAAATAAGGTTTTTACCTATGAAATTGTCGTAATGTTGAACTGGCCTTTTTGCACATCTGCGATTAGATTTGGAATCTTAAATACAAATTATTATTTTTACTTAAGTCATGATAAGTTTTTTTCAAAAACAGTTATTCATTTGCTCATTTAAGTTTCGTTTTAGTTCCAATTTCAATACATTTGCAACCACTGACCCGAAGAAAACTCGCTTTGTTTTCGAAAATTGCGAATATTTTGAAACAATGAAGAAAAGCTAGGCTGAACAACAGTTTATCCATTAATTGGACGTACAATATTTAAGTTATATGACTAGGTAATATATTGATTAAAAAAATCTTTAATGTCATAAAAACATTTTTCTAAGAGCCACCTGCGGAGTTTAATCTTAAATTTACTAGTATCTTAAATTTATTATAATTATATTCCAGGTGATTTATTATGAGCACGCGCAGCATCAGCATCATTATGATCACGAGGAAGAGCACGAGTCGCCCGGCTGGGGGCCCTGGTCTAGGAGTATGGAGCCTGAGGTACGTATTCAACATTCAAATTCAAAACAATTATTCAAAAATTATACCAAAAGTATGTGACAAATATTAACGAATTATGTTTTTAAAGTAGGTGAGTACCCACCTAAAATAATATTAACTTTGAAAGTGTCTCTAGGGCCCGGCAGTCCATTTTTTTCGCAGTCCCTAACGGTAATAAACCGATGTCGCTGACTTTTGCTTTATCGCGGTCGAGATGCCGTGACTCTGTCAAGTTCTGATGCAGCATCTAACTATTCATCTGGGGTTGAATGGTTTGATGATGCATTGGCACTGCGGTAACAGGAAGGACCGTCGATGGGTTGTTTAGTCGGTATTACGCTGGCTTTCGTCAGCGTCGAGTCTGACAGATCCCTCTGGCTCTCCCAACTTTGCCGGAGGACATGCGTGAAGGTTTTTTTCCCATCGTAAAAAAGCCCTGTAGTGATAATGTATTCTGTAGCATGGCATTGGTTTAAATAAAATAAGTACCTAAATTATTACTGAACTATTTCGTGGGCTTAGGAGAAAAACTAATTTTTAAATTGAGTGCGATTGACCCTGATCTAATAAACCAACTAAACTTAATTTAAACTGTCTCTCTCTTTTACTGATACCACACAAGAAAGATGCAAGAATTTAACCTACTTCTGTCAAATTGGTTATTACCATTAGGGTGTGCGAAGAAAATGGACTGCGGGCCTTAGAGACATTTATAAGTAAGTATAGTCATCGCCAAAAATGTTTTAGTATTATTTTTTGCAATATTATTTCTGTGACTTTAGTTCTTTCAAGTTATCATACGTAAACGGAACTGTCGTCATGCCGTTATTACATAAAAAAAGATGGTTATTACCGTTGGGACTGCGAAGACTACGGACTACGGGATGGACAAAAATGGACTACGGGGCCCTAGAGACACTTTCAAAATTAATATAAAAGGAGATGGCATATTAGTTCTTCGTACTAATGACAAAATGATTTTCAAATTTTTAGCACAAAACACCATAACTGAGTATAAAGTCAGCAAGTTTTGAAATCAATACTCAACTTGTGTGGCAAACTTAAACCTGACTAATTCTAAAGCGCTTAAATTGTTGCTTACTCTTTCTTTTATTTCTGTTAGTAAAAGAGAGCGACAGTTCAAATTTAATTTAATTGATGTTAGTCCCTACTAGAGAATCGTTCGCTGTTTAACTAAACAGCTGTTACGTATCTTTCTCAGTAAGCATGTAACTTCTTACGTACCTACCTACAACTTAAGTACATAATGATCTCTTGTAACTTATTAATAGCATAGTGCCTAGTAATGACTCCAGTGCTATTTTGATAAACACATAACTGCCCACTTAAGTGTGCAGGTAAAACACTTAACTTCAAGTGTTGAGATGTCATGTATACTTAGTTAAGTACACACTTAAACAGAAGGAAGTGTTTAATAAGTCTTTTATAAATAAATAAATAACACTTCAAGACATTTTTCACACAGCATCATTTACCCAGATCTTGTATTATAGAAACTACATGACTGATATACTACTTATACAGATTTTTTTTTGTGAAAACATAGAACATAGAAAACACCCAGAACCGAGACAAATATTTGCAGATCATACAAACATTTATCACGCGGCGGAAATCGAACCCGCAACCTTCTGCGGCTCAAGCGGGCCTTCGCTCTCGGCCACAGAGGTCGGCTTGTGGGGACGAAGCGAAAAAATAAACACGTACACGACTGTAGCGCCCATAATAAAGAACCTTAGATCCATTCTCTCTGATGTCATCTGAGAATTGTCCGTTTTTATTGCAGGAAACCGACCTTGAAGTTGACGTCGATTTGCAGAACCAGAACTCGCCGTATCGTGGCCAGGAGCGGAACCCACGCCCGCCTTACTTACGGCCTGTTAACGCGTAGCTTTATTGGCCAGTCAAATAGATTAGAATTAATGTCTCTGTTAGTTTTATAATTGTAAACCAAACATACCTACTCCCAGAGTTACTTTGATCCTACGAACAGAGCGTAGGATCAAAGTAAGACTTTCACTGTGAGTTTTATAATTGTTAACCAAACATACCTACTCCCAGAGTTACTTTGATCCTACGAACAGAGCGTAGGATCAAAGTTAGACTTTCACTGTAAGTTTTATAATTGTTAACCAAACATACTCCCAGAATTATTTATATCTTACATTCAGAGCGTAGGATCAAAGTAATAATTTCATTGTATGTTATATAATTGTTTACCAAACATACTCCCAGAATTATTTATATCCTACATTCAGAGCGTAGGATTAAAGTAAGACTTTCACTGTGAGTTTTATAATTGTTAACCAAACAGGTCATCACTTTGGTCCTATGACCAGAGCGTAGGATCAAAGTAAGAATTTAATTGTAAGTGTTATAATTAACCAAACATAATCACTTTGGTCCTACGATCAGAGCATAGTATCAAAGTATATCTGCCTCTTTATTTTATTTGATGTTTTAAAAGGACACGAATCAAATTTGATTTTTTTTTTCTTTAGAGCAAAGATTTTTAATAACGCTGAGTGTATGTAAGCGCAGATATTATTGATATATAGATAAATATATATACTCATTATTGAGAATGAAATCATTTTACAGTATAACATATAACAAAATAATGACAGAATTGAGTGCATAATACTATGTGTAAGGTTGGTAAGGTCATCTGTTTGTGACATGTAGCAACGCTTCTTCTATGAATTTATCGTTTCTCGTTGATGGCATAGTTCACTAATGTTTTGAGAGATGTCACTCGCTACGAAATTAGTGTCCAAAAAATCAGTCGCAATTTTGACATTGGCCTCGATTCTGTAGTACACTAACTTAACTAAATTTAAACTGTCGCTCTCTTTTACTGATAGTGTACGCAAGAAAGAGATGGCAAGAATTCTACTGCTGTGTGCTGCTGTCAAATCAGTTTACGTGCCGCTTTTCTTCGTGTTTATAGTCAGCATGTTTTGACTTAAATCTGACTAATTTGACAGCATTAAAATTGTAGATATCTCTTTCTTGCTTGCACCATCAAAAAAAAGAGAAAAAGAGAGCGACAGTTTAAATTTAGTTTAGTTAGTTTACTAGAGAATCGAGCTATAGCTGACTATATTTGGTCATGGATCAACCTGACTATACGAAATTGTTGAATTTTCGGCAGGTTTTCAAAACTAATTAACCAGTTTACTCAAAAAATATGGAGAAGTTGGTGTATTCTACGTAAGTATTCGCATATCAGCAGTTCCAGTTCGTTGCTCTGCGTTGATGTTATGTAACGTACTTCAATCATGTGGCGAGATATGTCGCTACAAATGAACTTACTCTCCAAAAAATGATGCATGTAGGTTACTTACTACACAAATACCTCACGGTTACTTTTTTCACGCAAATTTGTCAAGGTAAAATTTGGCAGCTGTCACGTGACATTTCCACAGCTAATGTCATTCCCATACAATTCAATCTTTCCGCAGGCGTTAACGCCAACAGGGGGCTGAACAAATACCACTTTCTGTTGTCGTTAACGCATGCGGAAAGATTATGGAAATTTGCGTCAGCGTGAAAGGAAACGTAAGCGTGAGGTATTCGTCTAGCCCCCCAGAGTGGTATTTACCCCCCTCTGATTAGAAAAATGAATGAACCGAGCGACAACCGCTGTTCTCGAGTGATGAAACTTCGCTAAACGCATAAATCGGTAGCATCTCGTTTCATAGTTTCCTAGTTTTATGATAGCAATTAATTATTTATTTCTAGTTTTAGCTGTGGCCATAAGCATGCTTGTTAATTTATTCGTATGAATGTTGTTTGAAATATATTATATTTATTGATTAAATCGTTTCAGTTCACCTATCTAGAATCCAAACAATGGCCTCGATTCTGTAATACACTAACTAAACTAAATTTAAACTGTCGCTCTCTTTTACTGATAGTGCAAGAAAGAAAGAGATAGCTACAATTTTAGTGCTGTCAAATTAGTCAGATTTAAGTTTTCCATACAAATTTAGTCAATACAAATTTAGTGATTTCAAAACATGCTGACTATACGAAGAAAAGCGGCACGTAAACTGATTTGACAGCAGCACACAGCAGTAAAATTCTTGCCATCTCTTTCTTGCGTACACTATCAGTAAAAGAGAGCGACAATTTAAATTTAGTTTAGTTAATGTACTACAGAATCGAGGCCAATATCACTCATGTAGTTCCCATAATACAAGCTCTGCTTAGTTTGAAACTAGATGATGCTGTGTGAAAAATGTCCAGCATTATTTATTTATTTATTATATATGAGGCTTTGTCGTGGGCGTGTTAGTTTTATTTCTTGTTATAGTTACTGATTATGATACAAAATTTAGAAAAAATAATTATTACCTCAAACTCATATTAACTTTACCTACCCCAAACCATTCCGGGGTCCTGCTCCAAACAGCTGACCTACGGAACTTGGTAGAACAAAGGTCCTACGGCCACGCAAGCGATATCTGATTTCAGTGATTATTAAGTAGGTAGCGCGACTATACCTACCTAGATTTAATTGTTTCATTATTTTCTGTTTTGTTTGATTTAATTGTTTCATTATTTTCTGGGGGGGGGGGGGGGGGACCGCTGTAGCGGCGCGGGTGCGACGCGTGCATAGAAATTGTTTTGAATTCTCGAGTAGTTGCCGACTTGCGCTTGACTTGGCAAGTCGTGTATTTTTGTTGTTTTAGTTCCTAAGTTTTTGAATTATACAAACGTATTTTGCTTAAAAGTGGATTTTACTTCCAACAAGAGAAACCCTGCACCTACTAGGCTACAGTGATGTTTAGGTATACAAAGATTTGTTCTTGCTTCATTATATAAAAAGTTATTGTATTATAGTTAGTGCGTAAAATGTAAAGTTTTCGAGTAGGTATACATTATTTTATATTGTTGTTTGCCCTGGTACAGGGACTTAGTAAATTTGGTAATGCATCCTATGTAACCGGCCTCCCGCGATACAGGCTAGCCCTCGTGAAAAGTAAAATTGAAGCATTCTTAATTGGTAAATAAATATATTTGTATTTTGTTTTTGTATTAAGTCCAAAAATTATAATTAAATTTCAAGCAGTAACTCTCGAATTGCTGTTTCAGTTTGAAGAGTCGACATTTCAAGAGTACCTCTGCAATCGTCTATACTTCTATAAGTTACGGTAACCGCTTACCAACAAGTGGGCGGACGTATGCTTGATTTCCACTTTAGTTGACATAATAAATCATTTTATTTTGATTATTATCTTTGCCCCGTGGTCCAACCAATTTAACACAATGTTGGAATACAAATAGGACCACTAATAAAAATCAGGCCTAGTTATGATGGTGTTTATAATAAAATACCATATCTTTTACATGCTTTTATTAAAAAAAACCGATAACATACGTTTGGTACAACTTTAAAAACGCTACATTATAGCTAAGTACTAACATACAAACCATACTACCCGATATATATATATATGTAGTACCATTCTCAATATTTGATCCATCTATGGTCTAAGATTAACATTCTTGATATTTTTTTACGGTGTTTTTCATATCCGCCATCTTAGATTTCAAAACTGAAAAGAGAGGCTATTCGGAAAATCTATTCCCGCTGAACCCCACCGTGGGACAATAGGAATAGCCCTAAATATAATTGCTGCCAAGATAATTAATTACAATCAAAGATAGATCAAATACATAGTTAATGGCTGATAACCCAAAAATAAAATAACTTGATGGTTGATAATGATACCACAAAAATAAAATTAAATGTTCAGAAAAACTATTCAGATAATAGGAATGTTTTTTTTTCATATCTTTGTTAAAGATACAGTACGCGCCATATAAAAATACGCATAGGTACTCGATCATCACACGCGCATTACGTGACGATAACTGTATTATCTGATAATACTTAATATAATTGAACACTGTAAATATTTTATTTTCTGTTGCTTTTTATTTTATCAACATTAATATGTTAAGGCAAAAACTCTATAGAATTGTGTAAAATTTCTTTACTATCTAGCTAAGACAATTTTATACTGAGCACGATTTCAAAATGTTCATGGCTGCTTATTTCTCTTTCAAACTAAAAATTATGCATTAAGTTGTTTTGAGCTCAAACCACATCGAAGTGGTCCACAAATTATACCGCGGCCTAACATCCTGTCACTATTATCCAGTAAAAAGGTATTTATACGGATATTTGTTGATCGAACATTATAAATACGCGCGCGTTATGAAAAAGTTTCCTAAGTTAAAAATCGTACAAAAATCAATATAATATTAATTGTTAACTACAAAGGTAGGTACTTCCGCGACCCGTTATATAAGCTAAGGCATTTATATATTATTATAAGCTGATTCGTGTATATCATTGCAATCATTGCAAGGTTTATATATAGTCTTTTATATTGAAAAATCGCCGTCTCTGATAGTTTGTTCTGCACAGTTAAACAAAAAGTGTTATCTAGCATTGCCAGCACCTAGCCGCAGTAGATGGTATCATAGCCGCAGTAGATGGTATCATAGCCGCAGTGAATGTTATCATAACCGCAGTAAATATTAGTAGTCATAACGCTAGATTAGATGGTATCATAGCCACAGCAGACAGTATCATAGCCGCAGAAAATCGACATGTAATGTTCTGAAAGTTACAGTAGGTGGTATCATAGCCACAGCAGACGGTATCATAGCCGCAGAAAATCGACATGTAATGTTCTGAAAGCTACAGTAGGTGGTATCATAGCCACAGCAGACGGTATCATAGCCGCAGAAAATCGACATATAATGTTCTGAAAGCTACAGTAGGTGGTATCATAGCCGCAGCAGACAGTATCATAGCCACAGAAAATTCCTGTCACAGTTATTGTGTGCAATAAACGTATTTGTTTACATAGAAGCGCACAAAGACGTCTTTCGGTACATGTGTATGATAACGTTACATAGCCACAGTAGATCACAGTTACAGTATAGCGTCAAAACATCACGTCCACAAGGATATGGATATATATCAACATATTTTCTTAGACACAGTTGATGATATCATAGCCGCAGTATACATAGAAGCGCGCAGAGACCGCGGTCGCGCCACAGTCACTCCTCCTCGGGCAGCAGATTATCATATCCTAGCCGTAGGAAGTATCATAGCCGCAGTAGAAGGTATCATAGCCTCAGTAGAAGGTATCATAGCCGCAGTATGCATAGAAGCGCGCAGAGGCCGCGGTCGCGCCACAATCACTCCTCCTCTGGCTGCTCGGGCGGAGGATCAGGCTCATCTTCGCGGGGCGCGGGGTTACCTTCTAATTCTGCAACAAAATCTGTGTTTATAAACAATATTTTGATTCCATAATAACGGAATAAAACATCGAGACGGTATGGAGTCGAAAACGTGGACGCCATTGAATTTATTAGACTATCGACTATGGCTGTTGAAAGCTGGCATTAACTTGACAATTTTTTATAGTTGACTTTGATTGTTGACCTTTTCTGTTGATTTTGACTGTCTACTTAGTCTGTTGACTTTGTCTGTTAACCTCCTCTACTTACTTTGCCTGTTGACTTTGTAAATTGACCTTGACTGTTTACTTTGTCTGTTGAGTTTAGCTAACCTGTGGGGGCGGGGGGGTCCGCGGTGGCAGCGGCTAGGTTGGTGACAGACTTGGACTTGAAGCACTGGAAGTCCACGTGACGACTCTTGGCTTCCTCCTTCTCCCAGGACATGTGGATGAACGGCCGTTGCACGTAGTTGTAAATTACCTGCAAATAAGAAAAAAAAATAAGGGGGATTTCTGCACTTTAACATTAGTTAGTTTCCCCCTAAAGGAGGACTTGTGGAATAACCCTAAATTAACTGTAATTTGTAATTTTATTTGTAATTTCTATAATTTTATTTTTAATGATCTATGTTCTATAATGTAATTTTATTTGTAACTAGTTATTGCCAGCGGCTTTGCACGCGTGGAGTCGAGTTTAAAAAACATACTCCCATACACACTTTTACTCCCATTTCCCTCCCTTAAAATTGTAAAATCCAAAAACTCTGAAAAACGTCGTTATTTTTTTATGAGTAGTTACAATCACAATTTTCAAGTTTCTAACTTCAAAGAACAAAGAATTTCATACAAAGTTCACCCTATATTTTCCCCCTAAAAGATGAAATTTCCAAAAATCCTTTCTCAGTATATGCTTACGTTATAAAATAAACCTATTTTCCAAATTTCACCTTCTAGACTTAGTAGTTTTGGTTGTGTGTTGATATATCAGTCAGTCAGTCAGGACAAACGATTTTATAAGTATAAATACGCGTGTCTACAAGCCCCGTTGCTAAAAAGAACGGGATTTGCAGGCACACGCGCCTCTGAAAATTGAACAAAATGGCATCGAACAGGCATGGTGTTAGTACTTCCCCGGACTAGCTCTGTGGATGTGTGGATGTCTGTTCACTTACTTCGGCTCGTCCGCCCGGTCGTTTGCGCACTTTCTCCTTGTAAGTTGGGTAACCTTCCACCCCTAGACGTATCTTCTTCAGTCCGCGTTCCTTCATTACTTGTTTAGCGACATCTCTGGAAAAAAAATTGAATGTTCATTCACTATTACAGAATATCCGTAACTACAAATTTACCTCACCTTTATCTTTCATATATTTTACTAGCTTCTACCCACGGCTTTGCCCGCTTTGTACCCGGATAAAAAGTAGCCTATGTGTTTTTTTAGATGTATAAGCTATATTACTGTAAAGTTTCATCAAAATCCGTTCAGTAATTTTTGCGTGAAAGGGTAACAAACATAATGGATGTTTGTTACAAAAACTTTCGCGTTTATGATAGTAGTAGGATATTCGTTGATGTACACCCAAATAAACACCTACAAAAAGACAGAACGATATGACATATACAAAGGCGAGCTTAACCCTAATAAATTTATAGTGAAAATACATTTTCATAAACAAGCTTTTAACCCTGAGTGCAGCAACCATGTCATGGTAATATTAAACCAAAATGTAATAATAAAAACGAAATGGAATGGAATTAATTTGCCCATAACACAAGCTCTGATTAGTTTAGGGCTGTGTGAAAACGTCCAGTATTAATATTATTACTCATTAATTATTTTCCACTTCTAACACTTAAGTAAGACAGGACCCCACACTTAACATCAAAACTAAAAGCTGAATTTATTTGCCCATAACACAAGCTCTGATTAGTTTGGGGCTGTGTGAAAATGTCCAGTATTCATATTATTATTATTCATTAATTATTTTCCACTTCTAACACTTAAGTAAGACAGGACCCCACACTTAACATCAAAACTAAAAGCTGAATTTATTTGCCCATAACACAAGCTCTGATTAGTTTGGGGCTGTGTGAAAATGTCCAGTATTCATATTATTATTATTCATTAATTAATTTCCACTTCTAACACTTAAGTAAGACAGGACCCCACACTAAGCATCAAAACTAAAAGCTGAATTTATTTGCCCATAACACAAGCTCTGATTAGTTTGGGGCTGTGTGAAAATGTCCAGTATTCATATTATTATTCATTAATTATTTTCCACTTCTAACACTTAAGTAAGACAGGACCCCACACTTAACATCAAAACTAAAAGTTGAATTTATTTGCCCATAACACAAGCTCTGATTAGTTTGGGGCTGTGTGAAAATATCCAGTATTCATATTATTATTATTCATTAATTATTTTCCACTTCTAACACTTAAGTAAGACAGGACCCCACACTAAGCATCAAAACTAAAAGCTGCATTTAAAACAAAACATACTACTTACACACAGACGCCATCATTCCAGATCAATATCCCAATACCCACCTCAAAACTAACCTGTTCTCAATGTATTTGAAGAAACGGTACAGCGGTGTGGAAAGTACCGTCTGGCTGTATTCATCGCCCATTTGCGGGGGGTACTGCTCGTCCCACTCCACTGAATCGTCGTCCAATAGCACGACGACGTGGCATTCCCTGAAAAAAACAATTTTGAAGGGGATTTCTGGAATAATGAAAAATCATTATTCCAGAAATTCCCTTCACAGGAAATTTTTGCAGGGGATTTGTGGAATAAGACTTTTTTTGCAACAGTTATTAGTTATAACAAAAACCAAACATTGGCACCATTTCTCTAGTACACCAATAAAACTTCATTTATACTGTCAAGAATTTGACAGTATAAATGAAAAACCCACCTGCTGGTAAGCGGTTACCGTAAATACGGTAACCGCTTACCAGCAGGTGGGCCATATGCATATTTGTGTTGGTGATATGAAAAAAAAAACTATAACTCGTAAGGTCAAGTATACCAAGGTCAAGTTTTCTAAGGTCAAGTCTTCTAAAATCAAGTCTCACCTGTCCCCGCGCCTCGCCGATTCCACCATCAGCGGCAGGATGAGCTGTTCCAAGAAGGACTCAAACTGGCGACGAGCACCCTCGTTGGAGAGCTCATGCAGAAGACCACGGAGATTCTATTAGACAATGTCAGTTACATTCAGTTTTAATAAGATACATTTTCTTGAGGAAGTTAGATTGATGCCAATGTTTTAGGTCAACACATTTGAGGGTTGATGGTAACATTTTTTTTTAAATTTTCATTTCGCCAGCTATAAACAGTTTGTATGGGAGAAAGAAACACCCTTTTAAACACAAGCAAATCCTCAACAACCAAAGGTCACTCCACGAAGCCTGCAAAGATCCCAGGAAGCTTCTGTGCTTCTGTGCAGAGTTAGGCTGGCTAGTCATTGTGAAAGGCTTCCACGCATAATGGAACAACTTGTGAGTCCGAATGCGGAAAGGAGGAAAAAAGGTAATCCGCCTACATACATACATACACCTCTTTTAAACATACATTTATACATATTCGGCTATATTTCCTCATTTTTCTTTTCATTAAAACCTAATTCCCACTATTTCGAACGTTTTAAAATCCAAAATTGCTAAATCTGTCCATCCATTATCAAATGATATGCTTACCAACAACAAACAGCATTTCATTTTCATTTCTATATAAATTTTGGGCTATAAGTAACATTTTGGGTAGGTGGTAACATATTAAGAAGTATCACTGTCAGTAAGGAAAGGCATCTTACCTGGCACCTGACAGTATTAGCGTCAAATGGCACTAGCAGGTAATCGCATGCCTCCCTCAGCTCCTGAACGGAGACGGTCGGAGGACACCTGATAGTACCTCCACGGTAGTACTCGAGTATAGCTCTGAAGACGGTCGCAGATATACCCTCAGCTACTTCATACTCGCCGCGTTCATTAGGATGAGTGAACTCAATACCTAAAATGTTAAAGAAAGATAAGAACCCCGATTATAGTTTGTTAAATTATTTTACCTGCTGTGGGACAAATGTTAACATGTAATGCAGAAATGTTTGTCGGGTCTGGGTGTTATGGTAACATGGTACTCGTAGTTGCTGATACCTGCAACACATGGAATCCTAGTGTGGAGACAGGACTGTCTGTTGGGTATTTGTTTTTTTTTCGAGAACAATGACAGACCACCAACGGCCACCACAATGGCAGCACAGGCAGACAACCTGCAAGATTGCAAGTTCATGCAGGTGGTTGATTTCCCCATGCCATCCCCATATCTATTTTGGCAGCGAAGCTGGATGTGATCAGCTCATTTGTGAATGTTTTAAGCAAAGTCAAAGTTAAAATTCACTTATTCATTCAATCACAAGGATCACTTTGAAACATCAATTTTACCTACTGTATGCAAGAAACAAGCATAATGATGATAATGATTCGAGAACAACATTAAAATTTTTTTTTTTTCTTTTTCTATTCTGCTTCTTGGCAATCTGTTTTCACAACAATAGTTCAATTGAATAGTTGATATTATCCGATTTTTTAGTAGTTTTGAGAAATCAATCCAGTGAGTGTTCTCTGAACTTTTGTCTGTGAATCTTTCTGCAAGATTTGGGATGCTATGTCTCTTCAGTCTGTAGAATTGACACCGATGTGGCGCGGTGGGCGAAGGTCCGCCTGCGACACAGGAGGTTGCGGGTTCGATTCCCGCCCTGGGACAAATGTTTGTATGATCTGCAAATATTTGTTCCAGGTGTTCTGGGTATTTTCTATGTATAATAAAAAAATTATTAAGTATATCAGTCATCTAGTACCCATAACACAAGCTCTGCTTAGCTTGGGGCTAGATGATGCTATGTGGATTGTCCAGCATTATTTATTTATTTATTTTTATTTAGAATTTAAGGGTGCCAGCTCCTTGAAGCTGGGACACGATTTCATTTCTGTGATTTTTAATCTAGATTGGTAGTTTTTGCTATAGGATTCTATTTCCTGTTTCACACAGTGTAGAAAGAATCCCCAACCGATGGATCAATTACATCCTTATAAGTTGGGGAAAGTCAGTGGATGGAGCGTGCCCCAGATTGTTCATTATGACACTCTGGGAAAGGCCTATGTTTTGGCCAGGCTGTTAACATTGATGACATTGATAGAATAGCTAGCTTGTCTTTGGGTTTGCTCATCCTGATAAAGATTATCCGGATGATGATGGTATTTCAAGTAAAATCCAAATTTCAAATCCTTTTCTTTGTTTAGTGTTAGAAAAGGGCAGGGTTAGAGTTAGCAACCTGCTAGCTAATTAGCGAGTGATTATGAATAAAAGGGTATTAAAGGGTCAAATAAGGCTTTGGAAACATGTCTGCCACTATTAGTAATTTGCATACTTGTCAGACCAAAACAAGCATTTTCAAACAAAGAGAAACAGGTACCTGAACTAAACATCCTTCCTAGCATGGTGTTCGGGTGCGCAGTGAACTGAGCAGGGTCCACCACAAACCTCGTGTTATCAACCACCAGCGTGATCCTATCATCCAACTGATTCTGGACCTTTCCATTCCTCGACTGATCGGCGGATGTGGACGCTGTCGGTATAGCCAGTTTAGGCGGCATTGTGCACGTTCTAGACCGAATATTCGGCCCGTTGCGTTTAGATAGCCTCTTCCTCCGTTCCTCGTCGAGCCTATAGTTCTTTTCTTCGTCGGAATCGCTACTGCTATCGGGGTAAAAAAAAGATCTGCGTTCGGTCATGGCCTCCAGGCCATCAGCCTGAGGGTCGGACATGAGCGGGCGCTCCTCCCGAGCTCTCACATCACCATCGTCAGTATCACGTTCCACGCTGCTGTGCCGTCGCCCTCGCGGGGGAATTTTCGTGAAAAATTCTATTTTGCTGATTAAACGTCCAACAACTCGAGATCAAGCAAGTTACACAGATTAAAAATATTCTGCTCTACAAAACTAGTAATGACTGCACAACTTGCACAGACTATTTATTAGGGTTTGCCTTTTTTTCAACTAGACTGCAGCCTAAAAGAAGGTAAATGGTGTCATAATTTATATTTTCCTCTTCCCAATGATTGCTACATTTTATGTGTGTCTAACTACTAAACATACACTCATCGGAGACCTTCACACCCACAGTTTACACTCGCACTACACACACACACACTACACTTCACATCAATCAAGTGTTAAAAACTTTTATTGCCTTACAAAATAACTGTTACAATAGACTTAAACAAGAGCGAAATTTCCTATGATAAGTATTTATCATTGTTAAAATAAGTAACTATCTTTTGGAAACTCATTAAAAACATTTGTATTGTGTTTCTGTCACTGTTTGTTTACTCAAATAGGTAAACAAAATCCCCGACGTATTTTTCCATAAACAATCGTAGCGACTCCTAGTGTCGATAGAACAGTGTGCCGTACGCTTGTTTGTCAATTGTTGTAAAAAAAAACTTGCCTCAATAAAAATGATGATGATGCTGTTGATGATAATAATAAATAATGCTGAACATTTTCACACAGCATCATCTAGCCCTAAAGTAAGCAGTGTTATGGGAACTACAGAAACTTTTTGAGCATCCTTTTCGAAGAGAGATATACGGAAATGTATTGAGATGTATCGAAATATAAATGTATATTTTCGTATCGCTCTGTATTTTAAGATTCGAAGATGTAAAAATATACATTATAGTTGTCGTGTGTGGTCTCGTGACGATTTCTATGGAAAGATGTAATGAGATGTATCGTGCTATAATGTACATCTTTACATTATAGCTGCTGTGTGTGAAGCCCTTTAGACTATATAAATATATTTTTTGCTTTCTTTTTTTAGGCACTACCGCTTGGCACTACTAGTAGAGTGAAGGAAAATTTTACTTTCCGTGACACATAAATCACTTATCTTAGGGTGCATTCGTCACGGAATAAGTGATTTATGAACGTAATTTATTCAATGGTTCTTATTCTCCCGGTCACAAACAGTGCCCCCCATTATATATTTGTGTTTTTTAACAATTTATGTCTAACGCTGGAGGAGCGCCACAATTAAGTTTCTGCCCCGTTCGTAAAGTCGTAGATCTGGGGCTGGAAAACACCCAGACCTGAGACAAATGAATGCAGATCATACAAACATTTGATATAATATCAAGTTGAAAATAGTTAACCAGCCTGCGCGCCCTGTAAATAAATAAAGCTTCTAGTCAAGTCATCGCAATCAAAAAATACGGCCACCTAGGCCTTATATTTTGACACTCGCAAGTAATCAAAACCTATGGGATACTTTCCATTGACCTAGATTCATGAAATTTGGCAAGAAAGATCTCACAGCAAAAAAAACTTTGAAAATCGTTAACTTGTGGTTATTATCACACGAAAAAAAATATTTTCTCGCAATTACACACTCACTCTTGCAGTTAAGTATCTAAGAACCATCCTTAAACACATTCAAATCGATTGCAGAAAACCGCATTATATTTCGACCAGCGAATGTTCGATAAATGGTAACAAACAAAATGTGAAAACTAACTTACCTATTTAGTACTTATAGAACGACCTCAGTGGCGCAGTGGGCAAAGGCACAGAAAGTTGCGAGTTCGATTCCCGTCGCAGATGTTTGTATAATCTGCAAATATTTCATATCTTCGTGTTGATTTGTTTTAGTTTCACCGTTCTTACAAATAAAACTAAAATTAACTTATTAAGGGACCTACCTATTTCATGAATTCACTAATAATGAAAAAACCCCGGAATCCAGACTAATGCTTAAAAATTCTAACATGTCAGGACAAATCCCGACGTCTGGTCACCCTAACCCAGAGTTCTTAGCTTAGCTTAGTCATGGGTAGCACACTGTTTGAAAACGAGGATCTTGCGAGGGGCTCGGTTTTACAACTGAGCCAGCACACTGTGGTACCACAATTGAGGCGAGGCAGAGTTTCTGAACGTAGTTGAGCGAGGCAATCTTGGGAACACAGTTGTGCACTGTGCTGAGTGGAGTGCTATGTACAAGGCGCATTGTGCGAGCCAACACGATCTTTCCTCGCGGCTCGGCTCGCGCCTCGCGCATAGCACGATTGTGCAACTGTGTTGGTGTGCAAATGTGCTAGCTCATCCAAACGAAAAGAGAGAGGCCTCGTTTCGAGAAAGTGTGTAGCTACAAACGTGGTGCCACACGTGCTGAGGACTGACCACTAGCTTAGCTGCTATTTCAGGAAGTTGGGCTTGGTTCGGTTGGGGCCAAGTTAAAAGGGGGATGATACACAATGCGGGACCTCATCCCTCCCCCTTCATATATATGTATAATGCAGATCTTAGTTCCCCGTTGAATTTGACTTACACAAGATTAGACTGATTGAAATGGCTTAGTTTTATCATAACTATTGTTTACTGCTGTTAAGATATTTTTATGATTAAAATTTTGTTATTTTAAATTTTTTGCACATGGCAACATAGATAATTTTTTTTGTTCATTTAATTCACTTTTATTATGAATAAAATGGAATTATGAAAACTTTTAACACAACCAACCCTATCATTCCAGAAATAGCGTGTAGAGACAATTAAATACAAAAAAAAAACAAATAGGTACTTAGCCTACTTATAAGTAGAACTGGACAGAAATGCCCCATAAATTTCAGTACCATGTACTATTATTGTGTCCGATAAATATATTTATCCTACCATAACTTAATATGCGGCAAAAATATTTACTCTTCTGTGGGTGCATAAAAAACTGAATTAACTGTAGAAATAGTATATTAATAATGCTGGGCATTTTTTACACAGCATCATCTAGCCCCAAACTAAGCAAAGATTTTATTATGGGAACTACATGACTGATATACTACTTATATACTTATTTTTTGTAAATACATACATATACATAGGAAATACCCAGACCTGAAAAAAATTGCTTGACCGTTTTAGGTAGTTTTCAAAGTATTACATCAAACAATGGAACATTTCTTAGAAAAAAACTACAACATTTAACAGTGGACATCGAACCCGCAACCTTTTGCATCCCAGCCGGCTACTGGCTCGCCGCGCTACCGAGGTAAAGCACAGTGTGGGTTCGATTCCTGTTAGAAGATCCATGACTTAGTACAATCACTCAAACAATTAAAAAAACATGTTTACGACTGTAATCATTAGATGGACAACCTCAGATCAAATACTAAGTATGTAGATCAGTGCGGGGCTAGTCAGAGGCACGTCCATCACATTTGGCAAATGCCCACATGACAAATAAACCAATATCACAATCTCATCACTCAAACAATCACTGTAAGCTTATCTGTTCACTTTTCTCCCGTTCAAATTCCTCCATATAAGCCAAGATGGGATCCCTCGGTGGATTCTTAAGGTTCAGAAGCAGGTAATCGATCATGTTCTGGGCGGCTTCGTCCCGGCTCCGGCCCATATGCACGAGCGATGGAGACGTGTTGGGCAGTTCCACGGTGATGAAGGGCGGGCCTTCTTTGGTCGGCATCTCATCCCATATCGGCTTTATTTCCAACTCAGCGGCTGCCATCTCCAGTTGCACTTCGGGTGAGCATACTGTCGCACCGCTCCGCGCTTCCACCGCTGCCGTCTGCTGCCCCCCTTTCAGCGCTTCCATCGCTGCACCCCGCTGCGCCTCAGAGAACTGCAGCACCAGACCGCACTGGTACTCGGAGAGCTTCTGTCCGAGAGGGGGGCGCCACGGCAGGTCTTTCCGCTCCTCCTTAAAGCGGCCCATCTGCTTGTCCACCGAGCGGATTAGCGCGTCCGCCTGCAACAAGGGATTGCGGTGAGAGTGACCACCAAATTCAAATTCTTTATTCATATTGTAAAAACGGGAATTTTCACGTACCTACTGCACTCTCGGTGAAGGCACCGACTAAGTTTCGACTCATTCCGGTGTCTTCATCAGGATGAGTGATTGCGACTTGCTTCCTCCGCGTCGCGCCGTACACTACTATGTATGTGTGTGGAGTACATGTAGGTATTTTTTAAATACATACATATTATAAATAGAAAAAACCCAGACCCGTGACAAATATTTGCAGATCATACAAACATTAGTCCCGTGGCGGGAATCGAACTCACAACCGCTTACCGACAGGTGTGCCGTACGCTTGCTTACCACTTTAGTTGAATAAAAAAAAAACTTGCCTCAACAAAGTCCTGCGTAGAGCGCAGGCATCCTCGCAGATATTTGTAGATACTCTCAGCTGATGTCTGGCGCGCCGTCTTCTTATTGTTGGCGGTGGCTTCACGCGTGTGAGCGCCCACCGCGACCCGCATCGTGAAGCTGCGCAGATGCGGCGGACCCGAGTCGCCTATCAGTGTGTACTCAGGCGCCGGCAGCCGGTACTCTTCGCAGTACTCCTTGAGCAGAGCCACGTAGCTGTGCGAGTCAGGCGCGGGCGCAGGCGCGGGCGGAGAGGTCTGCCCCCAGGACGGCTCGGACAGCCCCCAGGGCGGGGGCACGGCGTGCCCGGCGCGCGCGAGTTGGGCCAGCACGGCACGTGCCGCTTCCTGCTTGGCCTCCTTCTTGGAGCGCGCCACGCCGACCGCTGACTGATTGCACAGAGTGCAGCGGTATTCGAACATGGACTGATGTTGCGGACCTGACTGAAATAAGAATTCATTCCTTCATGTTCATGTGTTCATTCCTTCATGTTCATGTATTCATTCCTTCATGTTCATATATTCACGATCATATGTTCATACATTCAAAACTTCATTTATACATGATTGTGTTAATATCCATTCTTTTATTCTTTATTGTACACACAGAGAATACAGACAAGAAAAAATACATAATATATGACATGTACATGTATAAAGGCGAGCTTAACCCTAAAAAGCTTTCATCCACCAAACCTATGAAGATAGGGCCGAAAAATATTAGTGTGTAGACAAACTGATAAATTCTAATAATAAACATGTGTTCATGTATTCCTGTTTATGCCCATGTGTTCATGTTAATGTGCTTATGTTAAAATGTTTGTGTTTATGATAAGTTTCATATTCATAAATCTATCATTTTTATAATCATTATCAAAATCTATTATTTGAAATGAAATGGGGGGAGGGAAATTCCAGTACATATCATTGCACTTTGGTATACTTGGATATAGATAGATAGATAAAAGACTTTATTTGAACTTCAGACACACATACATAATACAACAATTATAAAGTAGTAAAAATAAACACAGTTAATTAAATACAGTTAACTAATTTCAATAATATAATTAAAATCTAGGTATAATGTCTATGTGTGCTGCAGTATGTCAAAAAGGCCTTAAGGATATAGTGAAACTACTTAGGACTTTTAAATAGCCTAACAACTACTATATCCAAATACAAATACAAATATACAAAAATAGTGTGTGCCTAGGTTACAAGTTTAACAATGAGCTCCGCACTAGGTCTAGCCTGTATCGCCGAAGCTCAGATAGCGTTTGACAAAGAAATATATGTAATAAGAGATAAACAAGTGCAAGACAAACTTTTAATTTACTTCTTGTGAGTACAAAATATCCTGAGAAACAACAAAAATAGTTAAAAGAAAAAAAGAAAATTAAGTTAGCCGGGCAGAATTAGGTTTGATGGGTCAGTGAAGGTGTGTACAAACACCAACTCAAACTCAAGCAAATAAATAATCATTCATTAATCCTTTTTTTTCTGTTTTTTTAAGAACTTCCGTCAATTTTTGACAATGTCAATTCTATTGTACCCTCGTAGACTACACTAAACATTTTTATGAACCAGCTCGTATATGGACCGGTAGAGCATGATTGCTGCACTTGAAGTTTGCGCAGCTAACATGCCCTGAAACAGGGCCCATGTCGAGTCAGTTAACATAAAAATTTCTAATCATATTATCCCTCATCGATGCACTCCGGACACACTCCTCTAACAGGTGGTATACATCTTCCTTAACACCACAGTCTTCACAGTTGGGACTATTTACTTTCTTCATTAGAAATTTGAAACTATTCAGTCATATGTCCGGAGTGCAGTCTATGCGAAATTACAATGTATTTCCTATCTAAATTAGCATTCATTTATGTTTGTAAGTTCTGAAAATATTTGTTCTGGGTCTGATTGTTGCGTTACTATGGTCCTCATAGTTCCTGATACCCACGACACAAGGAATCCTAGTTTTGAGTCAAGACTATGTATATGGAGGTGTGTGTATGGGGGGTGTGTGTATGTGGGGGTGTGTGTATGTGGGGGTGTGTGTTTGTTGAATGTACATTTATTTAGTTATTCATAGAAAATGTAAATGCACAGGTCAACACTACGTTCATTTATTTATTTATTCATATAAAATGTAAATGAACAGAATTAATCACTAGAAATCCAAGAACATAGGAATGGAAAATATTAACTTACTTGTGAGATGCACTCATATTCAGGAGTCAAGCCTAGCTGTACGGCCAACTCCTGAAGAACTGCTGCGGCTGTCTTCATTTCCACTACTTGGTACCTGCAACCAACTTATTTATCAGACAACACAGTTTTGTTAGGAAACTAGATGTATTTTATTATTATTATGTGTTTGGTATCCTCAAAGTTTTACAAACATTATTTAAAAAAAAAAATCTAGATGTTTTTCTCAGCATCATTTAGCTCCAAACTAAGTAGAGCTTGTATTATGGGAACTACATGATTGATTGATATACTACTTATATATGTAAATTTTTTTTGTATATACATACATATTAGACATAGAAAACACCCAGACCTGAGACAAATATTTTCCCGCAGCAAGAATTGAACCTGCAACCTTCTGCGTCTCAGGCGGGCATTTACAAAAAAAATACATATAAGTAGTATATCAGTCATATAGTTCCTATAAAACAAGCTCTGCTTACTTTGGGGCTAGATGATGCTGTGTGAAAATGACCAGCAATATTCTTTTATCCAAGGATGTACATTATGTAGAAAACAGTTGGCAGCATGTTTGTTTTGTTTAAATAAGCAGGGAGCTTACAGCTTTATGCTGCTACTTTTTATATTTTTAAAAGAACCCTCTTTTAAAAATATAAAAAGTAGCAGCATTTAGCATTTTATTTAAAAATTATTTACTTGTCAAAAATTATGTTTTTAGTAACACTAAAAACATAGTTAACATGAGAAAATTACCTTGTAAACATGAGAAATAAGAAGAGTAAGAGAAAGGAGGATCAAAAAATAAAGTCACCTTCATGTACTTAGCCGAAAGAGTCAGCAGGGGGTCAAACAGAGTTATCAGATCCAGGTTGCTGTCAACCAGCCGTGGTATTCTACGATTAGGTAACCGCAGAACAATACTCCCGACGTATCAACAACAATCCTCACTTTTGCATTGCAGACAAAGTAGGTACCTAAATAACGCCTGGATCGGATAACTGATATCGCTAAAAATACTATATATGCAAAACATCCAGTCACAGAGTACTCTAGAATACATCCAATCAGTCCAGTAGTCTGCCTCACAGACTATACCTGTCTGCCTTTTTATGGTCCGTTAATCTGTTTCTTACCAATCTTTCTTTTCCAAAGATTCTTTGGTAGCTGTGAGAGAGAGGAACTAACTAACATTTTCATCAATCGGTGGCAATATTCCACATCAATTTTACAAATACAAACCTATTTCCACAGACTACTATATGTACCAGGGCCTATTTCGTTGATACAAAGTTGGCTTTAGCTAATCAATTTTTCTTTTCTTAATTGTTTTTACACACCGAATGTGCTAATTTATTTAGATAGATACTTCCAGATAGATATTATTTTAGCAAAATTATATAAAAGGTTTTATGGTACATACATACAATACAATTTTTCAAAGTACTTTATATTCATATGATGGAGTGGCTACCTATATTAGGGTAAGAGCCAAAACAGACTGCAGGCGTCTCGCCATGGTTACCATCCATGGCTTCATGTCAACCTTACAGTCTTTTTACAGATATAATGTTAACTTTGACAGTTCAGCACAAGGGTGGGTTAGGTTTATAAAGAAAAGTGTACCAAAGCAGGGTATGGAGAAAAGTTTCCATTAAGAAGCCTGCGTTGAATGAATTGCCCATACAAACGTAATGCCATAGTCATTTGTAATTAGAGCTTATTTCCACCATATTATGTTATTATTTGCATTAGAAAAGTATTTATCTACGTACCTTGCTATATATTTTTTCTAAATACTTACCTAAAATGAAATGTAAACCCATCGCATTTTGGATATTTTTACGTCATACATGACGTTTTCTTCTTATTTGTTTCCTTTTAAAAAGTTTGGTTAGGCACATAGATTCTAATATCTAGTTACAGAATAACAACACAATGTGAAAAATACAACAATTTTTCATTCTTATTTTTTGGTATTACGGAACACCACCAAATTTACAACAAATTCTGAACAAGCTGTATCGCTATCGCACAAGCACGGGCGGGCCTGCATTAGTCAAAAAGAGATAGCTATATTTTGGACGCGCTTCGAATTTAAGTTATGAGCACTGTACGCCGGATCCTTAAACGATAATGACAGCGTTGCTTGCGTAGAAAAACTGAAATTGAAATAGCCACGGCCAAATGATTATCATCCATTCGGATCGACTTTTCATTTTCATTTCAATGCCAGTCCAGTCAAAAAATTCAAAGATTTCTAGATCAGACAGACCTTACCTTAGCCTGCTGTTTACTGTCAGTCAGCAGTAACACAACAAGTCTGTCAAGCAAATCAATCAAATGCGGAGTTTGGTAATTTCGGGTAATTTGGTTAGATTTACTTGTTTTTTGATAAATTGCTAAAAACAAATAACTCACCAAACAGAGCTGTGAATAAATGTGATAAAAGAACTTATACCAAATTGCCGTGACATTAGTTAGTAAGTTAAACTTGTAAATAAACCCGTGTTCGTTACAAGACGCCAAAAGGGCGTGCGTCGTTAGTTTTCTGTAAAACTAGCTCAAAATGGATCAATTAAAGGAATACCACGACCCGGATTATCCGGAGGCGGCTGTGTGTGTCAAGGAGGAGCCCTCAAGTCTCTCAGAAGATGAGAAAGTTGAGAAAATCAAGTCAATAATTCGCCGGGAGTTTTTGAATGAGCTTGAGGCTCGCGAAAAAGAAGTTACGCTCATAGATCAACGGTAAGCCGTGTTATTGAACCTCCTTATTGCTGAAATCTTTTTCTTTCATCTTATTCAATCACCAGACTGCCAAAAACTCATCTAAACACATGTATCGATTTTTGACATATTGTATGATTTTGGCGCCCTGTTTTTAACCGTGACACGAAGAGCTGGTATATGTGTTTGGGTGACAAATTGATTATTAGTGTCTTTCTTACCATTTTAATCGAAAATGGGTGCTATAGTAGTGCTTATACTATTATCATATGTATGTAGTCCTTAAGGTATGTAATGTTCCTATTGTCATAATTTTTAATGTTACTGCCTGAAATAAATGTTTATAATTATTTATTATCTACATGCACTAATAATAAAGCTGAAGAGTTTGTTTTTAGTTTGAACAGGGTAATCTCTGGAATTATCAGTTGGATTTGTACATTTCTTTTGCATTTGATAGTCCGGTTAATGAGGAAACCCTCAAAAGCAGAGAAATAGAAGTAATAGCATGGGCGGTTGGTGCGATAAGATGGGCTGGGGGCAGAGGGCGGCCATGGTACAGCAAATCCTCCTAATATAATAAATGCAAAAGTCTGTGTGTGTGTCTGTGTGAATGTTTGTTACCATGTATCTCCGTAACTACTAAACTGGTTCTACTGAAATTTGGAATTTAGATAGTTTAGATTCTAGAATAACACATAGGTTAATCTAATATTCGAAAATCAACCCCTAAGGGGATTAAACAGGGTGGTTAATTGTCTACGAAAATTTTTATTCCTTGGTTAGATTCTCTCAAAACTCAGTACAAATATACTTTAAAATAAATAATGAAGCACATATTTATTATTTTTTCAAAACTAACTCTTAGTTGATTATATAATTTCAACACCAGCTCCCTGCATTTGATGACTGTGTATCTTTTACTATTTTATTCTGTGGGAAGCACTTATAAGCATTTAACTTAAGAGGTTTCTTGTTTGTCTGTTACAATTTAACTGAAAAACATCTTATAATGCATTTTTTTTGCAAAGTATTTCTTTAACATCAAGAATGGTTCTTAGCTATTTTTGATATCTACAAGTCACTAGGCTAAGTCTTTAAATAGACTAGTTCTAAAATTCTTAAAAGGCTAGAAATCTAAAAAGCATGTATAAGTAAATTAAGATGACTACGCTTTTGCATTCGGTTAAGTCTGTAATGATAAATGTATTGTTGATAAATATAAAAAAATGGGTTTTTCCTATTGTCCCTTGGTCTTTGGTCCTATACAGGGTGGCTCGGAATATGTATATAATGCCGGAAAGAGATCATTGACACCATGGTGGGGAACATTGTTTGTTCTAGGATTTTTGGATTTCCATGTTTTTCATTAATGAAATGACCATCAAAGTTTCCATACTACCTGCTCTTAGCACATCCCTAAAATCAATTAAACAGCTGTTTAGTTGACTTTTGAGTGTGACGTCACAAGAGGTCATTGTCACGAATATACAACTTTAGTGGCAAACAGGCATACAGCCCACCTGTTGGTAAGCAGTTACTGTAACCTATGGACACTTGCACACTAGGATTCCCTGTGTCCTGGGTATCAGGAACTACGAGCACCGTGGTACCACAAAAACAGATCCCGAACAAATATCTGGTGAACATGCAATATATATTTTTTAACATCCTTTTCTAACACTTTTAGTAAGGCAATAACACCGTCATTCTTTCAAATAGTTCTTTCCATCCTAAGGTTCTCTGGAAGAAATCGCTTTTAGCGATAAGACCGCCCATTGTACCTTTATCATAATGTGTTACTGTTTATTTTGTTTGTATCTTAAGGTGGACAATAAAGTATTTTCATTCATTCATTCATTTCTTTTTTTTGTTCTTTTATTATGTTTCTGTGTTTATACTGTAAATTGGTGTTATGCACAATAGAGAGTTTATCTATCTAACTATCTAACATTTTAGCCCGAATTCATAGTCAAATAGGGGCTCCCCTAGGGAACTATTCAGGCGCTATGTGAAAATTCAAGCGCGAATTCAACCTTTATGCACCCAGACATAAGGTGAATGCTGAATTATAGATTTTGGGGGACTGTTCAACCCCCGACTATGAATTCAGGCCTAAAAACCTATGGTTTCAGGATGATGACATCCCGAAGGTTGCTCCATCGCCTGCGCTACTCACTCGTCAGCAGTTACTACTCGGATCAGAAGATGAAGCTCACCGCAGCTCAGATACAGGACGAGGTCGCGGTCCAGCGGGACCCAAGAGTCAAGGCTGAGGTGGGTGGGTGGCCGAGTTACATGATATCTGATACGCGACTAATTATATATGTCTGCCATGCTTCTGATTGTAATCCTAGTCTATCCTACTAATATTATAAACTTGAAAGTTTGTGAGGATGGATGTTTGTTACTCTTTCACGTAAACACTACTGAACGGATTTTGATGAAACTTTACAGTAATACTAGCTGTGCCCCGCGATTTCGCCCGCGTAAGTTTCGTTTTTATACTCGTGATAACTTCGAAATTAAATGCCCGATTCGAATGAATTAAATTTGACTGCTACATAAACACTCTTGATGATAAAACTATTTATTTGAGTAAGAATTAATACTACGGTACGAATGTAACCAACTTTTGTTTCTACCCGCGATCTAATTACATTTTAGAACACAAAAGCTGCTATTGTGCCGTAACTATGATAGATATATTCCCTCGAGGACTTTTTGTAGGTAGTAATGAGTACTTTAATCATGTAGTACATAATGTTTTTGTATCATCAATAGTTTTCTCAGCGCATGCCAAATAATGAAATTTAAATTGAGTTACATTTCTGCAATTTTCTAAAGGATCTCTAAATTTTTTTTACTTAGAGATCCTTAATAAATTATAGCCTATGTTACTTCCTGATAATTTAGATAATTTAAAAATGTTTAAAATCGGTCCAGTAGTTTTGGAGCCTATTCGTTACAAACAAAAATATCTTTCCTCATTATAATATTCGTATAGATAGCTTATACATCGGAATAACACATAGGCTACTTTTTTGTGGCCGGGTACCACGCGGGCGAAGCCGTGGGCAGAAGCTAGTCTATCTATACTAATAATAAAGATGTAGAGTTTGATTTTTTGTTCCTTTGTTTTTTTGTTTGAACGCGCTAATCTCTGGAAGTACTCGCGAATTTGAAAAGTTCGTTTTGAATTTGATAGCCCATTTCACGGGGAAGGTTAAAGGCTATTTAACATCACGCTACCACCCTTGGGAGCCGAGCAAATGAAGAAATAGCACGGGCGGGCGATGCGCCGTGGTCGAAGGTGAAGGCGGGCGTGGCAAGCTAGTGCTTTAATAAAATAGATTTTTTTATATTTTTTTAAATTTTAGTTTATGTTTAATTTATTTCGGAGAGAAGACGTTAATATTTTCAATTTAATTTGTGTCAAAAATATTGTTAATATATTGTTACGTTTCAGATTTTTTTATTTTTCACAATTTTTTCTTACCATAATGATGTCACAATTTTTGAAGTGCATTTATTTTATTTCGCTGTAACCTGTGTTTGATTTCTGTCTCCATGGACACAGTAAGACCGACCAATCAGTTACAGCCTTTGAACAGTTGACAATTTAACGCGCGACAGATTTTGATAAGTTTCACTTCGATAGGTTATAATCTACCGAAAAATAATGCGTTAAATTGTAAGCAGTATGTTACGGTTCACAATCTTTCGACAGTTAACAATCTCGCGAGATAGATTGTAATCTAACGGTATTTACAATTTTACGGTGACATATACAAATTAAGTGGTAAACAATTGACTGTATTATCATAATTGTTTTTCAGATTAGCAGCACACTTCGAGATGGGCAGCGACACATACATCCGTCTGTCCGCAAGCTGCTCGGCAAACAGAAGGTTGACATCGATGAGATATTCCGGAACAGGGGTCCCAGGAATAAGACGCGTAAGGACTATTCCGTGAGTTGAAGTGAAAATAAAGTTTCTATATCCTATCCTACTAATATTATAAACGCAAAAGTTTGTGAGGATGGATGTTTGTTACTCTTTCACGCAAAAACTACTGAACGGATTTTAATGAAACTTTACAGTAATATAGCTTATACGTCAGAATAACACATAGGCTACTTTTTATCCGGGTATCACGTGGGGGAAGCCGTGGGCAGAAGCTAGTCTATCTATAAGACTAATTCGTGAGTCGAAGTCAAAATAATGTAACTGTATCTGTCTTTAGAACTATTCCGTGAGTCGAAGTCAAAATAAGGTAACTGTATCTGTCTATAGGACTATTCTGTTAGTCGAAGTCAAAATAAAGTAACTGTATCTGTCTATAGGACTATTCCGTGAGTCGAAGTCAAAATAAAGTAACTGTATCTGTCTATAGAACTATTCCGTGAGTCGAAGTCAAAATAAAGTAACTGTATCTGTCTATAGGACTATTCCGTGAGTCGAAGTCAAAATAAAGTAACTGTATCTGTCTATAGGACTATTCCGTGAGTCGAAGTCAAAATAAAGTAACTGTATCTGTCTATAGAACTATTCCGTGAGTCGAAGTCAAAATAAAGTAACTGTATCTGTCTATAGGACTATTCCGTGAGCCGAAGTCAAAATAAAGTAACTGTATATAACTACCTCGTGTGTTCATAAGTCTTGAGACACAGTAAAACTAAAATATTTTTGGAGCTAAGTTGAGTATTCATTTATTGGATATTAAAATTAAAACTACTGACATCTAGATCTGTATTTAAAAATAAATCATTCAAAATGGCCGCCTTTGCATTCAATGCAGGCCTTCAAACGCGTGCGCCATTCATCTATGGCGGCACGAATCTTTTCAATGGGAATCCGTTTCGATTCTTTAATAAGGGCTCGCTTGAGAGAATCCAGGTTTGGGTGAGACTTTCTGCATGCCCTCAGCTCCAATTCCGTCCATAAAGAATAATCCAAAGGATTCAAGTCAGGGCTTGACGAGGGCCAATCTTCGCTCCGAATGAAGCCTGGCAAATTGGCCTCCAGCCAACGTTGGGTAGTCTTAGCTTTATGGGAGGGAGCAGAGTCCTGTTGGAAAACCCAGTATTTTCCAGCGAATAGCGTATCATTTAATGGTTTAACCACCGCTTCCAATATGTCGGTTTGGTAATTTTGTGCCTTCACCTTGACGCCTTGCTGGCAAAAATGAAGCGAAGTGACCCCCTCGTAGGAAACACCCCACAAAACCATCACACTTGCTGGATGATGAGTGCGCTGGACATTGCGTACAGATGGCTGGACGTCCTTTGAACTTCTGGCGTAAACCTTATTGTTCTGCCGGTTAAACTTTTCTTCCACCGTGAAGATCTTTTCATCGGTAAACAGGATATTTTTTGGATCGTGTCTCTTCAATAGGTTCCGACATCGTTCCAGTCGCAATTTACGAAGACGCTCGTTTAAATAATGCACTTTCCTTCGACTGTAGGCCTTTAGTTTAAGATCATATTTAAGTATCCTGTTCACCGATATTCGCGAAATGTTGGTCTGCAGAGCTAATTTTTTTTGAGTCCGGCAAGGGTTGCGACGAATTCGCTCTCTGATTACTTTGATGTTGGCGGGCGTCCTTACAGACCGCGGGCGGCCACATCTTCCACGGTCTTCTAAAGAGCCGGCCTCCTTGTACCTCTTTATGGTATAATACACAAAGTTCCGACTACATCCCAAACTTTGGATTTCACTAAAAACTTGCATTGGTTTTTTTCCTGCTTCAAACAGTGAAATTACAGTCGCACGCAAATCTTTTGTTGGCGCCATTTTCACGGAGAATGAAACAAATATTCAAATGTATATTTTTTCTGATTCAAAACATTCGAAATTTAAAATTTTAAAAGTTTAAAAAAGGTTGCATGAATTACTTTCTTTTTAAATTAATTAAATAAGTTCGTCTCAAAACTTATGAACACACGAGGTATAGGACTATTCCGTTAGTCGAAGTCAAAATAAAGTTTCTATATCTATCTATAGGACTATTCCTTAAGTCGAAGTCCAATTAAAGTTTCTATATCTATCTATAGACTATTCCTTGAGTCGAAGTCCAAATAAAGTTTATATTTCTCCGTTTGTATACACGTACTCAACACTATTTATCAGCTGTCCCTATCCTCAAAGGTTTGCTGGAAGAAAACTCTTGTTAGGTTTAAGCTCGCCTTTGTACATGTCCTATATGTAAGTTTTTTGTCTGTATTCTCTGTGTACAATAAAGAATAAAACGTAATCTTGTGAATGGCGATTGATGTAAACTATTGAAAATATAGGTGATAAACTAGCCTAATGCAGGAGTATATGCTTATGGTTGCTGGGCTATGTAGGATGAAATTCTGATTTAATCATAGGCAGGTGATGACTTGCCGTCCATTTAACGGGCCCCGTAAGTGCCGTTAACGATAGGCAGCGTAGAGGCAACGTTGGTGTGGACGGCTAAAGGGTGTGGAGAGGTGTGCTGCAGTTTCACTAAACGCAACTCCCGGCTTTATGCCTTTAACACTTCCACCCTTGGAGCATTAGGTTCCGCTTTTGCGCCTCCACCTCCGACCGGAGAGTTAAGACAAGCCGAGGGTCAGGGGTCTCTGTCGACCCTAGGGACTAATGGGGCTCCGCGGTGTCGCCACGCACCGAACACTCGCCACCAGAGCGCCCTGCGGGATTATTATTATTAGCCTTTGATTTTGTAATTCCCCAGGCAATGCTGCAGAAGCGTAACTACACCATCTTGGCAGACACGACCAAGACACTCAGACCGGACTCCGAGATGGAGCCTTGCACCAGTCAACCGAACCCAGTTCCGAAGAAGGTGCCGCGGCACATGGACCCGAAGGCAACGAATGTGGTGACCCTGGATGAAGCCACGAGGAACCAAATGAAACATCGGTATAGATTCATTATTGGTAAGACATTTTAGAAGATTTAGTATATCTTACCCTTAACTTTAAGAAACAGGTACACTTTATTTTGATCATTTTAATGTGTGGGATGTACTTCAAGAGTTGCCCTCTTTAATTCAGAAAAAAACACCTTTAGAATGTAATTTTTTCATAAAATTTATGTGGCCACCCTTGAAGAATTATTATTTATTTTACCAATTTAAAAAAAATCATCAAAATCAGTTCGCAATATTCGAAGATATCGCGTGTGTAAAATATATATATGAAAATATATCAACTAGTTCTATCACCATTACACCAATTAACACTTGTGTTTTACACTCTATGTAACACTGGCGCCATCTAGTTCTATCACCGTTAACTTGCCACAATTGTATTTGACACTTCAGGTAACACGTCGAAATACGTCCCCTCGGCGTCTCGCCTCGACCGCTCCACTCACAAGTGGTTGCTGTACATCCGCGGGGCGCCGCACGCGCCGGATCCCTCGCCGCTGCTGACCTCCGCCGCGGTCACGCTGCATCACTCGTACGCGCCGCACCACAGGGTCAACCTCGAGTGAGTCTATCACCTTGCAACACAGGGTCAACCTCGAGTGAGTCTATCACCTTGCAACACAGGGTCAACCTCGAGTGAGTCTATCACCTTGCAACACGGTCAACCTCGAGTGAGTCTATCACCTTGCAACACAGGGTCAACCTCGAGTGAGTCTATCACTTTGCAACACAGGGTCAACCTCGAGTGAGTCTATCACCTTGCAACACAGGGTCAACCTCGAGTGAGTCTATCACCTTGCAACACAAGGTCAACCTCGAGTGAGTCTATCACCTTGCAACACAGGGTCAACCTCGAGTGAGTCTATCACCTTGCAACACAGGGTCAACCTCGAGTGAGTCTATCAACTTGCAACACAGGGTCAACCTCGAGTGAGTCTATCACCTTGCAACACAGGGTCAACCTCGAATGAGTCTATCACCTTGCAACACAAGGTCAACCTCGAGTGAGTCTATCACCTTGCAACACAGGGTCAACCTCGAGTGAGTCTATCACCTTGCAACACAGGGTGAACCTCGAGTGAGTCTATCACCTTGCAACACAGGGTCAACCTCGAGTGAGTCTATCAACTTGTAACACAGGGTCAACCTCGAGTGAGTCTATCACCTTGCAACACAGGGTCAACCTCGAGTGAGTCTATCACCTTGCAACACAGGGTCAACTTCGAGTGAGTCTATCACCTTGCAACACAGGGTCAACCTCGAGTGAGTCTATCACCTTGCAACACAGGGTCAACCTCGAGTGAGTCTATCACCTTGCAACACAGGGTCAACCTCGAGTGAGTCTATCACCTTGCAACAAAGGGTCAACCTCGAGTGAGTCTATCACTTTGCAACACGGGGTCAACCTCGAGTAAATCTATGGCTTTTTTGATCTGCATTATTAATACGGGGAATAAATAAATAATGCTGGACATTTTTCACACACCATCATCTAGCCCGAAACTAAGCAGAGCTTGCATTATGGGAAGTACATGACTGATATATTAATTATATACTTGTTATTTTTTGTAAATACATACATATTACACAGAAAACACCCTGATCCGAAACAAATATTTGTAGATCATACAAATATTTTCCACGCGGCGGGAATCGAATCAACCTTCTGCGCCTCAGACGGGCCTTCGCCCATTACGCCGCAGACGTCAATATTGATTTAGTATTGATTCAATAACCCTTGTTTCAGTAAACACCCGTTCCACATAAGTAGGCGCGGCTGGGGCGAGTTTCCCGCCAAAATCGAGCTGCACTTCACATTGCCGGAGAGAAACCGACCGGCCACCGTAGAACACAATATCAAACTCGATAGACAATACACCGGCATGCAGACTTTAGGTAACACAATTATTATAATGTAACACAATTATCTGGTAACACAATTGTTAGGTAACACAATTATTAGGTTTACAATTATTAGGTAAAACAATTATTAGGTAACACAATTATTAGGTAAAACAATTATCAGGTAACACAATTATAAGGTAAAACAATTTTAGGTAACACAATTATTAGGTAACACGGTAATAAGGTAAAACAATTATAAGGTAACACAATTATTAGGTAAAACCATTATTAGGTAACACAATTATTAGGTAAAACTATTATTAGGTAACACAATTATAAGGTAAAACAATTATTAGGTAACACAATTTTAGATAGATAGATAAATAAACTCATTGTGCATAAATCCATTTTACAGTACAAAACAAAAACATAATAAAAAAAATGCAGAATGGGCGGTTTTTTAGATTAGGTTAAATCTAGGAGCAGACTACAAGTTGATGATGAAGAAACAAAAAATAGAACGTTAAGCGCGTTTATATACACAAGACTTTTTATACTTGAAAATAAAGTATAATTTGTTGTATATTTTCAGGTTCAGAAACAATAGTTGATGTATGGTTATATAGCACGCAAGAAATGCTACAATACGAATATATAGAAGATGATCACACATTAACGGACATACAGACAAACACACCCACAGATACGAAAACAGAAACGAACACACCAGAGCCGCAGATCAAAGAGGAAGATCTTAGTGACAAACAGACAGATAATTGGATGGATTTCTTTAAAACGCCTACAGAGCTGGATGTGGACGAAATGTTTGTGAAACCTTGCAAACCGGATATTGTCAAACAAGAAATTGAAACTATCGTAACATCCGAAACAGATTTTGAAGAGAAAATAGATTCTGAAATGAATGAAACACAAAACGAAAATGTGCAGAGCGAATGTGTAAAAAATGAAAATACACAAAGCATACTGCAAGTACCGAGCGAGATTTTGAAACAACCTACGTCAGTCAAGAAAAGAATAGTTAAATATATTGATCCTACGACAGGGAAGATATATTATCTAGAAATGGACAGAGAATTAGATCTAACGAAAGTACAGGAGATTATAATCAACAATACTACGACAAAAATAAGTCCGATAAAATCGAACGGTCTGAAAAGCGTCAGGAAAAAAAAGGGAGGTGTGTCACTGCTCAAACCAGAAGTGAAGAATCAGATAAAGACTGAAAACTCCATCAAAATCGATAGGTTACTACAGAATTTTCCGCATCTGGAGAACGATCATTGTTATTTGGCTAATCCGAAAGTGAACAGTTTCGATAGTTTCAATCAAACGGCTGCGGATGAAAAAGAAATGGAAATTAAAACTGAGGAGAGTTTGTACGAAAGTTTAGTTTCAGTTATTTGTAGGTAAGTTTCAATTTCAATTTCTTTTTAAATACATGGGTTACAAATAAATAAATATTGCTGGATATTTTGCACACAGCATCACCTAGACCACTGTTTCTCAAAGTGGCCGATAACGCCCCCTAGTGGGCGCTGGAGGCCTTCGGGAGGGCGGTAGAAGGCTCTAGAAGATATTGGGGGCGCTAAATAGGGGAAGCATAGGTTGTTATGTCTAAAAACTTTGGGGGCGCTAGGATTTTTTTATTCTCAAAGTGGGCGGTGGGAGAAATAAGTTTGAGAACCTGTGATCTAGACCCAAAGTAAGCAAAGCTTGTGTTATGGGAACTACATGACTGCTATACAACTTATACACAAATATATTTTTGTAAATACATACATATTATACATAGAAAACACACAGACCCCCGAGACAAATGTTTGTAGGTCATTCAAACATTTAACCCGAGGCGGGAATCGAACCCGCAACCTTCTGCGTCTCAGTTGGGCCGTCGTCCACTGCGCCACAGAGGTCATGAAAAAAATAATGTTTATACAAATAAATAAATAGAAATGATATATTGAGGACTTGACACAATTATATTATTACTAACTTCTGCCCACGGCTTCGCCCGCGTGGTACCCAAATATAAAGTAGCCTATGTTATTCTGATGTATATAAGCTATATTACTGTAAAGTTTCATCAAAATCCGTTCAGTAGTTTTTGCGTGTAAGAGTAACAAACATCCATCCTCACATTCGCGTTTATAATATTAGTAGGATTAATTAATATATTTATTTGTTTTTTTATTTATTTATTCGTTTTTCATTTATTTATTTGTTTTTTTATTTATTAATTTGCAGGCTAACGGACGTGCGATCAGCTGTGAACCACCTCGTGAAGAGAATACCATTGATAAGCGACGACGTCAGAGATCCTGACTTCATGAAGCACTTCCCGTTTGTCGTGGAAAATAGCGAGAGATACTGGAAATTGGACTACGCTAAGAGAAGGAATATTGAGGTAACTTATATCAAACAATAGTAATAAATAACTAATAATTTAAGTCATTTTTCGCACAGCATCATATATTTTATTCCAAAAACTATCGTGAATTTGACTATTCATATTGTAAAAACGGCAATTTTCACGTACTATCGGTAAAGGCACCGACTAAGTTTCGACTTATTCCGAGAGTCTTCATCAGGGTGAGTGATCGCGACGTTCTCCCTCCGCGAGTCGAAACTTATTCGGTGCCTTCACCGATAGTACGGTACTTGAAAATTCCCGTCTTTACAATATGGAAAGCATCATATATAACTAAAATTAGCTGTGCCACGGCCGCTCTCGCTGTTACTTCTTTTTCTCACCCTGATGAAGACTCTCGGAATGAGTAGAAACTTAGTCGATGCCTTCACCGATAGGACGATACTTGAAAATTCCCGTTTTTACAATATGGAAAGCTTCATATATAACTAAAACTAGCTGTTCCACGGCCGCTCTCGCTATTACTTCCTTTTCTCGGCTCCCAAGGGTCGTAGCGCATAACCTCTTTCCTCGGGAATTGGGCTAATGAATGAAAATAATCTTTCATATACGACTGGTAGTTCAAGAGAATAATGTGTTCAATCAAAAAAACTCTTCATCTTTATCATTAGTATAAATAATGCTGGACATTTTTACACAGCATCATCTAGCCCCAAACTAAGCAGAGCATTATGGGAGTATTATGTATTATGGGAACTACATGACTGATATACTATCTATACACTTTTTTGTTGTAAATACTTACATATCATACATAGAAAACACCCAGACCCGAGACAAATATTTGTAGATCATACAAAAATTTGTCCCGCGGCGGGAATCGAACCCGCAACCTTCTGCGTCTCAGGCGGGCCTTCGCCTACTGCGCCACAGGTCTTCAATAAGGTATAGATAGATCCTTCTGCTATTATAAACGTGAAAGTTTGTGAGGATGGATGTTTGTTACTCTTTCACGCAAAAACTACTGAACGGATTCTGATGAAAATTAACAGTAATATAGCTTATACATCAGATTAACACGTAGGCTACTTTTTATCCGGGTACCACGCGTGCGAAGCCGTGTGCAGAAGCTAGTAATTTATATTTTTCAGTGGTCCCGAGCGAAACTGATAAACACACTGCTAACGGAACACTTCAGGCACGGTCCGATATGGCGGACGAAACAGATACTACTCTACGTCCGATTGCACGGACATTATCCGATCAGGACGGAGGCGGCCGTGGTCAGATCGGACAGCGAATGGTCCTCCTGGAATGATCCAGAACCGGGATCTAATATAAGAGAAGTGTATCCCAGAGCGGCTGATATTAGTTCGCTGTCAGTCTTCAAATTCCAATTTGACAGGTGAGTTTTTTTTTGACACATTTTATTATATAAGTGGAGCCAAAGCTAACAATAAGAGACCCTTTCTATATCCTATTACTATTATAAACGTGAAAGTTTGTTAGGATGGATGTTTGTTAATCTTCCACACAAAAACTACTGAACATTTTTGGATGAAACTTTACAGTAATATAGCTTATACATCAGAATAACACATAGTAGTATAATAGTTTGGGCTCAAATTATTCGTATCCAATATATTGTGGTGGGATTGACGATGGTCTGATGATGGAGCCAGGAGGTGGATAGTGGAACTCTTCAGTGGCTACTAGTAAACCCCTCGAGTTTGGGCTCAAATGATTCGTTTTGACGAATCCAATAGGTTGTGATTGGGATTGACGATGGTCTGATGATGGAGTCAGGAGGTTGATCGTTGAATTATTTTTGATAAATTGTATTCCGTGATTAAAACGTGTTTTTTAACTATACGTTTTATTTCATTTACAGTGAGCGTGTTTTTTTATATAGATTTTGAAATTTTGACAGGTTAAATGAGACGATCGAGCTGTCAGATGATGAAGACGTAGATGTAGTCTCGAATACTGTCAAAGTCAATGTCAAAAGGGAAATGGCGGCGACATCCGGCCTCCAAGTGCTTCCCGTTGAGAAGGAAGATGATAGAATGAGATTTCTATTCATCGAGAAGAAATGCTCTGATATAGGAATCGAACTGCGGAATGAGAATGTGGGGAGTGGATATTCATACAGGTGATTTTATTCTACTACTATTTATTAAAAACGCGAAAGTTTGTGAGGATGGACAGATGTTTGTTACTCTATCACGCAAAAACTATTGAACGGTTTTTGATGAAACTTTCCAGTAATATAGCTTATACATCTGAATAACACATGGGCTACTTTTTATCCGGGTACCACGCGGGAAAAGCCATGGGCAGAGGCAAGTCATCTATAATAGATCTAGGCGGATAGCGCCGTCTTTTGATTCCATTTTTAACCGACTTTCAAAATAGGAGGAGGCTCTTAGTCTTAGTTCGGTAGTATTTTTATTTTTAATGTTTTTACTTAATTTCTTCGCCATTGGTTATAGGTTGTCTAATGAATTCGCTTTTAATCAAACCAATAAACAAATTAAACAATAAAGTCAGAGTTTTAATAAAAGTTATGAATTTCCAGCGCCGTCCACGCAGTTCTGTTATCAGCGATGCAGAGTTTCGCCGAGGAGTTGATAAGGGGCTCTTTAGCTGAGAAACGGAGACAGGAGAGTCCGCGGGGCGTGCCTAGTGTATGGATGGGGTAAGCTGATATTTCGTTCAACGACATTTTAAAACGTTTGAAACTTTACGAAAGTTATGAACATAATCTGTAATAACTAGTTTTGTGCCACGTCCGCCTTCGGCCCCCGACCCATCGCGTCACATCGCCCGACCGCGACTTTTTTTTTTTTTTCTCCGCTCCTAGGGTTCGAGTCGTGATGTTAAATAACCTATAACCTTCCTTGTGAATAAGGCTATCAAATGCAAAAAGATTTGCTCAAATCCGACTGGTGGATCCAGAGATTATTCTGTTAAAACAAAAAAAACACTCTTCATCTTTATTATTAGTATACGTAGATATACAGGGTGTCCCGGAATGTGTATATAATGTCGGAAGGAGGTCATTGACACCATGGTGGGGAACATTGTTTGTTCTACAACTTTTTGGATTTCCATGTTTTTCATTGATTAAAATTAAATGACCATTAAAGTTTCCTTACTACCTGCTCTTAGCACATCCCTAAAATCAACTAAACAGCTGTTTAGTGTGACGTCACAAGAGGTCATTGTCACGACCTCCTTCCGGCATTATATACACATTCCGGGACGCCCTGTATTAATAGAATAGATAGTATAGATAAGTATAGTATTCCAAAAACTATCGTGAACTTGACTATTCATATTGTAAAAACGGGAATTTTCACGTACTGCACTATCGGTGAAGGCACCGACTAAGTTTCGACTCATTCCGAGAGTCTTCATCAGGGTGAGTGGTCGCGACTTCCTCCCTCCGCGTCGCGCCGTGCACTACGAACCACTACCTGATGAAGACTCTCGGAATGAGTCGAAACTTAGTCGGTGCCTTCACCAATAGTGCAGTACGTGAAAATTCCCGATTTTCCAATATGAATAGTCAAGTTCACGATAGTTTATGGAATAAAATAAGTAATTATGTTCTGTCGGATTCTTTTTATTCTGTTATCGCGCGGGCGAAGCTGCAGGCAGTAGCTAGTCAATAAATGATTAATGAGTAATATGTAATGTTTCCAGCACGACGTCGTCGCGCACGCTGGTCGAGCTGCAGCACGTGTACGGCGGCTGTCAGCGCGGACGCGCGAGGCTGCTCTCCGCGCGGGACACCGCCACGCATTCAGAACATTATTGCGCTATATAATATACAGCTTTTTTATATCAACTTGTTTTATTTCACGCTTTTGCTTTGACGCCATAGATTAATCTAACTCGACGATAAACAAGTGGCACTAGCCGTATTTTTAATTTTCAAATAAGAAATACCTATCTACCTATCTCTTTAAAATAATGAACTTTTAAAAGACAAACATAATTATCGAAAATCATGTCTAGGAAAGTAAATTGATATGACTCGTTGGGTTTTTTTATCTCCCATTGAGCCACACTGTTACTCGTTGGAATTTTTTTTTTATAGAAGAGTTCCCAACGTGTTTCACTTGTGTAACAGTTTTACTTGATGGGGGAAAAAATCCCAACGAGTCACACTGTGAATGGATCTGGTGTGACTCGTTGGGTTATATGAACTGAACGATGCAGTACAGTTTTTTTTAAACAGAAACACTAACAGTCCTGACTCCCACACTAGGATTCCCTGTGTCATGGGTAAACAAACTTTACGGGTCTGCAGTGGTACCTTGGTACTTGTAATTCCTGATACCCACGACACGGAATCCTAGCGGGGTCAGGACTGTATGTGACGATCTCTGTGGCGCAGTGGGCCCGCCACTGCCGCCTGAGACGCAGAAGTTTGCAGGCTCGATTTCCGCCGAGGGATAAATGTTTGTATGATCTGCAAATATTAGTCTCGAGTGTTTTCTATGTATAATAACGTACTTAGTATGTATTTGCAAAAATAAATGTATATAAAGTAGTATATCATGTAGTTGCTATAACAAAAGCTCTGCTTACTTTGGGGCTAGGTGACGCTGTGTAATGAAAGTCCAGCATAAAAAATACTTATGGGTTTATAAAATTCTCTCTTGGACATTCTTGAAAAGATTCCCGCGCTCCAAGGCTATTTCACAGATAATATCACGAGCATTATCACTACATGCCAATGCCATCTGTCAAACTTTAAGTAGGTTGAATAGGTATTATTCTAGAGACCTTGGACCGCCTGTCGCCTGGTTCATCCAGAGGTTTCAAGCTGTACGCGCGTCACACTATGCTTGAAAATATTAAAATAGAAAATCCGCAGGACCAGTCAACGACATATCAGACTAGCCTTCGCTTTCGTGATACACGGATGAAAAGTAGCTTGTGTTATCTAATCACGAATTATATCCACCCGTTCCATATTTCATCAAATCGGTAAAGCAATAACGATTTTTTGAAAAAAACATAGATACAGATTGTGATTTAGAATAACTCAAGCTACTAGCTAATAGAAGTCCAATTCTCGACATGGACCACCCCAAAGAGTGCTATGACGAACGATCTCAGAATCTGCCCTTAACCGAACAAAGGTCTTAGGTAACCTCCATCCATTAACTTCTCGCAACCCTCAAGATGTCGTTGGTCATTCTTACATATAATTTTATTCCTCAGCAAATCAACGCTCGCTATTTTTTATTAATAAAACAATATCCTTAAAGAAACCTTAATTTATTTATTAAAATACACTAACAACAAAGTGACACTTAGCAAATATTATAAAACAAGAATAGCACTTAGATACAAAATACATCTATAGAAAAATACATACATAACACGTTCTCTTTTCACTTGCACTTTGAATAAATGAATGAATGAATTACATTTATTTGCAATAATATGGTTAATTACATTCGGTCTTTTATATCCTTTTTTTAGCTTCTCTTTATGCAAAGTTTTGAAACTGAAAAAAATATCGTTAAACTGAAGGTGCTACATAAAATAGCGTGTTACTAAACAACAGCGTATGTTTCCAAATTAAAGAAAAAAAAACAAATCACAAGCCAGAAAAAGGTGAGTTAAAAACTTTAAAAATGTTTACAGGTTTTAATTATTTCATCTACACAATTTTGTTCTTTGGGCGTTTAACTATCAACCGTATTTTACTATCAAGAACGTCGCTTACGTTGTGTTTCCTTTCTCTCCTATTCGAAATTTGCTTAGAGAGAAAGAAACAAAATATGCAACTAGTTCTTGAATTCGGCAGTCGATGACCCAATAAGAGGTTTTCTTTTTTATCTGTAAGCTAAATAACTAGCAACATTGCTAAAGGATATATACAACCATTTTACCAGGCCTAGCCGTGTTCAAAACTTCTTAAACTTGGAAATGGAAAGGTTTAGGTCAAATTGTCCACTTTTCTCTTCAAGAAGAAAAGTCCTTCTTTACTTTATTTTCCTTTTAAAGTTTTGAACATTGTATGCCAGTCAGAATGAGTCATTTCCTATTGCCGCTTTGTTAGTGTAATTAAAACGCAGCTTAGTTCCATAAAGCTAACTAGATGGCGCTGTATGCCAAGGACACAAGGCACGCTTTTGACAGACGTCATTCTTTTTTACCTCTCGGTTTAGTGCCACCTTTAGCTAACTATGGCACTTACCACAGATCAAAAAGCAAATCTCTCATTCTAATTCTAAATATACACAACAGCGTCACTTATCGCTTAAAAATTTTTCTTGCAGATTTCTAAAACTACCTTCGAAAAATCCAGTTCACTATCGTCGCAAACACAGCGGAGACTATGTAGAAGCTAGTTACAGACACTAAGATAATCCCAATCGTGGCATGTTGCATCCACTGTAAAAAAAATATTATTGAACCTTCTATGTCTGTTGAGAAAAATTGACTGATGAGGGTGGGTAACGTTTTTTTTACGCGCGGTTACCATCGCCTATTTTAAATATTTTTGTCCAGAGTTTTAATTAATAATGTGACCTTGTGTGTTTCTAAGTGATCTTTATGATTTTAATGAATAATTTTTTTTTTCACTTGACTTGAAATTTTCTAGAAAACGGGACTGAACCCACCGTCGCTTAATTAATTCGGCGATACGTCGCCAGTTTCGCTATATTTCGATTATTATTATTTATCCTAGCCTGCTTGTAAAATCTGCTAATATATATCTCAAACTGTTTGAAAGATCTGCTAGTATTTTTAAGACGTATGAGTAATTGTCAGAATCGTTTCTAAGATCTACTAGTTCTTAGTAAGAACTGCCAGTATTTGTTACTAGTTGTAAGTAAGATCTGCTAGTATTTATTTCCTAGTTCTTTGTAAGATTTGCAGGAATTTATATCTCGTTGTTTGTACCTGCACAAGTTCATTTCTCAGAGTTTGGGTTTTAAAACTAAGCTTATGGGTAAATCAAATACATACCACTTTAATATTATTGGCCGATATCTTCTTTATTCCGTCGTTGGAAGATCTTTTATCTATTTTCCTTTGCGTCCTCACATCGTGTCTCATATCATTGTCAAATTCAATTCTGACTTTTCTTGCATGATCATTTTTTGTAAGTTTATAAATTTTTCTGTTAACCTGATCAATAACTGCATGTCCTTCAACGTTTCTAACTATAGTTTCTTTATTATGTGCTCCATTCCTTTTCATTCTATAAATCCCATTGTCTCCTCGGATATAACTATCAAATTCTGCTTTTCGGGCAGTTTTTATACTACTTCTAAATGTAACTTTTTGTAAAAATGTCCTTTTATCAATTTTTTCTTGTCCTTTTTTGTTTTCATAGATTATACCTTCTTTATGATTGTCTATTTTAGCGTGTGTTCTTCTTTTCCGTTTTCGTCTTTTTATTCTAACATATTTTCTTTCTTTGTCATCTTTGAAGAGTTTTATACCATTAGAGGGTAGGTTCAGATTATCAACGACTACATTTGCAGTTTTGCAAGGATCAGCCTCTTGAAACAAATGGTTGGTGTTAGATTAATGTCATACCATCTACGTTTGTGAGATTTCTATCAATTGCAATTGTTACCTTCATAATTAGTGGATCTTGAATTCGTTTTTCCTATTCCTTTGTTTTTTATTTTCACGTTATGTTGCTTGCTCGATTTGATAGATTCCGCGGCTGCCTATGCAATAGAAGAAAATTAGGTATAATTTTTAGCCGCTTGTAGGTAGCTACAAGCGGCTAAAAATTATACCTAGACAACTGAACTGAAGCCCACAGAATGCCACGACGAATGGTATAGAGCCTCCGTCCACCGGCTTCTCAACTAAAGTGATATTTTTTGGAATCGTAGAAGATTTCAAAAGCTTAATATGACCGCTAGTAAAGTTGAATATGAGTATTAGTCCGAAATTGAAAAATGAACACAAGATACTCTATTTAAAATACTAGAATAACAAATCAAATAAAAACTTGTTCTTCGGTGAAAATTAGTAATTAGTTCTTTTCTAAATCTATGGGTACCTGGAACATGGCCTTACATAATATATTTTTCGGGAAATAGTTACCTTCTCGTCGGGTGAGACTTTGATCCCAATTTTGTGAGCTATCCAATCAAACATGCCTGGTTCCATCTTCAAGCCAGGAGGAGCTGGAGTGGATCCTACAGTCTTCAGGCCTCTTATAATGTCGTAGTCTATATCAGCTGCTTTTGTGGTTCTGTGAAATGAGTTCAGACAATGAACAATGAAACAATGATTTAATCGGTACCTTTTTATAACTTGCCCCCTAATTACTTGAAAAGGGGGTGTTTACCGACCTAAATATTCCAGTTTTCTAGTATTGATCATTTTTCTTAGCCTTTCAAAATGGGTATCATTGGCGCCGATTCTCTAATACACCAAGTAAACTTAATTTAACTTACTGATGTCGCTTTATTAACGGATGGTGCAGGCAAGAAAAAGATGGCAAGAATTTTACTCCTGTCAAATTAGTTTATGTGTCGCTCCTTCTTCGTGTTTTTAGTCAGCATGTTTTGAAATCACGACTTAATTTCAATAGGAAAATTAAATCTGACTAATTTGACGGCTCTCAAATTGTTGCTGTCTTTATTTTGTTACTGTTAGTAAAAGAGAGCGATAGATAAAATTAAGTTTAGTTAGTGTCGTTAAACAAGAGAATCTACGTCATTGTTTTGATCCATTGCCATTTTTTCAGTATAATTAGGTTGCTGGTTGAGGTATGGTCCTGAAAAGGGCCTAGCGTAGCGATTGTGAAAAAAAGTATTGGTTATTTTTAAGCAGGTGTCATGTTTTTATTTTTGATTTTAGGACATGCCAGTTTCCTTGCCTGTACATCAAATCTGTCATTCAACTTTTCGGACAAACCAGTATTCAGTTATTTTGGCTTTCAGGCATTTAATAAGCGCATCACTTGAGAACGGCTGAACCGATTTGAATATTATTTGTTTTAAAATGTTCGTCATAGTCCGAATTCAGTTTTTATGGAAAGAAAAATGGAATAAAATTCGTTCAGTCCTAACGACACGTATGCAGATGTTTTCCTTCGCCGTTTGAGAACACAATATGGCGGCGCATATATTCTTCGAGTGGAAAAATCTGTTGGGTGTATATTGTAGTTCGAACATCCTTTATGTGTAGGTACACTAGTTTTTTTACTTTTCACAGATTGTCCACAGATTGTATACATAAAAAATTAAATGTTTTCGTAGATAAGCGCATCACTTGAGAACGGCTGAACCAATTTTAACATTATTTGTTTTTAAATGTTCGTTATAGTTCGAATTAAGTTTATATGGAAAGAAAAAATGGAATATTTTTTCGTACGTCACATTCACGGAAAGAATAACGTCTGTCGGGTCAGCTAGTAAATCTATAAACCAGAGTTGGCTACTAGGTAGTACCTACTTTATGAGCACTAACTCATAATGCTTAGGAATATACTAATAACACTTACTGCTTTGTTTGCATTTTGATTCTTATTTGACTGTATTCGTTTTCGTCCCCTTGCGATACATTTTCAACTAACTCGGCTTTATTGTGCATTTTCTTATCAATCATTTCTTCTTTAATATTCTGTTTCTCTTTATCCAACTGGCTAGACTCATAGTTTAAAAGTGAGAGTAGAATATTTCTGTATTTATTAAATTTGTCTTTAGTATGATCTTTAGTTGTTGTGCTATCTTCGTTGGTGATAATAAGAATAGTTGGGTTAATTTTTGTCGTGATTTCAGAAATTAAATTAATATCAGTATCACTAGATTTTCGTGCATTCATTGTAAAGTCTCTGATACCACTGATGTGGTCTTTCACTTGACCATCACCGTTATCAGCTTTTGTAGACTTCAAATTCTTCAAATCAAGCACGCGGTTTCCTTTGCCAATGTTGTTGATAAAATTAAGAGTCGCCGCTTTGATTTTATTAAAAAAATGCCTTTTAGTAGTCTGCTTGTGTGCTGTAGTTGTTTGAGTATAAGTTACTTCTTTGAAAGAGTCTGAGTGAGAGTCTGATGTTTCTTCAACCGGAAAATAATCAAATGTAGACGTAGTACTCTTAGGAATTTCAGTTGTAGCCTTAAATGCATTTAATTTGGTTTTACCGATGTTCGTTGCATTGGTTGTATTGTAAATGGTTGGTGGTATATCGGTAGTCATTTTAGTCTTAGTTTTATGTTTGTGGTGCATTTTCGCTTTAGTAGTTTTATGAAGTTTGTTTAATTTTTTCGTTTTTATTTTTTTAGTTCTATGTTTTTTTGTAACATTTCTGTTGGAAACTATGGTTGGATCTGTGAACGTTTTTTTTACTTCTTCGACGTCTGTGATCGTACTAAAAAGTTTGAATAGTTCATTGATGTTGTAACTTAACGATTCTTCTGTATCTGTTGTTGACACTTCTTGCCCTTTTCTTGCGTACATTGATATAAGTTTGTCTTTGAACGATTCCGTAATTTTTATTGTATCTAATACCGTTGTCGGTATTTCTTCTGTATTTGTTTGCACGACGGAGATTCCTACTTTCGGGTTTCTGTTATCTTTACCCACTTCGTTACCTTTATTTAAATAGTCATACCAAAACGAGCCACCAGTATCTGCGATTAAAGGTGATTCAACTTGTTCATAAGTAGCTTCTCTTTTCTTAAAGTTATCAGCAGTAGTGACATGTTTTATGTAATAAGTAAAAAGTTTATCTAGTTTTGGTTTCCTTTTTCGTACAAATAACTCTTTTAGACTGTTTCGCATGCTGTTTCTTTTACTATTATCATAGTCGAGGATTATATTTTCACTCTCAGTAATCGGAGTATCGATATAACTCATTGGACTAGTGTTAAACGTTGATGAGTCTGGCTTACAAATGATATTAACACTGATATTATCCAGAGAGTAAACATTTTTAAAATGCTGTTTTTCATTGTTACTTGATCTTTTACTGATTGGCTTTGAGGCAATACAATTACTTGCAGCATTAACTAATTCAACTCCTTTCTCTTTCAAAGTTCCTCTATAAGGAATAAAGTTTGATGATATATCAATATTATCTTGCAGTGATTTCAGATCGTCGATTAAAGTTTCACCAATATTGGATTTTTCAATCTTAACTTTCTTAATTTTGTCAAAATCTCGCTTGTCCATGTAAGTTGCAAATGTTTTACAAGTTCGTCCCCGACATTTACCCTTAACTCTTTTATAATAATCGTTTACAGATTTATCTATTTTATGTACCAAATCTCTGAGAACTTTACCACCGCTTGGGTTCATCCAAAAAAACGTCTGAATCTCTGTACAGTGATCGTTTATGTACTTAGCTAGATTATCAAATTCAAATGAAAGTTCATTTATGACCTCATCACTAGCTGCACAAGCCTTACATATGGTTTTATTAGCTTTACATTTGCAATTACAAACTCGGTCGTGTCCAAAAAACTTTTTGAATCTATCCCAACTTGCTTCTCTTCTTGTAACATTGTGAATTTTAGTTTTACCTTCGTTGGCAGCTGTGAGATTTTCATAGAGTTGTATTAGATGTTTGTTGATAGCAGAAACAAACTCTTTGCTTAGAGCCGCTTTATCAGCTTTTGTTTGATCTTCTACTTTGTCAGTACCTTCTTCAACATTTCTAACTCGCATCGATGATCCTTTTACAGGTTTCAGAGCGAAACTGCCTTTAATGTTATTTGAATTGTCAACTAATAAGTACATCCCTGGAGAGAAACCGTAATCTGATTCAGATTTCATTGCAGTTGTAGCAGTATTATCGTTTATAGAATGTATTTGATATTCTAAATCCACAGGTGTTGCCAATTTAGCTGTAAAAACTTTTCTAAGTTTAAGACTATCTGCAGATCTCTTCTTATCTGGTATATCGTAAGGAATAGCTATATGTACTTGTATGGAATTGGTTATATGGTCCATCTTTTCATTGGCCATTTTTCTAGGTTTTGTGACCTGCGCTACGAAATCATTAGGAGAAAATATGTTGACAGGCTCATTTTCTCCGTGCATTAGAGGGTTTTTCATGAGATCCACTATAATTTCTAAAGCAGCAACATCTTTAGCTGTAAAAGTTTCGCCGTTGACGTCTCTCTTTGGTTTATTATTTATATTAAAATCAGGGTCCATTTTACTATTTTCATTAAAATCAATTCGTGTCCGTAAGGGTTTTGTTTTTGTAACTGCTTTATTTTTCTTGGTTCCTGCTTCGTAGTAAACCTAAAATATATATTTTTTCGTTTTATAAACGTGACTTATGTATAATATCTAATGATAACAATCAAAATGTCTTACCTGGTCATCATACACTTCTTCTACGTAAACCCCTTCATTGTCAATTGGTTTGGTTATTTCTTTGGCTTTATCTATTTGTTTATTCGTTGTAACAAATAGCGGGATCATTGTGTTCTCTTCGGCCTATAATAGAAATTATTTATATATTATATAACACTACCATAGACCACCCTGCTGGTGGTTGGATGATATTGTGAAGGCGGTGGGAACGCACTGGGTACGATTGACGCCGAAGCAGTGGGTAAATGGAGACTGATTAGTTAAATATATATGTGACTAATAGTTACCTTTTTGTTTTCTTCCTTAGCCGCATCCAGGTCACCTTTATAGTCAATTAATATATTATCATAATGATACTCTGACTGCTTTGAGTCCGTCTCTGTCCCTCTAGTACTCTGTCCGTCTTCCATAACTACTGTGTCTTTGGTCGTTGCCATCTTTATTATAGTATTACCATCTGTAAATAAGTTTTTTTTGTTAGAGCGAATTCCACTTATACAGACCCTGCATCTATCTATCTATCTTGACGAACTCTGTGGCGCAGTGGGCGAATGCCCTCCTTTGAAGGTTGCTGGTTCGATTCCCGCAGCGGGACAAATGTTTGTATGATCTGCAAATATTTGTTGGGGTCTGGGTGTTTTCTATGTATAATATATAGTATGTATTTACAAAACAAAAAGTATATAAGTAGTATATCAGTTATGTAGTTCCCATATTACAAGCCCTGCTTAGTTTGGGGCTAGATGATGCTGTGTGAAAAATGTCCAGCATTTTTTTTTATCTATAAATAGATACGCAAAAAGACTACATATAATAGGTTTTTTGCGTATCTACGCATGTCGCATTTAGGTTACAACCTACCTACGACAGATCTGAAATCCTGAGCGATCTTTTTTTTTTCAATGTTTTTTTTTATTGCTGCAGAGATGATATAATAACAATAATAATGCTGGTATGGGCATGTCATGAGGAGGGAAGAATGTCACATTACGAGAAGAGTGTTAAATATGAATGTGGATGGAAATAAAAGCAGAGGTAGGCCAAAGAAAATATGGATGTATTGTGTGAAGAATGACATGATTAAGAAAGGAGTGAGTACTGAGATGACGGATGATAGAGGAGAGTGGAAGAAGAAAACATTTTGTGCCGACCCCACATAATGTGGGATAAGGACAAGAAGATGATGAATAATGCTGGACATTTTCACACAGCATCATTTAGCCCTAAACTAAGCAGAGCTTATATTATGGGAACTACAAGACTGATAACTACTTGATTATATTTTTACTTTTTTCTCGTCAAGTCTCGTTTTTACCCGACTACCGAAACCCTCTAATTCGAACTCCAAAATTCTAGTATGAAGTCGGGACTATGTAGTCTGAGTAGAGGTTTACCCTTGATTTTAGTGAAAATTACTATCAAATTAACTTACTAATTGAATTTAGAGACTTAGTCGATGTCTCCTCCGGTTTAGTAGAATTCACGGAGACGCTTTTGGTTTTAGCAAACAACATTAGCTTCTCTTTTATTACTGAAAAAAATGCATAAGTTATAATATATTAAAATACAGTCAATAATCTACTTTTTTTTGTTGGTTTGCTGACGTTTTAAAAGCTCTTTATGTATAATAGCCAGTTCATTTCCAAATGGTTCTTAAACTACATACATAATAAATACTACATACATACTCTAAATATATATTCGGATGTATGTATTTTAATATGAATTATTTTTCATTTATGTACCTCTATGTAGTTTACTTCTAATTTATGTACCTAGATACCTTATTTTGGTAATTAATGAAACTCACTACCGCCCCCTTCATAACACAAAGGTTAGCTGGCAGAAAATGCTAATTAGCATGCACTTGTTTTATCTTGTGCAATAAAGCATTATCTATCTATCTAAACTTTCACCATAAAAAAATTATGTAATCATCTACTCACATGGAAGTAAAGTGAAAGTTCGTTTGTTCCTCGTTCTTTTCATCTCCCGTGTGAAATGAATGATCTGACTGTAAGTATTTTTTTTCGTGGTCGTCTTTGCTGAGAGAACATTTAACAAAATATATAATAAGGTACTCCTGAACCAATTTGCGTTAGCGTGAAAGGAAAGCTAAGTGTGAGTATTTGACGAATATCACTTTCTGTTGACGTTAACGCCTGCGTAAAGATTGAATTGATTAAAAATGACATTAGCTATGGGAAGATCACGTAACTAAAAAAAATTGCGTTAGCGTGGAAGGAAAACTAAGCGTGAGGTATTTGTCTAGGTCCCAGTCTGGTAACGATCGTGGCTTAGTTAGCTTGCATTAAATAGCCTCTGCGTATCCTTCTACTATTATAAACGCGAAAGTTTGTGAAGATGATTGTTTGTTACTCTTTCACGCAAAAACTACTGAACGGATTTTGATGGAACTTTACAGTATTGAAAATTATTTATTAGCACCTTAAAAAAAGAAAACATTTTACAATCAAAGAAAACTGTTTAAAAGTAGGCTTAAGGTAGTTTTAGAAACAAGTTTAAGTGATACAACTAATAACCTAAGCTAGGATAGTAAGTATCCTGTGTGATAGGCATTAGCGCCCACCCTCAAGCGATATAAACACATATAAGCCAACATTTGAATGTGTAGGTACATAATTGTGTTTGTATTATAATTGTTTGTTTGTTTATGTGCTGTGATTGTTTATGATTGTATAATGTAGGGGTGTGTGTGAGTAAGTGTGTGTGCACAGCAAAGTTTCTTGGAAAGGTGAGCTAGTGTTTATCATCATATTGTGCTAAGAAAACATACAATAAGGATAAGGTCCTTAAACCCTATGACAATGTCTTGGGATCAATTTTTTTGTTTTCAGTAGAATCATACGATAAGGATAAAAGCCACGTAGTTAGAGTAACATAGCTTATATGCACATCAGAATAACACATAGGCTACTTTTTATCCGAGTAACACGCGGGCGAAGCCGTGGGCAGAAGCATTATAAAGTATTATATAGTTCATTACCTGCTCGTTCAACTCTTGACTTCTTCAAACTATCCTCCTTCACCCCGTTCGCACTAAAAACTTTAACACGATCAAAATTTACATCCAGACCTTCCGTAAAATTAGGACCACCTTTTAAAACACCCATTTTATTCAGCATCTCTATCAATGCTATCCCTGATATGTACTTTAGGATTAAATCGGTCCAAGATGGTTTATTAATAAGACGGATTTCAGTAACATCGATATCAGTATTAGGTGCGTAGTAAACCGGTAAGTTTACGTGGAAAGAGATGTCTGGTCTTGTATATTCATCAACGGCTTTCACGATATCAACAATTTTGATGACTTCGATTCTGTAGGAGATGATTTTAACTTTACGGAATGTCTGGGACTGCTGAAAATTGAATTAGCTGTTAGTTTATAACACAAAATGACTATTATTTATATTGCCCATATTGTTAGCACTGTGCTGTGCTCGTCTGTTTTCTGAATAACTGACTAAATTTTTAACTAAGTTGACAAAGCCAAATTAAGTTATCACGGTGAATAAATGAGTGTATGCGCTGCAAGGAAAAGGCCACCCTTCTTTCCTTCCACAATTGAGACGGTTGACTAGTCTTTCGTATAGGAGTCCAATTCGTCTCTCAATTTTCTGCGGTTTGCCGCGTGGCCATTTCCCGTCTCATAGAACCCACCCCGTGGGTAGACTTTGCCCACAACTCATCCGAAATGCGGCAACATAACCCGCCCAGTCCCACTTTAATTTGCCCGCTTGATGGCCGACGTTTTGCGTTCGATCAGATTTGTGTTCTGGAGCGCAGTTCACTATTTCCAATACGGTCTATTAATTTGACACCCAGGATACTGCGCTCCATAGCTTGCTGACAGTCATTTATAACAGGGCTTTTCCCCCACGATATCCGCTTTTTTTACAACAGACAGGGTTATTTTTTAAGTTTAAGCACATAAACAGGCGCTGAGGATCGGGAAACAGAATTTCTTGTCCGATATTCAGAGTTCTAAACACTAACATTGTCTAATGGCAACTGAACCAGACAACCTAATCTATTTTGTAAGACTTAGATAAGATATAAATTGTATTTATAACCTATGCACTTTTGAACAATAAACAAAAAATAATAAACTATTTTAATTTGGTATTCTGAGCACTGACAAACTTATAAATAATAAATAATAAAATAATCTTTTCCTGGGCCTCCGCAAGAAGATCATCTCCTAAATAGCAAAGAATCAAACGAATCAAATAAAACCCAGCAACCAAGTGTAATCGGTATTTCAGATTTTTGAAATAGATAAATCCGATTTAGGAAAATATTGAAGTCAGACAATACTTGGTGGTGAAAGTATGAAAAGTATATACTATGAAGCAGCTTTAAAAGTCAAAAACATAATCCGTTTTGGTTTTATCATAATTTTTGATATTTTATGGCTATGTTGATAGAATATAAAATTAACATTAACTTACTCACTATATATATTTTCTTTCCAGTTTGAATCACTGAATCTTTTTTTATTTAAATCACGCACTGCTTGTGCTGTTACTTCTACAATCAAAATAAAAACAATTAGAAGTGGAATTTTCTTTTGTTAATTTGGATCAACATCTCACAACTTACCAATAACATCTTCCGTCGCTTTTATATCAGGAACATTATACAAAACATCGTATTTGTAACTATGGCTGCTTATCTGAACTCTTTTCGGAAGATTACCATTCTTGTCTTTACATTTCGCATCCAACTCGTTTGGGAATTGTATCAGGTTCATGGACGTTAATTTATCTTTAGCTTCCGAATCGTCTATAGAACGTATTTGTGCATCGTTAATGATATCTGTCTCATTTTCATCGTTTTTGATTTGAAGATTTTTGTCATGAATTTGTGGTTTTTCCTTTGGTAAATTTACCATAAGAGTTGTATCGTCTTTGGTAGTAGGATAGACATTGATTAATTTTTGGAAAGGATTTGATACTAATTTATCGTTTCCCTGCTTTTTATCCATTTCATCGAAATCTATTATAGTAACTTCGACTTCATTTGGTTTGCTAACTGTATTATAATTAATAATACCTAAAGAATTCTCAGTATTTTTATCAAATATATTATTTATTTTATTTTTAAATTTCTCGTATTTATCTTTACCGATCAAGGCATCATCCGTGAAAGTACCATAGTCTGGCATACTGGATCTTTTACGTCTTACACTTTCGATTTCTTTGTACTCATTCAAAAGATCTTGTTCCATATCATTAAGGTACTCGAGTTGAGTTTCTGGATACGATTTGTCTATTACTTCTTCGATGTCATATCTATGCCCAGTTGTTTTGTCGTTAGGATTCTGAATGTTCATACCATCTTGCTTAGTTTTGGCCTGTGGCTTTATTTTAGAGTGCCATGATTCAGCTATGGTTGGCAATAGAACTATCGGTGTCGTGACATATTCAACGTCAAGCTGGTTCTCTTTTAGAAATTTCTCGAACTGTTCATTCTTCATCGGCAACGGAGTGTTGTAGTACTGCTCTGGTTGTTTATTTAGTTTTGCGATTGGCTAGAAGTTGAGAAAAATGAAAGATTATCTTTCCTGATATAGGTATGCCATAAATGCAGGGGCCGCGGAAGTGGGGGGCAGAGAGGGCCAAATGCCCCCCTAAAATCACATAGGTACCCGCCTACCAAGCCAGGGCTGGAGATTGAAGGGGTGACCAAAGAAATTTGGCCCCCCCCACCCCCCGTCTCGGAGTACTTCCGCGGTCCCTGGGTAAATGTGATAGATTAATGTAAAATAATGAATGATACTAGCATCGTTATAAAGCTATTCAATAGTACGGAGGCTCAAAGGTAAGGAGCTGTGAATTTTACTTCTTCTTTATCACGAAGTTCGTAATAAATAAGAAGTAAAATTCACTAGTGTTCGTAAAACGAACATAATAAAAAGGTAGGCTTTTCAGGATACCACACGTTATTTGACTGAAGAAGACATACTTACATGAGCTTTTTTGTTTTTACTGTTTGGTGATTTGAGTGAGTTCTTGGCTGTAAATAACAAAAATAATCAACTTCAGATAAGTTGACCTACTTGTCGATAGATAACTAACACAGTCTGTATCTGTGGTCTCCAACTTTGCTTCGGAATTAACTAAATTAATTAATCTTATCCAGCCTGTAAAGGTTTACAGCTGGTAACAGGCGATCTTTGGCTACCACTATCGAACGACTTTCCGCAACCTCTAAGATGACATGTCATCGATCGGGTAGTTGGCCTTCCTACGCTGCGTCGTCCAGTTCATGACCACCATTTGAAATTCTCTCTTCCCCAGCGGTTGTCGGTTCTTCAAGCTATATGACCTGCTCATTGCCACTTTAATTCTAAGAGCATTGTCACAGACTTAAGTTCATCTACGGATTTTCTCGTTTCGGATTTTATCAGTGTTTGATGACAGCTTACATAATTATAGTATTTTGTAGTAAATAAATAAATAATGCTGGACAGTAACGATTGGCCTCATACAAAAGATCTGAGCTGTGCTGGCACTTAAACAATGAATTCCTTAAGCGAAATTGTATCTTAATGAACATCCGTTTAATATTAAGGTACTCACAAATCTTCTTCGGAGCAAAACTATTTATCATAAACTTCCTACTGTCGCCCCCCTGATTAGTTATTGGACCTGAAAATATAATTAATCTAAATTTTCTCCAAGAGCTGTGTGGGTATGTTTTGCATAATGCGGTTGAGCCGATTGGGAAGAGACTTCATCGATTTTCATGATCGACTTATTATTAAAGAACTTGAATAGAAGCTAATGTTTAAATAGCTTTATAAAAAAAATGGCTTGTGTAACCAAAATACCGTTGTTGATGTTCGGTTTTCTAAATGCCATCAACCTTTTGACTCCATTCTTTGATTCATTAGGCTTTTTAGCATAAAGTTTGTTCAAAACGTCTATGATGTCCTGAGATTTGACTGGAGAGTATTTTTTCAGTTCGTTCTTTTGAACGATGTAATCCTCATCGAAATCTAACGGATCTATTGTAATTTCTTTATTGTTTACTGCAAGTTTTGTCCCATCAGTTTTAGCGACCAACTTCAAACTAAGTTCTGGATTTAGTTTGGCTGCTTCTTTTAGTTTAGCTTGTTCCAAATGGTCTACACTACTGATTCCATTGTTAATCAAATATTTTTTCATTTCGTGTAGCTCATTTTGCATGTCTATGACATTGGGAGTTGTAAATTCTTGGTCGGATTGTATACCTTTTAGAATATCTTGCCATGTGGGATTCAAGTCTTTGTTATTATTTAAAATATCACTGTTCCACGTGACAAGGTCGTTGAAATAGTCAGGATACGTTTGGTATCTCCTAATAAAGTCAACATTCTTTTTCATTGCATTGATAGGTGCTTCTTTGAAATTATTTAGATTTTTTAAAGTAACTCCTATCAAAGGATTTGATGTGATTAAATTCTTTCGGTATTTATTATTGTACTTAAAAAATGGGGTTCTTTTGTCTGAACCTTGATTGGGATATAATTGCCTGTTAACATTTAAATAGCTGTCATCGTCCACAAAATTGTAGAGTTTGGGGTTGTCAGCTACAGGATTTACTTCAACATCATCTTCTTTGTTTTCAGGCTTAGTATCATCAGTTATTCTTTTAAGTTTAGTTTTTATATAATCGTTAGATTCTCTATCAGTATCACTATTTAGGATGTCGTAGCTCTTTTCTTGCATGGTGGATTTTGGCACAGTCCGTTGATTAAACCGCAGATCATTCACTGTAGATAGTTTTATTTGGATCCTATTGATTTCGTTTCCTATATCGTTTATTGACACAGGTGATATTGTGAAGATTTCTTCTATCTTCGGTAGTGTTTTCACTTTGACGTTCATAATGTCATCCATTACAGCGAAATCCTCTTTAAAATTAAATATGGTTTGTGGCGGTTTTGCTTTTGCTTGTGTCGATTGAAAGGGGCGCGAACCTACAAAAATCATAGCAGTTAGCTTCAAAACCACGCGACAGGAAAAGGTCGACGAAATGCATGTACTCCTTTCACACTATTTATGATGGTGTCAACAAAAAAAATATTTAACCGAACCGAAGGTAAACGATGAAGGATTGACTTGTTTCACAATAATCAGAGAGTCTTCATCCGACTATCCTATCCTACTAATATTATAAACGCGAAAGTTCGTGAGGATGGATGTTTGTTACTCTTTCACGCAAAAATTACTAAACGGATTTTGATGAAACTTTACAGTAATTTAGCTTATACAACAGAACACATAGGCTTTTTTTTATCCGGGTAGCACGCGGACGAAGCCGTGGACAGAGGCTAGTCATTCTATAAATTCATAAGTTATGAACATGTTTCGATTAAATAAACATTTTTCTACCCACTGAGCGAGAGTAACTCCATTTTTTATATTATCCTTTACCCAATTATCAAATATGATAGAATAGTTTCAGAGATAATGTGAAATGAAGACAAGTAGGTATCCGGCGCTATAGATAATACTGGCAGTGCGAGTGCGTGGATAAGGTAGGGCGGGGAGCTAGGAACGAGGAGTGAAAGGCACTCACATTATCAACTTACGTCAGCGCGGACGATGTCACGGGCGGAAATCCCGTGATCAAGACTAAAACGAAGAAATCCGTAGAAGAACTAAAAGCACCAGGAACCATAGATCTTAGAATCAGCAAGTAATATGACAATTTCAGGCCATATAGCTTGCGGAACCCACAATAGCTGGGGGAGAAAGATTCTCGGATGGCAACCACGAACCGGAAGAGGATAAAAGATCGCCCCCCGATGGACCGATGACATCGTAAAAGTTACGGAAAGTCGGTGCATTGTGGCCCAATATCGTTTGTTATTATAATAATCCAAACTAATATTATAACTGCGAAAGTAACTCTGTCTGTTACGCCTAGACAGCTGAACCAATTTTGATGAATTTTGGTATAGATTTAGATGCCTTGGAAAAAGACAGGCAAACCTTGGAGGGGGTGAAAGTGAAAAAAAAAAATTTGGTTAGCGCTGTTAAAACTATTGATGATACATAAAAATTATGTGCTACATGATTAAAGTACTCATTATTACCTACAAAAAAGTAATCGAGGGAATACATCTAACTTTCATAGTTAAGTCACAATAGCAGCTTTTGTGTCCTAAAATTTAATTAGATCGCGGGTAGAAACAAAAGTTGGTTACATTCGTATCGTAGTTTTATTCGTACATGTATTTTTCCAAACTACCCCAAGGGAAAGTTTGTATAACAAATGTTTAAGGCTTGGTGCGATTTGCTGTAAACCTAGTTTGGATACTTAAAATACAAAAGAACTGAATACGTATCAGGGTATTAAAAAAAAAGCTTTTAGGGTAATCATTTTTGATGCACCTACAATTACCTACCCTACGCGAGTAAAACCGCGGGCTTCGGCTAGTATTATTACACATACATATTATGGCACTCTGGGGGGACCTATATATAATGGGCTTGTACAGGCTGTTAATGATGATGATATGATAATCCAATGGTTGTTCATCTGTTCTTTGTTCTTGCTCTAATCTTAAATCCATCAATATACAGTCTGCCTACAGACTTGTAAAATATATAACAAATTGCCCGAACAAATAAAAGTTGAAGAAATGGACTCATTATTCCAAAAACACAAAACAATCCTGACGAAAAAAGCCTACTACACTGTTGATCTGTCTGTTGTCTTACAAACTTGCATAGTCTGCTTACAAACTGCCTATTATACCTATTCTTGACCATTTCACTCTTTGACTACGACATTTATTTATTTATTATTTTTTAAATTGTCAATTATTATAATTTTTGACATTTTGTACAATTATTGTCATTTTTTATTTTGTATACCTATCTAATTCACCATTGTTATCATTTAAATATTATATTGTGTTTAATTGTAAAAATAATAGCTTTCTCTGCAACGCCCTGACAGGGCCAATGTACCTACCAACCTACTTTTAGCTACACTAAATCTAAGCTTAACCATTTTATGTGGGACATTAAGCATGAATAAATGAAATTGAAATTGAAATTAACATTTATAACATTAGCGTGACCTAACTGATTGAGACAAAACTTTAAACACTCACTTGTTGTGATTGGGTAGTTCTCCGTTCCGACACTTGGATCAGTAGCAGCCAATATTTTATTGTGCTTAACATCATCTTTGGCAGTCCATTCAATGTCTGGATTTGTAACCATCTCAGGTTGGTTCGGTACAAAATCACCTGATATATTAGGTACTTGGTTGCGTAGTTCTTCAATACTTGGTATTCTATCGTATTTGACCGGTTTGAATGTGTCTATGTGAGATGTTATCATATCATAGTCTTGCTGTGCATTTGGCGATAAAACTCTTTCATCAGGCTTAGGCAAGAACATGTCCTTTAATCTTTTTAATGGATTAAATCGCTGCACTCTCGTACAATGACGCTTTTCTTTCATTTTCTTTTTGTTTCTTTTATGGAAATGTAGTTTGCTCAAAAGCTTTTTAATTTTACTCTCTTGAACTTTAGCTTTAAAAAGATTAACGACTGCAGTTGGTTGAGTAACTATGCTCACAAAACCATCTTTCTTACTGTTACTGGATTTGGTTTTATCAGATTTTACATTATCTTGTTTGTTAAGCACTGGTATCTGTGTTGAAATATTATTTACATCTTTTTCAGTGGTTTTTTCTAGTTTCTTAGCATTTCTTCTGTATCGATCTAAGTCACTATTGAATAAGAAATTATCATCATCGTACTTTAAAGTATGTTCGATATATCTTTCATTTTCTTCTACAGGACACCTTCGATTTTTGCTAAAGAATTTATCAATGATATGGGGTTTATAAATTTTGAATGCAATGCCACTTTCTTCAAGTTTGTTTTGCTCTGATTCTGGCGTAGTGTCAATGTTGTCACCTATGGAAAAAATAAATCCTTCAATAAATTAAGACTAACCGGCTATAACACACATTATACCATACATTCAGGGGGCGTTAAAACTCTGACACCAAGGTTCTCCGAAACGAGAATACAAGATACCTTCCTAACTAAAGTATCTAACAAACATAGCTGAAGGATTAGCATAAACATGACTTACTTTTAAAAGACTTAATGCCAGCTGCAGCTTTACAGTTTTCCAAAACCTTAGATAGTTCGTCTAAATTGATTTCCGCTGGCTGGGCTTCATTTTCACTCACAATTGATATTTCTGTCAAACCTGGTCTTTCAATACTATCTGTTGTGTAACCGACTCTTCTAGCTTCAGTCACGTCTTTAAATTCTACTGTCTCTGATGTGTGATATTTCTTCGGCGGGCCGTTATCTATAAACATGTAGAAATGTTTTTTGAACCACGAATCGTCACTTTTAGTAGAAATATCCTGTTCATCCATATCGGAGTCGTCGAAAAAGTATCTTTTCTTTCGTACAGGTATTTGCGGTATTTTATTGAGAATGAACTTCCCAATATCGTCTACTTTATGGTGTCTATGAGCTTGGTATTTGATAAGATTGGAAAAGTTTGAACTGCCTTGCTCTTTCTGAAAGTCTAAATAACTTTTGTAACCGTTGACATAATCTTTGAAAGCAATTTTATCACTAAGCCCTTCATAGCTTGTGTCTTCTACCGGGGCTGATTCTGTTGCTTCTTCTGTGATCTTAGCTTTTATATTTGAGTCAGATGAATAATCATTAGATGGTTCAGGAACTGTTGCATCATGATTGTAGTCAACATCTGGTATACTTTCTCCATCGTCATATATTCTCTTTATATCTTCCTTTAGGCTCAAATCTGTTAATGTCTCTGGGTTTCGTTTGGACAATCTGACAATTTCATCGATTTTTCTTTTCTTATTCGTTGTAACCATTTTCATAACATTGTCTTCGTGTGTTTTAGCTAATATTTGCTCGTACAGTGTTAGCATAGCAAAATCGTCTATCGTAGGAGTAGAAGTCGTACTCTCACGGTGCTTTGTAGTCTTTTTCATCTTCTTTGAAGTTTTATTCCCACGATTGTGTCGAAACTTTGTCGTGGCTTTAGTTGTAGTTAAATGGGTTTTTCTTCCTCCCGTTATAGTCTTGGTGACTTTATCCATCATTTTCGTAGATTTACATTTGAGTGTCGTCTTAGCTTGCTTAACTTCTTTATGAAAGTCTTTTGACACTTTGTCCTTAACCTTCTTGTAAACGCTTTTCAGTTCTTTCTGTAGCATGTCTTCGACGTTCTGAGCAATCGTGAAAGCGTCTTCTTTGATAGATCTTGCATACACGTTATGTTTATCTTTTTTGTTAGAAATGAGAACGACATTAGAATCGTTTGCTGTTCTCTTGTCTTTATTTTCAATATTGTTCAGAAACACAAAAGTAGTCAGAGCAAAACCTGGACTACTTACTTCTAGATGAGTTAAAATAGGGTCAGCCTCGAACGTAGCTTCTGTGACTGTGTTTGTTATAATATCGGTTACAGCTGGATTTTGTTCGGCCACCATTTGTATCGCTCTGGCTTTGATATCATTCAACAACTCTTCTATTTGCGCTGTGCCTAGAAAATCAGCATCTTCTGTAGTTGTGACAGTAGTGGACATTTTTTTAGTTTGAGATTTAGATGTATTGTACCTCTGCGTATTGTATTCATATATAATTTTATCTAGTTTAGGAAGAAATGTTCTATACTTGTTCTCTCCATACATGTGCTTCAGATGTGTAACCTTTTCAGTGACATTCGCTAAGATTTTGTCCATTTCACTATCGCTTACTTTTGCTGCTCTTTTGTGGTATTTTTTTTGTTCTGTAGCATGTTTTCTACTACCGGAGCCGTGAACGTTGGGATTTACTACCACCAATACATAAAACACGCTGAAATGGAAAAAGTGCAAAATTAAAAATATGAAATCATAAGAGATCAATGTTGTTGGTATATAACATGTAATTATCTACAGCGTTGGCTCAGGGTTACAAGAAAGTAATTGTATTCTTGATAGAACTTATCTACTAAAGGCCGATAGATGAAATTTCACACATGTCTTAAAAATACGAAATTAACTTACCATAAAAACTTAAATACGAATCGAACCATTTCCAAACGGCTTCGTTATATAAATCCAGTAAAACTTACTAAAAATACCAATTTTCGAATATTTTGGTACAGATGCTATTCTATTTGTGACAGTGTCATTTTGACGTTTAGAAGAAAAGATTTTGAAAGAAGTATTTCTGAAGAGTATTTTCTTAATTGTCTGCGTGTAGAATATTTGATAGAGGTTGAGGACCCTTGCGGGTAAATAGTTCTGAGAACTTTGTTTGGGGTTGTTATTTTGCCTGTTCCATTTTTTCTTCAAAACGGCATAACCGATTTCAATAATACAATTTTTGATTCGTTTTTGTAAATTCTAGAAAGATAATTATAGACGTCACTGAGAAAGCGCTTACGCATATGTTGCTTTTTTTCTTTTAAAAAACGGCTTAAAAGCGATTGTATTGATTTCAAGTTTCAAGAAATGGTATTATCGTTGAAAAAACATCTCAGAAAAGCAATCTTCGGTCGTCTACAAAAACGAATGCGCAGAATCACGGTCATAAATCCATATTAAATGTAGGTAAGCGTGTTTGTATGTTATCTTTATGCTAAGGTTACGTTAGTATACGTGCAGTCACGGTCATTGATATATGGACCGCCCTAGATTCAAATTTCAATGCGAAGGCGGTCATAAATTGACATCCTATCCTACTAATATTATAAACGTGAAAGTTTGTGAGTATGGATGTTCATTACTCTTTCACGATAAACTACTGAACGGATTTCGATGAAACTTTACAGTAATATAGCTTACTAGCTGCACCACGTAGTTTCACCCGCGTAAGTTTCTATTTTATACTCGTGATAACATCAAAATTAAACTTCCGATTCGTATGAATTAAAAAGTTTTTAACTGCTACATAATACCCTTGATGATAAAACCATTTATTTGAATAAAAATTAATACTACGATACGAATGTAACCAACTTTTGTTTCTACCCGCGAACTAATTACATTTAAGAAAACATTTTTTGCTATTATTGTGACTTAAATATGATAGTTAGATATATTCTCTCAAAGACTTTTTTGTAGATAATAATGAATACTTTAATAATGTACTGCTGAACTGATTTTGATGAAACTTAACAGTAATATAGCTTATACATCAGAATAACATATTATAGGCTACTTTTTATCCGGGTACCACGCGGGCGAAGCTGCAGGAAAAAGCTAGTAATATATAATTAACTCGCGTTTGAGAAGGACTTTATGTGACCACAAATTAAAGACTACTACGATGCGTGGATAGGTTTAAAGAAATGAATCACCTATAACTGAGATTTACTCATTCCAATCCAAACAGTATGACATCAGCTTAAGGAAAACAAATCATCGAAGTTTGTGTCGTATTATAATATCTTAAGGTTCTGTATATAAATACAAAATATTTTTTCTGGAACTTATAAAATACTAGCTTCTGCCCACGGCTTAGCCCGCGTGGTACCCAGATAAAATGTAGCCTATGTGTTATTCTGATGTATAAGCTATATTACTGTAAAGTTTCATCAGAATCCGTTCAGTAGTTTTTGCGTGAAAGAGTAACAAACATCCTCACAAACTTTCACGTTTATAATATTAGTAGGATAAAGTAGGAAGTAATATATAATAAGTAAATCGTGCATACAGGGTTAGGAAACATTAAAACATTTTATAAGTACCTATAGTAAATTATTTATTGGTACATAATATGTACATCCTATAATGCTGGACATTTTTCACACAGTATCATCTAGCCCCAAACTAAGCAGAGCTTGTGTTATGGGAAACCCGCAACCTTCTGCGTCTCAGGTGGACCTTCGCCCACTGCGCCACAGAGGTTGAGGAATAACAAGGAATCTAAATTAAAAATATATAAATATCAAATATTACTGATTGAAATTTAAGACAGGTCTAAGGTTCTACAGAGTGTCCCAGAACAAGTTTACTATTAAGTTCAATTTTGACAAAACTCGTACCGCGCTACTTGGAGTACGTTTGCATGGTAAATTTGCGATAGAACACAGGAAGGAAGCGAGAATTTCCGCTACCGAATGAACCCTAAAATCTACCATTCGACCGCGTAAACTTACGATAACATCGACCTTTTAGTTTGATATTAATATCAAAACCACTCGCACATATTCCTAGTTAAAATTATTCATTAAATTGTAAACCTTTGAATTCTGTTTAAAATGAAGGTTATTCTGCTATTTCTCGCTGTTGTATGTGTCTTAGATGTGAGAGCTGATCATTTGTTAGTGGGGAACACGGCCAATCGCGTGAAGTTGACAAATCATACGTTAGTCGAATATAATGCTTTTCCATTTATGAAGAGAGTGAAGTTGTTCTTCTATTCCCAACCGGAGCAGAAGAAGATTCAGGTAAGCGTTTTTAGGGTTCTATAGTAGGGTTCCGCCCTTATTTTCATGTTCGTCTATCCGTCCTTGTGTCCCCGATTTCTCCGATACAGGTAAAATAAATAAATAAATAATGAATAAATAATGCTGGACATATTCACACAGCATCATCTAGCCGCAAAGTAAGCAGAGCTTGTGTTATGGGAACTAAATGACTGATATATTATTTGTATACTTGACGACCTCTGTGGCGCAGTGGGTGAAGGCCCGCCAGAGACGCAGAAGGTTGCGGGCTCGATTTCCGCCGCGTGGCAAATGTTTGTATGACCTGCAAATATTTGTTTCTGGGTGTATTCTATATATGATTTGTATGTACATATTTACAAAAAAGTAAATAAGTAGTTTAACAGTCATTTAGTTCCCATAATACAAGCTCTGCTTAGATTGGGGCTAGATGATGCTGTGTGAAAAATGTCCAGCATTATTTATTATTATTATTATACTTTTTTGTAAATGTTTTCATATTATACATAAAAAATAAAACTTATGAGAGATTTATATTGTATGTATAATATACAAAATAAATCTATAAGTTTGTAGAAAGACAGATTGAAACTGAATCCAAACCTATCCACACACACATCATTTTGCATAAACTTCTTAAATAAGTACTTAACTAGGCCGAGGATGCATATATGAATATATTCATCAAATAACTACTCGTACTTAAAAGAAGCGCAACCCCAAGTAGGTGTATTTAGTATTTCTATGTCATTTCACCCTGCTCTTTCTTAGACACCCTGCGTTAGGCCATTGATCTGACCAGGCAGGGTGGCCTTGAAAAGGGCTTAGAGAACTAGTTGGTAAACGTGTTGAATCGGGGGTTGATGAAAAAAATAAAATTTAGTCAAGGAGAAAAAAATATATTAGGTAATATTTTTTTTCTTGTCCCTTAATGGGACACAGCGAGACAAAAACTTCCCATTTTCTTCCCATTGGGAGAATATGTCATCAACATCAATGGTCAGAACTAAAGGCTAAATCAACATCAATGGCCAGAAATAAAGGCTAAATCAACATCAATGGTCAGTACTAAAGGCTAAATCAACATCAATGGTCAGAACTAAAGGCTAAATCAACATCAATGGTTAGAACTAAATGCTATATCAACTAACTAAACGGGCATAGTATTACTCCTTGTGGCACCCCTTTTTAGATTAAACAACCATCAAAGTGAAGGTCGTGGAATCCTATCGAGCTGGTGCTCTCAAACGGTGAAGGAAAACGTCGCTAGGAAATGGGCATGTCCTAGAACCAACCTATAATTCGAAGGCACGTGCATAAAAGGAGCATGCAATAGCATGACACAACATGGCGCAGTGGGCGAAGGCTCGCCTAAGACGCAAAAACTTGCGGGTTCGATTCCCGCCGCGGGACAAATGTTTATATCTGCATATATTTGTCTCGGGATTGGTTTTTTTTCTATGTATAATATGTATGTATTTACAAAAACATGTATGTAAGTAGTATATCAATCATGTAGTTCCCATAATACAAGCTCTGCTTAGTTTGGGGCTAAATGATGCTGTGTGAAAATGTCCTACATTATTTATTTATTTTTATTTACATTAAAGATCAATTTTTCATCATAAGTCTATGGAAGTGTCTATGCGACAGTCGATTACCTCTTATTGTGTTCATAAACTCAAGCAATACTAAGGGTATTGAAGTGAAGTGCCTCAAGGATCAATTCTTGTTCTCATTATGTTTCTGATTCATAACAACGAAACTTTAATATTAACCAAGTTAATATTTTTTTAAGTAGTAGATAGAGCTCAGCGGCCGCGGAAGTGGAGGGCAAAAGGGGCCAAATTCCCCCCTTAAAATCACATAGGTCACCCGCCTACCAAGCCAGGGCTGGAGATTGAAGGGGTGGCCAAAGAAATTTTTCACCCGTTATTCAAATTCTTTTCTTATTTAGGTACACACACCAATACACTACAGATAATTTAGATAATTTGACATTAACATTAACTTGCATCTAATTCGTCGTACTAGTAAATAATGATTAAATATATATATAGGAATATATAAACACAAAACTATATGTATACTAGTTGTTGCTCGCGACTTCGCCCGCGTGGTATGTTAATAAAAGTAGCATATATGACCGTCTCCAGGCTTCAAACTATGTATGTCCACCAACTTTTGAATGAATCGAACCAAGGGTTACAATTTATACAAAGTTTAGAACTCAATTGCACACCCCCAAAGGGTAGTTTTGAAAAGATAAAAAATACGTGTTTCAAAGTTTATTTGTACAGAGTTTTGAGCGAATCAATATATTTTTTTATAAAAACTTTACCGCCCTATTTAACCCCCTTAGGGGTCGATTTTCGAAAATTAGCCTATGCGCTATTCCAGATCCTAAACTATCTACATTCCAAATTTCATCAAAATCGGTTTAGTAGTTACGGAGATACGTGGTAACAAACATTCACACACAACACACAGACTTTCGCATTTATTATATTAGTAGGATATATATTCAACAATCTGATAAAATTTAACATACACTACACTAAAGTAACATAAAATCAAACCTACTTTAATTAAAACAAAACATCAAATTATCACAACGCTAGATACTTAGGGAACAACACACCACTATCTACAAAAATCACTCTCACAAAAACTAAGACACTTTCTTTCAATCGTCTTCCATCCATCCGCAAACAGATCAGCCTGAGGGTGTTACGAGATGAGTACATTTAAGTTCCTCTGCACGCGACAGATAGGAGACTGTTGTCGCGCTACGGTCCTTGCAGAAATAGGAGCAAACAAAGGGACACGTCCCGCGGGGTGATCACACTAATTTCCCATGGCTGGTATCATCGGATGGGATGAATCGTATCACGCTAATTTGTAAGCTGGATGAGCCATAGATGGACAATGCGAATGAACAAAATTGGTTTCATATTGGACGTTCCGTTTTTTGGATGGATGGGACATTAAAATAAGGAACTAGTGTCAAAATTGAGTTAGCTATGAGTTAGTGTGATCGCCCCGCAGCGATCACGCTTACTCATGGCTATCGAGATGGCAATCAATTTTGTCACTATGTCGTCACGTCCAATATGAAACCAATTTTGTTCATTCGCATTGTCAAATTTATACAAATTAGCGTGATACGATTCATCCCATCCGATGATACCAGCCATGGGAAATTAGTGTGATCGCCCCGCTGCGGTGTGGGGCTGAACCGAGCACGATTCTCAGGAACACACAGTTGACTAGCTTCACTGAGGAGCGACGGAGAATCCAGTTGACCTCTTAATATACGACAGACTGTCAATATCTGGTCACACAGCCTTTTGGTTAGTGGTGAGTCCTCAGCACGTGTGGCACAACTTTTGTAGCTACACACTTTCTCGAAACGAGGCCTCACTCTTTTCGTTTGGGCACTCTTTTCGTTTGGGCGAGCTAGCACACCAACACACCAACACAGTTGCACAATCGTGCTAGGCGCGAGCTGTAACGCGAGGAAAGATCGTGTTGGCTCGCACATAGCGCTCCACTCCATTACCACACCTCACAACACGCACAGCGCATACTGTGCTCCCAAGACTGCCTCACTCAACTACGTTCAGAAACTGCCTCGCTGCCTCGCCTCAATTGTGGTACCACAGTGTGCTGGCTCAGTTGTAAAACTGAGCCCCTCGCACGATCCTCATTTTCAAACAGTGTGCTACCCATGACTACTTCTGGTTTCCAGAGAGTTGAAACCTAATGTACCCAAAAGATACTTTGTGGGGTACATAAAAGTATAGTATCCATATGATACGGTTATATGGGCTATGTCATATGGTTATGTATGAGTTAATGTCTCAGGGTCGGCAACTCGCGAGTGTTACTTCTGGTGTTGTAAGCGCCCATAGGTTACGGTAACCGCTTGCCAACAAGTATGCTTGTTTGCTACTTAATTTATATAAAAAGCCTACTGTGTTATTCCGGTATTATTAAATGGATCATTCTGAGAAAGAGGTCATAAGGTTGGATTCTCTTATCAGAACAACGAATGCTTTACGCTATTTCGTTGTTAGATTGATTTGTGAATGACTTCCATTTGTTGAGTTCCGGGTTCAAGGACTCGGTCTAAGTAAAAGAAAACAATTCTCTTTGTTCACCACCGCCCACCGCCACCGCGTAAGTTTGAACGAGCCCTAAGGGTATATGGGTATCGTGCTGGGATTTTTTAATCTAGAGTATTATTTCTAAACGGGCATTAAAAATACCAATATTGCTTATTGTGTTATTCCAGACACGAACAAAGAATACTTTATCAATTCCATACTAGCCTTTGCCTACGGTTTCGCCCGCATGGTACCCTGATAAAAAGTAGCCTATGTTTCATCAAAATCCGCTCAGTAGTTTTTGCGTAAAAGAGTAAAAAACATAAATCCTCACAAACTTTCGCGTTTATAATATTAGTAAGATATATCAGAATAACACAAAATAGGCTACTTTTTATCCGGGTACCACGAGGGCGACGCCGTAGGCAAAGGCTAGTATGGAATTGATAAAGTATTCTTTGTAAAGTTTCATCATAATCCTTTCAGTAATTTTTGCGTGAAAGAGTAAAAAACATCCACCCTCATAAACTTTCGCGTTTATTATACCTAGTAGTAGGGTGTTCATGAATATGTTTATGTACGCACACATCGACCCGCATATCTACACAGTACCTACCTACGCCCCGTGGCAGGCCCAAACTCAGGTGGGCCTAACTAGACGGCTTACAGTAGGCCATAAAAGCAATTTGAGTTAAATGTTAGAGAGAAAAACCCCAAGACAGACCAGCTGAAGAAGTTTACTTGACCAGACCAAGACAGACCGGGGCTGCAGCGCCTAGATACATATAGTCACGCCTGTTTTCTGGAGGGGTAGGCAGAGACCAAGGATTTCCACTTGCTACGATCCTGGCATATCTCTTTCGCTTCATTCATCCTCATCACATTCTTCATACAAGCTCGGCGGTTTAGTGTACTTCTGACCTGGCCTTTTTCTAAAATGTCTCCAATTTGGTCAAAGTACGTTCGCCGAGGCCTTCCTCTACCAACTATCCCATTCACGCTCGCCTAGCGCCTAGATGATAATTAATAAAGTTGTTTTTTTTTATTTATTTTTATTTCAGGGCATCCAAGCTTTGGATAATCTACATAGCAAGGCTTCTATCAACATAACAGCGGGTGGAGTGGGCCATACGTTTGTGAATCTACGTCTGAAGAGTGAGAGGGGCAGAGGTCTGAGCTACGATATAGGAATCTATGTTAACGAGGATTATATATTATACTGAAACCTATTATGAATAATATATATGTTTTATTCCAAAAATACATAATTAAATTTGATCATTCATATTGTAAAACGGGAATTTTCACGTAACGTACCATGACGGTACTATAACAAGATCCCATATTTTTAGAATTAATAAATATGGCAAAGAGAAGTTTAGATAAAACGTCGCCTTGAGGGTCATCTTCATGGTGCAGCCTCTGCTGGTGAGAGGCTGCACCATGAAGATGACCTAATTTGACTTTGACTTTGAAAGCCGTGGGCAGAAGCTAGTAGAGCATACTGCCCACGGCTTTGCCCGCGTGGTACCCGGATAAAAAGTAGCCTATGTATTATTCTGATGTATAACCTAAATTACTGTAAAGTTTCATTATAATCCGTTCAGTAGTTTTTGCGTGAAAGAGTAACAAACAACCATCCTCAAAAACTTTCGCGTTTATAGTAAGTAGATAAATCACCCAGACCCGGGACAAATATTTGCAGATTATACAAACATTTGCGACGGGAATCGAACCCGCAACCTTCTGTGTCTTAGGTTTCGCTTACTGCACCACAGAGATCTTCAATTGAGGTAAATTAATATGCATATCGTATCTACAGAGGATAGGTACTACAAAATATAAACAAAAAACCTTTTTTTTTTAATTTATTTACAAATCCTGGTTCAAAAAGTTACAGTAATCTCTCTCCAAACACTTAACAGCGCCATCTGTTGCCAGCAACAAGTTCTGTTTGCGTAAGTTGTCTATAAGCGCCGCTTGTCTGTCTATTCGCGAGGTGAGCGTTTTGATTTGCGATTCCAGCCGAGAGATGGCGCTCTGATGAGAGGATGTTACGCTGCGGGATGTATCGCGTAACTCCTGGAATATAACAATGTACATGTCACCGTAGAATTGTAAATACTGTTAGATTACAATCTATCTCGCTAGATTGTAAACTGCCGAAAGATTGTGAACCGTAACATACAGCTTACAATTTAACGCATTATTTGCGATCATTTTCGAAGTGAAACTGTTAAAACACAATCTGTCGCGCGTTAAATTGTCAACTGTAAGGCTGTCCCTGATTGGTCGGTCTTACAGTAGGTCGTTCTGTGTCCATAGAGTTAAGAATCAAACACAGGTGTCAGTCAAATAAAAAAAAACTGATGATTTAGAATACGGGGGTATTCTAAGTCATCACCTCGAGATTTACTCGACTCGACTCAACCTCGACTGGTGTTTTGGTATTTTTAGTTGCCAAAATTTCCTCCACTCGAATTCCCCATACAGTTTTCCTCGACTGAGTGAAACAATCCAACTGTTAACTCAAGGTATATTCGATCTACCTTGGGCATTCCTCAAACTGAAAACAACGCTTCCATTTTGTTGTGTTTTTCATCTAGCACAATCTAGATGAATCTAGATGTTGGATTTTAAATATTTAAAATTATATATATGATCGAGTTGAGAGAGTGGCAGAGGAGCGAAAAATTTAAGTGCGACGTATAGTGAAGAAATTACTTCACATCCATCCTCATTTGAGTTTTATAAGGATACTCGAAAAATTCAACTAAAATCCCAAACATGAGGAAATTTTGGAGGAAACCTCAAAACGCCCTGAGTCGAGTTGGAGTGGAGGAATATTTGGAGGAATGTCTTAGAATATAGGGGTAAGTAACCCTAGTGCGTTAATAAAAAAAAAAAAAAAAACATTGCTAGACATTTTTCACACAGCATCATCTAGCCCCAAAATAAGCAGAACTTGTATTATGAGAACTACATGACTGATATATTACTTATATACTTTTGTTTGTAAATATATACATATTATACATAGAAAACACCCAGACCTGAGACAAATATTTGTAGATCTTACAAACATTTCTCCCGCGGCGGGAATCGAACCCGCAACCATCTGCGTCTCAGTCGGGCCTTCGCCCACTGCGCCACAGGGGTCGTCAAATACATACATATTATACATAGAAAAAACCTAGACAAATATTTGCTGAAATGAAATTACCTTCTCTGAGATCTTGGTGGCTTCCAGCTGTTGTTTGAGCGTCTCGATGTGGTGCTGCTGTGTGGAACTCCTGGCTTCCGAAGCCATGAGGCTGGAGGTGACCCGCTTCAGCTCCGAAGAGAGTTTGTCCGACTCACTCCTCTGTTCTTTGTAAAGTTTATCCTTTTCCTGTGGAACATAAATTAGTTTTACTTTATAAAAAAAAATATTATTATTTAAAAATTACATTACATTTTAAATTTATATTATTTTAACTACTTAGCTTCTGCCCACGGCTTCGCCCGCGTGGTACCCGGATAAGAAGTAGTCTTAGTAGTAGTAGAAGGTTGCAGGTTCGATTCCCGTCGCGGGACAAATGTTTGTATGATCTGCAAATATTTGTTTCGGGTTTGGGTATATGTATATGTTTGCTGGTATTTACAAAAAAAAAATATTACGTAGTATATCAGTCATGTAGTTTCCATAATACAAGATCTGCTTAGTTTGGGGCTAGATGATGCTGTGTGAAAAATGTCCAGCATCCTATTATAAACGCGAAAGTTTGTGAGGATGGATGTTTGTTACTCTTTCACGCAAAAACTGCTGAACGGATTTTAATGAAACTTTACAGTAATATAGCTTCTACATCAGAATAACACATAGGCTACTTTTCATCCGGGTACCACGCGGGCGAAGCCGTGGGCAGAAAATAGTATATGATAATTACCTCAAGTCGTTTCTGCAAAGCCATATACTTAGCGCGCATATCGGCTGTGCTGGATTTCATGTTGTTCGTGCGATTCAGTAGCGTCAGTCTTTCACTCTCATACTCTGCCAGTTGGGTCAAATGAGCTTCGCATTGAGACACCTGAAAAAACAAGAAAAAAACTTAGATTATGAAAAAGAAAAGGTAACAGGGATTATGTGTTATTCACGAATGCCCCTTAAGGTTAAAGGGATGATTCAATTTTCACGAAAGAAAAGTAAATTTTCACTAAAAATTCAAAAATACCTCAAAATGTCTTACCTTTCTATTAATAACTGTTTGTAATTTATCAATTTGTTCCTGCAGCAACTTTATTTTCGATGATAGAAACTTACAAATGCTTTCCACTGAGATTCTATCTGAAATGTTAAAATAAATCTATACTATAAATAAATAATATAATAATAAATAATGCTGGACATATTCCACACAGCATCATTTAGCCCCAAACTAAGCAGAGCTTGTATTATGGGAACTACATGACTGATATACTACTTATATACATTTTTTTTTGTAAATACATACATATTATACATAGAAAACACCCAGACCCGAGACAAACATTTGCTAATCATACAAACATTTGTCCCGCAGCGGGAATCGAACCCGCAACCTTCTGCGTCTCAGGCAGGCGTTCGCCCACTGCGCCACATAGGTTGTCACTATCCTACTATTATAAACGTGAAAGTTTGTGAGGATGAATGTATGTTACTCTTTCACGCAAAAACTACTGAACGTATTCTGTTGAAACTTTACAGTAATATAGTTTATACATCAGAGTAACACATAGGCTATTCATATTGTAAAAACGGGAATTTTCACGTACTGCACTATCGGTGAAGGCACCGACTAAGTTTCGACTCATTCCGAGAGTCTTCATCAGGGTGAGTGGCGACTTTCTCCTTTCGCATCGCGCCGTGCACTCTGATGAAGACACTTCATGATGAAGACTCTCGGAATGAGTCGAAACTTAGTCGGAGCCTTCACCGATAGTGCAGTACGTGAAAATTCCCGTTTTTACAATATGAATAGTCAAATTCACGATAGTTTTTGGAATAAAAAAAACACATAGGCTACTTTTTATCCGGGTACCACGCGAGCGTAGCCGTGGTCAGAAGCTAGTTACATATAAAGATGAAGAGTTTGTTCGTTTGAATGCGCTAATCTATGGAACAAACAATCGGATTTGGAAAACACAGTAGTTTTTGCGTGAAAGAGTAACAAACATCCATCCTCACAAACTTTCTCGTTTATAATATTAGTAGGATTATAAAACACCTCACTCTGGATGGGCCTGAGACATCTCAAAGATTGTGGGAAGCCGGTTTATGTAGAGGCTTTTTTTTTCAGGACATTCACTAACCAATTATGATGAAAAATTATTTTACCAGTAGAAAACGAAGATGGTAGAATTTTATCCTTAACATTAACCGATACAAAAGCATGCAAAAACTCCATATCATCACTCTTTCCTTGAACAGGGCAACAAGCACAGATCACTCTATTCTGTGTATTATTATTCTTATTCTGTGCTCTATTCTGTGTTTGATTTTCTAATTCTGAATTGGAGCTCGGTGATTGAGGTTCCGAGCTCAAACTCTTCTTCCTGATTGGTCTCCGTATCGGAGTAACTGGTTCTGGGGTTGGCGGAGTGCAGCAATGTTTTTTTATTTTCTGACGGTTTGGACTCAGGGACGGCGAGAACTCCGTGAAGAAATCCTGTTTTTGCTGGAACAGTTCATAGATAGATAAACTCTTTAAAGTGCATAATTAACGCATCATGGTACATTGTTTTTGTATGGATATTAGGTATGGAAAAAATTAGAACTAAAAAAAAAAAAATATACACAACAGGTGGTATTATACTTCTAATTAGGTAATGTAGGTAGGTATATATAATTGTGTTTTATTAATAGTAGGTATAGCTCTAGCATACTCTAGCATACTCTACATAATCCTTGTTACTCTTTCATGCAAAAACTACTGAACGGATTTCGATGTAACTTTACAGTAATAAAGTATATTTCCCAAAGTTTAGTTAGATTTTTAAAAATAAGTTTTCAGCAAGTCTTTTTAAATAAATATTAACACAAAAAAATAAACACATAAAAAATATTAGATATGTAGATATGTCTATCTGTTGTGGGCTGTTTATCAGTCGGTTCCAATAAATGGAGATGGGCATACTATTACTCAAAATGCTAATTACTATGCAAAATGTGGCCAAATATTATTTATAGACTAGCTTCTTATTCCACTGATCAATGAATATATTATTTTAAAGGTTTGGCAATGTGCATTTGATGCCTCTAGTGTTCATCTAGTGTTCTAGTAGCTTCCATAGGCTAGAGATGGACCTTCCACTTATTACCATGTTGGTGGTTTAAAACAATTGATATTTATTTTAAAATTTTAAAAATTTGCTGATTGAGTTTATGTCTAAGGATGTAAGTTATAAGGATTGGAGTCACTTCACTTCACTTCTTGATTATGGCTTTTTGTAACTATTTGTCATAATTCTGTCAATGTATCACATTAGTGTCATAAACTTTTGGATATGTGTGATTAGTAAGAATATGATCGGTTACAAAAATTGGGAGAATCAACAAGATTTTTTAACTTACAAGATGATTTTACAATAATTATGTTACTTAAAAACTAAAGACTATGTACATGGTTACTTATTCTATATATAGATATATTTTAAAATTTTATGTTATTCATTTTTACAAATTTACATAGAATAAAATTAATGAAAGGAGAGAAAGTTAGAGATAAAATGCATTTGAAGGATGTAGGACAGGGGACATCAGGAGGAAGAATGTCATAAAGGGAACAACATAGTATGGGACAGTTGAAAAATATGTAATCCACGTTTCCTCCATCCAGGCCACACTCACACATCGAGTGGTCCTTGATCCTAAGTTTAGACAGAAATACAGGTGTACAAGCATGACCTGAGACGACAAATGGTCGAAGTGGTGATTTTATTAGCTTTACGGAATTTAAAAAACCAAGGAATGTGGGGAATATCTGGCTGAATGTCCGCATAATATTTTCCTGTGAGAACGTTTTGAAGTCGTTAATACCAAGTAGTAATGGGCATTCCTGTGTATCATCAAAGGTGTTGGTGAAATTACAGCCACATGAGACATGTTTCACTGCGATTTCACATAAAGGACACGCCTTTGATGTTTGTATACAAAATATTTGCATTACCAGAGGTATTTTACAGAGGTTTTTGTAAGTTATCTAGAGAAAAGATAGTAAAATCTACATTTGGAAAATATGCAACAACACCTACCATTACTTGTTCAATTTCTCGCATCAAACTCTCCGTTTTCTTCTCCAGTTGTTTATTGAGCCTTTTAAACTCATCTTCACGAGCTAATAAATCAATTGCGTCCATTTCTCATTCACTTTTCACAATTTTCGAAACTACGATCACGAATCGTCTGACATTTGGAAAATCAACTTTGCCAGAGAAGTTAAGAAATCGAAATTTCTTCTGAAATTAGACTCAATTTGTAACTTTTTGTTTTAGTAGTGTTTTATTGTAAGCAAAAGTTTATTGCTATGACAACGGGGCGTTGTCGATCAAGCGACTATCACACTTTATCCAATTTAGGTCAAAATAAAGTCTCCTTTTAATTTTAAAATTTCAATATGCAATATCTAACACTTTTGGTACTTCAATCATAAAAACTAGGGTTAAAATAGATTTTCAAGGTTAATTTATTATGAAATTGGAGCTATTTTCGCTATTTTTGAAAAGAAAGTTATGCCATCTATCGAAGGCTTGGTTAAACAATAACAAGGTTACTGCTTTGTCAAAAACAGCTGTAATTCAACCAATCATAGCCCCTTATTAGTATCGGAGTGTGATCTGTTTTCTTTGTTCCCTCACGAACACATACAGAATTGTTGACACTGCTTTGTCTCCCATATGATTCACTTTGGGCTTTCTACCACATTTATCGATTGAAAACTATATGAAAATCATGGTTGCTGTCCCAAAATTGATACTGGTAGCTATCATAGGGCAAGATAATCCAAGATATTGGTGAAAAACCCAATCAAGGTCGTTAAACTCAGAGCGAAATAGAACAAAGTTAGAAAGAGACAGAGCCAAAACTGCATGTGTGCGACACAGATTTCAATCGATTTACCAATGAGAACAGAGCGAACACAGCTGACTTCTCAGTGTGTGATTGTAGCGAGCGAAATCTAGACGTTCGCGATATCGTGTTAAAAAAATCCCTTTGAAATATCAATTTTGGACTGCATTTCAGCGTCCGGACATATTGTTACAGTGTAATAATGCATTTTAAGAGAAAAAGAAACGTTTATCGGAGTGTTATATTATAGCCCAGGTGATTTCTTTTGGAGTGACGATTCAACGTTTGCTAGAGGTGAGTCCACAAACATACTGCTTGGTTTTTAGTGCGTTTCAAAACTTGCATTCTTAATTATTAATGTTCAGTGCATATCCTGTAACTTAGAAAGTTAATTGACGGGTTCAGTTATAATAACCCGAATGGTTTATGTTGGGAGCTCGTCAGCGCGTGCTGGGCGTTGGAAAGTTGCTTTTTTATTTGGAACGGTAAATCGTGAAACGCTATACTTTTATGCATTGCGTAAAAACCTACTTTCCTACCTTTTGCATAACCAACATCGATCTAAAAGTCCTAAGATATTTTCTCCGCGAAAATGCCACGTCTAAACACAAATCAGCTGTTGTGTAGGTAGGTGCTGTCAAAAATGCTCGACTACCAACTTGAAAAAAAATGGCTGAAAAAAAACAGCTGTTGAAAGTCGAACACATTTCCTGCCTTATTTTTACTCGAACAAAGGCGCAGGGACGGGCTAATGTCAAGAACCTGCGATTTTTTGCCCTCCGTGGTTTTATAACGGGCCATACAGGTAGATACACTTTAGGCCCTCTAAACTGGTTGCTAGTGTTGTATCATTTGCGGGCTTTGTTATCGATACTTTCGAAAGTTCGAAAAAATGATGTAGGTAAGGTATTACGGAAAGGTCGAACAAGTTGTGAAATCTGGATGATACAATCATAGCGTGGATTGTTTTATTGTTGCGGAAATATCCACCAATATACTGGAAACACCTGGCAGATTATTTAACTTATTTTTTTTCTAGAAGTGTCGTTTGGTAAATCAATTTTCTTATGTCTGGATCAAGTAATTATAGTCTACATAGAGTGATGAGCTTATTACGTACCTACCTAGGTACCGACAACCGCAAATATTACTTTTAATCGTGTTTCCTGCCAGACCGTTCGTCGTGGTCGAACAAGTTGTGAAATCTGAATGATACAAACATAGCGTGGATTGTTTTATTGTTGCGAAAATATCCACCAATGTATGGGAAACTCCTGGCAGATTATTTACCTTATTTTTTTTCTAAAAGTGTGGTTTAGTAAATCAGTTTTCTAAGGTGTGGGTCAAGTAAAGATAGACTAGACAGACTGTTGAGTTTATAACGTACCTACCAAGGTATCTACAATCGCAAATATTACTTCTAATGGTGTTTCCTTCCAGACCGTTGGTCGTGGTAAGTACCTATTTGGGGTGTGGTATGTACCTAGGTAGGTATATAATTAGTTGATGGTTGAATTCGTCCACTTCATCAGTGTTTTAAAACAAACAATGATAAAATGGATAAATTCTGCTTAATGCATTCATTCCTACCTATTTTACAGGAAATTGAAGTTTTTGAAAGCATTTTTAGTTATTTAAATGACCAAGACATTCTGACCGAAATATTTTTATGAAACTTAATAGGTACCTACCTAATTAGTTATTTCTAATTTTAATTGCACCATAAGGAGGGTAGGTATTTAAGTAAATTCCAAAATAATCTACTTACTACAATAAACGTTGCGTTCATATAAAAAAACGCATATCGCGAAAGTACGAGTACTTTCTGATTGTACTCAGAGGAGTAAATAGCCGTACTCCTATCTACACAATAAAATCTCATTAAATTTTCCGGGCTAAAGATGTATAATCCTACTGGGTACAATAACGTTGGTTACCAAGCAATAATTGTATAATTGTATTGAGTCCTAATCCTACTAATATTGTAAACGCGAAAGTTTGTGAGGATGGATGTTTGTTCCTCTTTCACGCCAAAACTTGTGAACGGATTTTGATGAAACTTTACAATAATATAGCTTATATTTCAGAATAACACATAGGCTACTTTTTATCTGGATACTATGCGGGCTAAGCTGTGGGCAGAAGCTAGTAATGCATAAGTCCGAAAAGTTTTTATTTATTTTATACAGTGACAAACAGGCGTATGGACGGCCCGTCTGGTGGTGCACGGCTGAGCCTTGAGGAGTGAGCCTTCTTTACGTTAGTAAACTTGGTTATTCTGTGTCCCCGGGTAACAACAGTTAACCAAATTAAAGCCGTTAAAAGATAACGCCTCATTTCTTGTTAAACATTTTTCACCAGAGATTATTTTTATTAAGTTTACTATTTCCCGATATCTATGATATCAAAACCTGTGAAAAAACACTATGTAGAAACAGAACCAAACCAAAAACGCGGGCATGTGTCATCATTATACCTATAATAGACGCTCAAAAGGAAATGGTTGTAAATGTCACTTGACATTGCTGTCAAAGTTCGCGTGAATGTATTGATCCCATCGCCACCGCCACCGCCGCGCCACCGCGTCAGTTTGACTTGTATAGTTCTGTTGACATGCATGCGTAAACAAAGTAATTAGTTTTAGTTCGGTAGGTACTCTCCCAAATTTAGATGACCTCCATCCAATGTACGACACGCATAGCGGGTTCAATTTCCGCGTTATGCGTTTCGCTCTTTTATTCAATTCACGTGTTTATTTGTTAGTTTCGAGGTATTTGTTTTCATATCCGGTTACGGTAATAGTAAGATAAAGTAGGATAATTGTGTAGATAGTTAGAGAAAAAAGTTCGGTAGGGTCAATAATATTTTACCCATTGTTATCACAGGAATAATTGAGGTCATACCTACCAAACAGGCTAGAGTTATTTAAAAAAAAAAAAATGACATAATCAAATGTTACAAATTGTATATGAATCCATAGGCTCCTGAACTAGTCTTGATTCTATATTTCCTTCTAAGGCAGAACTTTAAAACTGTACATAGTTTCATTAATTTTAACTGGTGGAGACATCTTTGAACACAACTATCAGCTGTTTCAGACTTTGAGCAGGTACAAAACACAACTGTGTCTGTCCCAAGACTGATGTCTAAGGACATTATGTATAGTCAAGATTCTGATAGTTAGCAAGGCAATTATGTGTATCATACAGTGATAATGTATATGGTTTTTGTGACATCACAGCAAAACTATTGTAATATAATGAGATAAAGGTACCTTTGTTCATGAACAATAGATAGGAAGGAAACCTATTGTATTTCGTTGTAATGTAATTACCACAAATCGAGAATCTTTTGTTCTATCAGAAAAGTAGTAACTTAAAACGGCTGGGAAGAAACACAAGTTTTAGTCAAATGTGTTTAGGGCATACCTTCTGTAAAGGTACAGACTGAACCTACGTAAGCAACTTATGTAACGCATGACAACTATCTGGACCTCAACTTACACGCTGCATACGCGACCATCAAAAAAAGAGATGGTACTACTCACTCGTGTTTAAAGACAAATGGTCAACGAAGGGTTTACTTACCCATATGACTGAAGGTCATTTCTCGCAGATCATCGGCCAGATCTCGGAAAGTGTTAAAATTAAGCAAATGTGACTACGTGGGAAGGTGGAGGGGATAAAGGTATACAACCCACGCGTAAGACTAGTGTGGTGCATTACTAAATAGGCTAACGCTTTATCATTAAATTAAAGTTAATTTATACTAATTTATCAATTCAGACATTCATATAGGTCCGTTATGTTCGTATGACTTAAAAGCCTATGTTAGTGTTGTAAGTACGTACGTAGGTAGGTAGGTACATGCACGCAGATTACGAGTAATCTGTAATGAACAGATTAGTTTTTAGTTATTAGTCAGTCTCTCAAATGCGAAGCGCTTCTGATCCGTCATCCGTATGTCCGTATGGGTCAAGCATAGAGTAGATAGCATCAAGAGAAGCAATGTTTGATAATTTGCTAGAAAACAATTCTGTCGACTCTCGTACGAGTCCCGCCACGCGTGCTGTGCTCTGATTGGTCTAAACTGATTGGTTTCAACCAATCAGAGCACAGCAGGAGGCAACATGACGCAATGACAATTACAATGTCCTTGTTGCGAACATCAGTCCTAAAAGACTGATGTGTTGACAGAACAGTGTGGTGCAGTATGACGCCTCTCGGGGTTAACTGCTCGATGGAGTCAAGTGACTGTGCACACAACGTGGCATAGTACCATCATACGTTACGTACGTGTCTATAGTGTGCTTACCTTAACAACATTTGTGTCGGAGAGGGTCGGGCGTATTGGCCTATATTAACTGCGTCATCAGCGTTGCCAACGATACTTCCTCCATTATTTAATCTATGACAGATCGGTTTAGCGATGTCCATATGCTTGATAGGTTACCGTTTAGCGATTCAATTGCCTATACTAATTTATGACTTACTAGCTTCTGCCCACGCCTTCGCCCGTGTGGTACCCGGATAAAAAGTAACCTTTGTGTTATTTAATTTATAAGCTATATTACTGTAAAGTTTCATCAAAATCCGTTCAGTAGTTTTTGCGTGAAACAGTAACAAATATCCATCCTTACAAACTTTCGCTTTTATAATAGTAGTAGGATAATCTTATTATATAAAAAAAGGTTTTTTTTTCTTTCGGACAGAAATACAATCCATTTTGTTTGTAGATTAGTAAAGTCTCCTTAGATCGCAAGAGGTATTCGCTTTATAGATTCGATTTAGTACTTATGAAATATCAAAACTTTATTTTCAATTTGATATACGTTTATCGATACTTTTCAGTCTGTGGTTTAGATGGCTCAGAGAACGTCACTATCACTATTTCTTCGTCCGCAAAAACAATCAGAGTCGTTCGTCAACCCCGCCCGATATACTTTTTGACGACTTATAATATATAGTTTCGTATTTTTTTTATATTCGTTGCAAATATCAACCCGTAAATTAAGTAAACGGACTAGGTATAGTAAGCCTTCTTATTACCCTCCAATTTTTGTATAAATTTGCAATCAACATAATTATATGGCGTGACAAAACACAAAAACAATGAATGAATGATTTGATGAATGAATAACAAACACGCTCACGACTGTATTCCCCCATGATGTACACCCTCAGATAAATGCTGAGTCAGCAGAACTTTGAGCTTACCAAGTAGGGGGTAGTCAGAGGCCTCTCCTAGCATTGTATATTGGCATACCTAGCATTCCGCGTGACAGGTTGCAAGCCTATCGCCGCTTATTGGAACAATAACCGATGGCATATGCCTTCAAATTTTCAACCGACTTCAAAATAGAAGGAGGCTCTCTATTCATCTCTCTATGTTTTTTCTGTCTATGTTACGCGATGTCTTTGCCAATTCTGGACTGATTGATTATTATTTGTTTTGAATGGGTAGGATATTTCAAGAGTAGTATCCCTAAGCAATTTTATGAAAAAAACTAGCTTCTGCCCACGGCTTCGCCCGCGTGGTACTCCGATTAAAAAGTAGCCTATCTGTTATTCTGATGTATAAGCTATATTACTGTACAAATTCATCAAAATCTGTTTAGTAGTTTTTGCGTGAAAGAGTAACAAACATCCATCCTCACAATCTTTCACTGGCTTTGAGCTGGATCCAGGTCTGACTTGGAAACAGCATATAGACTCTACTTGTAAGAAAATGTCGAGAGGAGTGTATGCTCTAAAGCAGCTACGCCCTATCATGACGGAATGTAATATCAAAGAGACATACTATGCATATGTCCACTCTATTATGTCGTATGGAATTATACTTTGGGGATGGTCAACCGACTGTGAAAGGGTATTAAAAATACAGAAACGCGCAATAAGGGTACTAGTAAAGGCTAAGTATAAGGAATCATGCAGGGATCACTATAAAAGGCTACAGATATTGACTTCGACATCTGTCTATATACTTGAAATATTAAAATATGTCAAGAAAAATATTGGCCAATATAAAATAAGAGGAGCCAACAGTAACCGGAGCATCAGAAATGTAATGTGTTTAGAGTCAGCTAAACATAGGCTGAGTGTGTCCAAAAAACAACCACAGGTTATCGGACCCAAACTGTTCAACAAGCTTCCGCTGAGCATAAGATAAAGTACGTGTGAAAAGTCGTTTTGTAGCAGGGTCAGGCTGCTTCTCCTCAACAAAACCATTTACAATGTCAACGAATATTTAGAAAATGACTATAATAACTTCAACGCAAATGTTGAGTAGGTATGTAGTTTGGCCTAGTTTTAAAATGATATCCAATATATATATATATTGTTAACCTACTGGTTAGTTATTATACTAAATGGACATGCACGAATCTGCAACAATTTATTTAGAATCTGTAAAATTTATTTTATCTTATTATACACGAATTTATTGACTATTGAAATTATTTAAATTAACTAGGATATTATTTCATAACTTTTTATTAAATTGACGAGAGACTGATGTCACACCAATCATATTAATTAAGTTTAATAATTGTTAATGTGGTATTCTGTCTTAATAAATGATATTCTATTCTATTCTATTCTATTCACGTTCTGCCCACGGCTTCGCCCGCGTGGTACTCGGATTAAAAGTAGCCTATGTACAATTCTGATGTATAAGCTATGCTATGTTATTGTAAAGTTTCATCAAAATCTATTCAGTAGTTTTTGCGTGAAAGAGTAACAAACTTTCGCGTTTTAATAGTAGTATGATTAGAAGGATACTCTTACCAACTGTTTAAAATAACAGAATGAAATTCATATTGGACTTTTTTATCAATTTGCCGTTCTTTGAAGTTGTTTTTTTTTATGTTTGTGTGTATATTTCTATCTATGAATTTTCCACTTTTGGAATGTAGGTACATCACCGCCGGTGTTGCCACAATTTCGGCCGGATACAGTGCACCAGTGGATACGTACCTACCTGAGATTGCAAAATCATTTTCATATCTTGCACGCGCAAGGCGGCGTTGCACTCGAGTTGCGGAATCGCATGTCCGTTATATTACTTTCGCTCTATCCATTAGCGTTATCTCGACGTCCTCGTGTTGCCGAATGCGACGCAAGAGGTGCGGATACGATTCCCGCAGCTGGACTAATGTTTGTAATAATAAATAATCCTACTAATATTATAAACGTGAATGTTTGTGAGGGTGGATGTTTGTTACTCTTTCACACAGAAACTACTGAACGGATTTTGATGAAACTTTACAGTAATATTGCTTATATATCATAATAACATATAGGCCACTTTTTATCCAGGTACCTCGCGGGCGAAGCCGTGGGCAAAAGCTAGTATTTTATATCTTTAACTCCTTCAAACGTGCACGACACTTTTCACATCATATGATCTTTCTCATCGCCTGATGGTCACCTAATTATTTAATTTGCACTAGATTATAGATCGGTCACTTAGTCTTAATTATTTAATTTGCACTAGATTATAACTCTTATTTAAAAAACACAATTCACGCCGTATTAAATTATGATTGTGTTTTCTAAATTTATGCACATAAATAATAAAGAGAGCCGCGTTGGCCTAGTGGGCTGTGCCCTGATTTCCGATCCGAAGGTCGTTATTAGCGCTTAACACGTGTTCAAAACGGTGAAGAGAAACATCGGGAGGATACCGCCATGCATAGAACATGTTCCGTTAAAATAAAAGGGCTTTTCGTCGAGACCATTTCTTCAACGTAAGTCGACGAAAAAACGGTCGAGAGTATACGTTTCTTACGAAAGTTGCCTTAATAACGAGCTACTTTTCATCGGATACTACGTGGACGAAGCCGTGGGCAGCAGCTACTCAATAAGCTACGAAACTTCAACAAATTTTTCTCTTATTTTGGCAATCAGTCAAACACACTACCCCACTCTTCATAACCTAAAGATTAGCTGGAAGAAAATGCTAATTAGCATTAAGTGCGCCTATGTACTTGTTTTATCTTATGCAATAAAGCATTTTATTTTTACCTATCTAAAATCGTCGAAAAACGAAAATTAGCCGTGTTCTTCTTGGCCTGCCCTAACATTCACATTAATGCTATTGTAAAGAGGTATTAGCCTCGATTCTGTAGTGCACGAACTAAACTAAATTTAAACTGTCGCTCTTGATCGCAAGCAAGAAAGAGAATTATAGCTACAATTTTAGTGCTGTCAAATTAGTCAGATTTAAGTTTTCCATACAAATTTAGTCGTAATAATCAAAACATGCTGACTATAAACACGAAGAAAAGCGGCACGTAAACTGACTTGACAGGAGTAAAATTCTTGCCATCTCTTTCTTGCGTACATTATCAGTAAAAGAGAGCGACAGTTTAAATTTAGTTTCGTTAGTGTACTACAGAATCGAGGCCATTGTCAAAGTATAATTACGAACTAAAACTAAAATAACATAAAAAAATAAAATAAACTGAATTAATGAATGAGTGCACAATAGAGTTTATCTATATATTTATGTTCTACATCCTATCTGTCACCTTGACTGGTACCAACTCAGGTCATGCTGATGATCGATGATCGATGAATGCATTAAATCGAGACATATCGATGTTTTCTATTTACGTAAAGCACTGCACTGGTTATTCACCTTGCCAACAACGGTCATTTTTTTTATAAAGACTTCTGTAGCGCAAAGGGTGAAGGCCCGCCTGAGACACAGAAGGCGGGTTCGATTCCCGCCGCTGGTCAAAAGCTTGTAGGATCTACAAATATTTGTCCCAGGATTGGGTGTTTTCTATATTGTATAAAAATGTATGTATATCAGTCATGTAGTTCCCATAACACAAGCTCTGCTCAGTTTGGGGCTAGATGATGCTATATGAAAAATGTCCAGCATTACTTATTTATTATTATATATTTTAAACCCCTACAAACAAATACATAGGCCTGATTCAGCACAAGGAGTCACTGTGTCGTTGGTATCAGGAACTACGAGTACAAACAACCAGAATTGTAACAAATAGATACGGGTTCTGCAAACATTTGTCCCGCAGCGAGAATCGAATCCGAAACTCTTGCTGGCTGCTCACCCACCTCGCCACCTAGGTCATCGATCTCTGCACAAATCCTATACTAAGTGACAGATAAACTGTGACGTAATCTTATACTAACTGTTTGTGAAGCATACCTTCTTGGGGATTTATAAATATAAATAATTTATTTATAGCGCGGTGTTTCAAATTTACTTTGTCAGCCAGAGTTAACCAGCCAGTTAAGTAACCACGAGGCAGGTTAAATACAAAAGTAACAGTTACTTTGTTTACTTTGTACCAGTTAATGTCCACGGCTTAAAAACTGAGCGAATACTTTCTTTCGCGCAAATATTGCGAGGCAGGTTAAATACAAAAGTAACAGTTACTTTGTTTACTTTGTACCAGTTAATGTCCACGGCTTAAAAACTGAGTACTGAATATTTTCTTTCGCGAAAATATTGCGAGGCAGGTTAAATACAAAAGTAACAGTTACTTTTTTTTACTTTGTACCAGTTAATGTCCACGGCTTAAAAACTAAGCGAATACTTTCTTTCGCGCAAATATTGCGAGGCAGGTTACATACAAAAGTAACAGTTACTTTGTTTACTTTGTACCAGTTAATGTCCACGGCTTAAAAACTGAGTACTGAATATTTTCTTTCGCGTTAATATTGCGAGGCAGGTTAAATACAAAAGTAACAGTTACTTTGTTTACTTTGTACCAGTTAATGTCCACGGCTTAAAAACTAAGCGAATACTTTCTTTCGCGCAAATATTGCGAGGCAGGTTACATACAAAAGTAACAGTTACTTTGTTTACTTTGTACCAGTTATTGTCCACGGCTTAAAAACTGAGCGAATACTTTCTTTCGCGCAAATATTGCGAGGCAGGTTAAATACAAAAGTAACAGTTACATCGTTTACTTTGTACCAGTTAATGTCCACGGCTTAAAAACTGAGCGAATACTTTCTTTCGCACAAATATTGCGAGGCAGGTTAAATACAAAAGTAACAGTTACTTTGTACCAGTTAATGTCCCCGTCTTAAAAACTGAGCGAATACTTTCTTTCGCGCAAATATTGTGTGACAGGTTAAATACAAAAGTAAATAAATAATAAATAAATAATGCTGGACATATTTCACACAGCATCATTTAGCCCCAAAGTAAGCAGAGCTTGTGTTATGGGAACTACATGACTGATATACTACTTATATACATTTTTTTTTGTAAATACATACTTATTATACATAGAAAACACCCAGACCAGAGACAAACATTTGCTAATCATATAAACATTTGTCCCGCAGCGGAAATCGAACGCGCAACCATCTGCGTCTCAGGCAGGCAAGAACATTAACTGGTACAAAGTAAATGTTACTTTGTTTACTTTGTACCAGTTAATGTCCAACGTCTTAAAAACTGAGCGAATACTTTCTTTCGCGCAAATATTGTGTGACTTTATCTATCTTACTTATATGGTACAACTATAATTAAGTTGCTGACAATAACTTTGAAGATTACAGTTACCATCTCGCCGACTTTTGACCGACATAAATAAAACGTGTCATGTGATACATTTTATGACTCAACTGATAAGGATTTCCATTTATTATTTCTTTAATATTTTAACGTTCTTCCTAATTAGGGCATTATCGACAATTAAGTAATTAAAAATGATAGTTGAGTGGATTAGATACGCTAATGTCATTCTGACATTTGGGCAGTCATTTAAATACAAGTTCACTATTTGACATAATGTCCTTCAGGAATAATAATTTTATTAAAACCGGTCATGTTTTTTGTTTTATTCCGTCTATTAAATATGTCTAGATTATAAAGTATGTATAATTGAATCTTAATCCTATTTAGTATAATAATCAGTAACTATAACAAAACATAAAACCAACACGCCCACGACAAAGCCTCCCTAAAATAAGTAAATGCTGGACATTTTTCGCACGTCATCATCTAGCACAGAACTAAGCAGAGCTTGTATTATGGGAACTACATGACTGATAATGGTCTCGATTCTGTAGTACACTAACTAAACTCAATTTAAACAGTTGCTCTCTTTTACTGATAGTGTACGCAAGAAAGAGATGGCACGTATTTTAGTGCTGTGTGCTGCTGTCAAATCAGTTTACGTGCCGCTTTTCTTCGTGTTTATAGTCAGCAAGTTTTGAAATCACGACTAAATTTCTATGGAAAAATTTAAATCTGACTAATTTGACAGCACTTAATTGTAGCTATCTCTTTCGTGCTTGCACTATCAGTAAAAGAGAGCGACAGTTTAAATTTAGTTTAGTTAGTGTAGTACAGAATCGAGACCATTCTATACTTATGTATTTTTTTTATTAATACATTAATATTATTTACCGATTGACGACCGATGTGGCGCGGTGGGCGAAGGTCCGCTACACAGGAGGTTGCGGGTTTGATTCCTGCCCTGGGACAAATATTTGTACGATCTGCAAATATTTGTTCCGGGTGTTCTGGGTATTTTCTATGTATAATAAAAATATCTATCTATGTAATGTATTGTATTAAGTATATCAGTCATCTAGTACTTATAACACAAGCTCTGCTTAGCTTGGGGCTGGATGATGCTGTGTGGATTGTCCAGCATTATTTATTATTTATTTATTTATTTATTATTATACATAGAAACACCCAAACCAGAGACAAATATTTACAGATGATAAAAACTTATGTTTTTATCATCAAATGTATCGGGAATCAACCCGCAACCTTCTGCGTCTCAGACAGGCCTTCGCCCACTGAGACACAGAGGTCGTCAAGTGACGTGACGAACTAAACTTGCAAAGAAGCAATACGTCCACCTGTCGTTAAGCGGTTATGGTAACCTATGAACCTTGAACATCAGAGGAACCTTGAACATCAGAGGTAGAACAGAACACTGCTCGTGCTTTGCCGAACCTCAGACATAACGGATGAAAAGTCACTCAAATCAAATCAAATCATTTATTTGCAAGAATACATATTTTTATAATTAAGGTCTTAAATAATATAATGATTGCAAATGTACTCAGCCTGCGTGTACTCAGCCTGCGTGTACTCAGCCTGCGTGTACTCAGCCTGCGTGGACTCAGCCTGCGTGCAGGCGTGCAAATATTAAAAATGTCAAGCTAATTTATTTATATTATTATATGTAACATATTCATCTAGGCTATAAAAACAATTACACATTAACCATTTACTTAAATTTCTCTTAAATATAATTCCATCTAATGCTTTAAGTTCTTCAGGTAATTTATTATAAATTGTTAGACACATATTATAAACATTTTTTATAGATATAAATAAATAAATAAATAAATAAATAAATAAATAAATAAATAAATAAATAATGCTGGACATTTTCCCACAGCATCATCTAGCCCCAAACTAAGCAGAGCTTGTATTATGGGAACTACATGACTGATATACTACTTATATACATTTTTTTTTGAAAAAAAAAATACATACCTATTATACATAGAAAACACCCAGACCCGAGACAAATATTTGATCTTATAAATATTTGATATATCTTTAGAGCAAAGACGTTGATACATTAGGTTAATAAACCTGGACCGTTTTTGTCGTGTTATCCGCTTCGCTGCGTTTTTTTAAATAATTTGGTTGAGTTTTTAGAAACACACATAATTCTCTAATATATATACATGGTAGAGGCAAAATATTGCATTTCATAAAAATGGGTTTGCAACTATCAAGGAACCAAGCCTTATTAATAACTCGGATGCATCTCTTCTGCATCTTAAAAACTTTCTCAAACTTCCACACGGTACACAGCAATGTGAGAATAACTGCTAACTGGGAGAAATAGGTATCGTCCGCTAGCAAACAACACCGCTCAACTCAAAATATTGCATTTTTAACATTTTGATTTATTTATTTATTTATTTATTTATTTATTTATTTACTTTAATTAACACGGCCGAGGGCCAATTACATTAACTAAAGACTAAAATTATAACTACTTTAAATATAAATAAGTCAGACTATTAACAATACACATACAATTTAAATAATTAATATTAGGAAGATCAATAATATAAAATATAGAATGTCAATAGTAAAAATTAAAAATAAAATATACAACATAAATTAATGACGCTCACAAAAACACATGCATTCTTTTAAAATTTTTGTCCATGTATCTGCAAACATGTCAACATCGGGGTTAGCAGAAAGAAGAGCGTTGAGTGCCGTGAGGGAGCGCGGGATAGGTGAGCAGGCTCGTGCTGCGGTACGTGATGCAGGCACGGCAAACAGCTGATGCCTCCGACTGCGGCAATAATTGTTCGGGACGTAGAGTCGGCACAGCTCGTTGCTTAAATCTAAGGCGTCACTTTTGTTGTGAAGGATTTTACAGACTGTGGCTATTTGATCGTAAGATCGCCGTGCCTCCAGAGAATTATATCCTAGGCATCCTAACAGAAACTTAGTGGGGTAGAGGAAGGGGTAGTAACCATAGCAGCGCTTGTAGAGGAATCGCAGGAATGCCTTCTGGACTTTTTCCAGCATAAGAATGTACGTGACCTCGTGCGGGTTCCACACACAAGCGCTGCTCTCCAACTTACTCCTAACAAGTGCCGAAAAGATAAGGCGAATGACATAAACGTTCTCAAAATCACGGGCATTTCTAAGTACAAAACCGAGACGTCTGTACGATTCCTTAGCCAACATTTGTACGTGGTCATGAAAAGTGAGCCTTCGATCCAATGTGACACCCAAATCCTTCATTAAGTAGGTTCTGTGTATGGATTCGCCGTTAATTTTGTAATTGAAACAAACTGGGTGCAACATTCGACCGAAAGTCATCACATGGCATTTGCATGTATTGAATTCCATTTTGTTGACAATGCTCCACTGATAAATGGCATCAACATCGTATTGCAGCGCCTGACAGTCAGCTTCAGACTTAATCTCTATAAAGAGTTTTAAGTCGTCCGCGTACAGCAAGCTTTTTGCATGCGATGCCACAGCTGGGAGATCGTTGACCATTATCAAAAACAGCAGAGGCCCGAGTATGGATCCTTGACTGACTCCAGAACGCGTGTGATAGGGTCGAGATTCGTACAAGCCGAGTCTAACAAACTGCTGACGATCTCGGAGATAATCTGCTAGGAGCTGGAGGAGACCCGGAGCAAATGATGCCATTGGATAGATCATTTCACTAAGCTTCTGTCCACCAATACAAACAGTTTATTTCAACCAATCACAGGCAGTTATTCAAAGACAAGAATTACCGCGAAGTCTGCTAGATTTTCAAACACCGCCCAATTCTCTAACCTCTGCATACATAAAAACTGTTAGAGATTTCAACTTTGTGGACTTGCGCAGTGTTGCCTAAACAGTTATTTGCTTCTCCTGAAAAGTTACGAAAACCGATTTAAGCGGTGTTGTTAGCTAGCCGACGGTATGGTGGTAGTATTTCCCAGACGAGCTCTTTCACAAACTCTACTATTTCAGATTATTCCACAAATACCCCTGAAAAACCCCCTTAAGGGGGAAAACTGGAATATAAAAAAGTCTAGAATTCCACCTTGATATCCCCTTCTTTATTCTTTACTAGCTGCGCTCCGCGGTTTCACCCGCGTAAGTTTCGATTCCGTTGGAATATCGGGATAAAAAGTAATAGTAAAGTATTTTACTGCTACATAATTAACCTTGATGATAAAACTATTTATTTGAATAAGAATTAATACTACGATACGAATGTAACCAACTTTTGTTTCTACCCGCGATCTAATTAAATTTTAGAAAAGCTGCTATTGTGACTTAACTATGATAGTTAGATATATTCCCTCGAGGACTTTTTTGTAGGTAATAATGAGTACTTTAATCATGTAGTACATCATTCTTATGTATCATCAATAGTTTTCTCAGCGCACGCCAAATAATGAATTTTATTGGCAAAACTTTGCTACTTTGGCTTACATTATTGCAATTGTCTCAAAGATCTTTATTTTTTTTAAATAAATTATAGCCTATGTTACTTCCTGATAATTTAGCTTTCATTTGGTGAAAAAATGGTTAAAATCGGTCCAGTAGTTTCGGAGCCTATTCGATACAAACAAACAAATAAAAAAAATATTTCCTCTATATAATATTAGTATAGATTGTACCCACAAACAAACACATACAAAATGGCAGAATTAAATGGCATGTACAAAGGCGAGCTTAACCTTTAGGGTTAAGCTCGTAAAAAGTGGTTTGCTGGAAGAATACTTACGTAAAAAGAGTATTCTTCCAGCAAACCTTGAGCTAGAGAGAGGTAATTATAGAGTAGGATCGTGTACAGATAGAAAATAATGTCATTTTTTTGTAAATACATACATATTATACATAGAAAACACCCAGACCCGAGACAAATGAATGCAGATCATACAAACATTTGTCTCGCAGCGGGAATCGAACTCGCAACCTTCTGCGTCTCAGGCGGACCTTCGCCCACTGCGCCACAGAGGTTGTCAAAATAATACTTTAGTTACTTAAAGCTACAAAAAATAAATAAACAAATATATACATATATATACATAATCACCCTCCTTCAAGGGGAAAACTGGAATTTCTTTCGGTTCGTGGTTACCATTCAAAAACGTCTCTCCCCAGACGCTTGTGTTCTGTGAGCTGTGTCCTGTCCATTGCTACTTCAATTTAAAAAGTAGATAGGTACTTAGATACCTTGAACGTAACCTACACAACGCCAGATTAAAATTTCGCCTTTTTTATCGACCTTTTTGTGCATTGACATTGGCGTACGCCATATCGGTCACTCTATGTTACTAACCGATTTATAAATCCTACTAATATTATATTAATATTATAAACGCGAAAGTTTGTGAGGATGGATGTTTGTTACTCTTTCACGCAAAAACTACTGAACGGATTTTCATGAAACTTTACAGTAATTATAGCTTGTACATCAGAATAACACATATGCTACTTTTTATCCGGATACCACGTGGGCGAAGCCGTGGGCAGAGGCTAGTTTACTATAAATGAAAATGCATGTTTATATGGGCTTTTGAATCCGTAGATTTTTAAAGGCTACTTTTTGCCGCGACGACATGAGCACGATTTTGTGTTATCGATTTTTATGTCAAAAACATAATAGAGGTCTGAAAATTTGTTGTCTTAAATCAAGGATAGCTTGGCTTTATCTATTAAGTAGTTTTATAATTATAGTATGTTCGCAAATGTTAACTGGCCCTATTGCGTTCCGTTTTACGCTTAGACATTTTAATATTTTTTTAAATAAATAAAAAAAAATCGGTCTCCTAATATAGTCTACCTACTATATAAACTCCACTAAGCGCTTCTTAAGAAGAATTCTTTATAAAGTGGTGATTGCGTTACGTAACTTGTGTGTGACTAGGTGTTGTAAATAGCTGGGTGTTACTTACTTACATAATTATATGCAGCACTAATGTCTAGTTTCATCACAAATGGCTCAGTAAACTAATACCTACGTGACTTGCACAGTAAAATAAAATAAACAGTAGCGGAGCTGTTTACGTAATGTCGATCGATGCCAAGTTATTTTTTAAATTTTAACTCCTGAGATTTCCATCACGTATTTCAGCGCTCCATAGTGACATGTGGCGTTAAACTTAACTAAGAACCTTTTTTGAAGTGATACAAAATTACGATTAAAAACTTCATGATGATCGGTTACTCCGGAATGTATAAATTCCATCATCATTTGCAGAGCTCACATGTGGCGATAAAATCTGTTCTAATTCTAAGTGAGTGAACTAAGGTCTGCACTGACGTCCCGCATTGGGGTATGTTATGTATTATCCCCCTACTAACACATAATAAAACAAAAAATAAATATGTTCTGTCAATTCTTAGGCAACCTATGGATCAGATATATCAAAAACACGCTAGATTATGTCTTACGCGTCCAATATACAATACTTTCAGGATGCTGTTGAGGCTGCCGCGTTTTTGTAGTTGCTGTGAGATGTCCACGCAGATAAGGACGAGCGGCTTTCAGGCCAACAACTGTAAAAAGACGACATCTCAGGGGGATCTAGACAAATACCACTTTCTGTTGACGTTAACGCCTGCGGAAAGATTGAATTGTATTGTACATTAGCTGCGGAAATGTCACGGAAATGACAGCTGCCAAGTTTTACCTTGAAAAAATTGAGTAAGCGTATTTGTCTAGCATCCCTGATGAGTAGAGTTCGGGGCAATCAGAACCGTATCCTCAAAACAGTTGCGGAGAGGTGTACCTCTCCTGTTTGGAGACATTTTGTGCGGAGGGTGATCAGTCAGTGAAATCATAATGATCTTATTGTTTGATCATTTCCCGTCGCAGAATGTTCTACCTTTTGATTTTTCTTTTGTATAATTTACTAACAAATAGTCATAAGTGTCTACTAACATGGAATTTGGTTTGGACAAAAGAAATGCACATTGGGAAGAAATTATTACGCGTAATAATGTGTCCAAAATATAAAATATTGAATTTAAATGTAAAAGAATATACCAGGAAAATGTGCGTGATATTTTTAGTTTTTCCGCGAAAGCTGTTTGTCGGGTTGACTGACTTGTCAAGATCATGGTCGTATTTTTTTGGCGGACGGTACTTTTTGCCGTCTCTAATTGCGTAGCTTTCGAGCGACGTCCCACACTTGTACTAAAAGCACTCGTGATGTAGTGGATAACCGCCCTCATATTTAAATAGGGCGCATAAAACACAACAAAGAAACCGAGAAAAAAAAGTAAAAAAATATATGCAGTAGGTAGCTTTCGTGACGTAGTAGATAACCGCCCTCCTATTTAAATAGGGCGCATCCTATCCTACTATAATATTATAAACGCAAAAGTTTGTGAGGATGGATGTTTGTTACTCTTTCACGCAAGATCTACTGAACGGATTTTGATGAAACTTTACAGTAATATAGCTTATACATCAGAATAACAGATAGGCTACTTTTATCCGGGTATCACGCGGGTGAAGCCGTGGGCAGAAGCTAGTATAAAATAAACATCAAACCGAGATAAAAATTGAGTGAAAAAATGGTGCAGTAGCTTTTCTGTAACTTTGTTTAGGAATTAACTAACCTACGTGTAAGCTATGGTTACAAAATAAATACGATTTTAGTTAAAATTATTTAAATTTACGATTTAATTAGGATTTTTTATTGATCGCCCTATATTCAGCTTAATACTGGCAATGATTGTAGATACGCCCTTTTCGAATAATAATAATAATCCTGGACATTTTCACACAGCATCATCTAGCCCCAAACTAAGCAGAGCTTGTATTATGGGAACTACATGACTGATTACTACTTATATACATTTATTTTGTAAATACATACATATTATACAAAGAAATAGGATCTTCCGCAAGTAGTATCCAAGAATATATCAGACCCACACTAGGATTCCCTATAATATGGGTATATGGGTATCAGGGTACCGTGATACCACACCTAGACATGGAACCTACAGAAAATATTATAATTTTATTTAATTGTGCTGTGACAATTACCTTATGAATTTGTTGAAATTATTTTTAAAATTTAATTTACGAGGGTGATAGATAGAAAATTCCTAATTGCACGAAACAGTAGTATATAGGACTTAGTGCAAAAAGCATTCTCTTCCAGAGAATGAGGTTCTTTCAGATGAGAGGTGAGGTTGAAAGCCGGAAGGATATTTTTTTAAACATTATTCGGATTGAATGAATGAAAATACTTTATTGTACACCTTAAACAAACAACAATATCAAAATGTTATTATAAAGAATGTACAACGGGCGGTCTTATCGCTTAAAAGCGATCTCTTCCAGACAACCTTTACCTTTCGTTTGTTATAGCCGTTTTGGAGAAAAAATATAATATTTTTTCTCCAAAACGGCTTAACTCCAATTCCGTACTTTGATAGCTTAATTATCGCCACATTTCCCTAGGAAGAGCCGCTGTTATACTTAATAAAACCAGACTTATATTTTCTATATTCTTTTAATAAAAAAAATAAATATATAATAATGTCGTTAAATCTTTCGACTCGAGCGATTCCCTGAAAGTGCGCTTATTTGAAGTCTGGAAAATCTCCAGTCTGTCTCCAAAACTCAATAACAAACACATTACGTATGTTTTCTTGTTTCAATAAATCAAGGTCCTTGAACTGGCCTTTGTCCGCGGTGAATGAATCCTACTTCATTATTAGGGTACTTTAACACGAATCGGTAAACGGCTCACAAAACGGCTAGTTTTTATAACCCCTGGTGGGCTAGACAAATACCACTTTCTGTTGACGTTAACGCCTGCGGAAAGATAAAATTGTATGGAAATGACGTTTGCTGCGGAAATGTCACGTGACATTTTCATACAATTTTAAAAGTGGTTTTTGTCTAGCCCCCCTGGGTATCTAGACAAATATCTCACGTTATGGCTTATCCAGCAAATTTTTTATAGCTAAGATGAATTCATTGGCTATAAAACCAGATAATTTGAGTTGTATTGTATTTTAATAATTGAATAATTGGAGCTACCTACTGTAAGTAGGTAGTGTATATTTTGTACCTATATTGTAATAATCACTTATGTATTTTTTAATTTGACCTATTATTATTATTATCAATAAATAACTATTATTACTTTTCCTTTCACGCTAACGCAAATTTGACAAGGTAAAACTTGGCAGCTGTCACGTAATATTTCCACAGCTAATTAAATTTCTGTACAATTTAATCTTTCCGCAGGCGTTAACGTCAATAGAAGGGGTCTAGACAAACACCTCACGGTTACTTTTCCTTTCACGCTAACGCAAATTTGACAAGGTAAAACTTGGCAGCTGTCACGTGACATTTCCACAGCTAATGTAATTTCTGTAATTTAATCTTTCAGGCGTTAAAGATAGTGGAATTTGTCTCGACTTGTGGCAATAAAATTCATCTAAGAATCATCCTTGAAGACATACAAATCGATTAAAATTAACCGATTTAAAATCCAATAAATTTATTTATATATTTATTTATTCAGAATACATTATGAAATCATTACAGGTTTTTTTTAACCATAAAGCGATGAAATATGTAATTATATAGTAGTATATAGTATAGAATATAATATATAGTAGGTATATAATATATAAGATTTGTATACTAATTAAGGGTCACAGAAAAATGAAAACAAACAAATTCATATAGCTAACGCATATACGAACTCCCTAGTTCGCGGGTAATGAAGTTGTCTGATTTCTGGTAGAAGATCCACTATCACAATTGATTTCGAAACCAAATAGAAAACATCTGTTAGTTTCCTCTCTGATGAATGCCTGAAAACCATTGATTTCTCTCCGAAACCGACAAAACTGTCATGTACCTATATACTTTTTATTGAAAACCAAAGTGCATAGGGCATAGACCCGATAGAGTATGATATTTATTGAACTTTAGACCCCTTTGGCAGTCTAGACGGGGAGGCAGGGTAGCCGAAAAAAACTTAACCTGTTGAGAGTTGACTGTCGTGTCGTTTTCGCTCAGTTGTTGTTCAACCGCCGAAGCGTGCGGACGTCCGAAAATTTGTATTCAAAGCAAAATGGTTGTCAAATTACGTAGTTTCCTATTCTCTTAATTTTCTTTGTAGTTTTATTTTGTATACGGAATATTTCTGTGATATATTGTGATAATGTTTTGTTTATTCAGCCCGAGTAAGTGTTGTTTTGTAAATAGTGAGATTGGAGTGGTATTCCAATACGATTACGATATTTGATGATGTTATTTGATTGTTTACATCTCATTGATGTTTTTGAATCATGTTTTACTGAGATTCTGAGCATTTCTTAGATATTAGCTCTTGATACAAAGTTTATTCAGGTTCGAGTGAGTTAAGAATATTTTATTCCAAAAATTATCATGAATATTTGGAATAAAATATAAAATAATATCCCTCTGCGTCGCGCCGTGCACTACTACAAAAAAGGGGAGAAAGTCGCGATCACTCACTCACCTGATGAAGACTCTCGGAATGAGTCGAAATTTAGTCGGTGCCTTCACAGATAGTGCAGTACGTGATAATTCCCGTTTTTACAATATGAAGAGTTAAGAATATATTTAGCTGTAAGATAAATATTTTCAGGGTCTGCATATAATTTATTTTTTGGTCTGGGTGTGTGATGGCGTGTTACTCTTAGTTCCTGATACTCTTGTCTGATTTTATTTAAACTGTAGCAAAGCAAACTCGCTGATTCAAGGCGAAGGAATAAGGATATTGGTTCGCATTTAAATTAAATTAATATAAATAAATATATGAATTAAATTAGACACCCATTCGTTAATCAATGACAGATTGTGCTGTTAATGTTTTTGAATTCTTAGAATTTTCATTAATGTATTCATGAATTCACGATTGTGTCCCGTTTGAAGGAGACTGAGTTGCAGAATTCATTTTATTGAACTGTGACTTTCGGTTCAAACAGTTAGGGTTCCGTAAACAATGGGACCTTATTACTAAACCTACTCCATCCGTTCAACTGGCACGGGGCTACTTTTTAGCCGTAATAATTATTCAGCCAGTTGATATTTTCAAATAATACATGTAAGTGTGGTGTTATGGAAAATAGTAATAAAATCAACAAGTCGAATTCAACTATTATGTTATTTAACGAATTATTATTATCAATAAGTTAATACCCAAGGAGGTAGACCTTCATTTAAATTCATGAGATTTAATTATGTTTTAGTTACAATTAATAATTGTAAAATAATTGATGATTTTACAATGATTAACTGTATAATAAAAAAAAATAAAGAAATCTCATGAATTTACTAAAACTAAACAAACATCATCACATGTTTCGTTCGGTACTTTGAGACTTTGAGTTTGGTCCAGAAAAGCTTTGCTATACACAAAATTTGCCTTTCTTTCAGAAATATGCTCGTGAACCACAAATCATATTTCAATGCAAATTGTATGATAGTCTTTACATATCTGATATGTATATAAGGAAAGTTTTTCATAATTATTGAATATCTGTCACACTCATACAATTTTTAAATATATTTTTGTATAACAAATTAAAAATTATACGGAGCCCTATATGCGCAAGTCCAACTCGCACTTCGCCGGATTTATTAGACTACTTTTACAAACCGTTTTATTTGACAACCGAGAAGAGATGCAGAGGGCCAAAAACCACGCAGACCATGCTCCAATATTAATCCGGCCAAGTGCGAGTCAGACTCGTGCTCTTAGGGTTCTGTAATTTCCGTACCAAAACTACTAAATTATTTCCGTACTAAATTTTTTTTGTAAATAACAAAATCCTACTAATATTATAAATGCGAAAGTTTGTGAGGATGTTTGTTACTCTTTCACGCAAAAACTACTGAACGGATTTTAATGAAACTTTACAGTACGGAATATACCTTATACATCAGAATAACACATAGGCTACTTTTTATGCGGGTACCACGCGGGCGAAGCCGTGGGCAGAAGCTAGTAGTTTCATATTTTCAACTTTGTTTTTTTAAATACTTGATGTTTTTTATCGATCAAAGGGAAATTATTGACAAAGTTCGTGTGAATGTACCTACTGTCACCGCATTAGTTTGACAGGACCTTTAATTATAAAGTTGTTTTTTTTTTAAATGTATTTTACTATGACAACCTCTGTGGCGCAGTGGGTGAAGGTCCGCCTGAGACGCAGAAGGTTGCGGGTTCGATTCCCGCTGCGGGACAAATGTTTGTATGTTCTACAAATATTTGTCTCGGGTCTGGTTGTTTTCTATTTATATTATGTATGTATTTAAAAAAAAAAGTATATAATTAATATATCAGTCATGTAGTTCCCATAATACAAGCTCTGCTTAGTTTGGGGCTAGATGATGCTGTGTGAAAAATATCCAGCATTATTATATTATTATTATTATTATTATTATATTACTATACAGTGTTTTGATTTTCTGTTGAATTAAAAATTACAGAAACCAAAAAGTATTATAAAATAGTTTATGTTATAAAATAAACTGTTTTAAGTTTTTTTATGTATAGAGCAATTGTTTATCCGTACGCGACCAAAGTGGGTACTTATTATGTGTGTTATGTACAATAGGTTTCAATGAAATCACAAGGATCCTAAAGAAACGTCAACTGAAACCCCTACCATAGGACCGGAAGGCGAGGTCATTACCCTCCCCTCATCCTTGGTACCTACCGAAAATCAGGTGAAAGGACCCGGTATATCCTTTGTAGTCTGAACGTTGACCTAGGTCGAGGCAGACGCGGTCTAGACTCCGCCCTTAGAAATTAGGTACTTGTTAAGGGTAGGTCAATCTCTATGTTAGCAAACACTAGCTTCTGCGCACGGCTTCGCCCGCGTAGTACACGGATAAAAAGCCCATGTGTTATTCGGATGTATAAGCTATATTACTGTAAAGTTTCATCAAAATCCGTTCATTAGTTTTTGCGTGAAAGAGTAACAAACATCCATCCTCACAAACTTTCGCGTTTATAATAGTAGTGGGATTTGAAATCTCTGGTGTAGCTGAACATAGGCCACGGAGTCTCGCAGCCATAATAGAATAAAAGAATGTTGTGAAAAGTTATGGAAAATGCCATAAAAAGTCAAAAAAACAAATCCTACTAATATTATAAACGTTAAATTTTGTGAGGATGGATGTTTGTTACCTACTCTTTCACGCAAAAACTACTGAACGGATATCGATGAAACTTTCCAGTAATATAGCTAATATATCAGAATAATACATAGGCTACTTTTTATCCGGGTACAACGCGGGCGAAGCCGTGGGCTGAGGCTAGTAATAGATATAGTTTCCGAGCGCAGCGTGCCGTGACGGCGGCCGGCGTGTGCTTGAACCGAAATTGACCCTATTCAAATCTTAATTTCAGGATAGCACTGATCAGTCCATTAGGGAACATAAAAAGTTGTAGCTGTACCAATTAGGGTCACTAATTAGGATTGCAGTTCCCGTCCTACTAATGAGGAAGGATCTCTAAACGGTCAACGAAACGTAAGGAGAATAATAATGTACGTGGTAAAATTGTAATCCTTCGAGTACTACTATAAGAAACGCGAAAGTTTGTGAGGATGGATGTTTGTTACTCTTTCACGCAAAAACTACTGAACGGATTTTTATGAAACTTTACAGTAATATAGCTTATACATCAGAATAACACATAGGCTACTATGTATAAAGGTATCACGCGGGCGAAGCCGTGGGCAGAAGCTAGTAATATTATAAACGTGAAAGTTTGTGAGGATGGATGTTTGTTACTCTTTCACGCAAAAACTACTGAACGAATTTTGATGAAACTTTACAGTAATATCGCTTATACATCAGAATAACACATAGGCTACTATTTATCCGGGTACCACACGGGCGAAGCCGTGGGCAGAAGCTAGTTATATCCTAAAATGATACCAAACCACGATAATTTCAATTCTACAATTAGGTTTATTACTTTTGCGTCTCCCTATAGATACTCGTACTTAGCTTCCGTGTTTTTTTTAAATTTTTGCCTTGAAAATTCACACCTTCGCTCAGTCCAATTGAGTATGCCTCGTGTGATGCATAATTAGACAGAGACAAAAGGTATCTGTATCATTGAATACGCCTCCGCCCTTTAGTTACGTTTTAGCTTGGCCCTTGAGAATGAGCGTTCAAGGTTTTCATAGCTAACTCGAGTTTAGATATTGAGAAAGAGTTTTTAAATCTATGAATGAATCAGATTGGATTAAAGCGAGGTAAACAAGGATTTGCTTTGGAATTAGAGATAACTAGCTTCTGCCCACGGCTTCGCCCGTGTCGTATCTAGATAAAAATTTGCCTATGTGTTATTATGTATAAGCTATATAAGTGGAAAATTTTATCAAAATCCGTTAAGTATTTGCGTGAAAGAGGAACAAACATTCTCACAAACTTTCACGTTTATAATATTAGTAGGATTATTTCGAATATATTACACGACCTAGTAGTCAATTGAAGAGAAAACCTTTGTGAGAAAGAGAAAACCTTTGTGAGAGAAAATAAATGCTTTTTTTATTTTTTTTATTTATATATATTTAATGGAGGGCACAGATAGTAGAGTTTGACAGTAACCACTATTAAGGTGCTTACACACGTCTAGTCAGTTAAGTTTACACGAAAGATGCGATAGTATTATGTTCCAACAGAATGAATAAATGAAAATACTTTAATATTTAATAAATTATTTAAAAAAACAAAATTAATGAACAGAACAAAATAACATATTAAAATTAAAGTTACAAAGTTGGTCTTATAGCCTAAAAGTAAGCTTTTCCAGTCACCCCTTGGATGGAGAGGATTTTATATGATTTTGAGAGTAGTCGGGGGTGTTATTTATAATATGGGCTCCAGACAATCACTTCGCCATGACATTCCCTTGTCAATACATCTGTGAAAATCTGATGTATGTTCACAAATATATTAATTTTGTTTAAGTAAAAAAAGCGATAATCACAATGTTAATCTAGAAATAAAGATAAACTCGCTGTTGCCACTTGTACACTCCATAAAGTTAGTAAATCGTTTAAAGGGCACGGTGTACGCTTTTATAACAAACAAACAATCAATTTTATCAATTAACAAACTTAAAAACGTAATTAGACAAAAACTTTATAAAAAGCCATACTAATCAGATATTTTATATCTGATTATTTAGATGACACTCTTAGGATTGAAAATGCACCAATAAGAACCTATTGTTTTGTGAAAAGGATAATTAAAAAGAAAAACCAGCCTTGTTTTCTTGCCTTTCTTTCCTGGCTTGGTCGCGGAGGAACAGGCAGTAGATAAAAATCGACGTTTCAAAGTGATCCTTGTGATTTTAATGAATAAATTAATTTTGACTTTGGCTTTGACTGCCCACCTGATGCGCGGGTAACGTCGCCTATAGACACTTGCTCGTTGCCGACCCTGAGAGATAACGGGTGAAAAGTCTCATGGTCCTGTAATTCCACCGGCACCCATACCCTACATAGCGGAACACATTGCATTACTACTTGGCGGCAGAAATAAGTAAAGGCGGTATTTACCCGGTCGAGTTTTCAAGGAGTTCTCAAGTATGTTTTTTTTTTAATTTTGTTTTATTAACAAGTACTTATTTTTGTTTTTTTGTTGCAGGTAAGTGCGCCAATTTCCTTCAGCTATGTGGAGAGGAATCGGAGGAGCCAGTTGATGATATACAGAATAAGTTAGAGGATGAGGTGAGTTCGTTGAACGTCTAACAAATGATGTTGAATTTTATGTCACTATGTGAAAATAATAAAAAAATATAAGGTCAAATCTCATCTCCACTGCATTTATTCGACTTTAAAGCTTCGTAAAACTGAGAATCAAATCGCTAGTTATTGCATTTCGATGGAAACTTTCACTTATGGCTGTCACGAATTATACGACCTAGTTTGTCCGTTTTAACGTCCCTTTCAACTCATCATTATCAGCCGGTTAAAGTCCACAGCTGGAGTTAAGCACAAAGAGTGCCATGACCAACGGTCTTAGGCCACAGCAATCTATGCCAGTTGTATAAAAAAAAATTGCGTAATGTTACAAAAAAAAATTGTACATTTAGTAACTTCTTATAATATTATAAAGAGGAAAGATTGTTTTTGTTTGTTTGTTTGTATCGAATAGGCTCCGTAACTACTGGACCGATTTAAAAAAAAAATCACAATAGAAAGCTAAATTATCAGGAAGTAACATAGGCTATAATTTATTTTCAAAAAAATAGAGATCCTTAAGAAAATTGCAATAATGTAACCCAAAGTAGAAAATATTTGCCTATAAAATTTATTATTTGGCGTGCGCTGAGAAAACTATTGATGATACATAAAAATGATGTACTACATGATTAAAGTACTCATTATTACCTACAAAAAAGTTCGGAAGGTCATATGTCTAACTATCATAGTTAAGTCACAATAGCAGCTTTTGTGTTCTAAAATTTAATTAGATTGCCGATATTCCCATGGTAGGACTTACTTACCCAGATGAGTTCTTAAAAAGGAGTCTTCTCATGCTTTGCTAATTTATGTTTTCATTGGTGCTAATTTATGTTTTCTACCCATAGTTTCGTACAAAAACATATCTGAGCATTTTTTATATTTGAGAAAACCTTGTATTTCTACTTCCTACTTCAGAATTATATCAGTTACGGCCTTGCGGTTCTATATTTTTAGAGACAAACCGATTGTTAGTAGATGTGGTTTTATATCTATTGATATGACTGCAACGATAAGGTATGGTCTGTTCGTGACAAAGTATTTAAAAAAAAAATCAAACTCATGCTTTTTTTATAAACACCCGCGTGGTACCCGGATAAAAAGTAGGCTACACTAGTTAATTTTTGACCAGCTGTTATTGTTAAGAGGCCTGCGTTGGATGAATTGCCCATACAAACGTAATACCATAGTCATTTGTAATTAGAGCTTATTTCCACCATATTCCTTAAGGATCCGGCGTACAGCGCTCATAACTTAAATTCGAAGCGCGTTCAAACATATAGCTATCTCTTTTTGACTGATGCAGGCCCGCCCGTGCTTGCGCGATAGCAATATTAGCCGTTAAGAATTTGGTGGTGTTCCGTAATACCAAAAAAGATGAATGAAAACTTGTTGTATTTTTCACATTGTGTTGTTATTCTGTAACTAGACAATGTAATCTATGTACCTAACCGATACGTAAGATATTGTTGTTTTTAATACGAAACAAATAAGAAGAAAACATGTCATGTATGACGTAAAAATATGCAAAATGCGATTCGTTTACATTTCATTTTAGGTAAGTATTTTGAAAAAATATATAGCAAGGTACATAGATAAATAGTATTCGAATGCAAATAATAACATAATATGGTGGAAATAAGCTCTAATTTTAAATGACTATGGTATTACGTTTGTATGGGCAATTCATCCAACGCAGGCCTCTTAAGGCAGTGTTTGTATGGAACGCATTCGCTCGCCTGTTGTTCCGTTGACGTACTTGCAAAATTGGTCTCAACGAAAAGATCTTTTATTTTATCGGGATACATATAGCCTATGTCCACCCTGATGGTCTATTCAAAATATATTGGTTATAGAACTTGAAATTGGATGAGCAGTTTCGGAGATTACCTTATACAAAAAAACTCACAAACTTTACCTCTTTATAATGACGACCTCTGTGGCCCAGTGGATGATGAATCTGGTGAACTTTCACAGAGCTACCAATAGCTATAGATCGCACTATTCAAGCTAGACATTATTGCTAAATAGATAGATAGATAAACTCTTTATTGCACACCAAAGCAAAATACAAAAAGACACAGGAATTCACAATAATATAAGGTACAATGGGCGGTCTTATCGCTAAAAACGATCTCTTCCAGACAACCTTTGGATGGACAGGATTAAATAGAATCAAAAGACGGCGGTGTACGAGTACCTAAACCTACAATATATATATATATAATAAATACCTACATAAATTACAAATATATATATAATATACATGCAAATAATAATAATGTGAGATAATAATATGTAATAATATATAAAACTATTTACTAGCAGCTCTGAGACATAGAGTACATAGCGTATCATTAAACAAAATATCAAAATATCAAATTGTACCTAGGAACAAAGTTACCTTTGTTCCTAGGTACAATTTTTAACATTTAAGTTCATGAGTGCTTCCCCGTTCAACCCAAGAATTTTCTACCCAATAGGTATTATGCTCCGTTCGACCCAAAACATTTGATTCAAGTTACCCCTTGTACCCCCACCTACTCATTATCCTTCTAATATTATAAACGTGAAAGTTTGTGAGGATGTTCGTTCCTCTTTCAAGCAAAAACGACTGGACGGATTTTGATGAAACTTAACAGTAATATAGCTTATACATTAGAATAACACATTGGCTACTTTTTATCCGGGAACCACGCGGGCGAAGCCGTGGGCAGAAGCTAGTAATATTATAAACGTGAAAGTTTGTGAGGATGTTCGTTCCTCTTTCATACAAAAACTACTGAACAGATTTTGATGAAACTTAACAGTAATATAGCTTATACATCAGAATAACACATAGACTACTTTTTATCCGGGAACCACGCGGGCGAAGCCGTGGGCAGAAGCTAGTAATATTATAAACGTGAAAGTTTGTGAGGATGTTCGTTCCTCTTTCACGCAAAAACGACCTGACAGATTTTGATGAAACTTATCAGTAATATAGCTTATACATCAGATTAACACATAGGCTACTTTTTATCCGGGTACCACGCGGGCGAAGCCGTGGGCAGAAGCTAGTATAATATTATAAACGCGACAGTTTGTGAGGATGTTCGTTCCTCTTTCACGCAAAAACGACCTGACAGATTTTGATGAAACTTATCAGTAATATAGCTTATACATCAGAATAACACATAGGCTACTTTTTATCCGGGTACCACGCGGGCGAAGCCGTGGGCAGAAGCTAGTTAAGATATATTTGTACCGACACACCTTTTTAGAACAATTAACTTTACTATATTGTCTTGGTTGCGATTTATAGATACCTAGTTGTACATATATTTCTCTTTACCTGATCCCGTTAAAACCCCTCGTTGAGTTGCAGTTCAGTGCATACAGCGTACAGTTCTCGGCTGTAGCTTTGGCACACACGCGGAAACACGAAACTCGCGGTTTTTATACGTAGTTCAATAAAAAAGTTGAATACAAAAACCAGGTTTTATATCAATTTTTTAGTAGCTCCACATAGTCCGGTCAACCCACGGCTATCGCAGCACAGCGGCTCGGTAGAGTTTCTGAGACGAGAAAAATATCTAGCTAGCTAAGTCTAAATAAATAAAAACAAATAAATAATACTGGATATTTTTTCACACAGCATCATCTAGCCCCAAACTAAGCAGAGCTTGTGGTATGGAAACAACATGACTGATATGCTACATATATATATTTTTTTGTAAATAAACACATATTGTTGATTTGTTTAAGTTTTATCACTCTTACAAATAAAACAATATCTAACTTATTTAGAAAGTATTTCATTAATTCACCAAAAAACCTGACATTAACAAAAAAAAACCCCGGAATCCTGACCAAGACAAATGCTGAAGACTGGTAACTTTACTGTTTTATCACTGAGTAGCTTCTGCCATCGGCTTCGCCCGCGTAGTACCCGGACAAAAAGTAGCCTATGCGTTATTCTGATGTATAAGCTATATTACTATAAAGTTTCATCAAAATCCGTTCAGTAGTTTTTGCGTGAAAGAGTAACAAACATCCATCCTCATAAACTTTCGCGTTTATAATCGGTATACCAACCGAATCTTAGCGCTAATAGAAACAACCTTCGCACTATGGTAAGAGCCTTGACTGGACACTGTCGCCTTAACAAGCACATGTACAAATTAAGGCTGTGACACACAAACCTGCAGACTCTGCAATAAGGCGAACGAATCGCCACTTCATGTAGGAGAGTGTGGACCACTGATACATAAGCGTAGCCTTCATCTGGGCAAACATATTCTCGGTGGGGGGCAGAGGGGGCCAAATGCCCCCCCTAAAATCACATAGGTACCCGCTTAACAAGTCAGGGCTGGAGATTAAAGGGGTGTCTTTCCAGTGAGACATCTGGTAACACTAACCACGCATCCATTGATTCAGAGTAGAATTATAATTAAACTGGCCTCTGCCCACGGCTTCGCCCGCGTGGTATCCGGATAAAAAGTAGCCTATGTTATATTCTGATGTATAAGCTATATTACTGTAAAGTTTCATCAAAATCCGTTCAGTAGTTTTTGCGTGAAAGAGTAACAAACATCCATCCTCACAAACTTTCGCGTTTATAATATTAGTAGGATAGTAGGATAGATCGTTTAATATAGTGGGATGGGATAGAAAACATGTTAAGATTATTATTTTACTTTGCTCGACCACTGTTTACTGCAACGGTAGTTTTTTACGCATCCGTAAGTGTTGTTATGATTGCTCCGTACTGTACAGTCCGCGGCTGTTGCTATGGCACATCATGCCAATATGTAGTGATGGTTAAGTCATGTTGATGTGAAAGTCATGTTGGACGACCTCTGTGGCGTAGTGGGCGATTCCTGCGGGCAAATGTATATGCAAATATTTGTTCCGGGTCTGGGTGTTTTCTATGTATAATATGTGTTTATTTACAAAAAAATATATATATGTAGCATATCAGTCATGTTGTTTCCATACCACAAGCTCTGCTTAGTTTGGGGCTAGATGATGCTGTGTGAAAAAATATCCAGTATTATTTATTTGTTTTTATTTATTTAGACTTAGCTAGCTAGATAATTTTCTCGTCTCAGAAACTCTACCGAGCCGCTGTGCTGCGATAGCCGTGGGTTGACCGGACTATGTGGAGCTACTAAAAAATTACCCGCTTAACAAGCCAGGGCTGGAGATTAAAGGGGTGTCTAAAGAAATTTGCCCCCCCCCCATACAACTCATCACGCCTAAGAAGAACCTACAGTTTTTAACAGCTGCAGGGTTGATCGGTGAACTTTGAATGCGCCATGAGCGGCGAAGAAAGCAAGAGTTCCGTACAAATTCGTAGGTAGATATTATAAATAGTTCAGAAATCTCGCAGTTTTTTCCGAGCTTTTCCCGAAATTCAGTTTCCAAAACCACGAGCAATGACAAATGTATAGTTTTCAGATTTTTCCCTGTACTTGTAGTATAAGACGTAATTACTTGCCAAATTTCATAGTTCTAGGTCAACAGAAAATACCCTATAAATTTTGATTCCCTTGAGAGTGTCGAAATATACGTTTATTGCGGCATTAACGGCCATGGGTGCTAGACAAATACCACTTTCTGTTGACGTTAACGCCTGCGGCAAGATAAAATTGTATGGAATTTGCTGCGGAAATGTCACATGACATTTCCATACAATTTTATCTTCAACAGAAAATGGTATCTGTCTAGCACCCCATATCTTTTTTTACGTTAACTTAGAAGTTTGATTTTTTCACAGCTTCAAGGGGTTGTAGACCTGAGTATATAGTTTAATTTCAACTCGATACCTCCTCGCGTCCCGAGATAAAGGGTCTTGACAGACAGAATACGGACAACAAAGTGATTCTTAAGGGTTCCGTTTTTTCCTTTTGAGGTACGGTACCCTAAAAACTACGTATGGTTCCCTTAGTTTGAGCTTGTGTCATCGTCAGTTGGCTAGATGTGGAAATAAGTAGGTACAGCCGTCCACAGTTATATTTATCACGGGCAACGTTGGGCGTCTCTTTGTCTACGCAGGCAGGTTTTGTACGCAATTCGTGAGCCTTGCGATGTCCGCTATTATCTGATTTTTCTTACTATCAACTACAAGCATAAGTTATCTACCTACTACCTACTTTGACTACCTACAATGAAAATAAAACCTCGGTCTGCCGCCTTACCCTAATACAAAGTTCATTTGAGAGACTTAACTTTATTTACTGTAGATATTAATAACTAGTTTGTTTACGCAAAACCTCGGCCTGCCTACCTATCTGTTGCTATACCCTTAGACAGGGTTCACGTGAGATACCTACCTATAAACACCATCTATGTACCTACCATGTGAAAGCAATAAATATATTGAGTATTGAGTATTCCCCAATCAAGGAAAGTTGAAAAAAAACCGGAAAATTTGGCACTCCACGTACAGACGAGGAAACTCTCGAATGAAACTATTGAATGAATTAAAGACTATTGTACACTATAAGATAAATAAATACAACACTTAAAGACCAATTGACGGCCTTATCGCTTAGAAACTATCTCTTCCAGACAACCTTTGTGGGTATTAATATATATTTAGATATAGGTGTTAGGTATTATGTAAGAATAATGTTTAATTTGTATTTTTATGTTTATTTTTCACACTTTTAGTAAGACAATGAATGAATTAAAGACTATTGTACACTATAAGATAAATAAATACAACACTTAAAGTACAATGGACGGTCTTATCGCTTAGAAACGATCTCTTCCAGACAACCTTTGTGGGTATTAATATATATTTAGATATATGTGTTAGGTATTATGTAAGAATAATGTTTAATTTGTATTTTTATGTTTATTTTTCACACTTTTAGTAAGGCAATAACACCGTCATTCTTTTAAATAATTATCTCCATCCTAAGGTTGTCTGGAAGAAATCGCTTTCAGCGATAAGACCGCCCATTGTGCGTTTCTTTTTTTTTGTTATTCTTTTATTATGTTTCTGTGTTTATACTCTACCTTTGGTTCGAGATTATTTTATGAGATTTTAGGAATGGCTTGATATAGAAAATGTGTAGAGATATCACATGTCACCGTCTGAGACGCAGAAGGTTGAGGGGTCGATTCCCGCCGAGGGACAAATATTTGTCTCGGATCTGGGTGTTTTCTATGTATAATATGTATGTATTTACAAAAAAAAAGTGTATAAGTAGTATATCAGTCATGTAGTTCCCATAATACAAGCTCTGCTTAGTTTGGGGCTAGATGATGCTGTGTGAAAATGTCCAGCATTATTTATTATTTATATTTTCCTAAAAAGAATATACCTACACGGTTAAAAAGGATTTCTTTGAATAAGAAAGACTGATTTCTCGAAATATTTGGTTATTACAAAAATATATATTCTTAGTTTAATGCAATATTTTTAAAACAAAAATACTGCTTATCTTTTTTGAGGACAACATTTTTCTCAATTTTGTTATTACTTGAAAATAAATATGTTTTTTCAAGACTTATTTTATGTCGTATCAAATAAATATCAAATAAATGTGTTAAATAAAACAATATGTTTCTTGAATTAAATTTATTTATCTCGTAACAAATAAAATAAAATGAGATGATTTTTTACTATTACGAAGAAAGTATTGTCTGGCGTCTATAGGGAGAGAATCGTTTTCTTGGAGGTAATAAAAATGTCTTAATGGAAAGCAATTTGTCTTTCTATAAGAAATCAGTTTTTACCGTGTTCTTGTTATGAAACCGATCGCAAGGGTAATCAAGTATCAATTAAGACTATTATCTTAAATTAAAGCCTCTTTCTCTTAAATGCTCTCAATAGCATAGAACCTATCTCAAATCAAAGAAACACCATGAAATTATCAAATAACTAGCTTCTGCCCACGGCTTCGCCCGCGTGGTACCCGGTTAAAAAGTAGCCTATGTGTTATTCTGATGTATAAGCTATACTACTGTAAAGTTTCATCAAAATCGTTCAGTAGTTTTTGCGTGAAAGAGTAACAAACATCCATCCTCACAAACTTTCGCGTTTATAATATTAGTAGGATTATTTATGGCCAAACCCAAATTTGTTTTAGTTCTTTTTTTCCAAAAACTATCGTGAACTTGACTATTCATATACGCGGCTTCGAAGGAAGAAGGAAGTCGCGACCACTCACCCTGATGAAGACTCTCGGAATAAGTCGAAACTTAGTCGGTGCCTTCACCGATAGTGGAGTACGTGAAAATTCCCGTTTTTACAATATGAATGCTTTAGTTCTTATTCGGGACTTACCCAAGCCGCTTGGACAATTCCAACTTCGCCCAGCTAACCCTAGGCACCTCTAGATTCCCTTTATCTTCTTGCATTACCCGTAACATCCTACTATTATTATTATAAACGCGAAAGTTTGTGAGGATGGATATCAGTTACTCTTTCACGCAAAAACTACTGAACGATTTTGAGGAAACTTTACAGTAATATAGCTTATACATCAGAAGAACACATGCTACTTTTTATACGGTTACCACGCGTGCGAAGCCGTGGGCATAAGCTAGTATTATTATAAACGCGAAAGTTTGTGAGGATGGATATCAGTTACTCTTTCACGCAAAAATACTCAACGGATTTTGATGAAACTTTACAATAATATAGCTTATACATCAGAAGAAGACAGGCTACTTTTTATACGGGTACCACGCGGGCGAAGCCGTGGGCAGAAGCTAGTTTTTTTATAAAACCTTTATTCCGCCTGACGACACGGCAACTAGGTCAGAAGGGCGGGCAGAGGCCGTGTGACGTCACGCTGCACATTATTAATATGTATGTATGTATATCAAATACGAATTATCTCTACCGCAACAAACTTTATTAAACATTATTTCTTGTGTGTTAGAGCTGAAAATAGTAACTACACGGATTACCTTGCAATTTGCGGGTAGACGAAAGATCGTATGTTCGGTGTTTGTTTTGAGTTTTGATTGTGATGTTATAGAGTTGATTTTGGTTTGTGATTGGTGTTGGCACAGGTCGAAAGGTCGTATGTAGGGAGTTTGATATGAGGTTTAAATTGCGGTGAATTAAGGTTGTTTTTGCTTTGCGATTTATGTTGGCATAGTAACTAACGGATAGTATTTTAATAGCGAAGTTTGCTAAGTTCTATGGTAATTTTACGATAAGCAGCAGTTTAGTAAATTGAATCTAATTTTACTGTTTTTATGGTTAAGAATTGATTATCATAACTTCTGCGTGGGCTTCGTGGTAATTTCTATACATAAGTAGTTTCTGTCAGTCAAAACCGATTGTGGAAAAAAACCGGCCAAGTGCAAGTCGGAATTGCGTATTAGGGGTTCTGTACTATGTTTGATCGAAGGTTCCGTATCACAGAATAAAACAAAAAAAAAGCATTTTCATTCATTCAATTAGGTATTTGGTGAATAAAAATACCGAATAATAAAATGATACTTTTTAATAAAATGATTCTCATCGTCATGGGTATATCTATTTTGACGACCTCTGTGGCGCAGTGGGCGAAGGTCCGCCTGAGACGCAGAAGGTTGCGGGTTCAATTCCCGCCGTTGGACAAATGTTTGTATTATCTGTAAATATTTGTCTCGGGCTCTGGGTGTTTTCTATGTAAGTATAAGTATAACTTTAGGGCTAGATGATGCTGTGTGAAAATATCCAGAATTATTTATTTAAATATCGGTCTCCTCATGGTGTGTTTCTTCACCGTTTGATTGCTTTAAGAAGTAGGTTGTTAAGTCTCAGAATGGTTGGATCTTTGAAAAAAAAACATTGTTACTAACCTACAATTTAAATTATTTTAATTTAATTTGCAAAGAACATGGCGCCAATAAAAGAACTGCCAATTTTTATCGATATGTTTTATTATATACCCCATCACTAGAAGCTTACGCACCTAGCTCAATTGGGAATAAAATAAAAATTTTATTTTTTGTTCCCATTTGAGCACCACGTTAAAATATTGATTGGTGCTCAAATGAACGTTGCCATGACATGACATGCCTCATGTCATGTCATGGCAACGTTCTCTAAAAAACCCACATAAGGTCGTATACAGCGGACTAGAGATCAATTTTGATTGGTTACGAATGTTAATGAGCTCATCAATCAACTCCTGTCTTACCTGATTCCCGGGTACTTTTTACGCAGTAACGCTCTGTTAACGTCATCACCATCGGTACCTACCCAACTATCCTACTATACTATCGTATTGACCAGATTTATTATAGGTTCCTATAGACTTATACCTACAAAACCAAGTGTATGTACAATGTACCTAACCTAATTCCTACGGTTAATAAATATGAAGTATGAGTAGATACTCTACTAGGTATCCTATCCTATTATATTCAATCCTATCCTATCCTAGATATCCTACTAATATTATAAACGCGGAAGTTTGTGAGGATGGATGTTTGTTAATCTTTCACGCAAAAACTACTGAACGGATTTTGATGAAACTTTACAGTAATATAGCTTAAACATCAGAATAACACATAGTCTACTTTTTATCCGGGTACCACGCGAACGAAGCCGTAGGTAGAAGCTAGTATTATAAACGTGAAAGTTTGTGAGGATGGACGTTTGTTACACTTTCACGCAAAAACTACTGAACGGATTTTGATGAAACTTTACAGTAATATAGCTTATACATCAGAATAACACATAGGCTACTTTTTATACTGGTACCACACGGGCGAAGCCGTGGGCAGAAGCTAGTATTAAATAAATAAATAATGCTGGTCATTTTTCACACAGCATCATCTAGCCCCAAACTAAGCAGAGCTTGTATTATGGGAACTACATGACTGTATACTACTTATATACTTTTTTTGTAAATTTATACATATTATACCTACATGGAAAACACCCAGACCAGATCCGACCGATATTATCCTGCTTTCTTGATTATCCTTCTATCATCTGGGTAGTTTCTACTGATATTGGCGGCGATTCTTTTGTATACCAGCTAAACTAAACTGTTAAAGAGAGCGACAGTTTAAAAAAAATATTATTTAAAGTTGACTAAAAATTTCAAATAGGTATTATCATAAGTTTAACGGGTCTTCATAATTATGTTCTAATAATGTTAATTAACTCATAATTATGTTATCTAATCGCGAAAGTTTGAAAAATACTAAATATCAATATCTACCTCTTGATTTCGCGTTATCCAGGTAGGTATAACGTTAAGTTTGCGTTTTTGCGTTAAGTTCTTGCGTGAAATTAATCTCTACGAGTTATAGGTAGGTACTGAATCCTTTCACGACACTAGTTTTTGTCTCATACAGAACGCCTTTATAACGAGCTGAGCCGAATTTCTAGCAAACGAACATTATTTTGCTGACTACGAGTGGTTTTACGTAATTCGTTTAAAATATCTGTGTAGGTTCATTTCGAATGCGGAAGATACTGCGTTCGTTCCAAATGTAAAACAGTCCATCCAATGTTGACAAACAGTGCTCTGTCTCGTTCTAACACTGGCACGTGTGCCTGTCTCCTTCTGACACACAAAACAATAATGTCCGCCATGTTGGGCGCGGACGCACTAGATCTCGTTGATGGGATTTCACAAACAGAAACATTTTAAATGTTTGTTTTGTTATACATTCACTGGAACGCTACTCAAGATATAAAAAGAGGTGGGATGATACTTAATTAAGATGTCATTTTCTAGTTAGGCACCTAGTGTTTTAGATAGATAGATAGATAGATAACTCTTTATTGCATACACCAGGATAAAACACACTTTACATAAGATCTTAAAACTAGGTTGTGGTGATAAAATGGGCGGCCTTATCGCTGAGAGCGATCGCTGAGAGTGTTTTAATATAAAGTGTATTTCTATACGAATTAGTTATCAAACGATGTCTAATGAAACATGCTTTTTGATTTTATTACGGTAGGCAAAATGCTTAGCATGAAGATCTTAGACAACGTTTTTGTCTATCGCCAAGAAGACAAAAAATACGTGGTCCATCTCTTTTGTATTACAGAATAGGCGGCAGAAATAGATTTTGTCTTCTCTTTCGTAGACAAAACTTTGTCTTGGGTGCTCATGTTAGGCGGGCTGATCATGTTTTTAGTGAAGAGAACTGCAAATAAGAGTGTAGTCCATTTTCTACCCGTGTTTTCTACCAACGAACCAAAAACAGTAATAACTATTCCATAAAGGTATTCTGCTGAAATTTTTGGATTCCTTCAAGAAAGTCGTAGTTTCATGTTCCGCTATTTCATTATTTGACCAACGTGGATAGACAAATAACTCATTAATTAACCGAGTCACGCGTGGCTTTTATGCGTCAGCAAATGGCGCGTTAAATTCATACTACAAGTTAGATCTCTATCTACAGTACCGACCTAAGGTTGCCTGGATGAAATCGCTTTCAGATAAAATCACCAATATTTTTTATTTTAAATAAACTAAGCAGGGCCTTTTGCCCTGCAGTGGGACGACACAGGCTGATAATAAATTAATTAATTAATTTTAGAATATAATTACGACTATACCACGTACTTTACTATTCTCCTGCTGACGTTTCGTTCTCTTCTAGGTCTCCAAAAAATAAACACGTCGAACGAGCAACGAAGTTACCAATTTTCCTAACGATGATTAAGTATGTCGTACAAAAAGAAAAGACACGTATCTATTGCGTTACGTTATTGATTCATAACAATAATATAACCTGAAAACCCATCTAGATACGGATAAGCAATCGTTATCACCAGTTGTTATCCAAGGCCGTTTATTTGGCACGCTATTTTTATGTGTTTATACGTTAGTCGCCCGATTGCAGTCTACGATTGATCAGTCGGTCATTACCGTTAGGAACTGCGAATAAAATGGACAGTGTGGCCCTAGAGACACTTTCAAATTTAATATTATTTTCATTCCTAGAAAGGACCGTCCACGCCCACTGTTTTTTCTGTTACAAATTTGAGTGCTTACTTATTTTCGAAAATGTTACGTCCAAAGAGTAAATTAAATATAATGAGAATGACGAAGAAGTAATAAATAATGCTGATCATTTTTCACACAGCGTCATCTAGCCCCAAAGTAAGCAGAGCTTGTGTTATGGGAACTACAACACTACTTATATACATTTTTTTTAAACATACATATTATACATAGGAATGGAACACGCTAGAGCTGTAAAAGTAACGAGATATTGTGTTACCGTATATATTCGTTAATAAAGCAATCAGCGCTCGTTACTATCGTATCGTTACTCGTTACTTTTTATGCTATCAAACAATAGCATGAAGCATCGCATCGAGTCGCAGTACAGTATGACTTTGTTCGTACTTTGCATCAAACTGACATCTATACGACAAATGCCAGTTACATAATAATAATATTTTTTTATTTCAGACAAATTCGTCCATAGTTTTTTGTTAGTATGCGGTATAATTAAAAACTTAAAGCTTAAACTTAATATTAGTGACATACATAATACACAATTAATAAAAATACCGACACTAGAAGTTTATTTGATGCGTATGTAAGTGCATCGAACGGCACCTTATTGGACAATCACACCTGTCTGATAACATGATCAGGGTGCTGTTAAGGCTGCTCGTTTGCGCAGCGATGCACATCGTTTGCGTATTGTGGCATGAAAGCCATCTACTCTTTCTTCCGCAAACATAAACGTAATGTTCGAAATTATTTTTGAGTTACTTTTCGGTACTTCGAGTCCCGTGCCCGTCACTCGGTAACGAATACATACGGTTTGATACAGCACTAGGTACTACCATCGTCTGTCTTTCCTGAAAAATACAATCTGGTCTCTTCAAGGTAAGAATGAATAGATATCTTCTAGCTAGATCTTCGTGCTCCATCTTCGGCCATTCATCTCTTACCATCAGATGAGATTCATGCCAAATGAAGGTTGATTCCTGATAAAAAAGAAGTTACCTATATTTCTTTTACTTCAGAAAAAAAGGGACAGATTATAATTTGTGTCTTCTCTTCTGTCGACAAAACCGTTGACTCGGTTGATACTCTACTGATGTTTTATTTCTGAAGCAAAGTGGCACAAAATGGCGTCGATTTTCTTGTACAACTTAATTTTATCTATCGCTCTCTTTTACTGACAGTAACAAAAGACAGCGATAACAATAATGTTAGTGCTGTCAAAGAAGTCAGATGTAATTATTTTTATACAAGTTTAGTCGTGTTTTCAAAACATGCTGACTATAAACACGTAGAAGAGCGACATGTAGGTACCTAAAGTAATTTGACAGGAGTACAATTTTTGGCCATCTCTTTCTTGCATGCACTATCAGTAAAAGAGAACGACAGTTTAAATGACATTAATTTAGTGTACAGAATCGGCGCCGATTCCACCGTTTTTGTAACATAAGGAATCGAATTTGATAGTTTATTTTCACTCTCTGGCGCGATTCCAGAAACGTGGACCGAACCGAAGTTTGTTTATTTATTTTCTGATCTCTAGGAAGACATCGTGCTATTAAGTTGTGCAACGGTTTGAGAATCCCAGTTAATCTTGTTGAAGTTCTATGTTGGTTTTCGTTGATGGCTTGTTGATTATTTTCGTTTCTTAGCGAATACGAATTAGTTAAAGGAATTCTTTAAATCTCACCCTTATTAATTCTTTCTTCTGAATTCTTTAAACTAACCATGTTAATGAATAATAAATAATTCTGCATATTTTCACACAGCATCATAATATATACTTATGAGAATACATTAGTTGTTCATTTTCTTATGTGGATGCGTAGTAGATAATCAGAGTAATAATTTATGTACACTTTGGCATGCCAATGTTATGTGTAACTATAAATGGTTCAACAAATAAATATCAAATATCATTATGTAGTTTTTACCTACCTACGGAACAGTGTTGTGGCGTGTGGGCCGTTATTACATATCTAGATATCCTTTCTGGTAGTTGTACAATACGTTTTCAAGAAACTGCATGCAATTAGTTAGCCGTTTTTTATCATCTGATTCTATTGCATTTCCAGTTGGGAAGTTAAAACCGATTGAAATCACCCTTGAAGTTATGACTTCAACGTTGATTCAAATCAATGATAAAAACGGTGTTTTATTATAATAAAACAACGATTTTTTTTAATAGTAACAGACAAACAAATACCCGAACAAACAGAAACCTAACCTCCTCAAACGCGTACTTACCTAATACATTATAGCACAGGTTCTCAAACTTATTTTTCAATAAAGGTCAATTTTTTTTAAGTTTCAACCGCTTGTCCGTTTCGGACATACAATATTGGTCTTAAGTTAAGTTACACTAATGTTGAAATTTTCCTAATAAATAAGAAGGAACCTATAATAAAGACTACCTACCTATAATAATATAATATCTGTGGAAATATCTATACGGGCACCTTGCATTGCAGGTAAAATATTACTGCTGATCACACACCCAATATTTCAAAGAGCCTGAACCATGTCCCAAATATTTTCTTTGTCCCAAAATAAACTGCTCTATAAATGGGCATAGCAACTAGGGCGAGCCACCCTTGACCCGTGACCCAGATTTGGCACTGCACCTCCCGTCGACCCAGTTTCGGGAGATCACTATGTGCAGTACTTTGAGGTGGGGAAAAAAGGGGGAGGACAAAGAGGGGAAGTATTTCAAATAAACTAGGCTACGCATTTGTTAGGTACTAAAATCTCTGCATAAAAGAGATTCGGAGACAAATTGCGATCAACAACAAAAAACATGACCAATCACTTATTTTCGCGTTAGTACCGATACTTATCGACAAAATTAAATTCGACAGTAGGCTTAGATTTTTACCTGCGATTTAAGGAGCCTGTATTAAGTTAGCAAGGTGTTAGTGAGTTTGCTATAATATGTTTTTTTATACGAGTAAGCGGGCCATTTCTTTGGTCATCCCTTTAATCTCCAGCTCTGACTTGATAGTCGGGTACCTATGTGATTTTAGGGGGAGCATTTGGCCCCATCTGCCCCTCATTCCGCGGCCGCTGGTTATAACGTTATAAAATCTGTCCACAGATGCACAGTTCGGATGCGATCCAGCCGGTGGCGGTAGGTCCTGCCCTGCTGCTGCAGCTTGGCCGGTTGATCATCCGCGCGCGCTCCAACAGCCCCTCGCCGACACTCACCAAGCATAAGCAGAATCCCAGCACGAGCCAGCAGGTAACAAGACCAAACCATCTATCGGTTAAATGGCATCAACAAAAAATGCCTTTAGTAAGAAACAATTAATTTCATGTAAAGTATTCGTAAAAATACAGAGCCCATAGTAAAAATACCTTTAAACTAAAATATATTCATAAAACAAACATTGATCTCGATTCTGCTGTTCACTAACTAAACTAAATTTAAACTGTCGCTCTCTTTTACTGATAGTGCAAGCAAGAAAGAGATAGCTACAATTTTAGTGCTGTCAAATCAGTTTACGTGCCGCTTTTCTTTGTGTTTATAGTCAGCATGTTTTGAAATGACGACTAAGTTTGTATGGAAAACTTAAATCTGACTAATTTTACAGTACTAAAATTGTAGCTCACTTTCTTGCCTGCACTATCAGTAAAAGAGAGCGAGCAAGAAAGAGATATCTACAATTTTAGTGCTGTGAAATTAGTCAGATTTAAGTTTTCCATACAAATTTAGTCGTGATATCAAAACATGCTGACTATAAACACGAAGAAAAGCGGCACGTAAACTGATTTGACAGCAGCACACAGCATTAAAATTCTTGCTATCTCTTTCTTGCGTACACTATCAGTAAAAGAGAGCGACAGTTTAGATTTAGTTTAGTCAGTGTACTACAGAATCGAGGCCATTAGCCGTGTACTTGGTAGTTAGTTTTTAAATTAACGTAGTTTTAAAACTGACGTTGGTAAGCGGTTACCATAATCTGCAACACCAGAGGTAACACGCGCGTTGCCGACTTTGAGACATAACGGGTGATATGTCTCATGTTCTTGTAATTTCACCGGCACCCATACCCTTCAAACGGGAACACAGCAATGTCAGCATTACTGCTTGGCGGTAGAAACAGGTATGGTGGTTTCCATACCTGTTTCTACCGCCTGTTTCTATATGGTGGTATTTCCCCGGACGCGCTTTAAATGAGCCCTTCTACTTTTTGTAATATTAGTATCTATATGATCTTTGTGATATGCGAGGTGGGACTGTGATCAACCGATAGCTCTCCTACTTCCAGGTCCTCATTGAAACGCAGCCGAAGGCAGACGAGGAGGACGCCAGATTGGAAGCCAACCTCAGCAGCCACATCCAAGCGCTATGGACCGAGCAGATCCCAGTCTGCGTCGAGGTTGGTTATATCTATGTATACATCTATACTTAATAAATAAAGCCCAATAATCATTCACTGGAACTACCAGTCGGATTTGAAAAAATCTTTGCATTTGATAGCCCATTTCTTGAGAAAAGTGATAGGTTTTTTATGTTAAGCTACGACGCTTAGGAGCCGAGAAAAGAGAAAAAGTCAGTTAGAACGCTAAGCGTGATGCGACGCTGTGGGCCGGGGGCTGAAAGTGGCCGGGGCCGTGAACTCTGATAGTATTCGCCTTATAATGCGATATAACACCATCTGTGGGTAGTATCTGGTAGCATACAGCTACACTTCGTGTAATAGCAAATAATGAAAATCCGATAATTGGCTGTAAGAAAAGGTTTTTATTAGTTAAAGTTATAATTCCTTGAGAGCTATGTGTGATTTTGTTAAATAAATAAATAGAAGCAATTCGTTGCCCTCCGCTCTTTGCTGACGTTTTCGTGGTTCAATAGATGACAAAAACTCTTAGGATTGAAAATGCTCCAACTCGGACCTATTGTTTTGTAAAAGGATCGTTAAAATAATAACCAGCCTTGTTTTCTTGCCTTTCTTTCCTGGCTTGGTCGCGGAGGAACAGGCAGTAGATAAAAAACGATGTTACAAAGTGTGATTTTATTGAATAAATGAATTTTGGGTTTGACTTTGGCGAACGTTACAATATCCAATAAATGCGATATAGCGCCATCTATGAGTAGCATACTGCTACGCTTCGTGGTTCGTAGATGTGGTCGTTCAATAATGTGACGAGAGATGTCGCCACAATTTCAAATACGTCTCTCGCCGTTTTAGGTTTTCCTCGGGCCCGCGTGCTCAGAATGCTACGCCACCATGCCACGTGCTGAGGAGCCGGCGCGTCCGCTGCGCGGCTTGCTGCTTGAACGCTGGACCATGCGAGCTGTCCTCGACAAGTACGTACTCATCGTCAACAATGCCGACTTGTAGTAACACAGAAAATACGCTGTTCTATTCCCCATTATGTATATCCTCAGATACATACTCAGTTCTTAGATCTATGACGACGAGGAGGGTAGTTAGAGGCACGTCTCAACTTGCACATGCCCGTGTTTTGCTAGCATGCAATGCTTTCTTTTTGTCACTCAAGTCCTTTCTACGTTCCTCTGTATTTTTTTTTAGTTTTTATGTGTTCGTGTGTTGTAGAAGTGAGAGTCCGTCGGTGATCAGTTCGCCGTGGCTGCTGAACGCCGTGCGCTCTCAGCTCCACTTCTCGCAGCTGTCCGCGTGGCGCTCGCGCTCGCAGCCGCGCCCGCTCCAACGCAGGTACACTACACAACCTGTCTATATACAGACACGTGCGCTCTCAGCTCCACTTCTCGCAGCTGTCCGCGTGGCGCGCGCGCTCGCAGCCGCGCCCGCTCCAACGCAGGTACACTACACAACCTGTCTATATACAGACACGTGCGCTCTCAGCTCCACTTCTCGCAGCTGTCCGCGTGGCGCTCGCGCTCGCAGCCGCGCCCGCTCCAACGCAGGTACACTACACAACCTGTCTATATACAGACACGTGCGCTCTCAGCTCCACTTCTCGCAGCTGTCCGCGTGGCGCGCGCGCTCGCAGCCGCGCCCGCTCCAACGCAGGTACACTACACAACCTGTCTATATACAGACACGTGCGCTCTCAGCTCCACTTCTCGCAGCTGTCCGCGTGGCGCTCGCGCTCGCAGCCGCGCCCGCTCCAACGCAGGTACACTACACAACCTGTCTATATACAGACACGTGCGCTCTCAGCTCCACTTCTCGCAGCTGTCCGCGTGGCGCGCGCGCTCGCAGCCGCGCCCGCTCCAACGCAGGTACACTACACAACCTGTCTATATACAGACACGTGCGCTCTCAGCTCCACTTCTCGCAGCTGTCCGCGTGGCGCTCGCGCTCGCAGCCGCGCCCGCTCCAACGCAGGTACACTACACAACCTGTCTATATACAGACACGTGCGCTCTCAGCTCCACTTCTCGCAGCTGTCCGCGTGGCGCGCGCGCTCGCAGCCGCGCCCGCTCCAACGCAGGTACACTACACAACCTGTCTATATACAGACACGTGCGCTCTCAGCTCCACTTCTCGCAGCTGTCCGCGTGGCGCTCGCGCTCGCAGCCGCGCCCGCTCCAACGCAGGTACACTACACAACCTGTCTATATACAGACACGTGCGCTCTCAGCTCCACTTCTCGCAGCTGTCCGCGTGGCGCTCGCGCTCGCAGCCGCGCCCGCTCCAACGCAGGTACACTACACAACCTGTCTATATACAGACACGTGCGCTCTCAGCTCCACTTCTCGCAGCTGTCCGCGTGGCGCTCGCGCTCGCAGCCGCGCCCGCTCCAACGCAGGTACACTACACAACCTGTCTATATACAGACACGTGCGCTCTCAGCTCCACTTCTCGCAGCTGTCCGCGTGGCGCTCGCGCTCGCAGCCGCGCCCGCTCCAACGCAGGTACACTACACAACCTGTCTATATACAGACACGTGCGCTCTCAGCTCCACTTCTCGCAGCTGTCCGCGTGGCGCGCGCGCTCGCAGCCGCGCCCGCTCCAACGCAGGTACACTACACAACCTGTCTATATACAGACACGTGCGCTCTCAGCTCCACTTCTCGCAGCTGTCCGCGTGGCGCTCGCGCTCGCAGCCGCGCCCGCTCCAACGCAGGTACACTACACAACCTGTCTATATACAGACACGTGCGCTCTCAGCTCCACTTCTCGCAGCTGTCCGCGTGGCGCTCGCGCTCGCAGCCGCGCCCGCTCCAACGCAGGTACACTACACAACCTGTCTATATACAGACACGTGCGCTCTCAGCTCCACTTCTCGCAGCTGTCCGCGTGGCGCGCGCGCTCGCAGCCGCGCCCGCTCCAACGCAGGTACACTACACAACCTGTCTATATACAGACACGTGCGCTCTCAGCTCCACTTCTCGCAGCTGTCCGCGTGGCGCTCGCGCTCGCAGCCGCGCCCGCTCCAACGCAGGTACACTACACAACCTGTCTATATACAGACACGTGCGCTCTCAGCTCCACTTCTCGCAGCTGTCCGCGTGGCGCTCGCGCTCGCAGCCGCGCCCGCTCCAACGCAGGTACACTACACAACCTGTCTATATACAGACACGTGCGCTCTCAGCTCCACTTCTCGCAGCTGTCCGCGTGGCGCTCGCGCTCGCAGCCGCGCCCGCTCCAACGCAGGTACACTACACAACCTGTCTATATACAGACACGTGCGCTCTCAGCTCCACTTCTCGCAGCTGTCCGCGTGGCGCTCGCGCTCGCAGCCGCGCCCGCTCCAACGCAGGTACACTACACAACCTGTCTATATACAGACACGTGCGCTCTCAGCTCCACTTCTCGCAGCTGTCCGCGTGGCGCGCGCGCTCGCAGCCGCGCCCGCTCCAACGCAGGTACACTACACAACCTGTCTATATACAGACACGTGCGCTCTCAGCTCCACTTCTCGCAGCTGTCCGCGTGGCGCTCGCGCTCGCAGCCGCGCCCGCTCCAACGCAGGTACACTACACAACCTGTCTATATACAGACACGTGCGCTCTCAGCTCCACTTCTCGCAGCTGTCCGCGTGGCGCTCGCGCTCGCAGCCGCGCCCGCTCCAACGCAGGTACACTACACAACCTGTCTATATACAGACACGTGCGCTCTCAGCTCCACTTCTCGCAGCTGTCCGCGTGGCGCGCGCGCTCGCAGCCGCGCCCGCTCCAACGCAGGTACACTACACAACCTGTCTATATACAGACACGTGCGCTCTCAGCTCCACTTCTCGCAGCTGTCCGCGTGGCGCTCGCGCTCGCAGCCGCGCCCGCTCCAACGCAGGTACACTACACAACCTGTCTATATACAGACACGTGCGCTCTCAGCTCCACTTCTCGCAGCTGTCCGCGTGGCGCTCGCGCTCGCAGCCGCGCCCGCTCCAACGCAGGTACACTACACAACCTGTCTATATACAGACACGTGCGCTCTCAGCTCCACTTCTCGCAGCTGTCCGCGTGGCGCTCGCGCTCGCAGCCGCGCCCGCTCCAACGCAGGTACACTACACAACCTGTCTATATACAGACACGTGCGCTCTCAGCTCCACTTCTCGCAGCTGTCCGCGTGGCGCGCGCGCTCGCAGCCGCGCCCGCTCCAACGCAGGTACACTACACAACCTGTCTATATACAGACACGTGCGCTCTCAGCTCCACTTCTCGCAGCTGTCCGCGTGGCGCGCGCGCTCGCAGCCGCGCCCGCTCCAACGCAGGTACACTACACAACCTGTCTATATACAGACACGTGCGCTCTCAGCTCCACTTCTCGCAGCTGTCCGCGTGGCGCTCGCGCTCGCAGCCGCGCCCGCTCCAACGCAGGTACACTACACAACCTGTCTATATACAGACACGTGCGCTCTCAGCTCCACTTCTCGCAGCTGTCCGCGTGGCGCTCGCGCTCGCAGCCGCGCCCGCTCCAACGCAGGTACACTACACAACCTGTCTATATACAGACACGTGCGCTCTCAGCTCCACTTCTCGCAGCTGTCCGCGTGGCGCTCGCGCTCGCAGCCGCGCCCGCTCCAACGCAGGTACACTACACAACCTGTCTATATACAGACACGTGCGCTCTCAGCTCCACTTCTCGCAGCTGTCCGCGTGGCGCGCGCGCTCGCAGCCGCGCCCGCTCCAACGCAGGTACACTACACAACCTGTCTATATACAGACACGTGCGCTCTCAGCTCCACTTCTCGCAGCTGTCCGCGTGGCGCGCGCGCTCGCAGCCGCGCCCGCTCCAACGCAGGTACACTACACAACCTGTCTATATACAGACACGTGCGCTCTCAGCTCCACTTCTCGCAGCTGTCCGCGTGGCGCTCGCGCTCGCAGCCGCGCCCGCTCCAACGCAGGTACACTACACAACCTGTCTATATACAGACACGTGCGCTCTCAGCTCCACTTCTCGCAGCTGTCCGCGTGGCGCTCGCGCTCGCAGCCGCGCCCGCTCCAACGCAGGTACACTACACAACCTGTCTATATACAGACACGTGCGCTCTCAGCTCCACTTCTCGCAGCTGTCCGCGTGGCGCTCGCGCTCGCAGCCGCGCCCGCTCCAACGCAGGTACACTACACAACCTGTCTATATACAGACACGTGCGCTCTCAGCTCCACTTCTCGCAGCTGTCCGCGTGGCGCGCGCGCTCGCAGCCGCGCCCGCTCCAACGCAGGTACACTACACAACCTGTCTATATACAGACACGTGCGCTCTCAGCTCCACTTCTCGCAGCTGTCCGCGTGGCGCGCGCGCTCGCAGCCGCGCCCGCTCCAACGCAGGTACACTACACAACCTGTCTATATACAGACACGTGCGCTCTCAGCTCCACTTCTCGCAGCTGTCCGCGTGGCGCTCGCGCTCGCAGCCGCGCCCGCTCCAACGCAGGTACACTACACAACCTGTCTATATACAGACACGTGCGCTCTCAGCTCCACTTCTCGCAGCTGTCCGCGTGGCGCTCGCGCTCGCAGCCGCGCCCGCTCCAACGCAGGTACACTACACAACCTGTCTATATACAGACACGTGCGCTCTCAGCTCCACTTCTCGCAGCTGTCCGCGTGGCGCGCGCGCTCGCAGCCGCGCCCGCTCCAACGCAGGTACACTACACAACCTGTCTATATACAGACACGTGCGCTCTCAGCTCCACTTCTCGCAGCTGTCCGCGTGGCGCTCGCGCTCGCAGCCGCGCCCGCTCCAACGCAGGTACACTACACAACCTGTCTATATACAGACACGTGCGCTCTCAGCTCCACTTCTCGCAGCTGTCCGCGTGGCGCGCGCGCTCGCAGCCGCGCCCGCTCCAACGCAGGTACACTACACAACCTGTCTATATACAGACACGTGCGCTCTCAGCTCCACTTCTCGCAGCTGTCCGCGTGGCGCTCGCGCTCGCAGCCGCGCCCGCTCCAACGCAGGTACACTACACAACCTGTCTATATACAGACACGTGCGCTCTCAGCTCCACTTCTCGCAGCTGTCCGCGTGGCGCTCGCGCTCGCAGCCGCGCCCGCTCCAACGCAGGTACACTACACAACCTGTCTATATACAGACACGTGCGCTCTCAGCTCCACTTCTCGCAGCTGTCCGCGTGGCGCTCGCGCTCGCAGCCGCGCCCGCTCCAACGCAGGTACACTACACAACCTGTCTATATACAGACACGTGCGCTCTCAGCTCCACTTCTCGCAGCTGTCCGCGTGGCGCGCGCGCTCGCAGCCGCGCCCGCTCCAACGCAGGTACACTACACAACCTGTCTATATACAGACACGTGCGCTCTCAGCTCCACTTCTCGCAGCTGTCCGCGTGGCGCGCGCGCTCGCAGCCGCGCCCGCTCCAACGCAGGTACACTACACAACCTGTCTATATACAGACACGTGCGCTCTCAGCTCCACTTCTCGCAGCTGTCCGCGTGGCGCTCGCGCTCGCAGCCGCGCCCGCTCCAACGCAGGTACACTACACAACCTGTCTATATACAGACACGTGCGCTCTCAGCTCCACTTCTCGCAGCTGTCCGCGTGGCGCTCGCGCTCGCAGCCGCGCCCGCTCCAACGCAGGTACACTACACAACCTGTCTATATACAGACACGTGCGCTCTCAGCTCCACTTCTCGCAGCTGTCCGCGTGGCGCGCGCGCTCGCAGCCGCGCCCGCTCCAACGCAGGTACACTACACAACCTGTCTATATACAGACACGTGCGCTCTCAGCTCCACTTCTCGCAGCTGTCCGCGTGGCGCTCGCGCTCGCAGCCGCGCCCGCTCCAACGCAGGTACACTACACAACCTGTCTATATACAGACACGTGCGCTCTCAGCTCCACTTCTCGCAGCTGTCCGCGTGGCGCGCGCGCTCGCAGCCGCGCCCGCTCCAACGCAGGTACACTACACAACCTGTCTATATACAGACACGTGCGCTCTCAGCTCCACTTCTCGCAGCTGTCCGCGTGGCGCGCGCGCTCGCAGCCGCGCCCGCTCCAACGCAGGTACACTACACAACCTGTCTATATACAGACACGTGCGCTCTCAGCTCCACTTCTCGCAGCTGTCCGCGTGGCGCTCGCGCTCGCAGCCGCGCCCGCTCCAACGCAGGTACACTACACAACCTGTCTATATACAGACACGTGCGCTCTCAGCTCCACTTCTCGCAGCTGTCCGCGTGGCGCTCGCGCTCGCAGCCGCGCCCGCTCCAACGCAGGTACACTACACAACCTGTCTATATACAGACACGTGCGCTCTCAGCTCCACTTCTCGCAGCTGTCCGCGTGGCGCGCGCGCTCGCAGCCGCGCCCGCTCCAACGCAGGTACACTACACAACCTGTCTATATACAGACACGTGCGCTCTCAGCTCCACTTCTCGCAGCTGTCCGCGTGGCGCGCGCGCTCGCAGCCGCGCCCGCTCCAACGCAGGTACACTACACAACCTGTCTATATACAGACACGTGCGCTCTCAGCTCCACTTCTCGCAGCTGTCCGCGTGGCGCTCGCGCTCGCAGCCGCGCCCGCTCCAACGCAGGTACACTACACAACCTGTCTATATACAGACACGTGCGCTCTCAGCTCCACTTCTCGCAGCTGTCCGCGTGGCGCTCGCGCTCGCAGCCGCGCCCGCTCCAACGCAGGTACACTACACAACCTGTCTATATACAGACACGTGCGCTCTCAGCTCCACTTCTCGCAGCTGTCCGCGTGGCGCGCGCGCTCGCAGCCGCGCCCGCTCCAACGCAGGTACACTACACAACCTGTCTATATACAGACACGTGCGCTCTCAGCTCCACTTCTCGCAGCTGTCCGCGTGGCGCTCGCGCTCGCAGCCGCGCCCGCTCCAACGCAGGTACACTACACAACCTGTCTATATACAGACACGTGCGCTCTCAGCTCCACTTCTCGCAGCTGTCCGCGTGGCGCGCGCGCTCGCAGCCGCGCCCGCTCCAACGCAGGTACACTACACAACCTGTCTATATACAGACACGTGCGCTCTCAGCTCCACTTCTCGCAGCTGTCCGCGTGGCGCGCGCGCTCGCAGCCGCGCCCGCTCCAACGCAGGTACACTACACAACCTGTCTATATACAGACACGTGCGCTCTCAGCTCCACTTCTCGCAGCTGTCCGCGTGGCGCTCGCGCTCGCAGCCGCGCCCGCTCCAACGCAGGTACACTACACAACCTGTCTATATACAGACACGTGCGCTCTCAGCTCCACTTCTCGCAGCTGTCCGCGTGGCGCTCGCGCTCGCAGCCGCGCCCGCTCCAACGCAGGTACACTACACAACCTGTCTATATACAGACACGTGCGCTCTCAGCTCCACTTCTCGCAGCTGTCCGCGTGGCGCTCGCGCTCGCAGCCGCGCCCGCTCCAACGCAGGTACACTACACAACCTGTCTATATACAGACACGTGCGCTCTCAGCTCCACTTCTCGCAGCTGTCCGCGTGGCGCTCGCGCTCGCAGCCGCGCCCGCTCCAACGCAGGTACACTACACAACCTGTCTATATACAGACACGTGCGCTCTCAGCTCCACTTCTCGCAGCTGTCCGCGTGGCGCTCGCGCTCGCAGCCGCGCCCGCTCCAACGCAGGTACACTACACAACCTGTCTATATACAGACACGTGCGCTCTCAGCTCCACTTCTCGCAGCTGTCCGCGTGGCGCGCGCGCTCGCAGCCGCGCCCGCTCCAACGCAGGTACACTACACAACATGTCTATATACAGACACGTGCGCTCTCAGCTCCACTTCTCGCAGCTGTCCGCGTGGCGCGCGCGCTCGCAGCCGCGCCCGCTCTAACGCAGGTACACTACACAACCTGTCTATATACAGACACGTGCGCTCTCAGCTCCACTTCTCGCAGCTGTCCGCGTGGCGCTCGCGCTCGCAGCCGCGCCCGCTCCAACGCAGGTACACTACACAACCTGTCTATATACAGACACGTGCGCTCTCAGCTCCACTTCTCGCAGCTGTCCGCGTGGCGCTCGCGCTCGCAGCCGCGCCCGCTCCAACGCAGGTACACTACACAACCTGTCTATATACAGACACGTGCGCTCTCAGCTCCACTTCTCGCAGCTGTCCGCGTGGCGCGCGCGCTCGCAGCCGCGCCCGCTCCAACGCAGGTACACTACACAACCTGTCTATATACAGACACGTGCGCTCTCAGCTCCACTTCTCGCAGCTGTCCGCGTGGCGCGCGCGCTCGCAGCCGCGCCCGCTCCAACGCAGGTACACTACACAACCTGTCTATATACAGACACGTGCGCTCTCAGCTCCACTTCTCGCAGCTGTCCGCGTGGCGCTCGCGCTCGCAGCCGCGCCCGCTCCAACGCAGGTACACTACACAACCTGTCTATATACAGACACGTGCGCTCTCAGCTCCACTTCTCGCAGCTGTCCGCGTGGCGCTCGCGCTCGCAGCCGCGCCCGCTCCAACGCAGGTACACTACACAACCTGTCTATATACAGACACGTGCGCTCTCAGCTCCACTTCTCGCAGCTGTCCGCGTGGCGCTCGCGCTCGCAGCCGCGCCCGCTCCAACGCAGGTACACTACACAACCTGTCTATATACAGACACGTGCGCTCTCAGCTCCACTTCTCGCAGCTGTCCGCGTGGCGCGCGCGCTCGCAGCCGCGCCCGCTCCAACGCAGGTACACTACACAACCTGTCTATATACAGACACGTGCGCTCTCAGCTCCACTTCTCGCAGCTGTCCGCGTGGCGCGCGCGCTCGCAGCCGCGCCCGCTCCAACGCAGGTACACTACACAACCTGTCTATATACAGACACGTGCGCTCTCAGCTCCACTTCTCGCAGCTGTCCGCGTGGCGCTCGCGCTCGCAGCCGCGCCCGCTCCAACGCAGGTACACTACACAACCTGTCTATATACAGACACGTGCGCTCTCAGCTCCACTTCTCGCAGCTGTCCGCGTGGCGCTCGCGCTCGCAGCCGCGCCCGCTCCAACGCAGGTACACTACACAACCTGTCTATATACAGACACGTGCGCTCTCAGCTCCACTTCTCGCAGCTGTCCGCGTGGCGCTCGCGCTCGCAGCCGCGCCCGCTCCAACGCAGGTACACTACACAACCTGTCTATATACAGACACGTGCGCTCTCAGCTCCACTTCTCGCAGCTGTCCGCGTGGCGCGCGCGCTCGCAGCCGCGCCCGCTCTAACGCAGGTACACTACACAACCTGTCTATATACAGACACGTGCGCTCTCAGCTCCACTTCTCGCAGCTGTCCGCGTGGCGCTCGCGCTCGCAGCCGCGCCCGCTCCAACGCAGGTACACTACACAACCTGTCTATATACAGACACGTGCGCTCTCAGCTCCACTTCTCGCAGCTGTCCGCGTGGCGCGCGCGCTCGCAGCCGCGCCCGCTCCAACGCAGGTACACTACACAACCTGTCTATATACAGACACGTGCGCTCTCAGCTCCACTTCTCGCAGCTGTCCGCGTGGCGCTCGCGCTCGCAGCCGCGCCCGCTCCAACGCAGGTACACTACACAACCTGTCTATATACAGACACGTGCGCTCTCAGCTCCACTTCTCGCAGCTGTCCGCGTGGCGCGCGCGCTCGCAGCCGCGCCCGCTCCAACGCAGGTACACTACACAACCTGTCTATATACAGACACGTGCGCTCTCAGCTCCACTTCTCGCAGCTGTCCGCGTGGCGCGCGCGCTCGCAGCCGCGCCCGCTCCAACGCAGGTACACTACACAACCTGTCTATATACAGACACGTGCGCTCTCAGCTCCACTTCTCGCAGCTGTCCGCGTGGCGCGCGCGCTCGCAGCCGCGCCCGCTCCAACGCAGGTACACTACACAACCTGTCTATATACAGACACGTGCGCTCTCAGCTCCACTTCTCGCAGCTGTCCGCGTGGCGCTCGCGCTCGCAGCCGCGCCCGCTCCAACGCAGGTACACTACACAACCTGTCTATATACAGACACGTGCGCTCTCAGCTCCACTTCTCGCAGCTGTCCGCGTGGCGCTCGCGCTCGCAGCCGCGCCCGCTCCAACGCAGGTACACTACACAACCTGTCTATATACAGACACGTGCGCTCTCAGCTCCACTTCTCGCAGCTGTCCGCGTGGCGCTCGCGCTCGCAGCCGCGCCCGCTCCAACGCAGGTACACTACACAACCTGTCTATATACAGACACGTGCGCTCTCAGCTCCACTTCTCGCAGCTGTCCGCGTGGCGCGCGCGCTCGCAGCCGCGCCCGCTCCAACGCAGGTACACTACACAACCTGTCTATATACAGACACGTACGCAGTCCAACACTCACATACATACCTCAATGTTGGACTACGTAGGTGACTGTTGGACTAAGTACTTGACTGTTGGACTAAGTACGTGACTGTTGGACTATGTACGTGACTGTTGAACTTCGTAGTTGACTATTGGGCTAAGTATGTGACTGTTGGACTGTTGGACGTGAATGTTGGACTACGTAGGTGACTGTTGGACAACGACGTGAATGTTGGACTTAGTACTTGACTGTTGGACTAGTACGTGACTGTTGGACTATGTACGTGACTGTTGGACTACGTACGTGACTGTTAAACTATATACGTCAATGTTAGACTACGTAGGTGACTGTTGGACTAAGTTCGTGACTGTTGGACTACGTAAGTGACTTTTGGACTACGTACGTGTCTGTTTGACTACGTAGGTGACTGTTGGATTGTGCATGTTACTATCAGGTGTTTATTTATAAATTCCAGGAGAAAGTTAAGCCGCGAACGGTGCAACTTATGTACGTGACTGTTGAACTTCGTAGTTGACTATTGGGCTAAGTATGTGACTGTTGGACGTGAATGTTGGACTACGTAGGTGACTGTTGGACAACGACGTGAATGTTGGACTTAGTACTTGACTGTTGGAGTAGTACGTGACTGTTGGACTATGTACGTGACTGTTGGACTACGTACGTGACTGTTAAACTATATACGTCAATGTTAGACTACGTAGGTGACTGTTGAACTAAGTTCGTGACTGTTGGGCTACGTAAGTGACTTTTGGACTACGTACGTGTCTGTTTGACTACGTAGGTGACTGTTGGATTGTGCATGTTACTATCAGGTGTTTATTTATAAATTCCAGGAGAAAGTTAAGCCGCGAACGGTGCAACTTCAAGAAGATCGAAGCGAACCTTAACAGCGACGAGGAAGAGAGCAAACTGAACATCGTCTACTCCATAAAGACACCGGGCGGAAAGATATCGGAATTCGCAACGCCCCCCACCGACCACACCTTCCCCCTCACGGATATAGGAAACGATAAGTACCTGAAGGTGGTCCTCGAGAGCCTGCCCAGGGTCGAGGGTATACCGGAGGTGAGATGCGCCTGCCAGATGAGAAGGAACAGTAAGGATTTCTCGAATACGGAGGAGCTGGTCGGGAGACTTAATGATCTCAGCATAGGTGAGTACATCACTAATAAATAATGCTGGACATTTCATCTAGCCCCAAAGTAAGCAGAGCTTATGTTATGGGAACTAAATTATGACTAACTAGCTTCTGCCCACGGTTTCGCCTGCATAGTACCCGGATATAAAGTAGCCTATCTGTTATTCCGATGTATAAGTTATATTACTGTAAAGTTTCATCAAAATCCTTTCAGTAGTTTTTGCGTGAAAGAGTAACAAACATCCATCCTCACAAACTTTCGCGTTTATAATATTGGTGAGATTATAATTAACAGTTCCATTGTTACCGTCAACAGGTTCTAGAAAATACGATGGTGCTATCAACTCCAATATAGGAACACCTAGCCGGCGCCTCTCCATCATTTACAACCCTGGCTCCACGGAGTACCTCTTCACAGTCAAAGACAGGGAACTCCTCGACGATCGGATGCACACCACATGCAGCGAGAACGGCAAACACAAGTGCAACTGCGACGAGGAATCCGACTCGAAGGACAAGAACCAAGCGAAGGAACTCGACGAGAAACGCATAAAGGAAATCGCGAAATACAAGCGAAGGATCAGAAAGGAGAAGCTGAGGAGATTCTGTGATAGCACATCCTCTGATGGAGAAGTCAAAGCTAAAGAAACAACTTCAATACCTATTTTACAAGCGTCGAGATTCGATCGATTCAGAGCCATCGGCTGTTATAGGAACCAGACGTATTTAACACTACCGGCTAGTCGTATTGAAACTAAATCGCCTTTTATAGAAACTGATAGCATTAATCCGCCTGTATACAAAAGGACCAGCAGTGTCTCCACACAGACAGACTTCACCTGCTCCTGCGGGAACTCAATAGAAATCTCCCACAAGTGCGACGGATGCCAAGGTATGGTCAGATCCGAAGCGATATATGACCTTGCGTCCCTGCAGAACGGAGCCAGGAGGAAGCTGGATGATGAGGATGCTGATAAGTCTATGAAAAAGCATAAATGTGATAGTAGTGTAAGTAATTGTACCGATGGTTTCATTAAGAGACCGAAATTAAGGCGTTTCTTCCCGATAGTCGATAGATTAGAGAAAATTGTGACTGATAGGGACCGAAACGCGGAAAAAGATATGCAGGATTTACATTTGAAGACGGATGATACGGTGTTTTCGACGGCTAATGAAACAAAGGTTTTGCATCCCACGAGTAATGGATCGAATGATTTTCATCCCAGAACTTATGATGTGAATGGTTCCCACCCCAGAACTGACGAGGCTAACGGATGGCACTCCAATACCGACGGATCATACAGTTATGATTTACACCCTAGAACTGAAGAGTCGAACGGATTTCACCCCAGAACTGACGATTCAAACGGATTTCACCCCAGAACTGACGATTCAAACGGATTTCATCCCAGAACTGACGATTCAAACGAATTTCACCCCAGAACTGACGATTCAAACGGAATTCACCCCAGAACTGACGATTCAAACGGATTTCACCCCAGAACTGACGATTCAAACGGATTTCACCCCAGAACTGACGATTCAAACGGATTTCACCCCAGAACTGACGAGTCGAACGGGATGAACCCCAGAACTGACGATCAAATTTCCACGCCCAAAGAATCGAAGAGGCAGAAGACATTTTCAATTAGCGACGATGATTATGTAGTCTACGAAAAATGTGATTACGGAACCATTGACAGACATGAGGTATATATAAAAAAATAACACATAGTCCTGTCCCCACACTAGGATTCCCTGTGTCATGGGTATCAGGAATTACGGGTATCGTGATACAACACCCAGACCAGTAACTGCAGAGCATAAAAATATTTTTCCCGCAACGGGAATCAAACCCGCACCTCTTTCGTCTGCGCTATCGTTAGTGAAAAAATGCGCACGATTTTGCACGGGGTTAGTCAGAAGTACGTCTTAACATTATATTTGGCACATGCCCGCATTTTGCATGTAGTTATCATTCCACGTGCCATGTTGCGAGACCATCGCTATTATTATTTAAGAATTCAATTCCAGGTTGAGTCCCCAAAAGAAGAAAACACCGATTTCAAATTCTCACCGCCGGAGCGAAGCGAGCTGGACGGTCAAGAGAAATTGGAATGTCTTAAGGAAGCCTTCATCTTCCCGAATCCGAAGCGAAGCGAGCAAGCACCGTCTCCGAGCGAGATGGACCGTTTCCGGTGGCGTTTCGACTCCGCGGCCTCCATGGTGTTCCATGCGAAGACGGGACTGCCCTTAACGAGCAGCCCTGCCCCGTTAAGGCGGGGTAACAGCTGTTTCGATTTTGACGATTCGATCAATGGGATATCAGGGATTAAGAGGTCAGTATTTGTTAGATAGATAGAAACATAGATAGACAGATAGAATGATAGATAGAAAGAAAGAAAGATAGATTGAATGATAGATAGGCAGATAGAATGATAGACAGAAAGAAAGAAAGGTAGATAGACAAATAGAATGATAGATAGACAGATATAATGATAGATAGACAGATAGAAAGATAGATAGAAAGAAAGAAAGATAGATAGACAGATAGATAGATAGAAAGAAAGATAGATAGACAGATAGAAAGGAAGAAAGATAAACTGATATAAATATTGATAGACAGATAGAAATATAGATAGATAGATAAACTTTTTATGGACACCCAAGGAAAATATAAAATGCAGGAAATAAAAACTGACGGTACAATGGGCGGTCTTATCACTAAAAGCGGTCTCTTCCAGACAAGCTTTGGTTGGACAGGATCGGCGCGGCGGAGTAGACGGCTGCAAGAGGTGCCGGTTCGATTCCCGCTGAGGGATGAATGTTTGTGTGCTCTGCAGATATTTGTTCCGGGTCTGATGTGCTTTTTGGTACCACGGTGCTCGCAGTTCCTGATACCCACGACACAGAGAATGTTAGTGTGCTGTCAGGACTGTGTATGTGTTAGTGGGCGTTTATTTATTTTCAACCGACTTCAAAGAGAAGGTTCTCAATTCGTCTGTATTATTTTCACGCGATATATTCGCCAATTGTGATCATTTTAATGATCCTTACAGTACTACGTTTTTTTTGAATTTTTTCTATTAAAAAAAAAATGTTGGTCCCACACTCGAAGGGACCGCAATATATAAATTTTGTAAACATAATACAAAGTAAGGTGTGAAATTTCATATTGGACTTTTTATCAATTTCCCGTTATTTGAAGTCGGTTTTAATTTTATCCTGAAAATAAAGTTTTGGTTGAAATTAAAATGTATGTATTTTCCTTTCAGCGCTCTGTTCCACCCGATAACGCCTGCGATCCCCTCGACCCCCTTGACCCCCGTGACCCCCGAGCCGGCCCCCTGCCCCTCGACCCCCAAGCGGGAGGGGGGCAAGCTCAGAATGGGCTCCAGCTCAGGACTACTTGGTGAGATTACTTGACTAGTATACAATTTCTATAAATTAGTTCACCTCTTTCGATTGGCACCACACTAAAGCTGAATGATCACAAAAAAAAAAAGAAACAAGCAAAGTTTGTTGCCTGAGTATATTCTAGGCGTGGAATATTCTTTAATTTACTTTAACATATTAAGTTTTTAATCTGATGTTTCTCAAAGATGTTTGTGATTTAAGGTTTTCAATAAATAAAAACCTGTTCACTTTTGAATGTGTCTAATTAAGTGTGATTGTGTTGACAGGTAGCTTCGAGGAGTCCGCCCTGCAAGGCCGGCTGGAGGCGGTGGCCACCGTGCAGGGGTTCACGGCGGAGGTGGGGGCCTCCGGGGCCTTCTGTCCTCCGCACAAGAGGTTCCCCGTCACTGTGTTCTTCTACGCGCCCGGAGGCACCGCCGCGCCTTATATGGTACGTCCTGAACTGACACAACTATTTTTTGCCCCTTTATGGTCATTAAAACGGTTGAACAAGGTATTTTCCAAGGTATTTTCCCCCCATTAATGGCTGTTAAAATAGTTTGTATTTTCCACTATTATGGTCATTGAAACAGTTGAACAAGGTATTTCCCCCTTCTATGGTCATTAAAATACTTCAACAAAGTATATTCTCCATTGTTTGGTCATTAAAATACTTCAACAAAGTATATTCTCCATTGTATGGTCATTAAAATACTTCAATAAAGTATATTCTCCATTGTATGGTCATTAATCTGGTTCAATAAAGTATATTTCTGATGTACGGTTATTAAAATGGTCCAACAAAGTATATTCTCCATTGTATGGTCATTAACATGGTTCAACAAAGGCGCGCTATTACTTCGTTTGCTCGGCTTAAATAGCCTATAACATTTCCCAAGAATTAAGCTGTTAAGAGCAAAACTTTTTTTTTAACATCCGACTGTTAATTCCAGAGATTTGTACGTTCGTACAAAAAAACAAACTATTTAGCTTTATTACTAGGTATCTATTTATTTACTATTCTGGAAAACCATCAGCGGATGTAAACAAATAGACTATAAAAACGGAAAATAGACTATAAAATAGACTATAAATATTTACTTATAAAAACGGGATGTAAATTGGTTTTCACGTCTAAAAATAACTTAAGAGGGATGGTACGAGTATATAGAGGTATATAGTATCTTGGTCTATGGTCTGCAGGGTCACATAGCGCTGGTATATATGTATAGTATGTTGGTATGTTTGTCCGCAGGGTCACATAGCGCTGGTATATATGTACAGTATGTTGGTATGTTTGTCCGCAGGGTCACATAGCGCTGGTATATATGTATAGTATGTTGGTATGTTTGTCCGCAGGGTCACATAGCGCTGGTATATATGTATAGTATGTTGGTATGTTTGTCCGCAGGGTCACATAGCGCTGGTATATATGTATAGTATGTTGGTATGTTTGTCCGCAGGGTCACATAGCGCTGGTATATATGTATAGTATGTTGGTATGTTTGTCCGCAGGGTCACATAGCGCTGGTATATATGTATAGTATGTTGGTATGTTTGTCCGCAGGGTCACATAGCGCTGGTATATATGTATAGTATGTTGGTATGTTTGTCCGCAGGGTCACATAGCGCTGGTATATATGTACAGTATGTTGGTATGTTTGTCCGCAGGGTCACATAGCGCTGGTATATATGTATAGTATGTTGGTATGTTTGTCCGCAGGGTCACATAGCGCTGGTATATATGTATAGTATGTTGGTATGTTTGTCCGCAGGGTCACATAGCGCTGGTATATATGTATAGTATGTTGGTATGTTTGTCCGCAGGGTCACATAGCGCTGGTATATATGTATAGTATGTTGGTATGTTTGTCCGCAGGGTCACATAGCGCTGGTATATATGTATAGTATGTTGGTATGTTTGTCCGCAGGGTCACATAGCGCTGGTATATATGTATAGTATGTTGGTATGTTTGTCCGCAGGGTCACATAGCGCTGGTATATATGTATAGTATGTTGGTATGTTTGTCCGCAGGGTCACATAGCGCTGGTATATATGTATAGTATGTTGGTATGTTTGTCCGCAGGGTCACATAGCGCTGGTATATATGTATAGTATGTTGGTATGTTTGTCCGCAGGGTCACATAGCGCTGGTATATATGTATAGTATGTTGGTATGTTTGTCCGCAGGGTCACATAGCGCTGGTATATATGTATAGTATGTTGGTATGTTTGTCCGCAGGGTCACATAGCGCTGGTATATATGTATAGTATGTTGGTATGTTTGTCCGCAGGGTCACATAGCGCTGGTATATATGTATAGTATGTTGGTATGTTTGTCCGCAGGGTCACATAGCGCTGGTATATATGTACAGTATGTTGGTATGTTTGTCCGCAGGGTCACATAGCGCTGGTATATATGTACAGTATGTTGGTATGTTTGTCCGCAGGGTCACATAGCGCTGGTATATATGTATAGTATGTTGGTATGTTTGTCCGCAGGGTCACATAGCGCTGGTATATATGTATAGTATGTTGGTATGTTTGTCCGCAGGGTCACATAGCGCTGGTATATATGTATAGTATGTTGGTATGTTTGTCCGCAGGGTCACATAGCGCTGGTATATATGTATAGTATGTTGGTATGTTTGTCCGCAGGGTCACATAGCGCTGGTATATATGTATAGTATGTTGGTATGTTTGTCCGCAGGGTCACATAGCGCTGGTATATATGTATAGTATGTTGGTATGTTTGTCCGCAGGGTCACATAGCGCTGGTATATATGTATAGTATGTTGGTATGTTTGTCCGCAGGGTCACATAGCGCTGGTATATATGTATAGTATGTTGGTATGTTTGTCCGCAGGGTCACATAGCGCTGGTATATATGTATAGTATGTTGGTATGTTTGTCCGCAGGGTCACATAGCGCTGGTATATATGTACAGTATGTTGGTATGTTTGTCCGCAGGGTCACATAGCGCTGGTATATATGTACAGTATGTTGGTATGTTTGTCCGCAGGGTCACATAGCGCTGGTATATATGTACAGTATGTTGGTATGTTTGTCCGCAGGGTCACATAGCGCTGGTATATATGTATAGTATGTTGGTATGTTTGTCCGCAGGGTCACATAGCGCTGGTATATATGTATAGTATGTTGGTATGTTTGTCCGCAGGGTCACATAGCGCTGGTATATATGTATAGTATGTTGGTATGTTTGTCCGCAGGGTCACATAGCGCTGGTATATATGTATAGTATGTTGGTATGTTTGTCCGCAGGGTCACATAGCGCTGGTATATATGTATAGTATGTTGGTATGTTTGTCCGCAGGGTCACATAGCGCTGGTATATATGTATAGTATGTTGGTATGTTTGTCCGCAGGGTCACATAGCGCTGGTATATATGTATAGTATGTTGGTATGTTTGTCCGCAGGGTCACATAGCGCTGGTATATATGTATAGTATGTTGGTATGTTTGTCCGCAGGGTCACATAGCGCTGGTATATATGTATAGTATGTTGGTATGTTTGTCCGCAGGGTCACATAGCGCTGGTATATATGTATAGTATGTTGGTATGTTTGTCCGCAGGGTCACATAGCGCTGGTATATATGTATAGTATGTTGGTATGTTTGTCCGCAGGGTCACATAGCGCTGGTATATATGTATAGTATGTTGGTATGTTTGTCCGCAGGGTCACATAGCGCTGGTATATATGTATAGTATGTTGGTATGTTTGTCCGCAGGGTCACATAGCGCTGGTATATATGTATAGTATGTTGGTATGTTTGTCCGCAGGGTCACATAGCGCTGGGCGCGGGCGGGTACCGCGTGTCGCGGGCAGGCTCGGTGCAGGTGTCGCTGTTCAACCCGCACGGGACACTCGTCAAGATGTTCGTAGTACTGTACGACCTGACCCGCATGCCGCCCCGCGCCAGAACCTTCCTCCGCCAACGCACGCTCTGCCTGCCGCCCGGCGCCGCCCCGCCCCGCGCCGCGCACCGCTACCTGCGATACCTCATACACCTCAGGTATATACCAGAACCTTCCTCCGCCGACGCACGCTCTGCCTGCCGCCCCGCCCCGCGCCGCGCACCGCTTCCTGCGATACCTCATACACCTCAGGTATATACCAGAACCTTCCTCCGCCGACGCACGCTCTGCCTGCCGCCCCGCCCCGCGCCGCGCACCGCTTCCTGCGATACCTCATACACCTCAGGTATATACCAGAAACTTCCTCCGCCGACGCACGAACTGCCTGCCGCCCGGCGCCGCCCCGCCCCGCGCCGCGCACTGCTACCTGCGATACCTCATACACCTCAGGTATATACCAGAACCTTCCTCCGCCGACGCACGAACTGCCTGCCGCCCGGCGCCGCCCCGCCCCGCGCCGCGCACCGCTACCTGCGATACCTCATACACCTCAGGTATATACCAGAACCTTCCTCCGCCGACGCACGCTCTGCCTGCCGCCCCGCCCCGCGCCGCGCACTGCTTCCTGCGATACCTCATACACCTCAGGTATATACTAGAACCTTCCTCCGCCAACGCCGCCATAACAAAATGTGTGATTTTATTTGGTTCATGATTGCGCTTAAGCATTGCAAGGGGGCTGGACAAATAAATAAATTTTATTGTAAATACCCTACTTAAATGTAAAAATTTACCAAAATGACGAAAATAGAGAAGCTGATTGCACCTATGTAATAATACCAATGTAAATACCTATATTACGTATTGCAAATTCATATCATTCATTCATTCATTCAGTACCCAGGGGTCTAGATCTCACTCTTCATTTTCCATTCACGCTTACGCTGATTTGTCAAGGAACATGTCAGTTGTCACGTGACATTTCAACAGCTAATGTCATTTCCATACAAATCAATCTTTCCGCAGGCTTTAAAACTAACAGAGAGTGGTTGTTTTAGACACAGGCTTGGATAACTGCAAAGTTTTCACTATAGGTGGTTCATCTCAAGAATTTCCACCAGACTCGTAACGATCTGGTGGCTTAGTTGGTATAGCCTCCGGGAGATCGTGGATCAGAGTCCTACCTAGGGATAATCCTACTATTATAAACGCGAAAGTTTGTGAGGATGGATGTTTGTTACTCTTTCACGCAAAAACTACTAAACGGAGTTTGATGAAACTTTACAGTAATATAGCTTATACATCAGAATAACACATAGGCTACTTTTTATCCGGGTACAACGCGCGCGAAGCCGTTGGCAAAAGCTAGTATAAAATACTTACCAAAATGTATTTTTTTCCAGATTCATGACATCAAAATCCGGCAAACTGTACCTTCACACGGATATAAGAGTTATAGTGTCTCGCAAGGCAGATCTCGACACGGCGACCGCACATTCCGCCCTCCGCCCCACCGCCCCGCTCCGCCCCTCTCCGCCCCAGACCGGAGACGAGAGGGACAAAGAATCCCGTTCCCCGATCAGGGTGTTCGGTGGCTCGAGCGAACACGACTCGGAGCCCCCTGAGATCGGATACGAGAATACTAATATATCCTGTGAACTGAGGAGTTTCACTTACGCTCCTGACAACCCGAAATATTCCCCGCGGTAGAATGTAAACTATGTAAAAAAAATATATTTTTGGTTTGTATATAATAATGTTTGGTTTTATTCCTATTTCTCAACTCACATGGACCTTACCTTCCTACTAATATTATAAACGCGAAAGTTTGTGAGGATGGATGTTTGTTACTCTTTCACGCAAAAACTACTGAACGGATTTTGATGAAACTTTACAGTAATATAGCTTATACATCAGAATAATACATGGGCTACTTTTTATCCGGGTACCACGCGAGCGAAGCCGTGAGCAGAGGCTTGTAATAATAACAAAATTGTTATTTTTTCACACATCATCTAGTCCCAAACTATACAAAGCTTGTATTATGGGAACTACATGACTGATATACTACTTACATATTTTTTTTTTGTAAATACATATGTAGCGTTGGTAGGTTTTCTTAAGTAAGAATAATACCACTTGGTACAATTAACTTCTTTTAAATTAGGCTTTTAGCAAACAATTCACATACAAATTAGGTATTTATATCAACCTGAAGAAGAGGCAGTAGGTAAATAAATAAAAATAAAATAAAAGGGCATTTATTTACTTACACTTAAACAAACATACCTAGCCAAAGTACAATGTAATAAGTAGGCATTTAAAGTAGTAGGTATAGTGAGAAGGTATGTCTGTCTGTAAGTAAAAAGGTCGAGGACTCAGCCACGCTGTTTTTCAGCCTCGCCTACTGATGTAGCTGCTGACGTCACAACTACTACTAAAAAATACTATTTGATAAGACTTAAACATATTAACCTAACCGCTCACAGAAGTACCTACAGTCCCTGAGGCGATAGGTACTTATTCTATTTCCTTTACTTTTAAATGTTTATTGCTATATAAGATATATAATATAATTATATTATAAGGTTAGTCAGGTAGGTACGACTTCCCAACAATATTCGGATTTTTGTTTTTCCAGGTGCCAGTTTCTGTAGTTCATCTTAAATTTAGCCAGTCCTTGTATGCGTCGAATAGGTGGAGGAAGATCGTTCCAGCACTTTGATGCTGCGAAACGGAAACTACCCCTAAATCGCTCCAGTTTAGGTCGTTAGGAACGTTAGTAAGTTCCCGACGAGTTCGTAACACGAGATGCGATAACAATCGTAGGTAGGGTTGGGGGGAAGCGCCTGTACTAGTAGGACCACCGTTCCACGGTACTGAATGCAGCGGAATCCTAGAGCGGCTCTATTTATTTCTGGTTGGATTTTAATGCTGCAGGGCCGCAGATGGTCTTGATCAGCGTCACCGGACTACGGCGAGCGCAGAAGGCGCTCAACCTGTAAAAATTTAGGATGGGGCAACTAGCACAAGGGCACCACTTAGATACGGACCTCGGCTTGGACCGTTGCCAGAGGGGAGGAACTGGAGAGGAACGCCCCGTATCTGTACCGTGAGTAGGCGGAATTAGGGACTCGTCGAGCCAGCAGGAGACCGTATTATACGTCCATGGAAAGCACAACCATGGAATGCACACCCCTGGAAAGTACAGCCTGTATTACAAACCATTTGGTTTGAATTATCTGGTTGTTCCATCATACAATATGCTCCGTACAAACTAAACACATAACGGTATTGCACTGGAATATACACCCCGTATTACGAACCAATATTCTCATTAGTCGAGAGTTCGTCATATCTTTGAGCCTTCAAAGTAGATCGCATGACGAGAACGAGCCACGTTTGTACTGAGCAAGTTTAATATAAGTTAATATTGGCCTAAAAAATCTTTCCTAAGCAAATCCATCTTGGATACGTTACTTATTAGGTTTATTAATTACTACTTAGAAAATAAGGATTGCTATTCGAATTTTACCCAATAAACTTGAGTTCAAAATAAATAAAACCGACTGGTTAGTTTATCTGCAACAAACCGACATAAATAACTTATCTTCTTACATTAATTTACTAATAGCGTAAAATACTATGAAACACAGCACTTGCCCCTTGATAGCATTCGTACATGAAAACAGAGCATGAAATTGGTTATTATCCCACGGCTGTGTTTTCCAGGGTTGTACAAAACTAGCTGTACAAGACCAACATGTGTAGGAAATGCACGCCCAGGAATATACGCCCAGTATTACAAACCAAGTATTTGAAACCAATGGTTTGTAATACTGGCTGTACTTTCCAGGGGTGTACTTTCCATGGTTGTGCAATACAGGGACTCGAACCAGCCAGCGGGCTCGGTATATCTGTGAAGTGATTTCTCTGTCGGGACTTCATGACGTCATCACCGCGTTAGTGGTGCCGATGGGGTCATCAGGGTCACCAAGAACGTGTCTTGGAGGGTACTCGATCTCAGGCAGTCGCCGAGGCCATATAGTCGAGCTTGCGTTTTTTCAAATAGTGATGCTACAAATATGTATATATTTGAAATAGACCCCGCTACAAATATTTGCAAACCATACAAACATTTGTCCCGCGGCGGGAATCGAACCCGTAAACTTCTGCGTGTCAGGCGGGCTGCTCACAGAACTGCGCCACAGAGGTCGTCGATACTACGTACCTTGTTATAAAAAATGAAAAAAGCCTGAACTTTTTCCTACTCTGAAGTCATGCGTATTTCTCGCTACTCTAGAAACAACGGTAATTGCTTTGATGGCCAAGATAAGAACCGATGCTGTAAACTAGTATAAATCTAAAAAAACATGAGTGATTCAGGAAAAAATAAAACACAAAATTAGCAAAATGAATGGCACATTTATATTTAATTAATATTATTCATTTTTATAATTAGACCTTTCTTGTAATTATATTTTATACTATGCATTTGAACAGAGAAAAAAACAAATGCTCTATGATACAGTGTCGCCATCTGGCTGCTGGTTTAAAAAAAAACAAATAAGAAATAACAAAAAGCCTCATACAAAATCTCCAGGATTTGATTCAGTGCTAGGTTCGGACCATTCATAAACATCTGAGCTTCAATATTGCCAAATAAATTACTTTTATGCGTTTAAAACAAAAATAGGACTGCAAGGACGCCATTTTGTAACGCTCTGTCTCATTCTAAATTCAGACAAAATGGCGACCTGGCAGTCCTTTCCTCAAAATGGCGTGTTGACAATATCTCAAAATGGCGTCATTTCAGTCATATCATTATTATTATGAAACGCACTATCTCACGTACGGATTATTAGAGTACGCGTCAACAAATTATAGATAATATTAATTTAAAAAAAATCTTAATCAACACTAAATGGAAGAGAAAGTCAACTAAGCTTAACTTAAAGTTTTCGAATGACTTACAACTAACGATAGAATACTAAATGATAATTTTGAACTTACGGGAAAGGGGGTGAATTTATGTTTTTAAGATCCTCTTGCAACGCTCTAGCCCGTCACAATGCATATTTTAACCGACAGTGGAAACGTATTAAGTAGGGTTATCGCTTTTGCTATCAAAATACATGACATTTTGATACAATTGTACAGTACAATTTTTAATGTAATACAGTGTATTGTAAAGATATTGTACAGTTCTTAAAAAAATACTTTACTAAAACATGCGTTCATACAAAATCTATACTTACAAGTAAACGATTTTGTAAATCATACAATCATAATTTCAATTCGGAAAAACTGATTTTGAAAATTATAAAAAATATCTTAAAACTATATAATACAAGTTATACTTTAACTAAAAAGTTAAAACCTATGGGACATTGATTATCGAGCCCGATTTCTATAATACCGCAATTCTTTCAATTTCGCTTTCCCGATTAAAATGGCGAAATTGAAAAAAAAACCGGTATTTTAGGGTTCCGTGGTGGAATTGATTGTTGAAACGACTACGGTTATGATACTTTACTCATTGTATAACCAACTTGTAGTACAATATGTAATCGTTTCCATAAAAAAAAAGTACAAAAGTACCAATTATCATTGAATCACTGCGATGATAAATAAAAAAATAATTTAATAAACAAAAATAATAATCAGCCGAAAATTTCGATTTTACAAGACAAAATCAATTGAGCTTCCAATATTTAAATATCAATTTATTTACACGAAGATTATGCTTTGATAGTCACGTTTTTAATCAACAATTGAATATTATGATTTTAAAATGTCATAGTTAAAGGGTGACCATTCACTAAAAAATATATCTGAATGCTGTACTGTCAGTAACACAAATGCTTAAAACATTTGTTTTATATTATCTCGTCTTTTTGAGATTTAGTTAAAAGCCAATACAATTAGGAACAACTGCATCAAAAATTTACTAGAATTTTTAACTCGAAGCTAACCGTATTCAATGCTTTTTTTATTATTTTACCGTTAGACTATAATCAATGGTTGAAGTGCTAACCCTGTTTAGAGCAATTGGGCCTGAGAAGCCAAGCAAATGATCACCCATTCTCGTAATATTTAAAATTAAACGTTCTCAACAAAATTCACTGACCGATAGCTACCAAAACTAAGAATGTATAAAAATAATACTAAACAATTTCCAAGATCTCCTGGATCCGAGAAATATATTTTTGCAATAAACAATAATAACGAGTCACTGGAGTTTTGGTACAAAAATTATGAAAATAAAACACTTAAGTACTTTCTTAAGTTAGCAGCCATTTACGTTAACTTACACTGTATTGTTTGATTTGTGAAATTGTTTGAAAACGAATCGTAACTTAGGCCCTAGAAATGGTCAATTAAAATAAGCTAAAACTAAACAGACAGCAAAGGATTTTTTATGGTCTTTTCCCAGCCAAGGACAGGAATGGCAACATTAATAAAATAATGTAAAGATTTGTTTTCAAACAATTTCACAAAAATAACAACAAATAATAAATCGTCATAATTTATATTGTTTACGACACTCCATCCATCCGATAACATAATCACAAGTCGCGCATCCATCATATCTGAAGTCCATTTTTACTATATTATTGTCAAGCTTTTGTGATCCGTGGTAAATAAAAAAAAAAACAGTGAGGACAGTGGCTTTATAAGAACTAGAAAAAAACTACCTTCGAAGTTTACAAAAAAACTTAGCAGAGGCACTTTTCCTCTCGATGATACTCGAAATGGACTCCAAACACTAAACCTACGCTTATGGCAGCGAAAAGATATGAAAAATAAAAAAAAATCGGTTGTTAAAAATATCTTTTTCATATAACTATACCTATATATAATTTCTAATCTAATATTTTACAACGGATCGTCTTCGGAATAAGACGTCCAGAATTTTTCGGAAAAATCTCGTTTTTTCTCTCGCGTCATAGTTACGTTATAGAAAACTATGCTCTATAACTATTATTATACACACTTATAACTATTATAATGTAAGTCCGAATTATATGACACTGCGCACTGCTTTTCAACATTAACATAATGCTTTTCGTTTTAAAACAGTCTGTTTTGTTTACATTTTCGTATATGTCATCGATTTAACTCTGAGGCGATCAAAATATGACAAGTTTCGATTTTATTTAAACGAAATAAGTAGCGGAAATAAAATCTACGAAATATTTTTAATACAAATAATGATAAGAAAATGGAAAACAATCTTGAAACAAGTAAAAAAAAAGTTTATTACATCATTGATCACGTAAGAAAAAGAATATTCAAAATAGAAAACTTGTAAAATTTCAAGCATCCCAAAAAGTTACCACTGGGAATTATTTCACTGCTACATTTTTGATATTCATAAAAATACAATCCGTTTTCGCCGGCTATGGGTTCTGATACATTCCACAACGGATCCTACTCAATATTCCATCCACAGATAGGATCACAAACCTATCCCTATCCGCGGATAGATAAAGCAGCCGTGACGCAACTAAAATCCTAAGATGGTCTGACACACAAAAAACCAACATACGAATCGTATGAAACAAAACTACAAGTTTAAAATAAAAATACATGTAAAAATATGGCGTTTTTTTGTTTAAAATGGGAAGAAAGTCAAGTCCCATTCTCCCGATCAACGGGTTTTTATAATTAATCTTAAAAACTAAATAATTTTAACCATCTCTTCATGGTCAGTTTATAAAAATCGGGCGATTAATTTAAATTTTTCGGGATACATTTTTATTTATACATTATTTCAATAAAAAAACGATATATTTATTTGTTGAAATGCAAACATGTGCTTTTTGACAACCAATATAACAGGATTCAAACTAAACAATAGCACCACACCATAAACAATTTACTTTAAAAATACTCTTTTACTTTTGAGCTTTTTTAAGTTTCACTTTTCACTATTAAAATTAAATGTATCCCGAAAATGGCCCTTAGAACCACATAGCCAGCCAATTTAGACGAGTGTTGACGAGCATACGCATTTACTGAACCAATCTTGATTATGTTTTCGATAGAGCTCTGAAAAAACCGTTCCAAAGCGAGAACGATTACAAAAGTGTCATATGCGCCATCGTGTATGATCTATATGAACTAAATACTTCTCTAAACGATCGCTAGATGGCGCTATACTTACTTTTCGCAACAAACATGTTACATAACATATCCGTTGAAACAAAACTGAACCGTTATCAGCTTTAAAATAGTTCCATCAATAAGAATAAGCCCATAGAAAACAATTATTACCTTTTGTGAGATTTACCCGAAATAACTGATTACTTAACAGGACATTAGGCGACTGTTGAATTGACAGCTTCATGGAAACCTGTCAATTTTCCACAAGTGCATTAAGCGGCACTTAGGTCGCTCAAAATAGTTTTTAAAATCATTAGTTCGGTGTTCAGTTTGTTTGAAAGAGCATTAGTTCGGTGTTCAGTTTGTTTGAAAGAGCATTAGTTCGGTGTTCAGTTTGTTTGAAAGAGCATTAGTTCGGTGTTCAGTTTGTTTGAAAGTTATCCGAGTTGTGCGTAGTGTGTGTGATGCAGTGCGCGGTCGCGGACGGTGCGGGGCTATTGCGGCGCGGGACCCGTCGGCGGCTGTCCGGGGAGCTGACCCATACCCTGGGGGAACACCTGCATGTTAGCATAGACCTATTCTAAAGTCACACTAATGGTAGAAAACTAAACAAAAAAAAAACGACGGTTTTGGTCCGATGCAGCAGTTTTGAAACTCAAATCAGTGAAGGAAAACATCAGTTGTTATCTAGATGTTCTGCTGATAGGCAGAGTTGGGCAGAATGTTCCGCCACATACATCAGACGTAAGCAGAACTTTCTACCTCAAAGGCAGAAGATTCCACCACGAAGGCAGAGCATTTACCTTTACCTAACTGTACTAGTTGGTATAAACTAGAATTAGGTTGAACGTGTTACATAAGGTTATGATAGACAGTAGTTTTGGCACATAGGCAGAATGTTCCACCGCAATGGCAGAGGTAGGCAGAATTTTCAGCAACAAGAGCAGAAACAGGCTGAATGTTGGCAGATTTTTTCGCCACAATGGCAGAGACAAGCAAACTTTTCCCTCACAAAGGCAGAGTTAGGCAGAATGTTCTATCTGAAAGGCAGAGTTAGGCAGAGGGTGTACTCACCGGCATGGGCTGATAGTGCTGGAGGGGCGCCGCCAATAGTTTAGGCGCTTCTTCTGCCTTTTCTTCCTCGCGTCGTTTTAAACACGCCGCTTTGGGATTTAGGTTACGTTCTGAAAAAAAAAACAGATTTATGTTAAAGATATGGCATTGATTATTTTTCCCATGTTTCATCTTGGTATTAAAGAGGACCTTGACCTTGACCTTAGGCCTTACTTCGAACTAGCTTCCCCTTTCATCACGGTCACGATGACCTCGACAGCCATTTTCAGATAGCCGAAATACCTTTTACCCTTATATAAAGTAGAATATTATTTATTCGACATAATAAATTTGCAGATCATACAAACATCTGTCCCGCGGCGTGAATCGAGCCCGCAACCTTCCGCGTCTCAGGCTGGCCTTCGCCCACTGCGCCACAGAGGTCGTCAGACCCTTACTCTTAGATAAATTAAAATATAATTTATTTTATATAATAAAATTGTAAATGAATCTGTTGACTCCCGAACTAGTAAAACTGTTTTAAAACAGTTATTTGGTGTTATGTGTCTGTTTATTTAATCGCATGACCCTTGACCTTTGACCTCACCTCGAACTTGCTGCTCCAGTGTCATGATGACCTCGACAGCCATGTTCAGGATGCCGAGCTTGGTTTGTGGTTTGTCGCTCTTGAGGTGCGTCATGCACATCCTGCCTAGCTCCTTCAGCGCCTCGTTTATATCTCTTATCCGTATCCTGTTAGAAGAAAATGTTGGTTTAATCTGTTTTTTGTTAACTGATGCCTACTTGCACGTCTCAGGGTTATTTATTCAGCTCTAACAACAGATTACAATCGGAGATACTTTTCCTGAAGTGTTTTTGATGGAAAGTTTACTGCCCCCCCCCCCCCCCTTTGCCAAGGGGTGTTAACGATGTAAAGAAGGGGGGGTTGTACCCCACTTTTCCACAGGGTATTTGTGATGGAAAAAATATAGCCTTCTTTTCCGTAGGTGTGTTTGTGATAAAAAGAGGTTACTTCCCCCCTTTTCGCAAGGGATGTTTGTAATGGAAAGAGGGGATAGCAACTACCATTTCCTAAGACTTGTTTGTGATTGAAAAAGGTCAGAACCCCTCTTTTCTTTTGTTAGTGATGGGAAAAGATTATATCCCCTCTTTTTCTCAGGGATGTTTGTGATGGAAAGAGGGGCGATTGCACCCCCTTTAACTCCGTTAAGTCAGTACCTCTCTCTGACGTTGTTTGCCTGCCGGCGTTCCTTCTCGCGCGCCGCCTTCGTGTGAGGATCCACGTCATCTTCATCAGCCGAGGAACAGCTGAAACCGCTGCCGCTATTGGTCAGAAAGAACACCGATCAATATATCATACTAGAAGTATTCACCGAGATGTTTTTCTATATCAGAACATTTATAAATGAAAAATTTAATAATTTATTATACACTACAGGAAAATTACTTAAAACAAAAACTCCAACCATTCTTATTCATACATTCCGCATTCATACATTCCGCTCCATCCCAAGGTTGTCTGGATGAGATCGAGAAGCGATAAGACCGCCCATTGTACTTTCAGTTATATTAAGTTTTCGTTTATTTTGTTATTTTGTGGTGAACAATAAAGTATTTACATTCATTCATTCGATATCAGAACATTTATAAATGAATGAACGAAAAATTAAATCATTTATTGTAGGTACATCACAGGAAAATTATTTAAAAAAACTCAACAAAACAAGTAAAATGGGCGGTCTTTTCGCTTAGACGTGATCTCTTCCAGACAAACGTTGGATGGAAGGAATCTATGAGATTATATTAATATAGGTCAGATTATACAACATTGTTTTTTTTTTTTCAATTTTCATAAGCCCTTTTATTTTCTACCTTCTATCATGTTATGTTATGCAAATCTAAATGTAGGTAGATAGAATTTTAATTTTAATACAAGATTAATTATAAAATATCACCCAACAGACACAAACAAAAACTAAAACAAATGCACTATGGGCGGTCTTATCGCTTAAAGCGATTTCTCTGAGGCAAATAGAAAGTGGTAGATTCTATTTGAGATTTAATGCTACGGGTCAAATGTTTGCATGATCCGCGAATTTATTACGGGTCTGGGCATTTGCGCCGATTCTCTTGTACATCAACTAAATTTAATCGAAACTGTAGCTCTCTTTCACTGATAGTGCACGCAAGAAAGGGATGACAAGAAAATTACTCCTGTCAAATTCGTTTACGCGCCCTTCTTCGTGTTTGTCAGCATGTTTTGAAATCACAACTGATCTTTTATGGAAAACTTAATCTGACCAATTTGAGAGCACTAACATTATTGCCATCTTTTTCTCTTGTTGCTGTTTCTTAAAGAGAGCGATAGATAAATTAAGTTTAATTGGTATATAAGAGAATCGACATCATTATAACTCTATACTAGGCGACAGATAAATGAACGTTCTTTCTCTATATCTGTTGTTCAGATTGCGCCGATTCTCTTGTACATCACAAGAGGTCGAATATCAAGAGAATTGACGTCATTGTAACTGTAGGAGCTGGCGGAGACAGTTCGCCATGGTACTCTATCTGGGCGACCAAAGACCAGCTAAAATGTATGTTTCTCACCTTGGAACGTTAGATGGATTACTGAAACAAAGATGGTGAGATTTTAATAAGTATTTACGAGATCGTACAAATAAATAGAAACGGATGCACACATAGTTATATTAGCTAGCGATGTATATATAATCATTTTTTATATAACACATAAAAACATACAATCAGGAAATATTAACTCGTAAATACCTATTACGATAGTTTTCGAAATTACACCGAAAATTTACCAATTAATATGTGACCTGTTATGAATAATTATCAGAGATAGGAATTTAGGGTTGATGACCTCAAACATTTTAGTCAAAGTCGAAGTCAAAATTCATTTATTCAATAAAATCACAAGGACCACTTTGAAACGCCGGTTTTTATCTAGGTGCCTGTTCCTCCGCGACCAAGCCAGGAAAGAAAAGAAAACAGGGCTGGTTATTCTTTTTAATGATCCTTTTACAAAACAATAGGTTCGAGTTGGAGCATTTTCAATCCCAAGAGTTTTTGTCATCTTAATAATCAGATATTTTATAGTATGCCTTTTTATAAAGCTTTTGTTTAATTACGTTTTTAAATTAGTTAATTGATAATTTTTTTCTTGGTATGTATGGATACGCCCCCGAGATTCCGGGATTAGAAATAAATATAATACTTAATGCTGTAACTACCATTTTCAATAACTTAAATGCATTTTATAAGCTGACTTTTACCTTAATATTACTATAAAAAAAATATGACGGGACAAATTTCAGATAAAAAAACATTACTTTCTTAATACTTTGAATTTTATTATACTTTCCGTAACAGCTAATCAGATTTACGTAGTATTAAACTAAAATTTTTCAATTCTCGGCACTTGTATGGTGTGTCCATTTCTCATTCAATTCCCGGGACTTGTAAGGCATGTCCACATTATGATATCCTCATGAAGTCCCGTTAAATTACACTACCTATTCCAATCACTGATAATTACGTGTACATTTCAAGTTGTGTACCAAAAAAAAAATTAAAAAAAATACTCACTATCTGCGCGACCTTTTGGATCCTGGCTTCCCGAGCGCGTCCGCGGACCCCGACGAGGAAGGCTTGGAGTCCAAACCAGAATCCGGAGGCTCTTTACGCTTCTCTGCAATCACAACACGCGACAGTTAATTTCACATCTATGACACGTTCATTTAATTATTTTTAAGGATAACAAGAAATAAGATACCGTGTTTCAAATACTCATTTGCGATAAGATACATGAATGGTAAGAAAGCCCGGGTGCTTTACCGGTGGGTCCCAAACTAGACATAGCCTATCTCTTGGTGATCCTATGGTTTATGGTTTATTTATTTAAGTCTTAAATATCAGTTAAACCTTAATTCTTAATAATAATCTATACAATAAAAGCAAAGGGCTTGCCACTCTTCCATTATATCTTATTAGGCTCTGCCTAAAAAGTAGCCTATGTGTTATTCTGATGCATAAGCTATATTACTATAAAGTTTCATCAAAACCCTGTCATTAGTTTTTACGTGAAAGAGTAAGGAACATCCATCCCCACAAATTTTCGCGTTTATAATAGTAGTATGATCATTTGCAATTATCGTCTCTCCAACTGTACTGGGTCTGCCTCTTAAGAAGTAACATAGCACCCAACGAACACACAGTGTTGAAGGTATCGTCAACGGACAACAGTTTTATTGACGAAAGTGAGGACAAAGATTACTTCTGTTCTATAATATCTAGTACCCTGGCCAAATTAATTAATAATTGCTAACATTAATTTCAGATACGTTGATTTCGATACGGCTTTTAATAGAATATTTATGACATTTGTAGAAAACAAAACAGCATCATTGGCAATTTATTATAATAAAATTTTTGACCGATTTATATGCCTATAAATAGCAGAAAATAATCGAATACGCACTGCATTTCCTATGTAAGTATGTTGGGAGTGCCACTAGGACCTCATCTAGACCCCATACTTATCCCAAGTTACACGAGTGATCAAGAAGTGAATACTCACTAGTATTTGGCAGTAACTGTCTTTCCATTTTGACGGGAGGTTCCGTGTGCAGGTGGGGTAAGGTGGGGCCGACTCCTAACCGTGACACTGCAACAATATTAAACGTTCTATTTTACTACTTGTTGATGTCATACCAGTTTAAATCGATTTTTAAGTGATGAACGGTCAAGGAAAACATCGTGAGGTAACCGGCATACCATATTCGACATGTCATCGTGTTAGTGTTTCAATAAGCAGCGTAGGACTTAACCTGTCACTAACGCTAGCTTCTATACAGCAATTGGGCATGAGCTTAATGATTTGGATTTGATGACTATTTATTTAATAAAAGAGGCCAATATCTACGTGATCGCATATCAATACCTAATAATACCCTTTGGATCTGACGTGGAACTCGTGGTTTCACGAATAGAGGTCTAGCACCTAAGCGTGCTATTCCTACATTTTCGCAGTGTGACCGAGAATTCGCTAGTGTCGGATAAATCAGGGATAGAGAACGTAACAAAAACGCTGTCCGATCCATAAGAGGCGTATGCATTTACCTGGGGGTGCCTGGTGGGGGTGTAAATCCTGCGGATAGAGGTCGGGTGCCTCCGCGTGGTTGCGGAGTACGTTGATTGCATCGTCCAAGCGTTCCTCCATCCTCGCCCCCTGAAATTCAGTTAAATTTACTAAAAACTGACCAGAATACACCGCTATAGTTAATCTTTAATAACGTAGAGGATACATCACAGCGCACATACTAGTCCAAGCAAGTATTGGATTCACTGACAATCCCTGATTATTACCAATTTTTACTTGGGGTTGGGCTTTAAGGTCACGTAGAGATTTGAATAAATGTCACGTGTCTAAATAATTACTCGCCATGATAGATTTTACTTAAGCGTCTGTAACGCGTTATTTGAGGGAGAGCGGACGTCAAGTGTCAAGGGTCACATAAAGGGGGTCTGAATAAATATCACGTGTCTAAATAATTATTCGCCAAGTTAGATTTTACTTAAGCGTCTGTAACGCATTATTGGGGGGGAGAGCGGACGTCAAGTCCCACCATAGAGTCACATGAAGAGGGGTCCGAATAAATATCACGTGTCTAAATAATCATTCGCCATGTTAGATTTTACTTAAGCGTCTGTAACGCATTATTGGGGGGGAGAGCGGACGTCAAGTGCCACCATAGGGTCACATGAAGGGGGGTCCGAATAAATATAACGTGTCTAAATAATTATTCGCCATGATAGATTTTACTTTCAAGATAGCACGCAGTTAGAAAATGCTTTTAGTATCAAGCTAACATTTTGTTCACTTTTATTTCAAACGAAAATGTCACGTTTCATTTAAACATTTAATTTCTTTATTTCCTTGAGTTGAAAACACCAACAGTGTTGATTCCCGTTTTTACAAAATTAGTGAATTAGTTTATGTAGTAAAAACAAATATATTACTTACTAATTAAACATAAACATATTATTATATGTACACAAAGTGTTAGGTATCGAAGTAATAACAGGAAATAACCCATGGAAACCATTTTTTTATTGATTATGAAAGAAGATGTACTGAAATAAGCAAACAAATACTTTGAAAAGCCTTCCATAAAAACCATGCCACGCCATATCATACAAAATAATATAAAATGCGTGTGACGAAGTTTATGGTAGATCTCAGTTATTAATATTCAATTAAAATAAAATAAATCATGCCTGTTTAATAAGTTGACGATTGACAAAACTTTTAGTATGCCTTGAAATTAATTCTTCACAATCTGATAAATTCTAAATTCTATCAAACTCAATATGATTGATGAATCCGTATTGACAAGAAAACAATCAAACACAATATTATATTTTGTAGTTTGACACTATATCAAATCAATGACACTATAATCAAACACAATATTATATTTTGTAGTATATTTTGTTGTTTTCACTTTTGTTTGACTACCCTCATCGGTTTTGCAATGGCTTTAACATAATCACTCAATATGATAATATGATGATAAAACTTGTCTGTCTCTATCTTTAGTTTGGTGTAAGAAAAGGACAGGGCTAGAGTTAGCGTCCTGCGAATGTTAGTAAGTGATTATGAATAGGGCAAGTCTATAACACCCGTGACTACATTATAGGTGACGTTTAACGGTATGGCCCCATATACCATAACTGGGTTTATGGCTGTGCCACGGCCACCCTCGTCGCATCGCCCTTCCGCGCTATTACTTCTTTTTCTCGGCTCCTAAGGGTCGTAGCGTGATGTTAAGCCTATAACCTTCTTCAAGAATTGGGCTAACTAATGCAAGATTTTTTCAAGTTCCAAAGATACGCGCGTTCAAACAAATTCTTCAGCTTTATTATTAGTATAGATTACCACCACAGACCTCAGTCACACCTCAATGTAACGATACGTACCACGACATCGCTGTGCTCCCTCAGGAACACCATGGCCTCGTCGAGCTGCCGCTGTTCCGGCGCGCCCTGATGTTACGTTACGGTGTTATTGCGGGCGGGGCGGTGGTGAGCCGGTTGCCGAGGAATAGAAGGGGGGGGGGGGGGTCTACTAGACCGTAAAAGTAGATCGTTTATAAAATGTGGGGGAACAGGGGGTTATTTTAAGACGGGGTTAAGCAAGGGCGGTTTTATAGAAGGGGTAAAAAGAAGAATCGTTTTTAAAGAGAGGTCACTTAAAAAAGGGGGGTAAAAGAGGCTCGCTTTTATAGAGTGAGTGGGGTCATTTTTAGAGAAGAGGTATAGGCGGTCTTTTTTTGAAAGGGGCTTTATTTTAAAAAGGGGTCGGTTTTAATAAAGGGGTAAGAAGAGTCGCTTTTCAAAGAATAAAAGGGGGCTCAGAATAGAAGATGGGAGTTGGTTTTAAAGAGGGGCTAAAAACGGGGTTAGTTTTCAAGAGCAGTTTAAGTGGGCGAGTTCCAGATAAATAAAGATTTTGTGAATTTGGGCTAGAATTCAAATTCAGGTTAATTCTTGACGTATCGGACTATTATTTCAAGTTAATTGCTTTAAAAGTTAACGCTCACATATTTTTAGCAAGCGCCAGCTCGTTCTATGTCCGAATTGGTCAAGGCATCGTCGAGACGAAGGTGAAACGATTACAAATTTTAAGACAACATTTTGGAATTTAAAAGTTTTAATACGAGGGGTATATATATTATGTGACCAGAACTATATATGGAACGTGCTATCATCTGAAATGGACTATCTACAGAATATCTAATAAATACATGCTATAATAATACAAATCACGTCAACTTCTAGAAAAGGCAACAAGCTCAACACTGCTCGCTCATTATTAAAAACAAAGAAAAGAAACAAAAAATATATTAACAAAACTCGAAACGTGGTATCGAAATAAGTCACGAAACAAGGTCATCGAGCAGTCTGAGAAGACTCTCTAGGAAACTGCCATTTCTTTTGAAGTTAGAAAGTTTTGTTGCTCAATTATTTCTTGGAAATATTTAAATTTTGATTAAATAACCCATAAATCGGTTTTCCTGACACATTTTTTTCTACACCAAGAATCGATAATCGCTCCAAAGAATGGCTCTCAGGAAAACTACCATTTCTTTTGTAACTAGAAAGTTTTGTTCTTTGAAAATGTTTAGGTGAATGATTAAATAATACATAAATAATATTCCGGATTCTCAATTTTTTCTCAACAAATATTTCTAAAAATATTTTGATACCACATTTCGTAAAACCACTCTAAAGATCTATTGTAAAAACACTAAAAAATCGGAAAATTAAACACAAAATAAACTCAGAATTAGTTACATTACATGCTCAAAATACATGCTTTCTAATTTTATATAATTTTTTTAAAACGTTGATTTAATCACAAATAGATATTTTTTTTATTTTCCCTGCATTTTCTGGTTAGTATACTTAACCGGAATTCTGGAGCCCTATTCGCGTATTATTGACAACAATAAAACTAAAGTCTCGATCGAATAAACGTCAAAATCAATATTCTAAAGAAATCAATATCAATTTTCACTCAGAAATACATCGAAATATGAGATAATTGAATCGAAAGTACACTGACGCAATATCGAGACTTGGTTGGAATTCATTACGAGAATTGGGTCTCTGGTATTCGCGTATTTTAAACAACATTCAAACCAAAATCTCGACTCTCGATCACATTAACATCAAAATCGGTAATCTACCCGAAACAACTGAAAATATTTCTTCAGAAGATCGTCAAAAAATTATATCAAAAGTGGATCGACGCAATATTATATCGAGACTTAGACTGTGAAAGAATTATGAGAATTCGATGTTATTTTCGAGACAAAATAACGTGGACTTTCTAACGTTAAAGATAATAGACAAACCCACATAATCACTCACTAACTTTAGCATAGTTTTAAAGTTGTCCGCCTCTATCCTTTATTTAGTGTTAGAAAAGGACAGGGTTAAAGCTAGCGACCTGCTTAGCGAGTGATTATGAATAAGAACAGGGGTCTCCAGAAAGCCCCAAGGGCCAAGATCAAGCCTGCTCATCAGATTAACATACCATCACTCATAAAATTGAGATATGTCGTCAGAAAGTAAATAAAAATTCCGATTATTATTTTGCACTTGCGTTGACCGTTTAAAGGTCCTTCTAAATGAGCACGTCCGCGCGAGCACGCGAGTGAGACGGGAACTGTTCCCGTCTAACTTTGAACGGTCAACGAAACGTCAGCGGGAGAATGGTAAAGTACGTGGTATAGTCGTATTGATAACCTGAAAGGCGTAGTTTGAAGACCCCTGAATAAGAATCTTAGTCTCTGTAATCACGTTGAATGACGTTAGTACGCACCATGCCTCCCTGCGCGAACACGTGATGATGTCCGTTCTGCAGGACGGGCGGTCCGGCGTTGGTGAGCGTGGCCACGGCCGCGTGGGTCGGCACGCCGGCGTGGGGGGTCGCCGCGTGAGGGGGGGAAGAGACGCCGGACGCTACCCAGTTCGATGGCTGTGGACACATTTTTACCGTGGATTCAGTGACCACTTTTAAATAATAATAATAATGAAATAATATTTATTTTCAAAAAAGGTTTACATTGGTCCATTTACAATGTAATTAATTATATTTTTGTGACCTTATTGTTAAATGAGACAGTAGAGTGTTTATAAATGTACTTAAAACCTTGTATGATGTACATACAGTCAAATACATATAAATAAATAATGCTGTAAATTTTTCACACAGCATCATCTAGTCCCAAATAAGCAGAGCTTGTGTTGTGGGAACTAAATGACTGATATATTACTTTTAATACTAAGTAACAGCCAATTTTCTAAATAGTTATTGTTTTGATTTCAATGAAAAATAAATATTGACTTTTGTTGGTTCTATATTATGCCGGTTTAATAGCGATGTTTTTCGTCGTAATTTTTTTAACATGATGTATGTCAATTTACCTGATGTTGATGCGGGGCCAGCCGATGGTGTATCGCCGGGGAGTGCTCGAGCGGGGGGTAGAGTCGCGTGTGCAGCGGCGGCGGGGAGTGCACGGGAGTGGACGGCGAAGAGCCGTACGAGGACAGGCTGCCGGCCTCCGCGCCGCCCGCCGCGCCCGTCGACGCGGATCCGCCGTACATCTGATATAACAACGTCACATAAACTTTGATAAACAACACATACACACTCACATACACCCTGATAAACAACAACTCCAGTCACATACACTTTAATAAACAACACACAGTAACATCTATCCTGACAAACTATACCCCCAATCATATACACACTGATAAACCAAACACATTAATAAACACCCTGATAAACTACACCCCCAGATACATACACTTTGAAAAACAACAACCTCGTTAACATAAACCTTGTTAAACAATACCCTCAGTCACATACAGTTTGATAAACGATATTCAAGATTCTATATTACAGTCCCTAGAACCAATCCATATGTATATTTTGTCTTCTTTTCCGTCGACAAACTCGTTTCTTTCGAACGTTGGATTCAAAAACGCTTCCTTTTTGATCATCATCATATCATCGAATATGATAGATTAATAGATAAACTATGTATAATGCATAACACCAATTTACAGTACAAACACAGAAACATATCATTGCCTAGTTAGCTTCATATCCTAGGTACCTAAGTAACTAATTGGAAATTTGGAAATTGTAAATTTTCTGGTGAAATAAAGATTTTATGATTTTTTCATGATTTTTGACATAATAAAAGTACAGATAAACAAAGGAAATGCATAATGGGCGGTCTTGTCACTGAAATCGATGTCTTCCAGACAACCTGAGGATGGAAATAGCTATTTAAAAGAATGACGATGCTATTGCCTTACAGAAAGTGTGTTAATTTATTATAATGTTTAATTTGTTTGTTATGTTCATTCTCCATACTTGTCTTTATGTATTTCAGTAGGTAAGGCAGTACCACCGTCATTCTTTTACATAGTCCTCTCCATCCTATGGTTTTCTGGAAGAAACCGCTTCACCGATGAGACCGCCAATTGTACATTTCTTTTGTTTTTTTTTTATTGTTCCATTACGTTTTTTAATATTGTACTGTAAAATAGTGTTATGCAAATTATAGAGTTTATCTATCTATCTATAAACCAAGTTCTTTATGAGACAGTGAACGTAGGACTGTTGTGTACTTACAGGTTGCAGCGACGGTTTGGCGACGACCATCGCGTCGTTGGGCGAGTGGTGCGGCGCTGCGGCTCTGAACGAGGACATGGGAGGGAGAGGCAGCTCGGCGCCGCCGCCCGTGGACTCCGCGACGGGCGCGCCCGCTATGCCTGCAAACGACAGGGCATCAATAAGAATAACTTTTATTTGACATTTTAGAATATAATTACGACTATACCACGTACTTTACTATTCTCCTGCTGACGTATATATTCTAAAATGATACCAAACCAAGATAATTTTAATTTTATTTGACATCTCAAGAAACAGTAGTATACTTATATATAGAACTAGCTGCGCCCCGCGGTTTTACCAGCGTAAGTTTCGATTCCTCGGGAATATCGGGATAAAAGGTAACAGTAAAGTATTTTACTGCTACATGAATACCCTTGATGATAAAACAATTTATTTGAATAAGAATTGATACTACGATACAAATGTAACCAACATTTGTTTCTAGCGGCGATCTAAATTTGAGAACACAAAAGCTGCTATTGTGTCTTAACTATGATAGTTAGATATATTCCCTCGAGGACTTTTTTGTAGGTAATAATGAGTACTTTAATTATGTAGTACATAATTTTGATGTATCATCATTCGTTTTCTCAGAGCACGCCAAATAATGAATTTAATAGGCAAAATTTTGCTACTTTGGCTTACATTATTGCAAATTTCTTAAGGATCTCTAATTTTTTGAAAATAAGTTATAGCCTATGTTACTTCCTGATAATTTAGCTTTCTATTGGTAGAAAAACGGTTAAAATTGGTTCAGTAGTTTCGGAGCCTATTCGTTACAAACAAACAAAAAAATCTTTCCTCTTTATAATATTAGTATATATTAGCAACAATATATTATTTTGTTAAATAAAAATAAGTGATGAGTTGCAACAATCATACAACATAAGAAAAAAAATACGGTAGGAACGTAAGTATACAGTTGAAAAAACTTTACCTCCCGTGCTAGTTTCAAACTGTGTTACGGCGAGGTAATCTTGGTCCCTTGCACTTACGTATCATTTTAGAGTCAGTTTATATTGTCATTTTAGACAGTTTCGCAGCTTATATTTATTTATATTTATCAACACAACAAATCGACTTCAACCGTAAACTTAATTATAAGTTTTTGTATGGAACCACGGATCCGTAAAACAAAACTTATCGTGTAAAAACTTATAATCCTACTTATACATCGACCTCAATTGGGCGGCTGCGACACCAAAAGGTTGCGAGTTCAATTCCCGCAGCATAAATAAATGTTTGTATGATCTGCAAATATTTGTCTCGGCGCCTTCGCCCGCATGATACCCAGATAAAAAGTAGCCTATATGTTATTCTGTTGTAAAAGCTATATTACTGTGAAGTTTCATCAAAACCCATTCAGTAGTTTTTGCGTGAAAGAGTAACAAACATCCAACCTCAGAAACTTTAGCGTTGATAATAGTAGTAAGATTTACAAACAAGAAGTATGAGCGCACTTTGAGTAGGCACATTATACTCGTTGCTAGACAAACGAAAAGCCAGTCGACGACGTCATGACGGAAGCAGGGTCTCTGATGGTAGCAGGGTGTCTGATGGTAGCAGGGTGTCTGATGGTAGCAGGGTGTCTGATGGTAGCAGGTTCTCACCTGGCGATGTAGCATAGGGGTCGTGCTGGTAGGGCGGCGGGGGCTGATAGTACCCCGGCGCGCCCCACTCGCCGCCTCCGTAGTAGGGCTCCTGGTAGGACCCGCCGGCGCCCGCGCCCTTCGGCGACGCGTATCTGCTCGGAGAGTCGTGGCCGAATTCATCGCTGCCGTACTGGAAATAAGAGAAGAGATATCCTTAGACACAATTGCATCAATTAAATTATCCCAAGACCTTATTGTGTCTCGAGTTCTGGCTATTCGCCAGAACGTAATTTACATTAACGTATATTCTCTATTCTAATACATTCTATAAGAATGAAAAGATCAACAAGTTTACCCACAGCGCAAGGAGCTCCATCCAAATGCATATTTTTTTTATTTTTTTTTATTTATTCATGCTTAATGTCCTTCATTCATGTTTAAGCTTAGGTCTAGAGTAGCTAAAAGTAGGTTGGTAGGTACATCAATTACTATTAAAATAACATTGGTGAATAGGTAGGTATACAAACGAAATTAAATGTCAATCATCATACAATATGTCAAAAATTATGAAAAATAAATATGTCAAGAATTATAATAATTGTTAATATAAGAATATCACGAAAGTTGAGGTAATTTGAGGTAATCATTTTTGTGCAAAACAGCCTATCCTATAGTTATCCGTGGGCGCAGCAAGTTTTTAACTTTCTGTGAAGTATAAATACAAAAATACTTTTTCTTAGCCAACAGACACATGCAAAGAACTGACCAGGATTCCCTGTATCAGGATATACGTGCCGTTCTGTGAAAACAAATAAACTACATTATGAATGCAGTTTTTATGAATAGATTTGTATGTCTTCAAGGATGGTTCCTAGGTTACTGTTATTGCCACAAATCAGATAGAATCAGCGCTACAATAGCCGATGGAACGTAGAATTTTTTTATTCCAAAAACCGACTGAGTTTCGACTCATTCCAGACTCTCGGAATGAGTCGAAACTCAGTCGGTGCCTTCACCGATAGTGCAGAACGTGGAATGGCGTAATCAAGTACCATGCCGATTTTGTTATCATTTTGTATGACTTCAAGAAAGTTTCTTTGACAGATGACACCTGCTGGAATACAGGGTATTAAAATGACGACCTCTGTGGCGCAGTGGGCGAAGGTCCGCCTGAGACGCAGAAGGTTGCGGGTTCGATTCCTGTCACGGGACGAATGTTTGTATCTGCAAATATTTGTCTCAGGTCTGGGTGTTTTCTATGTATAATATGTATGTATTTACAACAAAAAAAAAGTATATTTGTAGTATATCAGTCATGTAGTTCCCATAATACAAGCTCTGCTTAGTTTGGGGCTAGATGACGCTGTGTGAAAAATGTCCAGCATTATTATTTATTTATTATTTAAAATGTTATAAAACATTGACTTGTTACAAAAATGAATCGCACATTTCGCATAAAACAAAAAACTGCCATGCATGACGTATCGTGAATTCGAGACACCCAAGTGTGGCTAGGCTCTCGAAGTTGCATCACATCTCCTAAATTTATCATTGTAGTGCTGTGGGACCACGATACCCGTATTTCCTGATACCCAGGATACAGAGAATTCTAGTTTGAGCTCAAGTACTTATTTAGAGACAACTATACCGAAACACTATCTAAACTTTTCAATGTCAAATGATAAACGGCATCTTTGAAGCCACTTGGTATGACCGATTTTAAAATATGACTCACAAAATGACCGCAAGACGAATCTGAACCAAAGCACAATTTATAAATACGAATTAATGAACCCATACAATATTTCTCAGAACTCCTCATCACAAGTATTAAATAGGCTTTCGAATGCCGCTCGATCGCACAGCGCATTATTGGAACGAAACAGGAAAAAATAAGGGAAAACGAATGATTACTAGTAACAATTGAAATGTTACTACGTCTAAAGTACAATCGTAATCGGACTAGGAGAACAACAAACGTATGGGGTATTATCATCATCAGTCTGATAGAAGTCCACTGCAGGACATGGGCGTCCCCAAAAAGTGCCTGAGACGCAGAAGGTTGCGGGATCGATTCCCGCCGCAGGACAAATGTTGGTATCTGCAAATATTTGTCTCGGGTCTGGGTTTTTTCTTTGTATAATATGTATTTACATAAAACAAGTATATAATTAATATATCAGTTAATTAGTTCCCATAATACAAGCTCTGCTTAGTTTGGGGCTAGATGATGGCGCTCATTAGGGGAGGCTTATGTCGAGCAGTGGACTAATATAGGCTGATGATGATGAACAGTTTGTACTGAAGTTGTAGTAGTGTTGGTTGGTGTAGCAGGCACCGCAGTGACTCAATTCTAGGTACAGACACGGACAGTATTTAGTAATGGCTGTACACAGATGTCGGCATAGTACATACTACGTACGCGTATTGCTAAAATGGGATAAACAATAATGTTGCGGCGACCTCGTATCTATATAATGGTTTCCAAATGTGGCGTGAGCTTAGGGTAATTAAATAGTTCTTCCACGATTACAAGATGACTTATTAGGTGTAGCTATATATATTACTAGCTTCTGCCCACGGCTTCGCCCGCGTGGTACTCGGATAAAAAGTAGCCTATGTGTTATTCTGATGTATAAGCTATATTAATGTAAAGTTTCATCAAAATCCGTTCAGTAGTTTTTGCGTGAGAGTAACAAACATCCTCACAAACTTTCACATTTATAATATTGGTAGGATAGGATAGGACTGTATTGTTTATATACATTATGCCACATTATGTATTTTATTGTATTGAAAAATATTATTTTTTGCAGTTACACCACCTCTCTTCACATACTTTTAAATAAAGTCCATCCATTAGGTTGCCTGGAAGAGATTGCTCTTATCGATAAGGTCATCCATTGTATCACCACAACCTAGTTTTAAGATTAGGTTTTTTGTGGGTAATTAGGTATATGTGCCGTGGTATAGATTAGGGCAATAAAAAGGGAAAGCTATCGAGGTAAATAATGCTGGACATTTTTCCACACAACATAATTTATTTTACATTAAGTATATTAGTTTTAGTCGTAATTATACTTTGACAATACCTCTTTACAGTAGCTGAATAATTTGAAATTATATTTTATTGAACTGCATTGCATAGAATGTTATCATACTTTTATAAATTACAGGAATTTATTTGACCTAACACTTCCTAAATCACTATGCTTGTCTATTTTGATGGCTTGTAACTATCCAGATTTATTATGTACCTAGGTATTAGAAAAACATTTTTTTTTATATAATAGACATATATATTATACTCTTTATAGGGTTAAGCTCGCCTTTGTACATGCCTCACCTAATATCTTGTTTAATATTTCTGTGTACAATAAAGAATTATAAGAATATATTATGTAATTTGACAAAACCAAGTGTACAATTTAGTTCCTACGGTTAATAAATGAGTATGAATAAAGTATTTTCATTCATTCATTCATTCATTCACAAAATTTGGGATCCTTGGAGGAACCTTGTGACTCATTCAAACAATCCACCTATTTTGCCCAATTTGGACGGCTTTAGAGATATGCCTATATTTTTAAACATTTACTAAGAAACAAGTTACACATGCAGCCTTGTTTTAGCGATGATGCTATATTTGTTTCAAGGAAGGTAAGTCACAAAACCGGGAAATTATTGAAGAATAATAAACGTAATTTAAATTAATCTTACTAAGACTTTTCATCTACTATCGATCGCAAAGTTATGCTAAGTCCGAAAAAAAAAATGTATGAATTTCGATGCCGTTGGATTCATCATGTGAGAAAACATATTTTCTAAAGTAACATTCCACTTTAGCCATAGCGATGATGCTATCAGAATAATAAAACATGTATGGCATTGACAAGTTATTGATCAGAATCCAGGCTACGATTGTCCTTTCCATGGCTACAAAAAAGAAAAAATGAGGAAGATAGATAACCAATCATTCAAACCATCACAAATAACTAATTATATATTTTTTTTAGTTTAATAATTATATTATTAAACTAAAAGGATGACTTGAATAAAATAACATAATCATGGTCATGCAGAATCCGCAAGAACCAAGAGAATCAAGATATAATTGCCGAGACGAACATCTAAGCCGAAGTAAAAGCTCAACGACTGCGCTGGCTCGAATATGTCCAGGAGATGGGGGAATAGCGTGCTGTCAAGAAGGCGTACCAGGGAAGACCATCTCGACAAAGACCTGTCCGCTCCAGATATCGCTAGCTGGAAGTCAAAGCAGACCAGAACCCGATGCCACTGGCGTGAGACCACAGAACCGTGAAACTAGCTGGCGTGAGATCGCACGGAACCATGAAGCTTGGCGCAGTCTTTTATCGGACGCTAAGACCCACTTCGGGCCGCCGAGCTGAGCAGTCGAATGTGTAAGTGAATGTCGATCCAGCGCTGGATCGTGCAAATAGATCGAAATACTGGACCGATGAAAACGAGCCTCAATTCGCTCAGTCTGTTTAGAGAACGGCATTAAATGTTATTATAGTATTGTTGCGTTCTTGTTTATAGTTTTGGAAGGGAACTGTTTAAGGGCATAATGTACAATTGCAGAGTAATTAGAACAGACTTTCGAACGTGTGCGTTATACCTCTAGGATTTGCTATTTAGGTTATAAATTGTAGCAAAAACAGACAAACACGCTTACAACTTCAATTCTCATGATGAAATCCTTATCCAGTACGTAAATTCATGAGGATATGCCAAGTATGGAGTGGGTTTAGCATTCCACGTGACAGACTGCAAGCATATTCCCGCTTATTGGAACACTAGCCGATGGGCTTCGAATTTTAGGTTATAAACTCTACTGCCTTCTTCGTAGAAAACTATCAATATCGACACATAAAAAAAATGCACAATGAGCGATCTTATCGCAGAAAAAGAACAAGAAAGCAGAAGTAGGCGAGCGGTTGTTCCCGTGCTCGGACAACACTAGATAGCTTTTTATTAGTCCGATCAAGGGAAAACAAAAATCGGTCAGCGCGCACCGACGTGAACATATGAAGTCACTAGCTTCTGCCCACGGCTTCGCTCGCGTAGTACCCCGATATAAAGTAGCCTATGTGTTATTCTGATATATAAGCTATATTACTGTAAAGTTTTATCAAAAAAACTGACAAAAAGTTTTTTTTTTGTTCAGTTATTTTTGCGTGAAAGAGTAACAAACATCCATCCTCACAAACTTTCACGTTTATAATAGTAGTAGGATGAAGGTACAAAGTCCAACTGTTATCATTCGGTTGGTCAGCAACGTAGTAAGTAGACCAACCTAATATGCATATCAGTATGTAATGCAAAAGCTTATCGGAGTGAGTATGCTTGCAGATTACCCTTGGATTGCAGATAAATCATTATAATAAAATCTAAATTATTACGTGTATGCGGTGAGTCACGCTCACGCACGCATTGTTTTGATGTGTGACATTGATAGTGATTTATCTGCAAAATATAATTTTAATTTAGTACATTAAACAATTTGAAAAATTGATTATTTTTTTTTTGTTTTATGGCCTACTGGTTGGGTACTTCATGATGATTTTATATGAACGTTGTAAAGCACGACGGGTTCGAACCCACCACTTTCGGCCCACTAGGCCAAGAACGGCTTTACCAAACCTACAGCTAGATAATGCTGATAAACTTAATTGCTTGCGATTAGGGTTGCCACCCCAAAATCTGCCAACCAGGACAATAAGTGTGAAAACTCCGGATTTTGGACCCTTAAACCCTAATAAACAGTGTTTCTTTAAAGTTACTCCAATAATTTCGGCCACGTATTTCGGTAGATGTTTCAGCAGCCTCAAAACCGGACTACAAATAAAACCCTGCCCAGACGCCCTCTAAACAAGAACATATCCGGAGAAAACACGGACGGATGGCAACCCTACTTGCGATGACAACATAGGACGCAAACAACCGTTGAGAAACATTTCTCAAAACCCGTCCCCATTTCTCTGACCACCGTGTTCCTTCTATACCAAATACAACTAATTACACAAAAGGCCCACAGCCATAAGCAGAACTGCTGCATGTCCATACCCGCGTGGTGACTCTCAAGACTGATTGCGCCACGAGAGCTGGTGATTGAGCGTATTGTTAGATATACCGCTGTGGCTTACACCGACGAAGTTTGGTAGAAAGATTGCGTCGTTGTTTTGAGAATTTGCCAACGTTAGCGTGGAATTAAAATTTACACAGTTTGGTATCATTTTAGGATAATAATGGTCTCGATTCTGTAGTACACTGACTAAACTAAATTTAAACTATCGCTCTCTTTTACTGATAGTGTACGCAAGAAAGAGATAGCTACAATTTTAGTGCTGTGTGCTGATGTCAAATCAGTTTACGTGCCGCTTTTCTTCGTGTTTATAGTCAGCATGTTTTGATATCACGACTAAATTTGTATGGAAAAATTAAATCTGACTAATTTGACAGCACTAAAATTGTAGCTAACTCTTTCTTGCTTACACTATCAGTAAAAGATAGCGATTGTTTAAATTTAGTTTATTCAGTATACTACAGAATCGAGGACATTATACGACTAGTCGTAATACGAATATCTACCGTGAACTTGACTATTCATATTGTAAAAACGGGAATTTTCACGTACAGCACTATCGTTGAAGGCACCGCGTCGCTACGCACGACGCGAGGCGAAGGGAGAAAGTCGCGATCACTCACCCTGATGAAGACTCTCGGAATGAGACGAAACTTAGTCGGTGCCTTCACCGATAGTGTGGATATTATAAAGCACACTGATATTATAAAGAAGTAGTTTGTAAGTTTGAATGTAGGAGGTAAACTCCGAAACTACTCGTCTACTGATACACGGCTTGTATCACGGCCCGATCACTTTTTCTCTCTTTTTCTCTTGATTCTCTCGACCGTCTTTCTTTTTTCATCAACGTTGTGAAATTGGTATTCACGAAATTAGTACTGATACACGACTTGTATCGCGGCCCGATCACTTTTTCTCTCTTTTTCTCTTGATTCTCTCGACCGTCTTTCTTTTTTCATCAACGTTGTAAAATTGGTATTCACGAAATTAGTACTGATACACGGCTTGTATCACGGCCCGATCACTTTTTCTCTCTTTTTCTCTTGATTCTCTCGACCGTCTTTCTTTTTTCATCAACGTTGTGAAATTGGTATTCACGAAATTAGTACTGATACACGGCTTGTATCACGGCCCGATCACTTTTTCTCTCTTTTTCTCTTGATTCTCTCGACCGTCTTTCTTTTTTCATCAACGTTGTAAAATTGGTATTCACGAAATTAGTACTGATACACGGCTTGTATCACGGCCCGATCACTTTTTCTCTCTTTTTCTCTTGATTCTCTCGACCGTCTTTCTTTTTTCATCAACGTTGTAAAATTGGTATTCACGAAATTAGTACTGATACACGGCTTGTATCACGGCCCGATCACTTTTTCTCTCTTTTTCTCTTGATTCTCTCGACCGTCTTTCTTTTTTCATCAACGTTGTAAAATTGGTATTCACGAAATTAGTACTGATACACGGCTTGTATCACGGCCCGATCACTTTTTCTCTCTTTTTCTCTTGATTCTCTGGACCGTCTTTCTTTTTTCATCAACGTTGTAAAATTGGTATTCACGAAATTCCCTTTTATTTTAACGAGATTACTATACAACCTACGTCTGAAGGGTCCATTAAGTGAAATAATTTTTGCAATTGGATGAGTAGTTTTTGAGATTACCTCCTACACCCAAACTTACAAACTCTTTAAAATATCCTACTAATAATATAAACGCGAACGTTTTAAGGACGGATGTATGTTTATTACTCTTTCACGCAAAAACTACTGAACGAATCTGATGAAACTTTACAGTAATATAGCTTTTACATCAGAATAACACATAGGCTACTTTTATTTCAGGTACCACGCGAGCGTAGCCGTGGACAGTGGCTAGTTAAGTATAGATGTATATGAATGTTGGATGTTATTCTCCGATACCAAGCTTAGCCAATAGAACCACGATCTCAAAACCCTTGTTACAATGTTTTTGTTCAACAAACTTTGTATTCTCCTGGCCATTAATGAAAAGCCACAATGCCGCAGATAAGCAGTGTTTAGAGTCATTGTTCACCGAATTAGGTATCGTATAGTTGACAGTGTGATGAAAAAAAAATAAGACTTTGGCCTCATTGCAAACTAAATTACTAATGAGATACTTAAGAACCATATTTGGATTCACAAACGTTATTCTAACGACTACGGTGGCGCGTTAGGAGAATTGCCGGTGGAGATACAAACGGTGCAGATTAGATTCACGCTGCGGGACAAATGTTTGCATGATCTGCGAATATCTCTCTCGGATCTGGGTGTTTTCTATATATATTATGTATGTATTTAAAAGAAAAAAGTATATAATTAGCACATCAGTCATGTAGTTCCCATAATACAAGCTCTGCTTAGTTTGGGGCTAGATGATGCTGTGTGAAAAATTACCAGCTGTCGTACGTATTACGTCTCGGGTCTGGGTGTTGTCTATGTATAATATGTGTGTATTCACAAAAAAATATATAAGTAATATATCAGTCATGTAGTTCCCGTAATACAAGCTCTGCTTACTTTGGGGCTAGGTGATACTGTGTCAAAATCTATTATGTGAAAGCAACAAACGTATTGAGTATTGGGTGACCAAAAGACCCAATGACTCAACGAACGAACGATCCAAACGACGACATCTCCTAATCGATCGCGCACACTTCCGCATAAATTCCACCATAAATGTTAAATTTAGCCTGAACGAGCGCAGGAGCTGAAGTCTTCCATCGCTGGATAAGTGCGGGGTGAATCACCATTCTCGAAGTTCGTATAAAACATACATTATTCACGGCTGGCCCATAAGAAGAAGAAACAAGAAATGCATTTATTATTCCCGAAACAACACAAAAGTTAAACAAAAAGAAGTAATAAACGCAAAACAGATACTTAACATATAATAACACAACGAAATGAAAAACAGACAAGCTAAGTAGGTACGTCATTTTGTGTTGCGTGGGGTCAAATAGGTCCCCGTCACAGCATTATGCTGCGCCAGAACCTAAGGGTCAGGTGCAGCGCTGGTTTTCAGACGGGGCCTTCATGATAACACGAAGATCGCTGGACAACTGGGTGCAAAATAATCGATATATATATTTATGATAATAATAATAACCTAACTAAATTTATAATACATACATATATACACATGATATATTCATACTCAAAACAAACATGTTTTTTATTATTTGTTGCAAACATAATTTGAAGTTTTTTATATATATTCAAGACCTACAACTGCAACCTACATTATGTTGAAGCAAATAAATTAATCTTAATCTTTATGTAATTTTCTCAAAAAGTTATTTAAATTTTTTTTCTTCTTCCCTGCTTAGCATGAAGACCCCAGGACAACAGTTTTGTCTACCGCCGAGAAGACAAAAAATATTTTGTCCCTCTCTTTTGTTTGACAGAATAGGCGACATAAATAGTTTTTGTCTTCTCTTTCGTAGACAAAACGTCTTGGGAGCTCATGCTGAGCGGGCTGTTTTGTGATCTATCTACCTATCCTGAAAACGTAATTTCAAATTTTTTGTAATTTAAAAAAAGGTTACACCAAAACTCTGTTCCTTATCAAAGTAAAAAAAAACACACTAATAAAATCCTTGTGAAACATTTCAACACTACATTCCCGAGTGTGTGTAGAGAAAAGGAAGTGTAAGTTACTTTTTCAATAGACAGGAAATGCCATCAAACATAATCCTCGATATCCATCATCGATTGAACGGAATCTCGTATAAGTATTCGATGAGCATCGACGAGCAAAAAGGGTTTAATTGAGGTTCCCACTTCCCGTTAGTTGTGAGCTGGTTGTGAGACATGATTTTGTCAGGTTGCACGATACGAGGAGAGCCGTGTTGCCCTATTGGGCGAGCTAATTCCGATTTGCTAGCCGAACCCGTTCGAGCAACAATGAATTTTCCAGAGCAAAAAGTGCTTAATTGAGGTTCCCACTTCCGTTAGTTGTGAGCTGGTTGTGATACATGATTTGTCAGGTTGCACGATACAAGGAGAGCCGTGTTGGCTTAGTGGGCGAGCGACATCCGACTTGCTAGGCGAACCCGATCTTACTTATTACTGTAAAGTTTCATCAAAATCCATTCAGAAGTTTTTGCGTGAACGATTAACAAACATCTATCCACCCTCACAAACTTTCGCGTTTATAATATTAGTAGGATATTACTGGAGTTTCATCAAAATCCGATCAGAAGTTTTTGCGTGAAAGAGTAACAAACATCTCATCCTCACAAACTTTCGCGTTTATAATAGTAGAAGGAATTTATGAGCAAACAACGCTCAGAGCCATTTCAGGGGTCCGACTTACAAAAGGGGGCGGATTTCAAGAGCCGTATCGAATTACAAAATCCATTAGACATTATCAAAACTGCTCTTGAAAACGGGATGATATCGCGTTACTGATTGATCTTCCAGAGATATCGTTCTGGCATTTGTTAAGAGTTGTTTGAATAGACTAAGAAATTACGTAACTTAGCTGGGAAGTACTGTAGATAGATAGATAGATAGATAGAAAATACTTTATTGCAGACCATATCACATCAGCTTAGTTAAGTACTATAAACTTTGATAATGTTGTACAATGGGCGGTCGTATCGCTAAATAGCGATCTCTATCAGACAACCTTTGGATGGAACGGACTGTAAGAAAGTGTACAGGGGGTTTAATTGGTGTTCTTACCACATACTATGAAGATACTATAATATACACCATAAACATATATAATCCTACTAATATTATAAACGCAAAATTTGTGAGGATGGATGTTTGTCAATCTTTCACGCAAAATCTACTGAACGGATTTTGATGAAACTTTACAGTAATATAGCTTATACATCAGAATAACACATAGGCTACTTTTTATCCAGGTACCGCGGGCGAAGCCGTGGGCAGAAGCTAGTACACAATATACTGTAGTCTGTTCATTACACACACGAAGAAAATAAACAAGGTTTGAGAAATTCAAAAATATTTTTTCAGGTTTAAGTATATGAACCCCGTAGTTATAAACCAAGAGGAGGGTCCGAAGATTGTTATTTGCGGGATGCTTAATTTCGTAGATGGTGTATGCGTCTCCTTGACAGCCAGTGACACGTCACACTGACCTCAGTTCAAAATAACACGTTAAAGGTGGCTTCCCACTGTCCGTGATTTAACGGATGGTATAGTTGCCGCCACGAGAGAAGCGTACGGAATTACAAATGGCTAAAATGGCGCGCTCGTAGTTGATCGTCGACGATGTTCGTCTAACATGGACCAATCACGCATCGCTATAACACGCGTCGTAACCTCTCCGCTCATCCGCCAAACACACCTTTATACCGAAACTATCGTTAACTTGACTGTTCATATTGTAAAAACGGGAATTTTCACGTACTGCACTATCGGTGAAGGCACCGACTAAGTTTCGACTCATTCCGAGTCTTCATCAGGGTGCAGTACGTGAAAATCTCCGTTTTTACAGTATAAAGGTGTTCATATTGTAAAAACGCTTCATCAGGGTGAGTGGTCGCGACTTTCTCCCTCCGCGTCGCGCCGTGCACTAAGCGCTGCCGCACGTTGTGCGCGGTTATAAAGGCGCGCGAGTGGAGGGGGCGATTGTGTTCTTAGCGTTGTTGTAACTACTGGTGGTAGGAGTGCTACATCTACGCTATTTTTTTGTTTTATCTTGTTAGATAAGGCATTTCTATCTATATATCTATTGCTGCAGTGGGTTCGATGCACCGCAGCGGACGCGTTTACCAAGGCGAAGCCTCGTCTCATGCCATCAGTTCATAAATCCGTAAAATCACGCACCGTGGGAAGCCAACTTTACTCTTAATACATGACATAAACCTCAAGAGTATCGACAACAAACATTTTATAAATAGGTACACCAAAACGCGGTATTAGAAGATTGGAACGCTCCCCAACGTTAGACTGTTTATTTTTGGATACGTAATATTCACAGCTAAAAGTAAAAACGAACAGGAGATCGTAAACTTTGCGGAAGCGTAAGCAAAATTTGAGGTGGGAAGTCTGTAGATAAATAATAAATAAATAAATAATGCTGGACACTTTTCACACAGCATCATCTAGCCCCAAAGTAAGCAGAGCTTGTGTTATTGGAACTACATGATTGATATACTACTTATATACATATTTTTTTTGTGAATACATACATATTATACATAGAAAACACCCAGACCCGCGACAAATGAATGTAGATCATACAAACATTTGTCCCGCAGCGGAAATCGAACCCGCAACCTTCTGCGTCTGAGGCGGACCTTCGGCCGATATTCCCAAGGAATCGAAACTTACGCGGGTGAAACCGCGGGGCGCAGCTAGTTTATTTATAAAACAGGATGATCAAGAAAGAGTCTGTGACACGCACCTTCATCTCTAACATGCTTATTACTACTCTCCGTCCCGTTGTGTATTTAAAAGTGCATGTAATCGCTCGTAGTCGTTAAGAGTTACGTGGGCGGCGACATGCGGACATTGAGACGCTGGCTCGTGTTAGCGATTATGAGCTTTTTGGAACGTAATTCTTCAAGATAGCTAGGTACACTTGCAACTCGTTCTACTTGGTCTCAACAGGTTTTTGGCTGAAAATCAGTGTTTTTGCTCTTAAGCAAAAAATTTTCACTGAGCCATGGCCTTTTTGTTGTACTGCAACACACACAAACACAAACTTACTGTCAATAAAATGTATATTGGTGTGTGTCTGTAGCAACGAATAAATGTTTTATCTATCTATCTATCTATCTAAGATAACATGTGATCAATCCTATCAATATTATAAAGGCGAAAGTTTGTGAAGTTGGATGTTTGTTACTCTTTCACGCAAAAACTACTGAACGGATTTTGATGAAACTTTACAGTAATATAGCTTATACAGAATAACACAAAGGCCAATTTTTATCCGGATACCACGCGGGCGATGCCGTGGACAGAAGCTAGTTTAAATAAAATCCGACCAAGTGAGTCGATTCCGTGCACAAAGCGGTGATGGGTTAGCAACCTGTCACGTGGAATTCTAACTTGCGAATCGCGGAAATGTGCCGAATGTAATTTTTGGACGTGCCTCTGACTAACCCCTTTTTGGTTATACTCAAAGATCTACGCACTAAGTATATAATTGAGGATGTAAATCAGGGGGAAATACAGTCGTGAACGTCGTTTTGTTTTTTTAGCATGATAAGTAAAAAAAAAATCACTCTAGGGTAAGAGTAAACTTTTTCATTAAAACTAATTAACTTTTAATGTCTGTAGTGTACCGTAATGTGATCACGAAGTGTCTTACCCAACGACTAAATGGATTTTATTTTTTTAATATATGTGCTATATTATTTAAAATCCATTTAGTCGTAGGGTAAGTTAATAATTTATCCCACTCGCATCACTGTTCCAATTACAGTTGAAAAAAGACGCTCGTTTTTTTTTTCAGTTTTTACAGAGAAACGAGAGGTCACCAGTACATGATTGTTATTGGAACCCGGAGTAATACATTCATATACGCGTACCATAACCCTAGTCAGTTGAGAAAAATAAATAAAAGTTTCTTTATTATACTCGTTCTGAAAGACAATCAGTAAAATCTCAGCAGATTTTTTTTTTATTTTATATCGAGGCAAACAGGCATGATGGGTGCAAGTTTCACCTAGAGAATGACTGATACCTCGTTTTTCATGTTTTTTAAACGGGTCATGCTATATTTCAGTGAAAACACCTCGGAAGGCAGTTCATATTCTTACCCCACTCTCTTGGCTCGTGGCGGGCGGCGGCTGGATCCCATGTTCCTCATGGTACCTTCTCCTCGCCCTATGCCTGAGCAGCGCTGACGCGTCAGGCTGTCCAAACTGGAATATCTGCTCATCCTTCCCTAAGAACACTTTATCACTTATATCACTATAGTCTTTGTACACTTTAGAGTTAAACTCCGGTTCTTTGTACATTTTAGAGTTAAACTCTGATTCTTTGAACACTTTCGAGTTAAACTCGGATTCTTTGTACAGTTTAGGGGTAAAGTCTGTGCTGACGTACTCTGACCGTACGCCGTCGAGTATCTCCGAGGATAGACGGAGCGTGTCCGAGGTTTGGCGGAGATTGACGTCCGAGTCTCTGTAGTTCTCGCATATCTGGCTGAATGTGTTGAAGTACTCCGACGCCAGGTCGGTCTTCGGTTGATAGTCCATGTTCGGTGGTGGGTCCGCGGTGAGGAAGCTTGATTCCATGCTGACGTCATTACGGAGAGCCATGGGTCATTTGAACTTGAACTTTTTGCATTTCGTCGGAGACATCACTTTCTATCACTGCAAGATTACACTGTGATTGTTTACGTTTCGATTTATTTATCTGTATCTATTTGCAAGAGATTTCGTAATTTCTGATTAGATAAGCATAATTGATCGGTTATAAATGCCTGTCTTTATTTCCTTATCATTTCTACGCTAACGTTTTTATCGCCAAAAAATGCAACGAAACGCGTATATTTCAAACTAATTACCAACATTTTTTTTTAATCAAAATTTACAAAAGAAACGAAAATCTAAGACCACCCTATCGACCGCTAACCGACACAACGGACAAACTCAAGAAAAAAAACAATAAACAATGACGAGTTAAAATCGTCCAAAAAAACGAAATAAGCCGACAATTTCAAACCATGCGCAAATTGCTTGAAAAAAACGCTTTCAAGAACACCTTGCGTCTCATGGGAAAGAGTCCCAAACCCTTTCTTTGTAGATTGTGCCCAGGGATGTGAAAGCAGGTAATAACGAAAGGTGTCAGGTTCCAAAAAGTATTAAAATATTCTCGATTATAGGGAATGTCATGTGATTGGCAGTTTCACGCGATAGATTTTAGAATAAAGATCATCAATTGTAAATTGTGCTTCTTGTTAAATCATGTGGCAGGCATTTTGTTACGCCCGATATGCAATACTAGCTAACCACGGCCGCCCTCGGCCCTCGACCCACCGCGTCGCCTCACCGCCCGCGCTATTACTTATTTTGCGTGACGTTTAATAGCCTTCTTAACTCTTCATCATTATTATTAGTTCATATTCTTTGGAACGTCTTTGCATTTCTTCATGCCACATATACATCTGGTATATATGCCACATAATACAAGAGGCACTTTGACAAATTCTTTTTTACCTGCGACCTTAGAAGCCAGTGTATGTGTTTGGGGCAAGAGGCCGATCTGGTTATCATTTTCGCCGCATACCACAGTTTTTCTCTATGAAAAACTGTCAAAGGACTGCCGTCTTTCATGGGAGAACGAGACGTTGTTCGGCTATGACCGTAATTTTATTGGAACCCAGGGTAAGCAGCTAAACCCATTGCAATGCGGTTTTCAATCGTTTTGGTATGACTTCAATTAAGGTTCTTGGATAGGTTATAGGTTCTATCACCACCCGTCTCTAGGGGGTGCTGCAAAAAACAATTTACTCCATTGAATTATTTACCTATCCGACTAGCAGCAAACTTCAACTCAATCATTAGATAAAAATAAATTAATTTTGTGACATGAACTGTTTTTTATGTGAACGAAGTCTGTACTAAAAATAATAGTATTCAAATCCATAATAAATGATGAATTTTCACGTACTGCACTATCGACTCATTCAGAGAGTCCTCATCAGGGTGAGTGGTCGCGACTTTCTTTCTCCGCATCGCGCCGTGCACTCTCGGAATGAGACGAAAAGAAGATTTAAAAGTAATAATAATAATAAAATTATTATTATTAATAATAATTTTATTATTATTATTAATCTTCTTTTGCCGTTGAATGTACTAGCTGTATATATTTCTACCTCTGAAATCAGTATCAGCGAGCTTCGAAACGCGGAAACATGTGGGCACAGTCTGCACAACTGTGCAATAGTCAGTAAACAGTGCCATCTGACAGGTGGGCGGGGCAGATGCGAGGGCAAGGTCGCGGGTTCGACACCCTGCTCTCTGTGCTGCGATGTGGAATGTGTGGGAATTCACACTTCCACTGCACAAGCACCAGATGGTATACGATCGAGGGATAGCAATCCTACCACTAATATAAACGCGAAAGTTTGTGAGGATGCATGTTTGTTACTCTTTCACGCAAAAACTGCTGAACGGATTTTGATGAAACTTTACAGTAATATAGCTTATACATCAGAATAACACATAGTCTACTTTTTAGCTAGGTACCACGCGGGCGTAGCCGTGGGCAGAAGCTAGTCGGTTCATAATTGTAATCTTTTCAAACGAGTCGAAAGCTACTTAGTACTTAACATATAGATACTGACATTCATATCTAATGTTACCAGCGATGATGTCATTCCTTGTTCTGCTTAAGCACAGACAGTAGACATAATACATTTTCTATTGCGACAGGGTGAAAACGTGTCGGCACACCCCGGCCACTCTCGATAAAATATATGAAACAACGCGTCCTAATCACCACATGCATAGTTGGTTAAATTGACATGAAATAATATGACGATTACGGACTACAAACAAAATAATGCACTTATACCCATCTCCTAAAGTACCTACTTTGACTACCTACAATGAAAATAAAACCTCGGTCTGCCGCCGTACCCTCATACAAAGTTCATTTCAGAGACTTAACTTTATTTACTGTAGATATTAATAACTAGTTTGTTTACGCAAAACCTCGGCCTGCCTACCTATCTGTTGTTATAACCCTTAGACAGGGTTCACGTGAGATACCTACCTATAAACACCATCTATGTACCTACCATGTGAAAGCAATAAATGTATTGAGTTATTGGATGCAGTCATGCAGTTTTTTGCAATCTATTTGTATTCGGGGATGATTTTTACATAGGTATTAGCTACCTCGAGTCACTAGTCAATATTCAATTGATGATGGAAATAACTAAATTATTAATAATAAATAAATAACTCCATAGGGTTGTTTCAAATTTCGTAAAAACGTACTTGTATCAATTTTCCCATAAAAAGCCTTTGACCTTTGTTTGTCTCTCACTCTCGTGCTTAAATCCTTCTCACTCAGTTAGAATACACTATTACTTAGATTTTTGGATTAGGTAGAACGGAGCATATGTTTTAGGTTGAACGGGTAAAAATAATATTGGGTAGAAAAATTGTGGATTGAACGGGGAAGCACTCGTCTAAATATATACGCTGTTTTTTTCTTAACCCTCAGCGCGTAAACCGAATGTCATTAACACGGGGCTTCCTATCTTTCGCGATGTCATCCGATCCGAGATATCGGCTCAGCGATGCGGGCGTGTGAATCAGCTGAGCTGATTCGACGGGTCATGTTACCTACGTTGGTGGTCGACCCGACCTCCCTGTGCGAGGGGGTCAGGACTTCAAACATCGTAATTGGGGGTTCCGCTGACCGTTGCTTAACCTTATGACTGCTGGGATGCCAGAGACCCTGAATTGACAAATTTTATATAGAAACTAGCCGATGCCCGCGGTTTTACTCGCGTAGGGTAGGTAATTGATAGGTGCATAAAAAATCAAGGAATACGATTTTTCATACAAAAGTTTTCAGCCCTTTTTATAGGTAGAATTTTCCAAATTCCTTTCTTAGTGCACCCCTACACCATAAGAGGAATATACCCTCCAAGTATCATGCTTCTATGACTTATAGTTTAGGCTGTGCGTTGATCCGCCAATCAGTAACGGAACAGTTTTATATATATTGATCAGGACGATTCGTTCTCTGAGAACGGCACATAATAAATAACAATACTACGTACAGAATGGCCAAGTACCTCCCCCCGCCTATCTAACTTAACTCACTCGCTCGGATTTCAATAGTAACTTAATTTTCTCTCAGCAAAAGGACATACGTCATATATAATAATCTAGTCAACCCGTGACCACAGCCGAAAACTCCTTATAATCTAGTCAACCCGTGACCACAGCCGAAAACTCCTTATAATCTAGTCAGCCCGTGACCACAGCCGAAAACTCCTTATAATCTAGTCAACCCGTGACCACAGCCGAAAACTCCTTATAATCTAGTCAACCCGTGACCACAGCCGAAAACTCCTTATAATTTAGTCAACCCGTGACCACAGCCGAAAACTCCTTATAATCTAGTCAACCCGTGACCACAGCCGAAAACTCCTTATAATCTAGTCAACCCGTGACCACAGCCGAAAACTTCGGGTAAATAATAAAAAAGGTAAACGTATAGAACCAATAATTAGTCGCGAAAGTATAAAAAAATCTCTCAGACCCGCTTTCACCAACACATTACAAGCGGTTAGGTCCTAATCAAAGCTTTTTGACACATGTTTCCGTCATCATAATCAATAGTCAGACTTCACTGTCCGTTTACTTTGTAAGTGAACTCGGGGCTTAATGTTTTCTACGCTTGCGGAAAAGCAAAGGGCTTTTAGAGAGCATACAGTCTTATAACTCAAACGGAGCCAACGTGTAAGCACCACGACACGAGCGTCGCATCACCTGCCGTGCATCTGCCGACCGGTTCGGTTCCCGGGCCCGCCTTTACAGCTCTGACCCGGATATTTCGGCGTATCGGAACGTTTTCTAAAATACCGCGGCTTAGTTGGAAAACGCTTCGATGAGTGCAACATAGATAAGAAGGCAAATTAGTCAATTTAAATAAAATTTCTTGCTGAGTTTTTTTTCCATACAAACTTCAACTTGAGCATAACCTCGGTGGCGCGGAGGGCGGTGGCGCAAGAGGAGCGGTTTCACAGTAACATTTCTACAGTAAATGTCATTCCCATACAATTCAATCTTTCCGCAGGCGTTAACGTCAAAAGAAAGTGATATTTGTCTAGGCCCCACCTACAAACCTTACCGATTAAAATAATTAGGAAACAAAGGAACAAAACGAACTCTGTGCCGCAGTGGGCGAAGGCCCGCATGAGACGCAGAAGGTTGGGGGTTCGATTCCCGCTGCGGGACAAATGTTTGTATCTGCAAATATTTGTATCGGGATCTTTGTGTTTTCTATGTATAATATTTATGTATTTACAAAAAAAAAAGTAGTATAAAGTAGTGAAGCCACCGACTAAGTTTCGACTCATTCCGAGAGTCTTCATCAGGGTGAGTGATCGCGACTTTCTCCCTCCGCGTCGCGTCGTGCACTAAGGTAGGTAGTGACTCTCAGAATGAGTCGAAACTTAGTCGGTGCCTTCACCGATAGTGCGGTATGTGAAAATTCCCATTTTTTACAATATGAACAGCAAAAACTTGTTGAAAAAAACGTTGTTTTTCTTTCTTCTAGGCACTTTTGGCATCTCCAGAACCAGCGGTACAGAAAGCGAACCTACGACCTATAGCATCGCCCGCCGGCCGGTCAGTCACTCCACAGATTACATCACTAGGGTCTGATACACATTGCAACTGCACAAAACAGCTGTTGCGCACTTATCAATCGAACCGGTTCACTCGAAACTTTAAGTAACTGCTTTCGGACTAAGTAATTGCGTTTGGACGGTACACAGGTTTTATTACTTCTACTTCGTCGTTTCTTTCGCTCAAATCAAACCAGAATAAATCAAATCATTTATTGTTTACCGGTCCTTTTTTGGTAAACCTGCGTTAGATCAGTGATCAGACAATCCCCAGGACCACAGATCGTTTTTTTAATAATTATGAATCATTTTTAGTATTTGTCTAGCTTCTGCCCACGGCTTCGCCCGCGTGGGACCCGGATAAAAAGCCTATGTTTTATTCTGATGTATAAGCTATATTACTGTAAAGTTTCATCAGCAGTTTTCGCGTGAAAGAGTAACAAACATCCATCCTCACAAACTTTCGCGTTTATAATAGTAGTAGGATTATTTTGAAATATTCAAAGGCTTGTTCTATCGGTCAGTGTTCCAATAAGCGGCGATAGGGCTTACAATGGTTAGTATCACGGAATACTAACTGTCAAATTAGTCAGATTCAAGTTTTTCATAAAAAAACTGAAATCGGACTAATTTGACAGCTCTCTTCTTTTGTTACTGTCGATAAAAGCGTGCGATAGATAAAATTAAGTTTAGTTTGTGTACAAAAGAATCGACGTCATTGCTTTTTAAATGAGTCGGTTAATGAAACAAAGACGTCGCCATTTTATCAGGCGGCCTGCAGTCTACCATTCTTTATCACGCACAATCGCTCTTCCTACATAACATATACGATTCAAATTACAATCGATGCTTCTAAAGCAAATTACGTAAGTCCTTATAAAAAAACCTCACAATTCGATCGCAATTCAAGTCTATAGTAAAATGGCTAGCTACCGCCCACGGCTTCGCCCGCGTGAAAAAGATAAAACGAGATTAAAGGAATTCCTTGAATGTCACCCTTTCTATCATATTAATGAATACATGAGTTGTTCATTTTCTGATTTGCATGGATAGTGGAAAATTCTAGATTAAGAACTTATGTACATTTTGACATTTCTAGATTAAGAACATGATTATGTATACTTTGACATGCCAATGTTATGTAAGTATAACGAAATGGTACAATAAATAAATATCAAAATCATTCGCTAGACTCTTTTATTTTAGTCGGCTAACGTAGCGAAATCGGTCTCAACGAAAAGCCCTTTAATTTTAACAGGATAATAAATTCAGTAATACGTATGTCCACCCTCGAGGTTCATTCTAAATATTAAATATTGACGACCTCTGTGGCGCAGTGGGTTCGATTCCCGCCGCGGGACAAATGTTTGTAATGTTTAATTCAAACGTTAAGGCATAAGTTCTGAATAATATTATGTAGTACTAGCTTCTGCCCACGGCTTCGCCCGCGTGGTATCCTTATTAAAAGTAGCCTATATGTTATTCTGATGTATAAGCTATATTACTGTAAAGTTTCATCAAATCCGTTCAGTATTTTTTACGTGAAAGAGGAACAAACATCCACACAAACTTTCACGTTTATAATATTACTAGCTTCTGCACACGGCTTCGCCCGCGTGGTACCCTTACCAAAAGTAGCCTATATGTTATTCTGATGTATAAGCTATATTACTGTAAAGTTTCATCAAAATCCGTTCAGTAGTTTTTGCGTGAAAGAGTAACAAACATCCTCACAAACTTTCACGTTTATAATATTAAGTAGGATTATTGGTCAGTGATATGTACAAACTGACAAACTTCACCTCTTCATAATATTATTAGTATAGACACAGTATTAAACTGATACAAAGCTCAAAGTAGGTGAGTCCTCGTATGCCGTTGGATTAAGGTTGATTATTGCATGTTTGTAAGTGATTATGCAGATATGCATGGTATGCTCATGTCATGGAAATCTTTGTGCGTAGATAGCTGATGCAGAAACACATTACCTAGTTAGAAATATACTCATTATACCGACTTGAGAAAAGTTGTAGGACATTAGTAGAAAAATAAATTCTATTCGTATATAGTGGTAAACCAGCTTCTGCCGACGGCTTCGCCTGCGTGGTATCCGGATAAAAATTAGTCTATGTGTTAATCTGATGTATAAGCTATATTACTGTAAAGTTTCATCAAAATCCGTTCAGTAGTTTTTGCGTGAAAGAGCAACAAACATCCATCCTCACAAAGTTTCGCAATATCGTGGTTCATTCGCAGTAGTTTCCATATTAACAGAGAACATAAAAATGGTATTAGTTGAAATAAATTTTAAAAATAAAACGCGACGTAAAGTACCTCTATATTATTATGAGAGGTCCGAAACGGCCAATATGGCTAAAACTGGTGGTATAATATGTATGTATTTACAAAAAAGTACATAAGTAGTATATCAGTCATGTAGCTCACATAATACAAGCTCTACTCCAAACTAATTGGGGTGTGTGTGAAAATGTCCAGCATATTTTAAAAAAATTATTTATTGAATTTTATTTAAAATGGGTTTTAAAATGGTATTTACAGATCATTGTCCGGCGACGGGAATAGAACCAGCAACCTTCTGCGTCTCAGGCGGGCCATCGCCCACTGCGCCACAGAGGAAACTATTTACCATAACTTTTCGGGTGAACCGTAAACTATACCTAGAATTAAATAACTGAACTCTTGGAAAATTGTTTTGAAATATCACTTTGATTACATTAACGACGGTAGGTTGTAATCAGTCTATATTGGGGGTGGTACTGTCGGCAGCCATACTTAATGCAGTACCAGCATTTAAACAGGCACATAAAATTACAGGAACATGAGACTTTTCCCCCGTTATGTTTCAGGTTTGGCAACGCGCGAGTGTCGCTTCTGGTGTTTGCAAACATCCATAGGTTACCGTAACCACTTAACATCATGTGGGCCGTATGATTGTATGCCACTTTAGTTTTATAAAAAAAAATGAGACATACATGAGTTTCTTTTTTACATTAAACAATGTACAAAACATTGAAACTGTCGTGGTTTGGTATCATTTTAGTATATTAATATTTCTATACACGTACATTCTCCTGCTGACGTATCTTTGACAGTTTAGAGGTCCCTATGAGCACCGTCCGCGACTGAAACGGGAACTGAAACGTCAGCTGGAGACAAGTAAAGTGGTACATAATAATATCCTGAAAAGTAAAATGAAAAACTTTGAATTTCCTCTAGACATCCTAATCGCATCTATTTTTTAGAAACCAAAGATTTAATTTACCAAAGAATTGTTTCATTATTTTATTTCTGTCCACGATCCTACCTCTATAGTTACCTCTCTCTAGCTCAAGGTTCGCTGGAAGAAAACTCTTTTTAGGCTTAAGCTCGCCTTTGTATATGTCATTTAATTCTGCATTTTTATAAGTGTTTATTTATGTGTACAATAAAGAATAAATAGCATCCTGGTAGGTTTTATTATTCGTATTTTAATCCTCCCAGGTTGAGCCCAAACAACCAAAGTTTACCCCGTGTTCCTCCAGTTGGTATACGATAGGTGTGGGCTGCAGACAGTACCCGCACGGGTTAGGGTAGAGTGATAAGTAATATTTAATCTGTGGTGGAGAAGTAATCACTAGTTGACGTGGTGTGCTACTTTTTGAATGTGATTGTTTTAGTTACGTGTCTTTTTAACCCCATTTAAATTAAAGAGGGTTTCACAATAGGAGGTTTATTTTCAACCAATGATGGGAGGGGAAACTAGAATTCTACAGGATGCCCCCGAATTCATTGTAAACTAGCTTCTACCCACGGCTTCGCCCGCGTGGTACCCGGATAAAAAGTAGCCTATGTGTTATTCTGATGTGTAAGCTATTAACAAAAAAAAAATTCATTAAAATCCGTCCAGCAGTTTTTGCGTAAAAGAGTAACAAACATCCATCCTCACAAACTTTCGCGTTTATAATATTAGTAGGACTATACCTAGATACCGTAAGGGGATCATTCTAAACATAAAGGTGACTAAAGGTGACTAAATTTGTTCTAAGACATATCGAATGGGGTTATTTTTTTATGAAAGTTTTCGGTATTTTTTTTATAATGGAATTTTTTTACCCATCACCATCTATAACCCCAAAGTAAGCAGAGCTTGTGTTATGGAAACTACTTGGCCGATATACTACTTATTTACACTTTCTTTTGTAAATAAATTATCAATGAAAAACTTAACCACCTCCATGATTAAGAATCACCCTCGTTCGGAATTGCAAATTCATAAGCATCGATGTTTTTCTCACAATTCCAAAGAAAACTGTCAAAAGACCGATGCTAGATATCGTGATTCCATTTTAAGATTCGTTCTAAAATACGAATCTCAGAACAAGTAGCATTATAACGATCCCAAAATCAGGGGTAGTTTTAGGTTACTTCAATTTTGTGTCGAATTTCACGTGTACCAATATTTTTCACACATTTCCAGAGAAAACTATCAAAAGACCAATGCTAGATATCGTGATTCCATTCTAAGATTCGTTCTAAAATACGAATCTCTGAGAACCAGTGGCATTTTAACGATCCCAAGATCAGGGGTAGGTTTAGGTTACTTCAGTTTTGTGTCGAATTCCCCTTGTACTAATATTTTTCACACATTTCCAAAGAAAACTGTCAAAAGATCGATGCTAGATATTCAAATTCCGTTCTAAGATTCGTTCTAAAATACGAATCTCAGAAAACTAGCAGCATTATAACGATCCCAAAATCAGGGGTAGTTTTAGGTTACTTCAATTTTGTGTCGAACTTCTGATGTACTACTCCTTGCTTGGGGTCAAGGCTAGGGGACCATGGGTGTAATTTATCGAAACAGTTATGTAATTTCTCGAGAGATTGCATTAACGTAGGCTGATCAGATTGTTAAGGCCACAGCCTACGTCCGAATGCCAGAATATATTAGCGGCCCTTCCTTAAATAAGTATGCACAATTTTAAAACGTTGTTACACAAATGGAAATACGGAAAAAGGATATAATGCTGATTACCTCTCTATTTAAGATCTACCTTTCCCTATCAAGGTTTGCTGGAAGAAAACTCTTTTTAGGGCAGTTCGCTTTTCTTGCTTTTATACATGTCATATTATTCTGCTGTTAATATGTGGTAATTTACAATCCTACTAATATTATAAACGCGAAAGTTTGTGAGGATGTTTGTTACTCTTTCACGCAAAAACTACTGTATGGATTTTGATTAAATCTTACAGAAATATAGCTTATACATCAGAGTAACACATAGACTACTTTTTATCCGGGTACCACGCGGGCAAAGCCGTGGTCAGAAGCTTGTACATACATAGTCCTGACGCAACACTAGGATTTCCTGTTTCCTGGATATACGGGTGGTACCGTGGTACCACACAAGCCAGACCCGCAACAAATATCGGCAGAACATGTTTGCCCCGCAGCGAGAATCAAACCCGCACCTCTTGCTCTTCAGCCGGCTACTAGGCCGCCGCGCCACTGAGGTTGTGGTCGGAGCTAATGTAGACGGAGCGACGACGCGACGTACGCGAGCTGAATATTTATAAACTGCTTATGCGCAAACCAGGTCTCATGTATACGTGGAACTGAGTAATAATTACCTACAGCGCGCTTAATTTGTCGCATGAACAAAATAAAATGTCAAACTAGTGAAACACCATTTTTTTAACTCAAAAATAGTCATTCGTTTGGTCAAAATCTCACCTGATGGTAAGTGATGGTCGGCCGACACTATAGAACATCAAAGTCTAGAAGATATTAGAAAACTTGCCATCAGAGTTGGGGCAAGCACACAATTAAAAACTAAGCTAATTTATGAAGATTGCAATTTTAAATTATTTGACTTAAAACCAATGAAAAACTTAACCATTTTCATGGGCAAGAATCACCCTCATTCGGCATAACATACATACATACTCTGAAACCCTGTGACATAATCACACTTTGCTTTCTTCACTGCTAAAAGACCCAGGCTCGAAATCTAAATATCAGCAAATTCACAAGCATCGAAAAACTTCACACATTAAAAAAAAAACAGATGTCAGATGATCGATTCTAGACATCCAGATTCCGTTCTAAAATTCGTTCTAATATGGATCTCAGAGAACCAGTGGCATTTTAACGTCTAGAAGATATCTTCTATAGCTTATACCCTTGAAGAGGACCAGATTGTATTGTTCAGGAAAGACCGATGGTAGTATTTGCCTATCCTTCGCCGTTCTCATTAAAAAGGTTGAAACGTTGTGCCAATGTGTGGTATACTGACAAGATATGGATGGTACTGTTCGTCTGCTTGTCCACGTCTTCGCCATTTTAAAGAACCCCCCCCACCCCTTTTAATTGAAAAATGATAAAAAAAACACTTTACTAGAATCTGTGTTCATATCATACTCCGTTCATACATATTTCTATCTTGCTTATTGCTATACCTCTCTTGAATCGAAGCTCATGTGTGTATACCCCATTTTATAGTATAATTATACTAGACGCGTAAAGAGATTGTATCGACTAGAGATGTATAGATAACAGAGGAATTTGCAACAATACTGATGAGGAAAACCGTAATTAATTATCGAGTATTTTCCATACAAAAGTTATCTTCCCAATGCGCCCTCTAGTCTAGGGATTGAAGAATTTAGGAATTCTTTATCTAGATAAATCCCACAGCCGTTACGTGGGAAAATCTGTCTCTCAGTATATACACCGAGTATTATATACATAAAGCGAGAGATTATATAATTGAAACTATAGAGATTTATCTGAAGATGAAATTGTCAAAGCCAATAGGTTTTTATTCTTTGAAATCACAAAGATTAATAGAAACGTCAACTCATATACAACAAGTGTATTCACGCCGAAGCCTCGCGCGCGACCAAGCCTAGACAAAAACTCTGCTTGGTTTTTTTTTGATAATGCGAATGTCGAAGAATTAAATAAATTCTAAAAAGTATTAACCAAATTTCTTAAGGCATTCATATTGTAAAAACGGGAATTTTCACGTACTGCACTATCGGTGAAGGCACCGACTAAGTTTCGACTCATTCCGAGAGTCTTCATCAGGGTGAGTGGTTGCGACTTTCTCCTTCCGCGTCGCGCCGTGCACTGTTCTTAAGGCATATTATAAACGTGAAAGTTTGTGAGGATGTTTGTTACTCTTTCACGCAAAAACTACTGAACGGATTTTAATGAAACTTTACAGTTATATAGCTTATGCATCAGAATAACACATAGGCTACTTTTATCCGGGTACCACGCGGGCGAAGCCGTAAGCAGAAGCTAGTCATACATAAGCAGTTATTGCTAAAAAACACGCCTATTACATAGATCTGTCATTGAGATGACACCGGCACAGTGATAAAATCTCGTCACGACCTATCTCAAAAACAACCGATAAATAACGAACATCGTGTGAATGTGACCCACATCCCGGTGCACAGATTACAAAAGTAACGAACCAATAGTACCAAACAGGAAGCGAATGAACGGATGTCTCAAAGACGCTATCGAGGGACGGGAATCGAACCTGACACCGGGGTCTATGGGGGGTGTCAAAGCTGAGCAAATAATTTTTGGGCGGTAGGAGTCAAAATAGACGGGCATTTGTAATCCGTCATTATTGATAATAATAATAAATAAATAATGCTGGACATTTTCACACAGCATCATCTAGCCCCAAACTAAGCAGAGCTTGTGTTATGGAAACTACATGACTGATATACTACTTATATACATTTTTTTTGTAAATACATGCTTATTATACATAGAAAACACCCAGACCCGAGACAAATGAATGTAGATCATACAAACATTTGTCCCGCAGCGGGAATAGAACCCGCAACCTTCTGCGTCTCAGGCGGACCTTCGCCCACTGCGCTACAGAGGTTATTTAGGTTATTTTTATTTTTATCAGTTTACGCTTTTGATTAAACGGTATGGATTTCACGAATTTCCGCTCCTAGATGGTAAAGCTTTGTAGTGCAAGTTTTTATGAAAAAAAAATTGATAAAGCCACGTCTCGTCCAGATAATACACAGCATTTTAATATTTTGTCAAATTTTGAGACTCAAAAATCCTTTGGGTCTTAAGAAGTCACTAAATCCTTTCTTTTTTTGGTTTATATACAATCTGATCATTAAAAAAATACTCTTTGAAATAATTCACAGCTTAAAAAAAATATTATGATTAATCTATCTTTTTGAAACAGTTTACGTAAGCTACAAGGCCGGACAATATAGACGGTACTCGTATATTCGTCGATATTAAGCCTTTGGGAAAATAACAGATAATTTTCACCGTGTTATGTTGGTATAATTATATCGGGGCAAGGGTGTCGTGTCCCATGACATCGCGTCTACGCCTTCGACATAGTACAACTGACCCAGTATCGCAATCGCAATGAAGCGTAGGACTAAATGGTCAATTCGGCATGACTTGACTGCCTAGACCTACGCTTCATTTAAACCAGAAGTAGATAGATATCCTTTTATTCAACACATACGATACAGCACAGACAAGTACAAATGACAAGAAAGACAAACAAAAAAAAACACAGTAAATTACAGAAGAGTACAATACGTGTGTGCTTACGAGGGCAGCCTAACCTCAGTGGTAGGTATGAGTCTAAAAGGTCCTATCTCAGCTTATTGCTGCTCCGCCAAGGCGAAGCTGCGTTTAGTTTTCAGAAAAGTAATGCATAAGTCACTTTTACAAAAAAAAAATATGTTTTTAACTTTTCGACCTATTTCCCCTTTGGACGTACTTTAAGTTTTGGAATTTTAAGCTTGTAAAAATGCCTTGCATGTAACATCATGTCAGATAAGATAGAGAGATATGGTTGCCCTGAAAAGAGCATTGTGGCCGAGTTCGATATAAATAAATAATTCTGAACATTTTCACACAGCATCATCTAGCCCCAAAGTAAGCAAAGCTTGTGTAATGGGAACTACATGACTGATATACTACTTATATATTTTTTTTGTAAATACATACATATTATACATAGAAAACACCCAGACCCGAGACAAATGAATGCAGGACATACAGACATTTGTCCCGCAGCGGGAATCGAACCCGCAACCTTCTGCGCCTCAGGCGGACCTTCGCCCACTGCGCCACAGATGTTGTCAAATATGGGTATGGTAGAATATGGATATGGATTATGGACTCAGTGTTGCATATATTTTTTCGAGCGCTTGTTGACACACTGTTATGAAAGGTATACTATGGCATAGAGCCACGTATGAGCCAAGTCAGTTCTTGTACATATCTATTAACTTGAATTAAAGATGGCAGCGTTGCAAATTAAATCGATTTCGAATAGTCCCTTCAAGTTCTTCATCACGCATTCTACTATAGTGGAGTTTAACAAAGTTTTGTTTGAATTTAGTTCAATTTCTATCAAAAATTCGAAGACAAGTGCCGTTGGTTAGTGTTCCAATAAGCGGCGATGGAGCTTGCAACTTGTCACGTGGAATGCTAACTACTTGTAAAACGGGAGCATGTGCCAAATATAATGTTTGAACGTGTCTCTGAATACCCCTACTTGGCAACCTCACAGATCTACGTACTGATTATAAATAAATAAATAAATAATGCTGGACATTTTTCACACAGCATCATCTAGCCCCAAACTAAGCCGAGCTTGTGTTATGGGAACTACACGACTGATATACTACTTATATACTTTTTTTTATTATGAATCTAATTGCATCTGAGGATCTCTATCATGGAGATTACAGTTGTGACCGTGTTTGTTTCTTTTAACATGATACTGGACGACCAAGTCTTGCTTGCGCGTTAGGTTAAAACATCAAACAAGAAAACATAAGAAAATTTTCTTTTTTTGAGGCGGTTTGCCAACAGTGGGCCATTCCTTGTGCTTTTGATTCGTATCACTGTTTGTTCCTGTGAGGTCAATAGCCCTAAAAATGACCTAGTGACCGATGGCAAACATCAGTGTGGTCAAAGGATTATTTTTTAACACACTTATATAATCTTGTCTTGTAACTAACTAACTAACTAAATTAACAAACAATGTAATCAAATCTTGGAAGTCAACTTTAATCAACTTCTAATCATCGTATCGAAATGACACTATGTATTTGTTGTTCGGATGACAATACTATAATTTGGTATCTTGGAGCTGATCTAATGATGGAGCCAGGAGGTGGATAATGGAACTCTTCAGTGGCTACTAGTAAGCCCCTCGAGTTTGGGCTCATATGATTCCAATATATTGGGGCTTGGTAACGAAGGTCAGATGATGTAGCCAGGAGGTGTATATTGTTTTTTTTAATAATGTTTGGTGCGTGATAAAAGCGCGTTTTTTAGTTTTTTTTAACTACACATTTTATTATTTACAAGCTTTCTGCCCACGGCTTCGCCAGCGTGATACCTGGATAAAACTAACCAATCTGTTATTCTGATGTATACGCTATATTACTGTAAAGTTTCATCAGAATCCGTTCAGTAGTTTTTTGCGTGAAAGAGTAACAAACATCCATCCTCACAAACTTTCACGTTTACAATAGTAGTAGGATGTTATAACGTTACCGTCGTCTATTGACATCAACAACACCAGGGGCTTTGCTGGTTCGAAGCCTATTTTGTTTCTTGGAAATGTCGGTTTCTTCGCGTTGTTTCCATCACCGTTTGAGACCACGTTATACTGCGCAAATTCATATTAAAGCAGGCTCTTATAAAACTAGGTGAGTTTAAACCCAGAAGAATCAATGACTTACATAACATAACCAACAAATATTATATATTTTATCAGGCCGCAGCTATTATTATATGGGATGATATCATCGCTACATTAATCATGTATTTCGTTTTGTGCCGGTGTATATGATTTTTTTGTTCCGTCTATCGTGTTATGACAAGCGAGTCATAGTTTCAGTATATACTTTTGACACACTGGTGGTTTTTCAATGCCCTTTGCAAGAACGGTTGGCTTTTTAATTTGGTTCTTTCTAAAACACCTATGCATTAACAAAATGAGTATGGATACGAGAATAGTAATCATTTTGCACGGCTCGACAAGGTCTAAAATTTCTGTAACTTGAAATTGGGAATGAATTCAGTAATGAATTTTGGACAAAGCTTAGCCTGTCGAAATGATTCGTTCCCCATTGCCATTTTGCAAGTGTAATCAAGGATTAGTGTTCCCGCATCATAATGCGATTAGCATAATGGCTATGGGGAACGAAACACAGGCATTAATTAGGTTAAGTTCAGCAAAAATTTAAAAACTTGAAAAGGGAACATTTCTAGACCGAGACTTTCGCATTTATAAGTTTCTGATATCATTATGAAAGTTGAAAATATTTTTTAAAGTTGCGTTCACATAGCTATTTTGTTAATAAATCTTGTAAGTTAAGTGAAACCAAGAAATATCGAGAGGTACGAAAACGTCCCATATAATCAGATGATCAAAAATCTTTTCTGCACATTATTTTCCGCAAATTATTTGTATTTATAAGTCAAACTTTAAAAAAAAACGTGTACCTATTCAAGAATAACATTAAATGCATAACTTCCGGTTTGAAGGGCATGACTACCTGCGCATCCGGTGATATTTCAGGCGTGGGCCCATAACCTCAAAGTCAATAGTATTATCCTATCCTATGGATCATTTGAATTGTCTTATAAACTAGATAGATAAATTATTAACGAAACTTGATTGTAAAACGGTTAACGTCATACAAAATTTACACCTCATGGCCTTATCGTTGTACGAGTTTTCTTTCAGGCAACCTTTGCCTGGAGTATTTCTTCCTTAATAATATCCTACTAATATTATAAACGTGAAAGTTTGTGAGGATGTTTGTTACTCTTTCACGCAAAAACTACTAAACGGATTTTGATGAAACTTTACAGTAATACAGCTTATACATCAGAATAACACATAGGCTACTTTTTATCAGAGTACCACGCGGGCGAAGCCGTAGGCAGAAGCTAGTACTTAGATAAAAACTTGTATAACCACTGAGCATAATGAGATTGTTAAAAACCTATCGTTAAAAGCTATTCCCTCCAGGCAACCTGTCTCTTAAAAACAGGGGCCACATACAATGGACTTTGTCGAGGATGTCTCCAGGATGAAGAGATTATGGAGCATGTAACACACCGCACCACCACAAAGAAAGCCAGTTCTAAGAAGGAACTGCGAGAGTTTCGTCAAAGAATTCACGCTCATCAATAACTTCCAGAAGGTCAGGGGTACTGGAACACTTCTGTCATAAACCTAGAGTGTTCCGCTACTTCAAGGAGTTGGGCTGGTTGGGGTCAGGTTAGAAGGATAATGAACAATACACCCCAATGCTAGACACACCAAGATTTAGATTGGAACTACGGACACACTTGAGCAACCAGCTTATATAGATTTAGATTGGAACTACGGACACACTTGAGCAACCAGCTGATATAACCACGGGTACAAAATTGACTTCATGATAACACTTGCATCTGAAGCAAGACCAGATGGAGTTACCATTGATATATCCCCGAATATCGGACATTATCAAGTGAAATGTATTCAAATCTAGCAAACTTAGAACCTAGACGTGTCATGTAACAAAGTGATTGATGCGCTCTAATGTATACATTGACTTTATTCGAAGATGCTACAGATGTTTTTCATCATACAATACAATATTAAAATCATATTGTAAAAACGGGAATTTTCCGCGTCACGTCGTGCATTCCGTGCACGGCGTGTCGCGTTCACTCACCCTGATGAAGACTCTCGGAATGAGTCGAAACTTAGTCGCTGCCTTCACCGATAGTGCAGTACGTGAAAATTCCCGTTTTTAGTCAAGTTCACGATAGTTTTTGAAATAAAAGATAACCATCAACATCATGTTTATTGTAATCTTTTATTTATCAACAATAACCAGCCTTGTTTTCTTGCCATTCTTTCCTGGCTTGGTCGCGGAGGAACAGGCAATAGATAAAACCGACGTTTCAAAGTGATCCTTGTGATTTTAATGAATAAATGGATTTTGACTTTGACTTTGGTCGGCACAAGATGTATTCTTTTTCCACTTTCCTCTATCAGCTGTCATATCAGTGCTCACTCCTTTCTTAACCATGTCATTCTTCACACAATCTTTGGCCTACCTCTGCTTTTATTTCCACCCACATTCATATTTAATATTCTTCTCGTAATATGACATTCATCAATAGACAATCAACACTAATATTAAAAAGAAGTAAAGTTTGTATTTAGGTGGTTATCTCATAAACTACTTATCCGATTTCAAAAATTCTTTCAACAATATTCAGAATAGACCAGGGCGGTAGACCTTAAGGATGGACGCAGGCTGTATATTATTCTGTTAAAATAAAAGGGCTTTTTGTGGAGCCTAATATTGCAACGACGAAAAAACGGTTCTAACAAATGATGTCTTAACAATAAGAGCTATCCCACGGGGTCGTTGGTGGGGGTGGCTAGGAATAACCAAGGTTGATGGTGTGTTTAATCCAATGCAAAAAATAACAACCGGTTCTACGGAACATTACTTTTTTGTTAACAAATATAAATAATCTTAAGCAGAAGTTAAATGGCAGAAGACTTTTACATTATTTTAAGACCCATCTACTTATTTTAATGTCGTGTGTCGTATGTCATGTGTCGTGTGTCGTATGTCATGTGTCGTGTGTCGTGTGCCGTGTGTCGTGTGTCGTGTGTCGTGTGTCGTGTGTTGTCTTGCATACAAAGAAAAACAAAGACAAAGCAAAAGAAAATCTGAAAAAAACGAAGAACAATACCTAGCCTGTATCTAAATCTAGATAAAATATGCCCCAATATTCTAGACTACGAAAACTGTATAATATACTGAATCTTGAGATTATTCCATTTGAATGATGTGTCCCTAAGTAGGTATTTTGCATCTTTTGACATGACAGTCAATCTTGAATGTGAAACACGTGTCAGATTTCACATTCAAGATTGACTGTCAGAAGCACATGAAGAAAAAAAAACACCGACACCTGGGGCCACTTTACCACTTTCTGTTGGCGTTAACACCTGCGAAAAGATTGAATTGTATGGAAATGACATAAGCCGTGGAAATGACACGTGACAGCTTTACCATGTACCAAGTTTTACTATAAAAAAATTGCGAAAAAGGAAAAGTAAGCGTGAGGTATTTGTCTAGACCCCTGCGGGGCGATCACACTCACTCATGGCTATCGAGATGGCAATCAATTTTGACACTAATTCCTTATTTTAATGGCCGATCCATCCAAAAAACGGAACGTCCGATATGAAACCAATTTTGTTCATTCGCATTGTCCATCTATGGCTCATCCAGCTTACAAATTAGCGTGATACGATTCATCCCATCCGATGATACCAGCCATGGGAAATTAGTGTGATCGCCCCGCTGGTTTCTAAAAGGTCAATGTTACTTATTTGGTGTTGATACAGACGGTTTGCATTTTATCCATCGTACTTTAAGTTATCCGCCCCTATCCTTTGTTTAGTGTTCGAAAAGGACAGGGTTAGAGTTAGCGAGTGATTATGAATAAGAGGGAAATTATGTCTACTTTTTCTTAGCTATTTTTTTTACTTTATTTACCCTTATAACTCCAGTATAATGTTGGGGCTGAACTGCAAGCTCATAGGGTCCAGAGGTGGCGATAAACGAAAACATTCATCCTACTAATATTATAAACGTGAAAGTTTTGAGGATGGATGTTTGTTACTCTTTCACGCAAAAACTACTGAACTGATTTTTATGAAACTTTACATTAATATAGCTTATACATCAGAATAACACATAGGCTACTTTTTATCCGGGTACCAAGCAGGCGAAGCCGTGGACTGAAGCTAGTAAATCATAAGACGATAAGACCGCCCATTGTACTACATTTTCAAAGTCTGTACCTAGTATTTGTTTAAGCTGAAATATTTGGTGTGCAATAAGTGTTTTCTATCTAACAGGGAACAATTCAATACCTATTTCAGTGGTCGAACGTCATTGAGATTTTTTGTTCTTAGTTTTTATTTACAAAAAAAATGCTAACACTTTTCAAATCCCTGGAATATTTAATCATTCCCCATGAAATTTATGGATATGCACAATTCAAACATATATACATATGTTATAACTTATGTTCATAGTAAAATCCAATGAACGGACAGTAATTTTCCCCTCATGTCGAAAACAATCCAAAAGCTTAATAAAACAACGACAAAAGTATAAAAAAAAAATGATCAATACGCCGCCCGGTCATTCAGTTTCCCTCTTTTCCGAATAAACCTTCAATTCAAAAGATTCCAACAAATAAAAAAATATACAAAAATACAATTTAAAATAATAGGTCTATTGCTTTGATCCTTGGCCTCTCTTTCCCAAAGAAACCTAACACGCAATCCGTTGCACTTTCAGCTCTAAATTAACATAGCATTATCTCAATTTCCCAAAAAAAAATACAAATCAGAAGTTGCCTTCCATCGCAATCACTCACTCTTACCGCAGAAAAACAAATGAAATATCGTAAAGCAATCACAGTGGGGCTCTAATGTGCCCGAAACAATCCAAGTTCCACGCGAGATAACTCAGCAAGTTAGAGCACTTTTATCACAACTTTACACGGCACGTAATTCGGTACGACGTTACGGATATACGCGCGCGAACACGGCAGGCGCAGGCGAGCTACTGAGGAACCACGGTCGTATGCCACTCACTTGGGGATCGGTGTTGCAGTGTGTAAAGCACGAATTCCCCTAGTGCTGGCAGATTAGTAATCGTTTTCGAGTTGAAAACGTTTGTAATAAAATAACACTCAAAACCTTCTTCTATAAAGTCACAGTTGTAAAATGTTAAAGTAGACAGAGAAGGGAACTTCATATTTTTGGTCCCAAAATATTACTTCGATTAGCTTTCATCTGGTTACTGTTTAATAAGGTTCCACAAGCGAAGCTAAGCCCACCATACAATACTTTCAATCTGGTCACTGGCATCGGCATTGACTATTGAAATTATTGAAATTACCTAGGATATTATTTTATAACATTTTATTAAATTGACGAGAGACTGATGTCACACCAATTATATTAATTAAGTTTAATAATTGTTAATGTGTTATTCTGTCTTAATAAATAATATTCGATTTATTCTATTCTATTCGGAGGGCCTATGCTGAGTTTCAAATTATGTTCAAAACTTTTCGAAACGATGTCCGTTTCGACAATTTTTCTATGGGAATCTTGACGATACGGTTGACGTTTCGAGATGTTATAAACTCAGAACGAAACTCGACCAAAAACCAAACATTGACACAAAGGCCGTCAACATCCTAAGTTCCGCTGCGTAAAATGTTACCCTACAACTCGGGAGCGAAAGCTCTTCCCGCGCTGGGCACCCGCACAACGGAAAGCGACGTTGCCAGCTCGCCGCGCGGGGGGCGTACCGACTCGTAACAAATAATGAGGTTAAAGTTTCCGAACCAAACTTTATTATTTATTTTTTAATTTTATGCCAAGGAGTTAGATGAGACGGCAATTAGTCGGCAACTCCGGAGCTTTACCGCCGGTTATTAGTATCTATTATACTCTTCATGGTGCAGTTGAATGTTTCAGAACTTCAGTGATGAAGTCGTGAAACTTGATGATTTTGTTAAATTACTTTTGCAGGACGATGTAGTGTAGGACCTTCCTCACCCGACGGACCGATTACATTTTTAAGGCGACGAGTCCGTCAACGGCGACAATTAGCAGCGACAGGCGACACGACTCGTCCCTATACGACTTCTGTGACGCAGTTTGCGGGTTGCGGGTTCGATTCCCGCCGCGGGACTAATGTTTGTATCTACCAATATTTGTCTTGGGATCTGGGTGTTTTCTATGTATAATATGTAAGTATTTAAAAAAAATATATATAAATAGTTTATCAGTCATGTAGTTTCCATAACGCAAGCTCTGCTTACTTTGGGGCTAGATGATGCTGTGTGAAAAATGTCTAGCATTTAGCATTTTAATGTCTAGTTGTGGGAACTACATGACTGATATACTACTTAAATACATACATATTATACATAGAAACCAATATTTATTTATTTATTTATTTACTGTTGGTTACGATAATGAATTTTCAATACATATTAGGATATTATTACTAATATACCACGTACTTTACTATTCTCCTGCTGACGTTACGTTGTTGGGAACTTTCAACGAAACGGTCAACGAAACATCAGTAGCAGAATATTTAAGTAGAGTAAGTAAATGATACTAAACCACAAGAATTGATTATACACTATTGGTGGTATATTCTTCTTCTTAATTATGAGGTTAAGTCGCCAGCGGTTATTGGTTCTGCGAGCTGGTTCTGGTCTGCCTATTGCCACTAGGTATAACTTGCTAATTCTTAGTGAATTCCATCCCGTGAAGCATAATATATCTGACGAATACCTCAAGCTTACTTTTCCTTTCACGCTAACGCAATTTTTTCAAGGTAAAACTTGGCAGCTGTCACGTGACATTTCCGCAACTAATGTCATTCCCATACAATACAATCTTTCAGCAGGCGTTAACGCCAACAGAAAGTGGTATTTGTCTAGAGCCCTTGGACGTATTTTCTCGTATAGACGGTAGTAATTAAACCAATATTTACAGCATGCTATCCAAACTAGCTAAATAAATCACATTTTACAATATCTCGAAGACATTCTAGCATCCTAGCCTGTGCAGAGAAAACTGGCAAATTCTCGGAAATATTTATCGAAAGCATCGCAAGAGCGAAGTGTTTCGTCTATAAATCAACTATTACATTTTCGCGTTGCGTTGTGTTTTTGTGCTACTTATATTTTTTTGTATAAACGTGTATAACTCAAAAGTTACTTGCTGCCATTTCTTTCAGACATTCTATATTTTGTGGGAATGTTGAGATATGATTCCATTTTAGGCAGAAAGCTAGTGAAATGGAGCGGACAGGGATTTTGCTAAATAATTTAACGGGTCACCCGACAGCTTGGTGGGTCGATGACATCGTCAAAGTAACAGGTCATACCTGGGTGCGAGACGCACAGGACAGAGGAGGCTCGAGGCCTATACCCAACAGTGTGTGAGTCCGGACTGAAATGATGACGTTGAATATAAAGGAAAGCTCAACGAAGACAAGGATAAAATGCCAAGAATTGTGAAACAAACGGGCTACATTTCGCAATGAAATGTCACTTAAGGTAAGCTAAGAAAATGGAGCGGACAGGGATTTTGCTAAATAATTTACCGGGTCACCCGATAGCTTGGTGGGTCGATGACAGCGTCAAAGTCGCAGGTCATACTTGGTTGTGAGACACACAGGACACACAGGCTTGCAAAAACGAAAGGAGGCCTATACCCAACAGTGTGCGATCCGGACTGAAATGATGATGTTGAATTTAAAGGAAAGCTCAACGAAGACAAGGATAAAATGCTAAGAATTGTGAGACAAACGGGCTACATTACGCGGTGAAATGTCACTTAAGGTAGAAAGCTAGGGAAACGGAGCGGACAGGGTTATTGTAATGTATATACACATCAACGAAGACAAGGATGAAAATATCAGAGTTATGAGACAAACGAGCTAGATTACATAATGGAATGTCAAAGGTATTCAAGTCCAATTACGCATAAGACGTGTTATCTAATGTTATTGAAAAGGATGTGTCCGACACTTAGATGTAAGCTATATCAGGTGATAGGTCACTGTTCAGAGATAGAGAGTTTCCTTTGCTACATTTCCACTCTATCCAGCAAGAAAAGAAGAAATAAAGATTATTTTTATTTGAATCTAAAAACACAAACATGGTAATATTAGCCTATAGAAAAAATATGTGTTGCTTAGGGTCGAAATAGGTCCCTGTCTCAGCTTCAAGAGCATCTTTTTAATACGTTGCTGCGCTGGTTTTCAGACAGGGCCTTTTGACGACCTCTGTGGCGCGGTGGGCGAAGGTCCGCCTGAGACGCAGAAGGTTGCGGGTTCAATTCCCGCCACGGGACAAATGTTTGTATGTGCAAATATTTGTCTCAGGTCTGGGTGTTTTCTATGTATATTATGTATATATTTACAAAAAAAATGTATATAAATAGTATATCAGTCATGTAGTTCCCATAATACAAGCTCTGCTTAGTTTGGGACTAGATGATTCTGTGAAAATGTCCAGCATTATTTATTTATTTATTTATTTTTATTTTGTGAGGACAAGAACATTGACGAGATAACACAAAACCTACATAAACGACATAGGTATATACTTAAACAAAAACTACATATAAAAAGTGGGAATAAAAAGCATATTAAGTTGAAGTGACGTGACGGCGATAAGGGAGGGGCAAGAGACTTTTTTATGCAAGTACTATGTACTTATCCTCGAGATTTTATTGAATAAATGAATTTTGACTTTAACTTTGACTTCGAGTCGTTAGCTGTTGCCTGTTTCTGGGTTACCTAGTTATGTATTATAGAATAGTGAATGATAGTATGTAGGTATTATGCTGTGTAGTAAGTAATTATGTAGGGAAAATAATAATATAGTGTTTTCATAGTATGTGGTACACCTCTCACAACCCCTTGTAATCTTTCGTACAGTCCGTTCCATCCAAAGGTTGTCTGGTAGAGATCGCTAATTAGCGATAAGACCGCCCATTGTACAACAATGTTAAAGTTTGTATTATTTATTTAAGCTGAATTTTTTGGTGTCCAAAAAAGTATTTTCTATCACTTTTTATCCGTACCACGCGGGCGAAGCCGTGGGCGGATGTTTGTTACTCTTTCACGCAAAAACTACCGAACGTATTTTGATGAAACTTTAACGTAATATACCTTATACATCAGAATAACACATAGGCTACTTTTTATTCGTACCACGCTGGCGAAGCCGTGAGCAGAAGATAGTTTCAGCATAAATTTTAAACTCAATCAAGGCTCAAATTGTTTTTAAGACAGTTTTAGATATAAATCTATTAAAAAAAAATATGTACTAGTCTCGATTCATTTCGAGATTTATTCTGGAATACGGGTGGATATTGTGAAAGTTTAGGTATCTATCATCATATCAGTATAATAGGTACGGTTGAATCATCGGTCGCCGGGCGTGATAAAGCACGCCTCAGTCTGATATCTTTCAATGTCTCAAACTTATCCGTGGTAATTAATTTTCATAGATAATGGTATTTGCTAATGGTTAAATTATCTAGCCAACTTCGTCAGAGATATATTTTTGAAATCTCCAAATACAATAATTTGCAAAAACGGTTATCTTCGAGGCTTGCGCATTCAACTTAGGGTAACATAACATTGGTTTTTCATAACTTAACATTTTTGGAGCTGAGTCTTTTCTAAGGGATCTTTTAAAAACGTACGTTAGAAATTTAAGGGTGAGTTTTAAGGTTTCTGATGTCTGCTACCGTTTCAGTATCAGACACATTTCGGATCGAAGATTCCTTTTTTGATGAGTAGGTGAAGATTTTCAACCTTATTCTTTACTCCGTAGGTATCAAATAATGATTCAAATCTTTATTTTATAATATTATATCATCCTACTACTATTGTAAACGCGAAAGTTTGTGAGGATGTTTGTTACTCATTCACGCAAAAACTGATCGGATTTTGATGAAACTTTACAATAATATAGCTTATACATCAGAATAACAAATAGGCTACTTTTTATCCGGGTACCACGCGGGCGAAGCCGTGGGCAGAAGCTAGTTGATAATAAACGGCTTAAAGAAAGCATTCAAAATCGAGCTACGATGCATATAGGTGATATGAAACATTATAATATAAAGAGAATGTTCTCCAACACCGATATAAAATGATATCGGTATAAATATGAGGCTGAAAAACAGCGTGGCTGAGTCCTCGACCTTTTTACTTACAGACAGACATACCTTCTCACTATACCTACTACTTTAAATGCCTACTTATTACATTGTACTTTGGCTAGGTATGTTTGTTTAAGTGTAAGCAAATAAATGCCCTTTTATTTATTTTATTTATATGAACAAAAAGTGAATTGGTAAAAATATAAACGAATTATCTTGATAAGCGACAGCGTAGATACCTTACAAGTTTCGATAAAGCGAATCACCCGTTTTGATAATGGTTACTTGGACACAGATTCATCAATAGTCAAATATTCGCGTAACAATCCGATTTTGCAGTACGGTGATACGGTTAGTGTTAAACGTAGTGATATTAAAATGGACTTTCCGAAATCTAAAGACAAAATGATGCTATTTTTATTTGTATTTATTCAAAACATTCTTCTTACAGGTATGGCCTAATTCAATACCACAAATTGTATAGTATAGCCCTTGCGAACTAGCTCCGTGAACAGTGGAATGCGTCAATGGTTGCCGCTACCAGATTTAGGCCTGAATTCATAGTCGGGGGTTGAACCGTCCCCCAAAATCCACGATTCAGCATTCGCCTTATGGCTGGGTACATTAAGGTTGAATTCGAACTTGATTTTTTACTTAGAAAAACGTCCAGAACGTCCTACTTCAATTATAAACGCGAAAGTTTGTGAGGATGGATGTTTGTTACTCTTTCACGCAAAAACTTCTGCCCAAGGCTTCGCCTGCATTGTACCCGGATAAAAAGTAGCCTATGTGTTATTCGAATGCATAAGCTATATTACTGTAAATTTCATTCAAATCCGTTCAGTACTCTTTGCGTGAAAGAGTAAAAAACGTCTATTCTCACAAACTTTCACGTTTATAATACTAGCTGCTGCCCACGGCTTCGCCTGCATGGTACCCGGATAAAAAGTAGCCTATGTGTTATTCTTATGTATAAGCTATATTACTGTAAAGTTTCATCAAAATCCGTTCAGTAGTTTTTGCGTGAAAGAGTAACAAACATCCATCCTCACAAACTTTCGCGTTTATAATATTAGTAGGATAGTAGGAAGGACTATTTACATAATGAACTTGCAATGATTATATAGAACATATATTTGTCTGGATGAATTGCGATGTCGTCATCTAGGATACAGTTAAACTGGGGCACTTTGTCCTTGGACCAATAAGCCATCGTAACTTTAGCAGGAGATTAACAATGCATTATCCAATATCACAAATGATGGGCACCCCTTAAATCTATACTCATTACGAAGATCCGCGAGGAAAAAAATAAAAATATAAAATACTAGCTGCACCACGCGGTTTCACCCGCGTCAGTTCGGATTCCTCGGGAATATCGGGATAAAAAGTAACAGTAAAGTATTTTACTGCTACATAAATGCTCTTGATGATAAAACTATTTATTTGAATAAGAATTGATACTACGATACAAATGTAACCAACTTTTGTTTCTACCCGCGATCTAATTACATTTAAGAACACAAAAGCTGCTATTGTGACTTAACCATGATAGTTAGATGTATTCCCTCGAGGACCTTTTTGTAGGTAATTATGAGTACTTTAATCATGTAGTACATCATTTTTATGTATCATCAATAGTTTTCTCAGCGCACGCCCAGTAATGAATTTTATAAGCAAAATTTTGCTACTTTGGGTTACATTATTGAATTTTTTTAAGCATCTCTAATTTTTTGAAAATAAATTATAGCGTATGTTACTTCCTGATAATTATAGCTTTCTATTGGTAAAAAAACGGTTAAAATCGGTCCATTAGTTTCGGAGCCTATTCGGTACAAACAAAGAAACAAAAAAATCTTTCCTCTTTATAATATTAGTATAGATAAATTGTTCATATTTTGCGTGTTTCTTTTCATATATATTATTTTATTGACATTGCCAGTATATCGAACTTAATTTGCAACGCCCTAACAAGGTTCACGTACCTACCTATTTATATGTAATTTATTGAATCAATTAATTGATTGAATGAATGAAAAAATAAAAATATAAATAAACACGCTTTCAACTATATTCCCCATGATACATATCCTCAATCACATAGTTAGTACGTAGATCTTTGAGGGTACCAAGTAGGAGGTAGTCAGAGGGACGTCCAAACATTACATATGGCACGTGCCTACGTTTTGCAAGTAGGTTAGCATACCACGCGACAGGTTGCAAGACCATTTTTGCATAGCGCCGTGGATACCGTATTTCCACGTTTATCTTGCGTACCTATATCCAACGGATAAAACATATTCCTTGTGTTTTTCTACGTCAGGAACTGAAATTTGTCAGTTCAGCCGTTACGAATATTAACAGCATACAAACATTTAAAATTCGATACTTTCGCATTATTATATTATTATTTTTCTAGATTAAAATTATAAATTTATTTAACGATTGGCAATAAACAATTTATATAGAAGTTAGGCGCTCCCATCCGATGGACCAACATCTTAGAGATTAAGTTGGTGTAGGTAAGTTTTTCGACGTAACCAAGTGTACATTAGGTTCCTATGGTTAAATTAAATGAGTATAAGTTTATTACCGACTAAGTTTCGACTCATTCCGAGAGTCTTCATCAGGGTGAGTGTTCGCAACGTTCTCCCTCCAAAAGTGCTCGACGCGACGCGACGTTGCGAACATTCACCCTGATGAAGACTCTCGGAATGAGTTGAAACTTAGTCGGTGCCTTCACCGATAGTGCGGTACGTGAAAATTCCCGTTTTTACAATATGAATAGCATAATCTAGCCCCAAAGTAAGCAGAGCTTGTATTATGGTAACTACATGACTGATATACTACTTATATACTTTTTTATACGTCCAAGAAACCCCTATTTGTACATTAAACTAACAACAGAAACCGCAATTTAATCATTCATAATCTGCTCTGTAGAAGTTTTCAACTTTTCCACTAAAGCGAAGTTTTGAAAACTCTGAACTAATCAAATATTCCAGTCGGATTCTTGGAAAAAAAATATATAAACATTTCTGTAACATCTTTTGTCTATAAAATTATAACGCGATCGAATCGAAACGCATCAATTTTCAAGTAAATTGCGAATTGAAAGCAGTACTTCATAATGAGTTAGGATAATGCCCGACTCGTATTACGCGGCGTTGCCAGCGCTCTCCCCCCTCGTGGACGAGCGAGACGACGATATAAACAGAGGGAGAGGGACGACAAGGGAGCTTTGCCTGTTACTACATGTAAAGACTGAATGAAAAAAATGTTTGTAAAAGCAAGGAGACCAAGTTTCTTTTTAATTTGGGAGATGAGCTTACGCAAGTTGTGAGATTTTATTTTTTGTCAGATTTTACAAGTTTCAATACTTAGCATTTTCACTTATAAATAACATACGATGACGTTAATCGCACTAGCAAAATGATCTAAGCACTTATCTTGACAGCTTGACATTGCTATGTCCAAAAACTTCTGAAACTAAGAAAGGGGCACTCAACGTAAACTTTCCCATGATTGACTTTTCCATACAAAACGATTGTTATTTGGTACCTACGTTAGCAATTTTCCCCCATAGCCATTTAGTAAGCGTAATCAGGGAGCAGAAGTACGAAAGCATTGAACGTTTTTTTTTATTGAAAAAAGATTAATTGTCCATCCTGAAGGTCAATTCTAAATATTGGTGAAATAATTTTTGAAATAGGATGAGTAGTTTAACTCCTACATACAAACTTAGCCTCTTCTTAATTAAAAAAAAAATGCTGGACATTTTCACACAGCATCATCTAGCCCCAAAGTAAGCAGTTATGGGAACTACATGACTGATATACTACTTATATACATTTTTTTTTTGTAAATACTTACATATTAAACATAGTTCAGAAAACACCCAGACCTAAGACAAATATTTTCAGATAATACAAACATTGAACCCGCAACCTTCTGCGTCTCAGGCGGACCTTCGCCCACTGCGCCACAGAGGTCGTCGTTTGAAATACTTCTTAGTACTACCCCATGATGTTCCCACGATTTAATTTATAGGTAACTTTGTTTTAGATAGGATATAATAGGTACCTACGTAGGTAAATAAACTTGGTAGGTTTAAAAATGTCTGCTGTACTAAACTCACATTCTACTATAAATGCGAAAGTTTGTGAGCATGTACGTTTGTTACTCTTTCACGCAAAAACTACTGAACGGATTTCGATGAAACTTTACAGTAATATAGCTTATACATCAGAATAACACATGCGGGTGAAGCCGTGGGCAGAAACTAGTAATTTATATCAGTAAAGATTTTTGTAACCAAATATTGAAAAACCATAGACATTAAGTTTTTAAAAGTGTAGAAAACTCTCTTAAATATTAATTTTGTAAAGAAACTCTTAAAGGCGCCAGAGCCTGCTAAGTTATGTTTTACGTTATGTGCTATGTAGTAGACTGTGTCTAGTTATGTATTATATCTGTATTTTGTTATTCAGTACAAATGATAAAAGACAAATTCATTTTTTCCTAAACTATCCCTCAAAGGGGGTAGGATGGTGTGTTAAGTTTGTTTAAGAAATGTTTAACGCGTGGTGGGATTTGCTGTAAACTTAGTTTAGATACTTAAAACACAAATGAACTGAATACGTATGAGAATATATCATGCAAATATTTTTAATGCACCTATCAATTATCTATCCTACGCGAGTAAAACCGCGGGCATCGGCTAGTGGTAAATAAGACCATTAAATAAAAAAAGTGCTTCTTAGTATAGATAAACTCCTCACTAGAGGCTCCGTACATTACTTCATACTTACGTGTTCATACCGACAGCCACCTCAAACCTACCTTCCTCGAATTCCCCATCACCCCCAAGATAGTAAGCACATCCTGATTTAGTAGTTCGGCTCAGCGGGTCTATAAATCCCCGCGGCGGGCCTGGCGGGGACGCGGCCCATTGTGCCGCGTGATCTACGATCCACAGGACGCTGATATAATGATGGGGGGAAGATTTTCGTTGATGAAGTTACGCTATTACAATTTTCAGAGTTGTGTGGAAGTAGGTATGAAAACTAAAGCCGCGTTGGCCTAGTGAGTTATAGAATTCGAATTATTTATTCCAAAAAAATAGTAAGCTTACGGTTTACACCAAAAAAGTATCTATATCAAATCACAAGTAAATTTTAGCAAATTTTTAAAATTCTTAACGTGAATTTGACTATTCATAACGGGAATTTTCTGTCGGTAAAGGCACCGACTAAGTCTCGACTCATTCGGAGTCTTTTGTTGCACCTATCCTACGCGAGTAAAACCGCGGGCATCGGCTAGTACAAAATAAATAGAAAATTCCATTTAACGCGAAAAGGTCAATCGTTTAAATGCAAGGCGATAAAAGATTCAGGTACAATCAACGAACCACTCGAACAACACTACATGATACCGGTACGGGGTGTCCCAGAAATACAGGGCCCGAAAGATACCGCAGAGCCACAAGACAAAAAACAGAAATCAGTGCGTGCTGCCCGTTATAACATACTAGTTGTTGCCCGCGGCTTCGCTCGCGTGGTATGTTAATAAAAGTAGCATATGACCGTCTCCAGGCTTCAAACTATGTATGTCCACCAACTTTTGAATGAATCGAACCAAGGATTATAATTTATACAAAGTTAAGAACTCAATTGCACACCCCCAAAGGGTAGTTTAAAAAAAAAAATATATGTGTTTCATTATTTACTTATTTTATTTGTGAGTTTTGAGCGAATCAAACCATTTTTTTTTTCAAGAAACTTTACTGCCTTATTTAACCCCCTTAGGGGTCGATTTTCTAAAATTAGATTAGCCATGTGTTATTCCAGATCCTTAACTATGTACATTCCAAATTTCATCAATATCGGTTTAGTAGTTACGGAGATACGTGGTAACAAACATTCACACACAGACTTTCGCATTTATTATATTAGCAGGATTATGACACTAAAGCCTGAATTCATAGTCGGAGGTTGAACAGCCCCCCAAAATCCATCATTCAGCATTAGCCTTATGGCTGGGTGCATAAAGAATATATTTGCACTTGATTTTTTACTTAGTACCTGAACAGTCCCCTAGGGGAGCCCCTATTTGACTATGAATTCGGGCCTGAGACGTCTTTTGATTTCATTTTATCCTGTCCATCTAAAGGTTGTTTATGAATTCCCGTGTTTTTGTATTTTGCTTCGGTGTGCAATAAAGAGTTAAACTATCTTTATCTATACTAATATTATAAAAAGGAAAGATTTTTTTGTTTGTTTGTTTGTACCGAATAGGCACTGAAACTACTGGACCAATTTTAACCATTTTTCCACCAATAAAAAGCTAAATTATCAGGAAGTAACATAGGCTATAATAAATTTTCCAAAAAAATGAGAGAACCTTAGAAAAACTGCAATAATGTAACCCAAAGTAGCAAAATTTTGTCTATAAATCATTATTGGGCTTGCTAAACTATTGATGCTACATCAAAATTATTTACTACATTATTAAAGTACTCATTATTACCTACAAAAAAACTATTGAGGGAATATATATAACTATCATAGTTAAGTCACAATAGCAGCTTTTGTGTTCTAAAATTTAATGAGATCGCCGATAGAAACAAAATTTGCGATGAAACTTGATAGGAACATAGCTGTTAATTTTTATCCCGATATTCCCACGGAATCGAAACTTACGCGGGTGAAACCGCGCGGCGCAGCTAGTTACCTATATGACCTAGGTAAAGCTGGTAAATTGTCTTTAATTTGTATGTCCAATGGCTAGGTAATAAAGGTGGAGCGGAACCGAAGCGTTACATCACTATAAATTAATAATTCCTTGTGATATTTAGACCACGGTAGCTTTCGGAAACTCCATTTTGATTCGACCTCGGTAAAGCTGGTCAATTGTATTTGATTTGTATGTCCTAGGTAATTAAAGTTGAATCGAAATGTTACATCACTATTAATTAATATATAATTCCTTTATTTAGACCATGATAGCTTTAGTAAACTCTAGATATATAGGTACTTAGGTAAAACTAAGTTTTCTTTGATTTGTGTGTCCAATTTCTAGGTAAGTATCTGCAAGAAGCGACGAATCCTTGCATCACACTGATCTTTTCACTATCAGCTACAAGATCCTTTCCAGGGCCACCAAATCTCAACCTACCCTATTTTTTTTAAACAGTGTGATAAGATCTTAAAACTTAATTTTATTTCAAGGGGATTCTGGTGAACCGATGAGTTCACTGGGATCCCCTGGGGGATCAGCGGGGCGATCACACTAATTTCCCATGCCTGGTATCATCGGATGGGATGAATCGTATCACGTTAATTTGTAAGCTGGATGAGCCAGAGATGGACGATGCGATTGAACAAAATTTCATATTGGATGTTCCGTTTTTTGGATGGATGGGCCATTAAAATAAAGAACTAGTGTCAAAATTGATTGCCATCTCGATAGCCATGAGTTAGAGGATCCTGGTGTGGCAATGTTGGAACTTCAAATTATAATACAATACAAAGCTTTTATTGAATAAACCTGTGTTACAATCCCTGATATCTAAACGAGGGCTCTCTGTATGTCAGCCCGCTTAGCATGAGCGCCCAAGAAAACGTTTTGTCTAAGATAGAGAAGAAAAACTATTCCTGTCGCCTATTCTGCCAAATAAAAGAGAGGACCAAAATATTGTAAAACGAGAATTTTCACGTTTTCAACGACTAAGTTTCGACTCATTCCGAGAGTCTTCATCAGGGTGAGTGATCGCGACGCTCTCCCTCCGCGTCGCGGAGTAGCGTAGTCCACGACGCGACGAGTCGAAACTTAGTCGGTGCCTTCACCGATAGTGCGGTACGTGAAAATTCCCGTTTTTACAATATGAATAGTCAAGTTCACGATAGTTTTTGGAATAAAAAAGGGACAAAATATTTTTTGTCTTCTCGGCGATAGACTAAACCGTTGCTAAGCAGGCAGGAGTCAGTTTCTTTCCAATTTATGTACTGAAACTGGTTATCATAGAGTTAGACAATTAAAGGAAAACTTATTAATTAATGTAAACACAGTCTACTTGCATAAGATATAGCTAAGTATAATTTTTTTTGCCTGAACTCCTGTGTTTCAGGCGACAAAAGAGCTAATTATTTAATAAAATAATCACTTACTATTACGATAAATCGATCGTCGTCTACGATAAAGGCATTTAGTTTAACAATGTTTCAACATGTGACGGCTACTTGAATTAAAAGTAACCTAATATGTTATTCCAGGGCATAAACTAGGTTTTCCAAATTTCAACTAAATCCGTTCATCTCATGAAGTTTTCCGTCCATTCATCTAGTAACAAAGATCCAAACTTTTGCAATTTAGTACATTGTATAATAATTAATGTACTGAAACTGGTTATCATAGAGTTAGACAATTAAAGTAATACTTATTAATAAATCTAAACAAAGTCTACTTGCATTGATGGCCTACTTTTGAGTGAAGTGGAGTTTAGTATAGTTGGTTTAATGGTGACACTTCTGGCCTTAAATTACGTTACAACTGTCAAACCAAAGGCTGGTGATAGCTAGCGTAATTATGAAACTTGTCATTAAACTAATAACAAGATTGGGAAAACTGCATACATAGAGTCACGCCTGTTTACCAGAGGGGTAGGCAGAGGACCAAGGATTCCCACTTGTTACGATCTTGGCATACCTCTTTTGCTTTATTCATCCTCATCACATTCTTCATACAAGCTAGTCGGTTAAGTGTACTCTTGACTTGGCTTGTTTTCATAACGTGGGTTCCTATTTGGTCATCATCTCTAGTATTTTTCAAACTTTCGCGATTTGATAACATAATTATAAAAAAGGTAAACGCGATAAAGATCCGTTAGACTTATAATTATTTCATCATCTCTGTCTTGTTGTAGAACACAACTAAAATATGACAAAGAAACAAACGTCTGAGAGAAATTCCATATTTGCTCCTAAGGTTTCAGCGAAGTTGGTATGTAGTTTTCTATACTCCCGCAAGGTTAAATCCTGGGACCCCTTCTCTTCAGTCTGTACACCGCTTATTAAAAGGCTTTCAAACGCGAACCGCTCCGGACATGCCCGAAGAGGTCCGAACGGAAACATCTGTCGGGTCGGCGCGTGCGTCTTTATATTATTACAATAAATTATAGGAAGCTCAAGTTTTATTTGACAGACTAAGGTTCCGTACCTCAATATTCCTACTATTATTTCGAAGTTGCGAGAGACACGGTTCTTAACACATTATTGGTTTTATGTTTCAAAATGGACATATCTATTGTATGAGGTTATTAATTTACCTATTGTTTTGAAAAATAGCCATCTTTTTGTAATTATTCGCATTGTATTGTGATGACGACTTCTGTGGCGCAGTGGGCGAAGGCCCGCCTGAGACGCAGAAGGTTGCGGGTTCAATTCCCGCCACGGGACAAATCTTTGTATCTGCAAATATTTGTCTCAGGTCTGGGTGTTTTCTATGTATTATATATGTATTTACAAAAAAAAATACATAAAAGTAATATATCAGTTTAGTTCCCATAATAAAAGCTCTGCTTAGTTTGGGGCTAGATGATGCTGTGTGAAAATGTCCAGCATTATTTTATTTATTTATTTATTGTCCGGTTCGTGATGGCCATTCTGACTACCTCGATAGCACGCTGAGACGCAAGAGGAGCGGGTTCGATCCCGCTGCGGGACAAATGTTGGCAAGTTCTGCGAATATTATCCCGGGTCTGGGTGCTGTGGTACCAAGTTACTCCTAGTTTTTGATTCCTACTTTACATGGAATCCAAGTGCAATATCAGAGCTATGCATGTAACTATTTATTTATTTTAGGAAAACCATCGGCACTTAAAAACAAAATCAATGACTTAAACTAGCAGCTATGAGGCCATTTAGAGGTCTCCACTGATAGAAACATATTAAGTAACTAGTTGTTGTCTGCGGCTTCGCCCGCGTGGTATGTTAATAAAAGTAGCATATGACCGTCTCCAGGCTTCAAACTATGTCCACCAACTTTTGAATGAATCGAACCAAGGATTACAATTTACACAAAGTGTAGAACTCAATTGCACACCCCCAAAGGGTAGTTTTGAATAACAAAAATACGTGTTTCATTATTTACTTTAAAGTTTATTTGTACAGAGTTTTGAGCGAATCAAACAATATTATTTTTCATAGAAACTTTACCGCCCTATTTAACCCACTTAGGGGTCGATTTTCGAAAATTAGATGTGTTATTCCAGATCCTAAACTATCTACATTCCAAATTCCATCAAAATCGGTTTAGTAGTTACGGAGATACGTGGTTATACGATACGATATATGATACAAACATTAACACACACATAGACTTTCGCATTTATTATATTAGTAGCGACTGACGTGGAATTGCGGTATCGAAAGCCCTGGTGTTGGAGTTATAGGCCGCCGGAAAGGTAACTATGTCCGCTAACGTTAAAACTCCTCTTTGTCAGGCTTATTTTTGACATGAAAACCCTTTTTGACATATTTAAAGACAATATTCTTCTCAATTTTGTTCTTACTCGAAAATAAATATGTTTATTTCAAGACTTATTTTATGTCGTATCAAATAAAAATCAAATAAATGGCTACACTAAATTTATTTATCTCGTAACAAATAAAATAAAATGAGATGATTACTATTACGAAGATATTATTGTCTAGCGTCTATAGGGAGAAAATCATTTTCTTGGAGGTAATAAAAATGTCTTAATGTCTTAATTAGTAGGACTACAATATTTCTTGCTTACTTATCATAAAACAATACCTATTGAGTGGTTATTATTATTTTTTGTCATAAGAAAACCTTTATTAACATAAGTTCCTATTGTTCGGTTTCACCCTTCTATGTAAGGAACCCTAAAAACCTGTAAACGAACGTACCTCTACCATCGTGCGCGCGATATAAAGATTTGTACAGGTGGTGTGGAGGGAGTACCGAGGAGGGTAGATAGCCGGGAATGCTTGTTTGTTTGTTCGTTTGTGTCGATGACCTTACTAGGTTATCACCGTGATATGGAGTGCAAATATTTGACTGGGATAACCTAAGCGCCTTTTTATTTTTTTACTTACGACGCCAGAGCCCGCATTTGCAAAGAGGTTGTTTTATTGTTTATCCATTTACCTCCGTCCTAGCGTCCACACTCGTACGCCAAAATATCTCGGGTATAATTAATCGATCGCTTAAGGCTCTTATATAACAACTACTACTTATTATGTACTAGCTTCTGCCCACGGCTTCGACCACGTGGTACCCGGATAAAAAGTACCCTATGTGTTATTCTGATGTGTAAGCAATATTTTATTCCAAAAACTATCGTGAACTTGGCTATTCATATTGTAAAAACGGGAATTTTCACGTACTGCACTATCAGTGAAGGCACCGACTAAGTTTCGACTCGTTTTTACAATATGAGTAAGCAATATTACTGTGAAGTTTCACCAAAATCCGTTCAATAGTTTTTGCGTGAAAGAAGAACAAACATCCTGGCAAACTTTCACGTTTATAATATTAGTAGGACTAGCTTCTGCCCACGGCTTCGCTCGCGTGGTATCCGGATACAAAGTAGCCTATGTGTCATTCTGATGTATAGGCTGTATCACTGTAAAGTTTCATCAAAATCCGTTCAGTAGTTTTTGCGTGAAAGAGTAACAAACATCCATCCTCAAAAAATTTCACGTTTATAATATTAAGTAGGATAATATGTGATCGATGTATAATATGTATATTTACAAAAAAAAAGTATATGAGTAGTATATCAGTCATGTAGTTACCATAACACAAGCTCTGCTTAGTTTGGGATTAGATGATGCTGTGTGAAAAATGTCCAGCATTATTTTTTTGCGTGAAAGTGGAACAAACTTCCTCACAAACTTTCACGTTTATAATATTAGTAGGATAATATGTGATCGATGTATAATATGTATATTTACAAAACAAAAGTATATGAGTAGTATATCAGTCATGTAGTTACCATAACACAAGCTCTGCTTAGTTTAGGATTAGATGATGCTGTGTGAAAAATGTCCAGCATTATTTTTTTATGTAGTATCGATCATTTCACCTAACAATTACATTATTAAATTCCCACTAAGCCCAGTAAGCGAGACGGTAGAACGGTAGCATGTGCAATAGAAAATTCATAGCAAATTCCCTATTTGCCTGATTACAGGGTAGATGTACAATGAAATTGCTGTACGGGCCTGGATACGATTATAGACGTACGTAGTTTCAAATGATTGTGCGACTGACGTGGAATTGCGGTATCGAAAACCCTGGTGTTGGAGTTATAGGCCGCCGGAAGGATAACTATGTCCGCTAACGTTAAAACTCCTCTTTGTCAGGCTTATTTTTGACATGAAAACCCTTTTTTACATATTTAAAGACAATATTCTTCTCAATTTTGTTCTTACTCGAAAATAAATATGTTTATTTCAAGACTTATTTTATGTCGTACCAAATAAAAATCAAATAAATGTGTTAAATAAAACAATATGTTTCTTGAATTAAATTTATTTATCTCGTAACAAATAAAATAAAATGAGATGATTACTATTACGAAGATATTATTGTCTAGCGTCTATAGGGAGAAAATCATTTTCTTGGAGGTAATAAAAATGTCTTAATGGAAAGCAATGTATCTTTCTATAAGAAATCAGTTTTTACCGTGTAGCCTATGTGTTAATCTGATGTATAAAGCTATATTACAGTAAAGCTATCATAAATTTCCTAAAAAATAAACAAATATATATCGAGGATGATCTTCGAATGCATGTATTCCGATTTGGCCATTTCATATGATAGGGGTGTCTGTTGTAAGCTACCGCTTTTTATGTTCTTAGATATTATGATTTCACCGATTATTATCTTGTGTAAACTCTTGTATCGTTTCACAAGAATTTTCCGCATCTGCGCTTGCGCACAACCTGGGTGTAAGGTCCACACATCCTCAGTACCAACTGAGGCAGAATGAAAATAACATAATTCTGGACGTTTTCCCCAAAGAAAGCAGAGTTTGTGATATGCAATTCTATACATGACTGATATACTACTTTTTTTGTAAATACATACATTTTATACATATAATGTATATGAAAAGAATCTGATATCAAAGCTGAGCCGTGCCAGCAAGCCTTACAAGCAAATTCCATAGAAACAAGAAAGAACGCGGTCAGGACGCGTGCGCACGTCTCGCCCCACGTCTGGTGGCGGAGGGGACGTTGAATAGCATCCAGGATTCGCCATTGAAAACCGTTCGCCTCGCGCTGAGGTCCTTTATCGAAGCGGTCGTTCAACTTGTACTGATGGGATAATAGTTTGAGATTTTAGGGGTCCACAGGTTTGTAAAAACCGTCCCGTAAAATGGCTACGGGGACGAAAAAAGATAAGCAATATAACTTTTGCCTAGCCTATAACTGTATTGTTATGAGCATATTTTTTACGAAAAAGGAATTGACCTGACCATAATATGTGAGTCTAGCCATGTGCAAATTGTGCATAGCGCCAAAGAGCCGTGTTGGCCTAGTGGGCAGTAACCTGACTTTCGATCTGGAGTTTGTGCCAATATAATATTTGGACGAGCCTCTGACTAAACTACTTGTTATCCTCAAATTTGAGGATACCAAATATGAGTATGAGAAAGATTAGATCGGGCAATATAAAAACTTAACATTTAAAACCATTTTGTACGGAACCAAAGCAGCTCAGCGCCAACTCGCAAACGCTAGTCTTTTATGAAAATCACTTACACAATTTTATTACAGCCCACTTCAATATCAGAAGGGGGATTAGTGAGCATAAAAATATTAAAAACAAATTTACCGTCAAATTCCGAACCGTATCACCATGAAAATAAGGATCAGTGATATTCTTTTTTATTGACAATAAAAATATTAAATAAGAACGCTTTTCCCGTTCAACGCTGGACCCTAAAGTTATAATATTAGAGCTGTTTTTTGTAGGTTTTCTTTGTCCTGATGATTTTAATATGAATGGTGAAATTAGCATTATACTGGCTTGATGGTAATGTTCAGTTCTTTATAAAGTTTTTATTGAGTGATAGCTTTTCGATATGAGTTTACTAATACACAAAGAGGGATTCAAATTTATAGATTTTAGCTAATAGAGTAAGTAATAATCAAATTATTTGATTTTATTTTTAAAGCGAGTCATTTAGAAGGTTGCGGGCGCGATTCCCGCCGCGGGACAAATGTTTGTATATGAAAATATTCGTCTCGCGTCTGGGTGTTTTCTATGTATAATATGTACGTATTTACAAAATATAATTATATATAAGTAGTATTACTTTGGGACTAGATGATGCTGTGAGTTCTGCGGATACAAGAAGGCATTACATTGATTACTGGCAAAAAAAAAATCAGTTTAAGAGTTCTTAAGTCAGATTCCAACCATTTTAACAGGGGTTTCCTTAATACAATAGCCATAATTATACTCATTTCTTAAAATATCAAATAATGTGTAGCATTTAAAATAAGAGAATTAGTTTTTATGTAAAAAACTATGCTATCGTTTTGAGGTCACTCTATAATTATCGCGCAAAACGATAACTCTCATAATTCGACCACATTCATCGCCACGAACGTCTCTTAATCACAAAAAAAAAACATAAAATCCTTACGTTACCCCGTAGCATTCCGTTACAGGCTCACAGCACCTGCCGGGACACAGAATAACGTAGTACAGCATGCGCGGGCGCATACCTACCTCCCCCATGCCCGCACGCATGACCCCCTTCGATGGGGTTTCAATAGTTCGATATGATGATAGCGCAGATACTCGAGACAAGTTACAAGTGATGATATATTCATATTGTATATATTATATTATAAAGAGAAAATATTTTTTTGTTTGTTTGTATCGAATAGGATCCGAAACTACTGGACCGATTTAAAAAAAAAACACCAAATGAAAGATAAATTAACAAGAAGTAAAATAGGCTATAATTTATTTAAAAAAAAATAGAGATACTTAAGAAAATTGCAATAATGTAACCCAAAGTAGCAAAATTTTGCCTATAAAATTTATTATTTGGCGTGCGCTGAGAAAACTATTGATGATACATAAAAATGATGTACTACATGATTAAAGTACTCATTATTACCTACAAAAAAGTCCGCGAGGGAATATATCTAACTATAAGTCACAATAACAGCTTTTGTGAGATCGCCGATATTCCCACGAAATCGAAACTTACGCGGGTGAAACCGCGGGGCGCAGCTGGTATTGTATAAAACAGGAATTTTCACGTACCGCACTGTGTCTTCACCGTACACATCGGTGAAGGCACCGACTAAGTTTCGACTCATTCCGAGAGTCTTCATCAGGGTGAGTGATCGCGACGTTCTCCCTCCGCGTCGCGTGGTGATATATGTCACAGACAAACCCGTTCACAACTATAATCTACGATAGTAGGTTAGTCGGAGACACGTCCAAGCATTTGGCACATGCCCGCGGTTTGCAAGTGTAACACTAACTGGCATATACCTTCGAATTATTGGAGTAGGGCATTCTTGCCCTTCACCGTTTTGGTCTCGAAGTAATTGTAACTGTTTCCAATCCTATCCTATTAATATTAAAAACTTGAAAGTTTCTGAAGATGGCTGTTTTTTACTCTTTCACGCAAAAACTACTGAACGGATTTCGGTGAAACTTTACAGTTATATAGCTTATAAACCAGAATAACACATAGGCTACTTTTTATCCGAAACTAGTCCAAAATAAAAGAGAACAAGAAAACCATGAGTAATAAGTAGGTATGCATTGAGATGAGTTACATGGAGGTTTGCAAAGTTTCTGATCACAATGTCGTGGAAAGAGCAAAGTGGAAGAAAAGCAGTAGGAAAGCGGAACACACCATCACGTGAGAAAATAGACAGAGAACAGCGTCATTGTGTAACAGATTGTCCGGGGAAGAACTAACACAGAAATTTCAGCCTAATAAATTATTGGATTTTAAACAGTTTTAAGTGATTAATATTTGTTATTTTTTATATTAAAAAAGTTTACCTTTTTTAATAAAAGTGATAAAGAGTGTACAACTTCTTTGTGTAAGAGATTGTCCGAGGAAGAACTAACATCGTATCTATTCAAGCCTAATAAATAATTATATTTAAAAAGTTTTAAATAAGTGATTCATAATTTTGTATTATTTTGTAAATTATAAAAAAGGTAAACGCGATAAAGACCCGTAAAAAACGTAAATAATTATTTTACTTGTGTTTTGCAATACAATATTAGGCGACGACCTCTGTGGCGCAGTGGGCGAAGGCCCGCCTGAGACGCAGAAGACACTGCGGGACAAATGTTTGTATATTTATCTCGGGATCTGGGTGTTTTCTATGTATAATATGTATGTATTTACAACAAAAAAAAGTATCTAAGTAGTATATCAATCATGTAGTTCCCATAATACAAGCTCTGCTTAGTTTGGGGCTAGATGATGCTGTGTGAAAAATGCCCAGCATTATTATAATTTGTCAAACATTCGTGGTCACAGTTCACGAATGTTTCACAAATACTATATTGTATTGCAACCATTTTCGCAAATGAAAATATTTCAATTTCCAAACTCAACAATACGCTTGGAAGCTCGACTCACATCCGTCATACATACAACTACGTAATCACATTTCAACGAACCAGCAATCAACGAACAAGATACAAGTTTAGAGCAGTTGTAAAATAACGTTTATGGTCCAGTAATTAGTTCATAACTGGATGCAATGTCGCTAGGGGCTATTTACACGATCCGACACGTCGGATATTAGACTATCCGACTACAGCACAGATAGGCGTGAACAGTATCTTCCTCACGCTCTGGACATTTATTTAACAATGTGCATGATTTCATGCAAACTCATGAACTGCCAATTTGTCGCATTTTCTTCGTTTAACAAGTTTATACACCGTTATATTTATTTTTAGTTAGGTATATTATGTTATATTATATACATTTAATGATCGTAATCTAAGCAGACATCCGTGATTTCACTGATTGGTTCCAACGGAAGATCTATGTCTATGTCAACTTAGATATAGTTTGTGTAAATCCCGTGTGTGTATTGTCTGTGTATTTTATATTGTGCAACGTTAGCAAATAAATGATTTTCTTTCTTTCTTTTTTTTCAGTCTTTCGCCAAGTTGTTCCTTATGAATGAAAATACTTTATTGTACACCTTATGATATAAACAAAATAAACAATAATACATTACGATAAAGGTACAATGTACGGCCTTTATGCTTAAAAGCGTTCACTTCCAGACAACCTTGGTATGTTGAGAATTCTACTAATATTATAAACGTGAAAGTTTGTGAGGATGGATGTTTGTTACTTTTTCACGCAAAAACTACGGGACGGATTTTGATGAAACTTTACAGTAATATAGCTTATACATCAGAATAACACATAGGCTACTTTTTATCCGGGTACCACGCGGGCAGAAGCTAGTTATATATGTATTTGAAGTGGCCGGGGTACGTACATACTACGACACTCTAGCCAGTCAGCCAAACAAATCAATTATTTGAAGCTAAACCTTTGAATCAATTCTAATAAAAGAGTTTTTTTCTTTTCTTGCCACAGTGTGAAATCAGCATTTAGCATGGTGGCGTTTAGTCGGATGCACTGACCGAGCATCGTGCAAACATTTACTGCACCTCTTTTAGACTTAGGCCCCCATTTGAGTGCATTAAAAAAGTATATAAGTAGTATATCAGTCATGTAGTTCCCATAACACAAGCTCTGCTTACTTTGGAGCTACATGATGCTGTATGAAATTGTCCAGCATGTTTTTTTAAATTGTTTATTGTTTATTACAACTAGTTATGTTTATACAATTTTTTTGAACTTAAACTAGACATAGCCTGTATCTTGGTGGCCCTGAGTATTCCGGTGACGGAATTAAAGATACGTGTATCTTACGCATTGATATGGTATTATACCTCTAATATGAATGAATGAATGAATGAAAATACACACCAAAAGATAACAAAATAAACAAACATCTGTGCATAATCAGTCCTGTACCACTACCGTAGCATGTCGTTGTATTTAAGATTTAGATAGATAGATAGATAGATAGAAAATACTTTATTGTACACCAAATAACATATCAGCTTAGTTAAGTACTATTAACTTTAACAATGTTGTACAATGGGCGGTCTTATCGCTATATAGCGATCTCTACCAGACAACCTTTGGATGGAACGGACTGTAAGAAAGTTTAAAAGGGGTTTAATTGGTGTACTTACCACAAATGAAAATCTAATACACATAATTTATTATATACAATATACCTACATATTTACATATTATATACGTTATAACTTTTGTATGATCCAAAACATAGATAAACCAGAAACAGGCAACAGTTAGTGACTCGAGGACAAGAAGTGTTCCTTGACCAAAGATTTAAAAATAGGTAATGATTTAGCACGTCTGATGGTAACAGCTAGTTCATTCCACAAACGGACAGCCTGCACTGTAAAGGAGCAATTAAATTAATATTAATTAATATTTTTTTAATTGCTGTAATTTTGCTAAGATACATTTATTTTTTCATTTAAAATAAGATAGTTTCGTTCGCGTTTTGATGTTAACTGTTAAGCAACATGTAAAGAAATAAATTAAATCTAGTTAACCTTTTCTTCCACACCTACCGACCAAACTGTCGGATGCGAAACATCGGATAGTGTAATAATCATTCGTATCGGCAGATGTCGGAACCTGTCCCAACAATTGAGATGTACTTAATGATGGTATTGGAAGAACTATTAATAACAAGATTGCGTTTCTTCTAGTCACCTAGGTCTTGTGATGCGCGAGATGGATACTTTGTCTTTTTAGGGTTCAGAAGCCAAATGGCGAAAACTAAACCCTTATAGTTTCGTCATGTCCGTCCGTTTGTCTATCTGTCCGTGTGTAACAGCACAAATTTCGCTCAGTTATCGTATAGAGATAACATTCGTCTTTTTACAAACCAAAATGCCCTATGGATACTTACCTATATATACTTTGTCTTTTTAGGGTTCAGAAGCCAAATGGCGAAAACTAAACCCCTTATAGTTTCGTCATGTCCGTCCGTTTGTCTATCTGTCCGTGTGTAACAGCACAAATCTCGCTCAGTTATCGTATAGAGATAACATTTGGTATGCATTCGGTTTTTACAAACCAAAATGCCCTATGGATATACTTACCTATATATACTTTGTCTTTTTAAGGTTCAGAAGCCAAATGGCGAAAACTAAACCCCTTATAGTTTCGTCATGTCCGTCCGTTTTTCTATCTGTCTGTTCGCAACAGCACGATTTCTCGCTCAGTTATCGTATAGAGATAAAATTTGGTATGTATTCGTCTTTTACAAACCAAAAACGAAAAAAATATAATATAGGAGTTACATTTTCGCGCACACCTAACATGTTAAGTTGATTTATTTTAATTGCACCCTTCCTTCTGTGTTGTCATTGAATAGATATTTAAAACAATATGTTTGATTACTAACATTTTTTGAGTTTAAGACCTCGTCCAGGAAATATAAACTAATACATTTTATTAGAAATTCTCAATAGAAAAATAAAACTAGAACTCGTGTTGTGCACAAACTTTTTATAACATCTCCAAAACCCTGCGGTATATTAAACATCACTCGATTTTTAATTCATGGGGTTAATTACTCGTTCAGAGCAATTTATTTCGTTCTCTCGTGCCCCCAATCCGTCCTCAGGTTGCACGTATTTTAACATTTTATAGCGCATACATGTCAGTGCACCTTTAAATTATATAATCACATCCAAATTATATTAAAACTAGCTTCTGCCCACGGCTTCGCCCGCGTGGTGCCATATTCTGATGTATCTATATTTACTAATGATAATATTATAAAGAGGAAAGATTTTTTTGTTTGTATCGATAGGCTCCGAAACTACTGGACCGATTTTAACCATTTATTCACCAAATGAAAGCTAAATTATCAGGAAGTAACATAGGCTATAATTTATTTTCAAAACATAGAGATCCTTAAGAAAATTGCAACAATGTAACCCAAAGTAGCAAAATTTTACCTATACAATTTATTATTTGCCGTGCGCTGAGAAAACTATTGATGATACATAAAAATGATGTACTAAATGATTAAAGTACTCATTATTACCTACAAAAAAGTCCGTGAGGGAATATATCTTACTATCATAGTTAAGTCACAAAAGCAGCTTTTGTGTTCTAAAATTTAATTAGATCGCCGATATTCCCACGGAATCGAAACTTACGCGGGTGAAACCGCGGAGCGCAGCTAGTATACTATATTACTGTAAAGTTTCGTCAAAATACATTCTGTAGTTTTTGTGTGAAAGAGTAACAAACATCCATCTTCACAAACTTTCGCGTTTATAATATTAGTTTGTCACTTTCATATTTTATTATTTTGAAATAAGTGGTTAAACGCTTACCGAACACAATGATGGAAAGTATCGATACGGTCGAGGATCTAACAGAAGATACTTATTGACCTTCGCGTGGAAGACTCCAAGATTATATTTACCAGGGAAGAAAGCCGCCGGCAACCTCACACAATCAATTTTGCCCACTTTGAGTAAAATGAGGGAGGAGTTATGAAATTTGTCGTAAAATTTTCTAGACCTCTCGCGCAACAGGTGAGGCACGGTCACCCCAATAAAAAACATATTACCAAAACCAGATTCGCGATCAGACTCTTAGACAAGGCGCGTTTGCAAAAGTTATAAAGATTAAATAAACTCCACATATTCCAGTCACACCGTGACCACGGATGTTGCATAGAACACAGTCGCAACGTCGGGAAAATAATGAAAAACGCGTTTAAGACCCGTAAGAACTTATAATCCTACTACTATTATAAACGCGAAAGTTTTTGAGAATGGATGTTTGTTACTCTTTCACGCAAAAACTGCTGAACAGATTTTAATGAAACTTTACAGTAATATAGCTTATACATCAGAATAACACATAGGCTACTTTTTATCCGGGTACCACGCGGGCGAAGCTGTGTGCGGAAGCTAGTTATGATATAAATCAGCATTTCACAATCACAAACATAATCCTGACTCTACACTAAGATTCCCTAGATCGTGGGTATCAGTTACTACGAGTATCTTAGTACCACAACACCCGGGCCCATAACATCTGCAGAATAACTTAATACGTAGTAACTTTTTACACTTTCGCTGTGTTTAGTTAGCGCTTTACACTTTCGCTGTGTTTAGGAACTTCATTTGTTTAGATACACAGCGCTGATGACTAATTTTTTTTGTATTTTTCACCGAATTATACTATAATTGCTTCTAGTTGGGGCCTCTGCGGGGGTCACCTAAAGTCAATATACCGAACACCTGGGTGGAATTTGCATATATCGGTGCTATACCGTCCTGGCCAATCTGGGTACTACGAGTTCTCGATGACCAGTCGAACTGGTTCGCAATCTAATCTCATCTCGATCGAGAATACAAAATCGTAACTGGATCTGATTGATAAGTGAACGCTGCGCTGACATAATCTATAGCTCAAACTCGATAAAAAAAAGCAGGTACCTATTGTTTTGCAAAAGGATCATTAAAAAGAATAACCAGCCTTGTTTTCTTGCCTTTCTTTCCTGGCTTGGTCGCGGAGGAACAGGCACTAGATAAAACCGACGTTTCAAAGTGATCCCTGTGATTTGAATGAATAAATGAATTTTGACTTTATATACAAAAAAAACATACTTGTCTTGGTACGTAATTTAGAATTTTGATATAATTACAAAGTATGTCTGTAGGAAGTAAAAAAGGGAATGACCCGACTCAGCCACACTGTTTCTTAGCGTCCAGTGGTGCCAGTACCCTCTGCTCACGGTTTCGCCCGCGTGGTACCCGGACAAAAGTATCCATGTGTTATTCTAGCTTACAAACTATATCTGTTCCAAATTTTATCCAAATCGTTCCAGCCATTACGAAGATTTATTAACAACTAACATCTAAGGTTCCGACATAATGTTAGGCAAGAAGAATCACGCAACTAGGTTATGTTTTTGATGACACAGTGAACAAGCAAGGGGTAAAAAATAATAATAATAATGCTGGGCATTTTTCACACAGCATCATTTAGCCCCAAACTAAGCAGAGCTTGTATTATGGGAACTACATGACTGCTAAACTACTTATATACTTTTTTTTTTGTAAATACATACAAATTAATAATACATAGAAAACCTGAGACAAATATTTGCAGATCACAAACATTTGTCCCTGCGACGATTTCTGCGTCTCAGGCGGGCCTTCGCCCACTGCGCCACAGAGATCGTCACAATAAGACAAGATGTAACAAATCGAGAACCTTCAGTACCTCATAGAGATGAGTCCAACTAATAATTTATGCGGACGTACGATAATCAGCTCGTTTGTATACCGTGCTGTCTCACAGACGAGTGTCGGGTTACAGAGAGGAACCGCTGTAGGGTTGCCGAAGTGACCTAGAGGAGGCCAAGATCACCCTACAATAATAGAACGCTGACGCCGGTCGGGTCGCGTAACATCAGTCGCATAGGACACAAAGAGCATAGCATATCATACATTACCGCTGCAGCGTTACAATGTGGTTTGCATCCCTAATGTGATAGGAAAGCAGTAAAAAAAAGAAAAAGCCTAAACAGTCTTATTGCGATTCAATTCAGGCAAAGATGTCAAATCCCGCTTTGTGAATGACCAAGCTTTAACTACGCCATAGCGTCCTCAATCGCAAAGCCAAAAGTGACATATTTACCTCAACTAAATCGCTATAAGACTTCATGGTTAGGCCCCTGCTCAGAATATCTCAGTTCTCTCCGTGTCGTGCGGGCCGAACAGGTCCTGTCTCAGCATATTTAGCATCTCCACACCACCTGGATATGAAGCTGCGCTGGTCTTCAGACAGAACCTATTTACCTACCGAAAGGAGTCCAGGGGGGCTAGACAAATACCACTTTCTGTTGACGTTAACGCCTGCGGAAAGATAAAATTGTATGGAAATGACATTTGCTGCGGAAATATCACGTGACATTTCCATACAATTTTATCTTTCCGCAGGCGTTAACGTCAACAGAAAGTGGTATTTGTCTAGCCCCCCAGTGGACTTCTAGAGGAACTACAAGATGATGATGTTGAAGTTTTCTTTGATACAGGATAAAAATGACCTACTTACGCGGTACGAAATGTAATAACTGGACATATCTGACTACTCCCTTAGTGCCCTCAAAGATCTACTTACAGAGTATGTATCTGAGGATATGCATCATCGCGAACACAGTAGTGCGCGTGTTTGTTTTGTTTTTGCTGCTTAAGTGGCGCGATGAACTTGACACATTTTCGTTAACCTGGCCAGTAGAGTCACAAGACAGCGAAGAGTGGAAAAAGATAAGGGAAGCCTTTACCCTGAAGTAAAGGCTTCCCTTATCTTAGATAGGCTAATTTGATTAATTTGAGAGCTTTGAGAAGTATGAGTGGTTGGACTTTGAGAGATAGGGTGAGGAACAGTGTTTTAAGAGAGCGTTGTTGAGTGAAGGAAGATGTAGTGACAAGAATAGAGAAGGTATGCTAAGGTGGTTTGGGCATGTAGAAAGGATGGAAGGGAGGAGATTGACGAAACATGTATATAAGGGGAGCGTGAATGGGACAATTGGAAAGGATAGACCCCGGTGAACGTACTCTGACCAGATTGGAGACGTTCTGGAGAAAGGTCAAGTCAAAAGTACCCAAAACCGACGAACATGTATAAAGAATGAGTGAATGAAGCAAAAGAGGTATGTCAGTCAGGATCGTAGCAAGTGGAAATGCGTAGTCTCTGCCGACCCGACTGCCTAAGCAGGCGTGAGAGAGATAAGGTGAGGAACAGTGTGATAAGAAAGCGTTGTGGGGTGAAAGATGTAGACAAGAATAGAGAAAGGTATGCTAAGGTGGTTTGGGCATATAGAAAGGATGGACGGGAGGAGATTGACGAAACATGTATATAAGGGGAGCGTGAATGGGACAATTGGAAAGGATAGACCCCGGCGAACGTACTCTGACCAGATTGGAGACGTTCTGGAGAAAGGTCAAGTCAAAAGTACCCAAAACCGACGAGCATGTATGAAGAATGTAATGAGTGAATGAAGCAAAAGAGGTTTGCAGTCAGGATCGTAGCAAGTGGAAATGCTTAGTCTCTGCCGACCCGACTGCCTAAGCAGGCGTGAGAGAAATAAGGTGAGGAACAGTGTGATAAGAAAGCGTTGTGGGGTGAAAGATGTAGACAAGAATAGAGAAAGGTATGCTAAGGTGGTTTGGGCATATAGAAAGGATGGACGGGAGAAGATTGACGAAACATGTATATAAGGGGAGCGTGAATGGGACAATTGGAAAGGATAGACCCCGGCGAACGTACTCTGACCAGATTGGAGACGTTCTGGAGAAAGGTCAAGTCAAAAGTACCCAAAACCGACGAGCATGTATGAAGAATGTAATGAGTGAATGAAGAAAAAGAGGTATGTCAGTCAGGATCGTAGCAAGTGGAAATCCTTAGTCTCTGCCGACCCGACTGCCTAAGCAGGCGTGGGTTTATGTATGTAATTTGATTATTTTTTTCTATAGGGCTCCATCCCTATCTCAGTTGTGTAATTCGAGAAATTGACAAATTAGTCAATTGAATTCAGATAAAACAGCGTGTTGCCGATAATTGCCGAGGGTCAAAGGTGAGACAGGGTTCACGGCCGCCTTGACCTCTAGTTAATTTATTGTCACAGTTTATATAGATTTCGAGAAAAAATCTGTGTCTATGTAGGTTCACCTGTTGAAAACCCCACCTGGCAGAATCCACAATTAGGATTGTTCGCAGAATCAGTTTTCAGTAAAAAACAGTTTTTAGTAAAAAAAAAACGGAATGTAGAATCAAGCACGCGGACGACCTCTGTAGCGCAGTGGGTGAAGACTTGCCTGAGACGTAGAAGGTTGCGGGTTCGATTCCCGCCGCGGGACGCCGCGGGAAAAATATTTGCAGATGTTTTTATGATCTGCAAATATTTTCTCGGGTCTAGGTGTTTTCTATGTATAAAATTTAAGTATTTTAAACAAAAAAAAGTATATATTAAGTAGTATATCAGTCATGTAGTTCCCATAATACAAGCTCTGCTTAGTTTGGGCTAGATGGTGCTGTGTGAAAAACGTCCAATATTATAATTTTTTAGGCATAGATTTTTTTAAAGATTGTAACAGTTTTTTTGTTTTTATTCGAAACTAGCTCCTGGCAACGGCTTCGCCCGCGTGGCACGCGGATATAAATAAGCCTATGTGTTATTCACATGTATAAGCTATATTACTGTAAAATTTCATCAAAATCCGTTCAGTAGTTTTTGAGTGAAAGAGTAACAAACATCCATCCTCACAAACTTAGTAGGATAATATTAGTAGGATATACATGAAAAAGTGGCGATGGACCGCGATGATTAGTTAGCATTCCAAATTAAGATGGCTGGAAAACTGGCGAAACAAAAATTAGCCCAAATCTCTGAGTAACTCCTAATGTTTACTTTCCATGAACGTTGTCGAAAGCATATTTAAGGGGTAAGTGCATTCTAAATTAGCTCCAATCGGTTTAAGATAAAGCTTGTAGAACGCACATATTACACACGGACAAATTTAGCTCTGTAAAAATGTTATGGTCCTTGAAACTGCATTCAAAATTAGACCCAATCGCAATAAAACAAGAGGCATTCTGGAATGCAAATTTTTGCATGACTTCTATTTAATAAACTGTGACTCGGAAAGAAATTGCATTACAAATTAGTCCTAACCCCAATAAGATAAGGTGCATGTTGTGCATGTCAATTTTTGCACGGGTGCTTGACCGGTCTATTTCCGGCACGGGAATCGAACGCGTTATATTGCCCAAGGGGGACTATAGCGGTGGGATAAGCTAAGGGATAAAATGTCCTATCGACTTTTTTTTGTTTAAAGGATGTTTATTCAAAATAACGAAATACAAATTTACACTAGACATAGTCTAGGTACTGCATAACGTTAAAAATAACTCAAAGCAGGCTATGACGCCTTTAAGGGGTCTCTTAAAGGCACCAAAGCCTGCTGAGCCAGCCTGTCCTATTGATTGTAACTGGTAATCAGACACCAAATCGCTATCGCTTATCACTTGTCTACTCGGCGGATGCGTCCTGTAGACGCGTCTCTTTACGTAGGTTTTCATAGCTTTATGATACGGCTTGTAAGACTATACAGAATTCAGAGACTGCCAAATCGCTTATCACTTGTCACCGGACGCGTCTCTTCATAATATGATACGGTTTTAATAGACTACAGATAATTCACAAACTGTGATATCGCTACCGCTTATCACATGACCAATCACCAGATGTGTCCTTTAGACGCGTCTCTTCACGATCATAGCTTTATTATACGGTTTTGTCAGACTACAAATAATTCACAAACTGTGAGATCGCTACCGCTTATCACAAGACCAATCACCGGATGCGTCCTTTAGACGCGTCTCTTCACGATCATAGCTTTATTATACGGTTTTGTCAGACTACAAATAATTCACAAACTGTGATATCGCTACCGCTTATCACATGACCAATCACCGGATGCGTCCTTTAGACGCGTCTCTTCACGATCATAGCTTTATGATACGGTTTTGTCAGACTACAAATAATTCACAAACTGTGAGATCGCTACCGCTTATCACAAGACCAATCACCGGATGCGTCCTTTAGACGCGTCTCTTCACGATCATAGCTTTATTATACGGTTTTGTCAGACTACAAATAATTCACAAACTGTGATATCGCTACCGCTTATCACATGACCAATCACCGGATGCGTCCTTTAGACGCGTCTCTTCACGATCATAGCTTTATTATACGGTTTTGTCAGACTACAAATAATTCACAAACTGTGATATCGCTACCGCTTATCACATGACCAATCACCGGATGCGTCCTTTAGACGCGTCTCTTCACGATCATAGCTTTATGATACGGTTTTGTCAGACTACAAATAATTCACAAACTGTGATATCGCTACCGCTTATCACATGACCAATCACCGGATGCGTCCTTTAGACGCGTCTCTTCACGATCATAGCTTTATTATACGGTTTTGTCAGACTACAAATAATTCACAAACTGTGATATCGCTACCGCTTATCACATGACCAATCACCGGATGCGTCCTTTAGACGCGTCTCTTCACGATCATAGCTTTATTATACGGTTTTGTCAGACTACAAATAATTCACAAACTGTGATATCGCTACCGCTTATCACATGACCAATCACCGGATGCGTCCTTTAGACGCGTCTCTTCACGATCATAGCTTTATGATACGGTTTTGTCAGACTACAAATAATTCACAAACTGTGATATCGCTACCGCTTATCACATGACCAATCACCGGATGCGTCCTTTAGACGCGTCTCTTCACGATCATAGCTTTATTATACGGTTTTGTCAGACTACAAATAATTCACAAACTGTGATATCGCTACCGCTTATCACATGACCAATCACCGGATGCGTCCTTTAGACGCGTCTCTTCACGATCATAGCTTTATTATACGGTTTTGTCAGACTACAAATAATTCACAAACTGTGATATCGCTACCGCTTATCACATGACCAATCACCGGATGCGTCCTTTAGACGCGTCTCTTCACGATCATAGCTTTATGATACGGTTTTGTCAGACTACAAATAATTCACAAACTGTGATATCGCTACCGCTTATCACATGACCAATCACCGGATGCGTCCTTTAGACGCGTCTCTTCACGATCATAGCTTTATGATACGGTTTTGTCAGACTACAAATAATTCACAAACTGTGATATCGCTACCGCTTATCACATGACCAATCACGCGTCCTTTAGACGTATGTCTTCACGGTCATAGCTTTACTAGGTACTTAGAATTTACAGACTGTCAAATCGCTACTGCTTATCACTTGTCTACTCACAGGATGCGCCTACATAGACGCGTCTATTCACATCCTATGCGCCATTAAATGATATTACACTTTACACACTCGATATAATATGCCCGTTAGCTTAGATGTATTTTACTCACATTTTACATAACACATCAAAAAAGTTTGCGAACAGTATGAACACTATATTTCTATTGTTTCAATGTACAAAATAGATTTAAATCTATCATATGGAAAATGGATAACAATATTTAAATATAGCTTTTTTAAATGGTGGCAAACTTTTTTTGATTTGTTTTAAAATCTGTCACTAAAATATGAACAGCATATTTCTATTGCTTCAATGTACAAAATACATTGAAATTATTAAATCTTGTATTTGAATATAATTTTTCAAAATGGTGGCAAACTTTTTTTGAGTTGTGTTAAAATCTGTTCCTAAAATATACCAAATTCTTGACGGGCATTACTTAATTGAACCGCTACAGCTTATCTCTTGTCCACTCACCGGACGAGCCGTTTAGACGCGGTCTCCTTGCATCCTTACGCGCCATTTAATAATACGGTACCTTTGTCATACTAGACTGTACTTACCTGTGAGAACAAAAATGATTAGGTTAGCAAGTTTTTAAAATAGAGAGGAGAAAAGAAAATATCTTCGTAACGCAGCGAGCAAGGTGCGAATCCAATTCCCGCTGCGAGACAAATCTTTGCATGTTTTACAGATATTTGTTTCGAGCCTGGCTGTTTTGGTTCCATGGTACTCGTAGTTCTTGATACCCATGACACAGGTTTTCCTAGTGGGGTTAGAACTATGTGTAAGTCTGATGGGTATTTATTTATTTACTTCAAAATCGATCCTTTGAATCTGAATCACGTAGCTGCGTTCCGGTTTGAAGGGGATAGATGCCAGTGAAATTACAAGCACATGAGACTTTTCACCCGTTATATCTCAGGGTTGGCAACACGCAAGGTGTTGCAAGCGCCCATAGGTTACGGTAACCGCTTAGCAACAGGTGGATGGTATGTTTTATACATCTATACTAATACTAATAATATTATAAAGAGAAAATATTTTTCTTTGTTTGTTTGTAGCAGTATTATATAAAAACAGAATACCCGACAAAAGTACACATAAAAATACTTTGTAAAGTACAATCTTAACAGATAAATTATGTAATTGCCATGCAAAGAAAAATAAATAATTTAAAAAGCTTATAGTTGACTCATACCTAGCGTAAAAAAAGCTCGATTGAAAAGTTTCCACACACCCAGGATGACTGGTAGAGAATACTTTAACATTAAGACCTCCTAACACTACATTGATTGCGCGGAAGTATTAAATAAATAAAAGTCGAAAGAGAATCATTTTTTCTCGTAAAACGAATGGGCGGTTTTATCTCGATAGTTGTAAGTTCTTCATATTTGAATCATCATCAATTACCAACCGCTAAAGTCCTCTGATGGACCTCTTTGGCCTCTTCCAAAAGTCTTAAACAATCTCCACCAACCTCATCCCCACAACCTTCGGTGCATCAAGTTGGGGGTTAATCCTACACTGCATTGCTACGTCCATTTCGTGATCGAGTTTACCTATCTATCTGAAAAATGAATGTCATGTCATACACAATATTCATTGCTTTCACATAATCTGCATATATTTGTCTGAATGTTTTATATGTATGTATTTATAAAAAAAAATTATATAAGTAGCATATCAGTCATGTAGTTCTCATAACACAACCTCTGCTTACTTTGGGGCTAGATGATGCTGTGTGAAAATGTCCAGCATTATTTATTTTAAATGGTGTAACCATAGATAGTGTCATCAATATAGTAACCGACTCTGTCTTTCAAATCTCACAATTCGCATCTTTCAAATTCGCATTACCCGAAATCATAAATAAGAGCTCCGTATCTAAACAAAACTTTGTACCTGCGCCGGACCATATGCCTTCAAACGTTAACTTAAATCTTAAATCCATTGTTCGAATCGAGACCGAATCGAACGCAAAAGAGAAAAAAAAACACGCCGACGATCATCGGAACATCTGGCGTTTTACACCCCCGTAACCACCCCGGCACATGAGACGGCGGTATACGTCAATGCTATAGAGGGAAAGAGAGGGAACTGCACCCTAGAGGAGAGAAGCAAAAAATGTAAATTGTAAGCGCGGACGCATGTTAAGCGTTTCGGAAATGAAAATTTCGGATTTGTAGCTAAGATTACTGTCTTTTTGTTTTTAATAAGCTTTACGTGATTTAAACTTACGTCTTTGTGGCAAAAACATGTTTCGCAAAGCCGGAAATTTGTAACTAATTTGTCAAAATTGTGATTTTTGCCGTCATAGCAGGCAAGTCAGGCTTGCTCTGCTGTGTTCTGATTTGAAGGGCTGCATAACTCTATTAGGCAACTTTCTATGTATGTTGCTTAATGGAGTACTTTGGTAATAATAGAAAAATTGTGCACTCATGACTAACTTCAGGATGGTGTAACAGGCCGTTGGCCGCATTCACATGTTGCATACCACAAAATACAGCTAACGTTCCACCCTAAGCAATTTTTCATTGAAATATGAAGTTTGGAAGATACACTAATTAAAGATTTTATAAACAAATGGTACTCGCGGGTAAACCATTCGGTAGATGAACAGGAAGAGATAACAAAGAAATTGCAATTTATTCGTATTTCTCGATGATGCCTCCGAGTGTAAATGTACTTAATTTAAAAACCTTTTTAGTCTTTATATTGGCATAACCATTATTCATAATTTAAATCACAAATAATGGAGGGAAGAAAGGACCTATAAACGGTCAACGAAAAACAGCAGGAATAGCAACGTACGTCGTATAGTCGTAATAATATCCTAAAATGATAACAAACCATTTTCTCATATCTATATATATCAAGTCAAATCCACATCACTGACAAAAGGAAAATGCAATTGACAATTTAGAACTCAATAAAGACTCATAAAACTCATCAAAATATAGTGCAAACATAAATTTTACCAAATTTTTGTAAAAATATAAATACAGTCTCATCACTCTGCAATAGTGAATTTCGTTCTCAATAAAGAACCAAAAAAAATAATGAAAATACGGTGCAAATTAACAAATTTGAACTGAAATTGCTGACAAAAGTAACATAACTGCAATTGACAATTTCGAACTCAATAAAGACTCCATAAAGCCCATTCATACTTTTAGGCCTAGCATCATAAAACTTGCAATTGTTTTGACGAATACTCCGCCATTATCTCCGCAAAACAAATAGATAACAGTAGACATAGATAGCACAGCTGTTGAGGTGCGAAATGTAAATAGGTAAACTCTGGTGTCATCATTGTCTTTCCCACTTCCCACGGCTGGACCGGAAACGGTAGAACAGAGAGTATGCAGGCAGGGCATGGTCCGAGTGAACGCGAGCAGAGAACTTAAGGAACCACTTATAAATAAAATAAATACAAATTGTTTATTTCAAGCTACAGAGCTCATATTATAAAAATACAGACATAATAATAATTCTTGTGAAATGCCAAATTTTATGTTTGAATGACGTACCCCCCCATGATGGCCATAGATCCATACTCAGTACGAAAATTTATGAGTATACCAAGTAGGGTTAAGAAGTTAGCATTCCACGTCACAGATTGCAAAGCAATCCCATCGTCGCTTTCACATACTCAAATTGTGTAATCCAGAGTTAATGATGGAGACAACCTGATAAACACTCAGAATGAGTCGAAACAATTCGGCGCTTACACCGCTAGTGGGGTACGTAAATGGTCATTCGCCATAATTTTTGGAGCAAAATGATAGTATTTCTTTACTGACAACATTAATACCGAAGCAAGTTTTCAAGCTGTAAATAAAACGTGTACTCCGAAAGGGATATCGTATACGGACACGTGACTAATTAAATGAATCCACTGAGCCATCACGTTTAAGAAGGTGTGACTGTCGCGATACAGACATTGCGAAATTTAGATTAGACCCAAAGTAAAAAAGTGTTTGGTGACACGTGATGTTTCTGTCACGAACCACCATCGGCTTCAACTGAGAGGAATCTACTGCTAACCTTATAATATATAGATGAACCAGTAGCCGTGTACAATACAAATAGTACAAGGCGAAGAGAAGCCCAAAACGCAACGCAGTTACTGCACGATTGCTTTTCCAATATTTGGCAATTCTAATAATATATAGATAAGAAATAAAAAACATCAAGATAGATGGCTTGACACTACACGATCCCAGTGTGTAATTATATTTAATCTATACTAATATTATAAAGAGGAAAGATTTTTTGTTTCTTTGTTTGTACCGAATAGGCTCCGAAACTACTGGACCGATTTTAACCATTTCTTCACTAATAGAAAGCTAAATTACCAGGAAGTAACATAGGCTATAATTTCTCTCTCTCTTGATGTTTTTTTCTCAATTTTCTAAAGGATCTCTAAAAAATAGAGATCCTTTAGAAAATTGCAAAAATGTAACCCAAAGTAGCAAAATGTTGCCTATAAAATTCATTATTTGGCGTGCGCTGCGAAAACTATTGACGATACATAAAAATGATGTACTACGTGATTAAAGTACTCATTATTACCTACAAAAAAGGCCTGGAGGGGATATATCTAACTATCATAGTTTAAGTCACAATAGCAGCTTTTGTGTTCTAAAATTCAATTAGATCGCCGGTGGAAACACATGTTGGTTACATTCGTATCGTAGTATTAACTCTTATTTAAATAAATAGTTTTATCATCAAGGGTATTTATTTAGCAGTCAAATACTCTTTAATTCATCCGAATCAGATATTTAATTTCGAATTCATCACGAGTATAAAATCTAAAGTTACGTGGATGAAACCCCGTGTCGCAGCTAGTGTAGTATAAACCGAGAACTAAATGTTGGTACTAGTAGATAAGAAAGCGTTTTGATCCGCGCTTATCCAGTCAGTAAGGATCTTTGTTCTTCGAGCCTTCGATCGTGCCATCGAGCGCTACTGTAGAGGTATTGTCTTAAATGACTACAACTAACTGAATTCTTGCACCATATGAGAAATCTTCACTATAATTGTTGATATGATTAACTATAGATAACTGACCAGATTTATTGTAAGCAATTTTACAAAACCAAGTGTACTACTTTCCTACGGTGTTCCTACGATGAATAAATGAGTATTAGTTCTGTGTAGTCTGGTCGTCTGGTCCGTGGACTGATCACCATTCAAGCACCCTCATTCCCTAGCTGTTGTCGGTTCTGTAGCGAAACTCATCGCTATCTCCATGACCCGTTGTACAATCTTAAGCTTATAGGCCAATAGCTACTAAGTAGCCGCTTCAACCTATTGATTCTAAGTCTTGTACTTTGTTTTTGACTTTGGTTCTTCTACGGATTTCCTAATTTAGTAGTGGAGTAGGGCAGAAACACAGCGGATTTTTTTTCATCACGAGTAGACCTTCATTGGACTTCACCTGATGGTAAGCAATGATATGGCCAACGAGGGATCATAAAGGCTAGCAGTTACCTAATTACTCTTGAAGAGACCCAGGTTGTATTTTTCAGGAAAGACGGGTAGTGTTAATTATATGGTAGAATATAATTACGACTATACCACGTACTTTACTATTCTCCTGCTGACGTTCCGTTGACCGTTTAGAGGTCCTTCCTCATGAGCACCGTCCGCGACCACGCGAGCACGCGAGTGAGACGTTGTCCCCGTCTGTGTTCCCGTCTCACGACAACGAAACGTCAGCAGGAGAATAGTAAAGTACGTGGTATAGTCGTAATTATATTCTAAAATGATACCAAACCACGATAATTTTAATTCTATGTTGGTAGTGTGTTTCGTTCCTTTATATTGTACATTCCGCAACCTGGCTGTCTAGACGAATGCCAGTTTCTGTTGGCGTTAACGCCTGCGGAAAGATTGAATTGTATGGAGACGACATTAGCTGTGGAAATGTCACGTGACTGCTGGCAAGTTTAACTTTGATAAATTTGCGTTAGCGTGAAAGGAAAACTAAGCGTGAGGTAGTCTAGACCCCTTTAAAGGACTTAATAGTCAGCGTGCCAGCGTGCTATATCTACGAAATGGTATCGCTTATGATTCCCCGCTATTCGCCTTCAAACCACCCCCGACTCAGTTAAGCAGTCCTAAAAAAACTCACCCGCATTTAAAGGCGCCACATACTTTCAAGCATCTGTCGATCGACCTTCTCTTTCGCACTTTGCTTTATCGCTTCCAGCCGTTCTTTTCTAATGTACAAGGCAGGTAGGTGCAACCTGAGTTTTGCAAGTGCTAAGTTTCATCAAACTTGATTTTAAGAGTGAAGGATTAAGGAGCAGAATTGTATGGCTCATTCGATTCAGGATAGTGGACGACAGTATGGAAGGCAGTAATAGAAAGTTGATAGTACAAATAAATAAATAAATAATGCTGGACATTTTTCACACAGCATCATCTAGCCCCAAACTAAGCAGAGCTTGTATTATGGGAACTACATGACTGATATACTACTTATATACTTTTTTTTGTAAATACATACATGTTTGCACTACTGAACGGATTTTGATGAAACTTTACCTACAGAAATATAGATTATACGTCAGTACCTCGCAGGCGAAGCCGTGGGCAGAAGGTAGTGTAGCATAAAATGATCTAAGAAGATCTGGAGACAAACAGTCGACATGTTCTGATCTGACATGATCTGTTTATTCGACATTGGAGATTCCCTAGGGAAGGATTCTTGTATTATTGTGTGCGCTTAGTTCTGGCTTGAATTGGATGTAAATTGAAAGACCGGGAGTTGAGATTCAAAATCACTGTCTATTCCAAAGGAGCACGACCGTAGGTAACTTCTTAGTTACCTACGGCTTAGGCTGTTTCGATTGTATGAGTAACCATAGACAATTTTAAAGTAGTGTTTGTAAAGTTTCCAACATCTATAAGATAGAACTTATAACCAATATTGACCAACAAAAGCCTTGATCCATAAGTAACCCTCAATTTCTACCCCTCGTGCGGGTCAAACTAGGGGGCGCTCGCGCACCCTAACACATCCATATTCCATACACCCTTCTCTGTCACACTTATGGATCTTTGTGATATATGTGATCTTTGTCGCACAGTAGGTTGCTACGTTTTATTTATAAAATTCACTTGTTTTGTTGTCAGGTCGTGTTCAAAACCCGTCCGGTGTTAGAAAGGGTAATTTAGAAGTTAGACGTTATGCTAAATAGGTAAATTATGAAAAAATAGAAAAAAAAAAAAACAAAATAATTCGTTGATAATATTGAGTTTGAACTCTCAAAATCTGTGGATCTATGGAGCGAAAACAAGATATTTGACATTTTAACCTACTACAGAAATAGGAGGTAAACAATCGGGCAGCTGTTTATTTCTTTTTTTATTTGCAGAACTTCATCGAGCTAGACAAGACGAGGACGATGGTACAAGTACTTTTGTTTTAGTGGAAAAAGCTTAGGTTGCATTTATAATCATAAATAGGAACGGTCCTACAGTTGAACCTTGAGGAACACCTGTTTCTACTACCAATACTAAATTTAGGAGATAGGAGGCAACTTCGATATCCTAACTTAGCGTTGCTCGACGCGTCTTGGCAATCTCAGTCACGTTTCGAGAACAGTGTAAAAAGCACCAGTGTCCTTGTTGCCGGAAATATGCCAGACCACAGGATTTAGGTCCAAATTCAACAGGTCCACAAGGAGACCGGGTCACTACACTCCGCTATGGTCAAAGGCCCAACAGCTGTCCGCGCAGTTACGGCCTCGAAACGTAATAAATAAGAAGCATGCGAGCTCCAGGCATTTCACCCTGCGTCACTCCCAACCGGTTTTCAACGTAGAATGGACTTTAAACCGCCGAGTTTAGATTCATTTGGATACAAGCTGAAGGCATGTTACTGCTGATATTGTTTCGTAGAAATCTGTCGGTAAAACACGGCTCTTAGTAATTTGTAATTTACAAAATACAAATCATGTTAATAATATTCATATACATTACGACGAAAATATTTTAGAAATAATTAGCTATTAAAATTTCTATTTGCAACTTTGTGACGTGTAGAAGAGGCTTTGGTTAAGTCAAGACGCTTTCAAAATCTCAATCGTACATTCCCCCATAACATCGACCTTACGACAATCGTAGCGCGCACGCGATTGGCGGCGTCCCACGCCAGGTGCAAGCCGCGCCGCGCTGCGCCCGCGCACCCTCGAGATCGCAAGGGAGAATAGATATGCGGTAGGAGAAGGTCTATCGATCATCGATATCGATAAACTGATTCAGTCAAGGATCATTTTCATTCGTATTAAAACTAAGTGATTGACTTAGCACATAATCAAGAAAGAACCAGTGGCCCTATGAAATGATATGGGGAAATCGAATTAGAGATCAAATACGTGGCCAATGAACACAAAAAACCAGTACCGCCTTTCATCTTTCAAAGTGGACAATCTGTTATACTAACTGTTGCGACAAATTCAATAAATCCTGTTTAAAATCTGTATTACGGGAAAAGTACAACTAACGATCAGGGGTGCTAGACAAATAGCTCACGCTTACTTTTCCTTTCACGTAATTTGTTCAAGGTAAAACTTGGCAGCTTGACAATTTCAATCTTTCCGCAGGCGTTAACGTCAACAGAAAGTGGTATTTGTCTAAACCCCCTGAACGGCGGTAGTAGTGCGTTATGGTGGTTCATAAATAAAAAAGACACTCATACATAGTCACACTAGGATTGCCAGTGTCGTGGGTATCAGGAATAACGAATACCGTGTTTTTAAATGATTATTTGAGTTGTAATAGTGTTGTTATGTAGAGTATATATTTCACTGGTTGGATCTGTTGTGATACCACGTTACTCGTAGTTCCTGATACCCACAACACAGGGAATCCTATTGTGGATGACTATATGACTGTATCTGTTCGTCGTTTATTTATTTATATTTGAATAAATCCTGTAATACTGTATGGAATTTCACATCTGTATCGACATAAAAAATCTGAATTGCGGCAAAAAACTAATTCAAAATTACCTAAAACGGTAATTTGGCCCGCAGTGTTTAGATATGAGTTATGATTTAATTTTAAACAGGCAACTAGATGTGAAACGTATATTCACTGTTTATTTTCAAGAGACATAATACACTGCAATGATAAAATTTATTTTTTGTGTTCCAACTTTTCACATTTCGCACTTTTTACATCATGATATCCTACCAGATGTTGGACCTACCTTCGCATACATTAAACAATTCATGGAACAATAATAACATCGAATGCTCATCTACTTTCCATTTGGAGACATTTAAATTGTGATCTCGACAAAAAACCCGACGATTAATGTCATCGGGACGCGTGTGGTCTCCGAATTTACATTAAAATTTGCAACACGACAATACATGAACTGACTATTTTTATATCTGATAGTGTTATTTACGTACTGTGCTGCATTAATATTTATAAAATAATAGTGTCTGTATTATTAATACATAAAAATTTGCAACACATTAATACATGATCTGGGGTTTCGTTATTTGTGATAGTGTTATTAACGCACTGCGCTGCATTAATATTTATAAAATAATAGTGTCTGTATTATTAATACATAAAAATTTGCAACACATTAATACATGATCTGGGGTTTCGTTATTTGTGATAGTGTTATTAACGCACTGCGCTGCATTAATATTTATAAAATAATAGTGTCTGTATTATTAATACATAAAAATTTGCAACACATTAATACATGATCTGGGGTTTCGTTATTTGTGATAGTGTTATTAACGCACTGCGCTGCATTAATATTTATAAAATAATAGTGTATTTATTAATAATAGCCAGGCCGTATTTGCCTGATTCTTCTAAGCTTGGTCGCGGAGTATAATTATCTAGACCATCATTATTCATTTCTTTAGGTATCTTTATGAGCTTATAAATATTTTAAATCAATTAAATGAACATTGGTTTGTCTCTTTCTGATATGTGTATGTCATTTCAAATTAAATGGATGAAAACTAAACAAAGTTTAGCAAAAGTTAAGGCCTTAAGAGTTTTAAATTTGGACACATGCTCTGTTAACTCTCCAAGAAATACACAATTAGATTTTTTAAATAATAAAAAAAAAAAAAAAAAATCTCCATAAAAAAACAATAAAAACCATGCGTTTCACCAACTATTGTGTACATAGTAAAAGTGCCTTTAAATTGCTTTTAGCGATTATACTCCCTATTTATTTTCGACTTTTTCCGTTACAAGGTATAGTTAGGTATATTATGTAATATTATATTCATTTATTAATCGTAATGTAAGCAGACATCCGTGATTTCACTTAGTGTTTGGGTCCAACGGAAGATCAGCGTTGTGTTGCCACTTGACACAACAAATGCTGAGTTGGACGCCATTTTGCGTCGTTGCATATTGCTAGATATCGGGAGGCATATACTTTTAATGTTACTATTTAGATTTTGTTTGTGTAAATCCCGTGTGTGTTTTGTCTGTCTGTTTTATATTGTGCAACGTTAGCAAATAAATGTATTTTATTTTTTCTTCTTTCTTTCTTAATTTTTGAGTGTAATAAAGAGTAGGTCTATTCTACATTTTCTCAGTCATTATATTGAATTTATCGATATCGATCTTTCGATTTATATCGATAGTCACCCCATCCCTGCACTGCACTAGCAAAAACTAAATGGCCCGTGCCCCACCCCGCAGGTATAAATGACAAGTACCACGATGCGTATCTTAGTTCTATGGAACAGAAAGCGGAATGTTGGGTCTTAAAATGCAATTATATACTGTTCATTTAATGACGCTAAAGATTTAATTTCAAATAAATAAAATAAATAAATAATGCAGGAGATTTTCACACAGAATCATCTAGCCCCAAACTAAGCAGAGCTTGTATTATGACGACCTCTGTGGTGCAGAGGGCGAAGGTCCGCCTGAGACGCAGAAGGTTGCGGGCTCAATTCCCGCCACGGGACGAGTGTTTGTATCTGCAAATATTTGTCTCAGGTCTGGGTGTTTTCTATGTATATTATGTATGTATTTACAAAAAAATGAATATAAGTAGTATATCAGTCATGTAGTTCCCATAATACAAGCTCTGCTTAGTTTGGGACTAGATGATGCTGTGTGAAAATGTCCTGCATTATTTATTTATTTATTTATTTTTATGGGGACTACATGACTGATATACCTATATGCTTTTTCTTATGTAAATACATACATATTATACATAGTTTAAGTTGACGTTTCTATATGATCCTTGTGATTCCAATGAATAAAAACCTATTGACTTTGATAGAAAAAAAACCCAGACCAGAGACAAATATTTGCAGATATTTGTCCCGCGGCGGGAATCGAATCCGCAACTTTCTGCGTCTCAGGCGGGCCTTCGCCCACTGCGCCACAGAGGTAGTCGTTCTTTAAGTAGTTTACTCGTAAAATCACTCGATTATTAGGGTTCCAAGGCCAATAAGCGATAACAGAATCCCAATTATTTCGTCATGTCCATGTGTCATACCGCGAATTATCCGTATTTTTAAAAGTATCGAAATAAAATTGGTATACATACAGACAGATACTAATATCCTACTAATATAATAAATGCGAAAGTCTGTGTGTGTGTGTATGTGTGTGTGTGTGTGTGTGTGTGTGTGTGTGTGTGTGTGTGTGTGTGTGTGTGTGTGTGTGTGTGTGTGTGTGTGTGTGTGTGTGTGTGTGTGTGTGTGTGTGTGTGTGTTGTGTGTGAATGTTTGTTACCACGTATCTCCGTAACTACTAAACCGATTTTGATGAAATTTGGAATGTAGATAGTTTAGGATCTGGAATAACACATCTAATTTTCGAAAATCGACCTCTAAGGGGATCAAATAGGGGCGGTAAAGTTACTATGAAAAAAAAATTGTTTGATTCGCTCAAAACTCTGTACAAATAAACTTTAAAGTAAATAATGAAAGACGTATTTTATTTTTTTCAAAACTACCCTTTGGGGGTGTGCAATTGACTTCTAAACTTTGTATAAATTATAATCCTTGGTTCGATTCATTCAAAAGTTGGTGGACATAGTTTGAAGCCTGGAGACGGTCATATGCTACTTTTATTAACATACCACACGGGCGAAGCCGCGAGCAACAACTAGTTATAAATAATAAATAAAATAATAATAAATAAATAATGCTGGACATACTCTCACAGCATCATCTAGCCCCAAAGTAAGCAGAGCTTGTGTTATGGGAACTATATGATTGATATACTACTTATATACATTTTTTTTTGTAAGTACATACATATTATACATAGAAACACACCCAGACAAATACAAAGGCTTGGATGGTTATTGCTAGATATCTCCGGCTGAGCCGATTTGGAACAACTGCAAAATACACCTTCAACGAACCATATTCACAATTAAGTGGTTGAGATACTATTCAACTTGCTCGCTCGCAAACTTGCTCGCAAAAACAAAGTTAGATAGTAGCATTTGGTAGGACCTGCCACTTAAAATTGCTTTTCAATGACAACTGAGGAGGTATGGTAACGTCGGGAACCCTGACATAGCGTGTATCAACACGTCTTGGGCATTTTTTTTCCTGCATTATGTCAGTGCCTTATTTTCTTATTTGCTCAAAGTGCTTTCCGAGGCGTGGAAGCGCTTTAAAATTGTTACTAACGGTCACCCATCGAATGAAGCGACCACTAAGCTGAAGCACGAGCGATTCATCCGTAGGTATATTTTTAGAACAATCAGGTAAAATAGAATAAACAAATAAGAACATAAACAATAGGTAGGTACTCAATTAATCACCACTATAAGGAATGCATGTTTCCGCTAAAGAATCGAACCTGCTATCACCTTAGTTTCGCAACCGTACACAACAAATCTATCACACGTACAGCTGATACCTCCATGGAAACAATATTAATGGATTTACTCGACTGCGATAGAACGGCACAAAGGTTGCGGGAAATCGGTGGAAGTGGCCCAAGACAATTCGTCATGGCACTCTTTAGAAGAGGAATATTTTTTTATATACCTCTATACTAGCTATACCGATTTCACCCGCGTAAGTTTCGATTTTATACTCGTGATAACTTCGAAATGAAATCCGATTTAAATGAATTAAAAAGTATTTTACTGCTACATAAATACCCTTGACGATAAAACTATTTATTTGAATAAGAATTAATACTACGATACAAATGTAACCAACTTTTGTTTCTACCCGCGATCTAATTACATTTTAGAACAAAAGCTGCTATTGTGACTTAACCATGATAGTTAGATATATTCCCTCGCGGACTTTTTTGTAGGTAATAATGAGTACTTTAATCATGTAGTACATCATTTTTATGTATCATCAATAGTTTTCTCAGCGCACGCCAAATAACGAATTTTATAGGCAAAATTTTGCTACTTTGGCTTACATCATTGCAATTTTCTTAAGGATCTCTATTTTTTTTGAAAATAAATTATAGCCTATCTTACTTCCTGATAATTTAGCTTCCTATTAGTGAAAAAATGGTTAAAATCGGTCCTGTCATTTCGGAGCCTATTCGGTACCAAACAATTAATAAAAAAAATGGAATAAATAAAAAAAATATTCCAAAAACTATCGTGAACTTGACTATTCATATTGTAAAAACGGGAATTGAAATACGTGAAAATTCCAGTTTTTATAATATGAATAAACAAAAAAATCTTTCCTCTTAATATTAGTATAATATATCATCATCATCATCGGCCCACATCAGTCCACTGCTGGACATAGGCCTCTCCCAATACGCGCCACTGATCCCGGTGTTCGGCTCTTATCATCCACTTACTATATATTATATAGTATAATATTTGGACATTTCTATTTAATTTATAATACCAAACCAATATAGATAATTTGAAATTTTATATGCTAAATACATAATGTATTTCATTGTTGACTAGATTGTGATTGAATTTGATTACCTATGTTTTTATAAGTGACTTTTATGATTTCTTCAACCTATTAAATTATATTTCATTCTTAATAACAGATTAAAAAAAAACAGTTACTTATTAACATACACAATCGAACTCAAAGTTGCAGCGCCCTAACGGGGTTCATGTACCTACCTACTTTCTTATGTATTGTTTAAACACCTATACTGTGTACATGACAGCAATAAAATAAAAGATTAATATAATATATATTATACTAATATTATAAAGAGGCTTGTTTGCCAATATAGTATACAACTATACAAACCAACGGCTCATCTGTTGGTAAGCGGTTACCAATGGACGCCTATGGGCGCTAGCAACATCAGAGGTATAACGGATGAAAAGATCATGACTGTGGCTATAATTACACCGGAACCCATACCCTTCGTACTTGAACAGCAATGCAAGCATAACTTGGCGGCACCAATAGGTTTGGTGGTAGTACTTCCTATTACCAACACTTTCACGATATTTTCTAATACCTATGTCCAGCAGTGGACTTCTTATGTTGTTGATGATGATAGAAAGACAGCTATGTTTAAGTGCTAAATGTTGGGGTCATTACCGTTAGGGACTACGAATAAAATGTACTGCGCGGCCCCAGAGACACTTTCAAATTTAATATTATTTTCATTCCTAGAAGGGACCGTCCACGTCAACTTCTCGTAAAAATAAATTGAAATAGATGGGAGCCAAGCCACGATTCTATATTATTAAAAAGATAAGAAGCAAAAGTGCAGGTTCACAACCCGGCTAGATCAGAATTTTGGATACAAAAAAGGTAATGCTCTAATAAACTATGATAAAAGATTCTACATATACTAGCTAGAAAAGTGACAGGGTCTAGACAAATACCTCACGCTTAGTTTTCCATTCACGCTAACGCAAATTTGTCAAGGTAAAACATGGCAACAGTAACATGACATTTCCACAGCTAATGTCATTTCCATACAATATCTTACAGCATTTCTTATTATTAGTGGTATTTGTCTAGACAACATGGATTACATAACGCGGCAACGCGTGCTGCTTATTACTGATAATGATGTTGCTAATGATAGGTGAAGTAAAACTATCTACGTACGCTACGACCACACAAAACTGTTAATAAATATGTAACAAACAAAGTGCTAAAAACAAAACAGAAATCACCAAAAACAAAACAGAAATCAATAAAACACAACACTATTGCAAATCGCACAGCTCACTCGCCGGTGAGTCTCGAGTACTCAGATGAAACTGAATACGACAAGTTACGAAATACAATCGGTAGGTGTAAGTCTAAATTCTAGAACTACGAAATACAGTTTTGTGATGTGTTTAGAAAAAATTATCCATGTTTTTCTAAACACATCACAAAACTGTACACAAACATACAAAAAAAAAACACAATCCATTATCCTATTGCAGCGTCTTCATGCTGACGATGACGTCTCTAAACATAAAGTAAAACTACGGGCGTAAACAGAAATAAAAACAAAAAAGTTAAATTTAAACACAAACAAAGCACTAAAACAAAGAGGACCACAGAAAACGCAAAATAAATGTGCAAAAAAACACAAATGATTAGCGCCGCTCATCCATTGCGGCGGTACGTCGCGTGGTGATGGCGATGTTGCCAATGATGCTAAATAGAAACTTAGCTACGGACGTGACAGTAAAAACAAGACAGTTAAATATGCATTTAACACAGAGTAATAAAAAAACAAATATCACAAAAACACATAAATGTGCAAAACAAACACAAATGATTAGCGCCGCTCATCCATTGCGGCGGTACGTCCGCGTGGTGATCACGATGATGCCAATGATGCTAAATAGAAAACTAACTACGGACGTGACAGTAAAAACAAGACAGTTAAATGTGCATTTAACACAGAGTTATAAAGAAAACAAATATCACAAAAACACAACACTATTGCAAAAAAACACAAATGATTAGCGCCGCTCACCCATTGCGGCGGTACGTCCGCGTGCTGGTGATGATGATGATGGTGTCTCCGGTCCTGGTGGTGCCCGTGCGCGGCTGAGCACGACGTCGCCGCGACGCCGTACTGGCCATACACAACACATATTACTGGTTTGATACTACATAGCTAGATGGTTGGGGAACCAAGGAACGATGAGGATGCGGCTCAAAATGGAAATAAGTGGAGGAAGGACATACCTGGATATATCACCATATAATACGATTAAATTAAACACTTTTAGAGTTTCTACTGCCAGAAGGCATAATGTGAGTGAAGGCAGGGAAGGCTATACTGGCCATACACATATTGCTTGTTTAATACTACACAGCTTAATGGTTGGGGTACCAAGGAAGAAAGAGGATTCGGCTCAAGATGGAAATAAGTGGGGGAAGGCTATACCAGGATATATGATCATACTATGCTTAATTGTCAAATTGCGAATCTCTAGTCACATATTTTTTATAAATAGGTTAAGCATTATATTATAAAGCGAATCGTGTGTTGTCTTAAGAACTTTGGTTGATACTTTTTAGACTATATTCAATTCTTTGAGTAGCACTCTTTTTCTATAAATTAATTCACCTCGTTCGATTGGCACCACACTAAAGCTGAATGAAGGATCATCAAAAAAATAACCAAGCAGAGTTTGTTGCCTGATTCTTCTAGGCTTGGTCCCGCGCGAGGAACCGGCGTAAATTCACATTCAAATTTTAAATTCACGTAGTTTTTAAGTTGACGTTTCTATATGATCCTTGTGATTTCAATTAATAAAAACCTATTGACTTTGACTTATGCGGTTAAACACTATTAGAGCTTCTACTGCCAGCAAGCATGAAGGCAGGGAAGGCTATACTTGCCATACACATATTACTTGTTCAATACTATATAGATTGATGATTGCTTGGACACCCGGCATGATGTGGGGAAAGGCTATACCTGGATATACCACCATGTATGTGCTCAAACATTTTAGTATTATGTATGTGGCCAGTAGAAGGCATGGGAAGCTATACTGGCCACACACAACACACATTTATGATATGTACTGAAATCTGACAAGCATCCTTGACGTCACTGTCCATAGCAGTTAAGCGCTTGGTATTCGACGGAGTAGGAGGCGGCTCAAGAGTCTCCGTCATGACATTTCGTGGGAGAAAGTTACATCCACTATCAGATGCTATACTGGCCACAAACATCACATTATATAACTTGTTTTATACGGCATAGCATGATGATATCCATCATCGACGAAAGGAGGCGGCTCTATGTGACATTCTGTGGGGAAAGGCTATACCCAGCTATATTGATACATTTAGTGAAATGTTTGATACCACATAGAATGGTGGTATCCATCATCATCGGAGAGAAGCGGCTTAAGAGCGCTGCACGACATTTTTCTAACATTTTAAGGAACAATAAAATGCCACTCATCGCTTCAGCTTGAAATAAACTGGCCACCAAAAGAAAGATATGGGATAATTATATCTGAACCAAAGTTTGAAAATGTGCAAAACGTCACGCATGGCAGAAAATGCCTTCGATAGGTACCTAAATTTTCTACAAGCTTCTGCCCATGTCTTCGGCGTGATTCCCGTGGCGTGGTTACGAACTGCACCTATTGGTCTCGATTCTGTAGTACACTAACTAAACTAAATTTAAACTGTCACTTACGATAGTGTACGCAAGAAAGAGATGGTAAGAATTTTACTGCTATGTCCTGCTGTCAAATCAGTTTACGTGCCGCTTTTCTTCGTGTTTATAGTCAGCATGTTTTGAAATCACGACTAAATTTGTATGGAAAACTTAAATCTGACTGATTTGACAGCACTAAAATTGTAGCTATATCTTTCTTGCTTGCACTATCAGTAGAAGGGAGCGACAGTTTAAATTTAGTTTAGTTAGTGTACTACAGAATCGAAGCCAATGTTAATTTTATCTGAATCGGTTCATCCGCTGCGAATATTATTAGGAACAAACATCCATCCATGCTTTCGCATTCGTAATATTGATAGGATTAGATAGTATGCTACCAAGTTTTACCTAGGTCTGCCCTCAAAACGAGTGACGCCCATTTTTAAGGTCCACTTGACCTATCCGCAAGTTATCGCCGGCTCCGCAGTAAAACTAAGATCTAAAGGGCCACTCCACTAAATGGTGGGGAAAATAAAAAGGGACGGTCGTTGACCTTCCGTAACACAATTACGGGCTTTTAGCGAAGTCGGTTGTTACGGAGAGTGTATTAATTGGGGAGAACCGTTTTCCTTGTAATTTTCTTGGAGTTTTGGGATATTAGGACCATTCGATTATTTTGATCGTTGCCATTAGTCCCTACTGGAGACAAAACAGTGGAGACGAATTAAAATATCGGGATTCTTTAAGGGTTATCGCACACATATAAGCCTTGCATCTGATCAGCGTCGCCTCAACTCGAGCCGTATTCTTCAGTATGAAACTCTATAACATTATTAACATATTTTTTTTTCAGACAAAAGAGTAATTGCTCTGCATGGCCGTGTTGTGGATACCTATATAAAAGACTAGCTGCGCCCCGCGGTTTCACACGCGTAAGTTTCTATTTTATACTCGTGATAACTTCGAAACTAAATGTCCGATTCGAATGAATTAAAAAGTATTTTACTGCTACATAAATACCCTTGATGATAAAACCATTTATTTTAATAAGAGTTAATACTGCAATACGAATGTAACTAAGTCTTGTTTCTATCGGCGATCTAATTAAATTTTAGAATACAAAAACTGCTATTGTGACTTAACTATGATAGTTAGATATATTCCCTCGCGGACTTTTTTGTAGGTTATAATGAGTACTTTAATCATATAGTACATAATTTTTATGTATCATCAAAAGTTTTCTCAGCGCACGCCAAATAATGAAATTTATAGACAAAATTTTGCTACTTTGGGTTACATTATTGCAATTTCCTCAAGGATCTCTAATATTTTTAAATATTAGAGATGCTCTAATTTATAATTTAGCTTCCTATTAGTGAAAAAATGGTTAAAATCGGTTCTGTAGTTTTGGAGCCTATTTGGTACAAACAAACAAAAATCTTTCCTCTTTATAATATTAGTATAGATCATCTACATATTGGTTGGATCATTTCCCTTTAGTTATAGAATGTGAAACTATATACTGCAACGCATACTATCAGCATCATAACGATATCGCTTTGGAATAAGTAGGTGTGGGTACAAGGGGTAACTTGAATCAAATGTTTTGGGTCGAACGGAGCAAAATACCTATTGGGTAGAAAAATCTTGGGTCGAACGGGGAAGCACTCGCCTCGAGCAGTGCTCGACTTGTGCTGCCGTGTAGGGTCGAACGGGGAAGCACTCGCCTCGAGCAGTGCTCGACTTGTGCTGCCGTGTAGGGTCGAACGGGGAAGCACTCGCCTCGAGCAGTGCTCGACCTGTGCTGCCGTGTAGGGTCGAACGGGGAAGCACTCGCCTCGAGCAGTGCTCGACTTGTGCTGCCGTGTAGGGTCGAACGGGGAAGCACTCGCCTCGAGCAGTGCTCGACTTGTGCTGCCGTGTAGGGTCGAACGGGGAAGCACTCGCCTCGAGCAGTGCTCGACTTGTGCTGCCGTGTAGGGTCGAACGGGGAAGCACTCGCCTCGAGCAGTGCTCGACCTGTGCTGCCGTGTAGGGTCGAACGGGGAAGCACTCGCCTCGAGCAGTGCTCGACTTGTGCTGCCGTGTAGGGTCGAACGGGGAAGCACTCGCCTCGAGCAGTGCTCGACTTGTGCTGCCGTGTAGGGTCGAACGGGGAAGCACTCGCCTCGAGCAGTGCTCGACTTGTGCTGCCGTGTAGGGTCGAACGGGGAAGCACTCGCCTCGAGCAGTGCTCGACTTGTGCTGCCGTGTAGTAACTCGGCTCGGGTGAGTGGTCAAATGGCCATCGACGTACTTACGTTTACGACTCTAGCCGCGCTTACGACTTGTCACCGCCGAGAACATTTTATAGAACAAATTTCATAATACTACTATCCTTCCTACTAATATTATAAACGTGAAAGTTTGTGAGGATGTTTGTTCCTCTTTCACGCAAAAACTACTGAACGGATTTAGATGAAACTTTACAGTGACATAGCTTATACATCAGAATAACACATAGGCTACTTTTTATCCGGGTACCATGCGGGCGAAGCCGTGGGCAGAAGCTAGTAATATTAGAAACGCGAAAGTTTATGAGGATGGATGTTTCTTACTCTTTCACACAAAAACTACTGAACGGATTGTAATGAAACTTTAGAGTACTATAGCTTATACATCAGGATAACACATAGGCTACTAGGCGGGCGAAGCCGTGGGAAGAAGCTAGTAAATAATGAGGCGTGGCGGTGCGGTATCCGGTGCCGAGCTCATACGTGTGCGTTAACCTTTATCTTACATCTTCTTCGTTCGTCGTCGGTTCTTTCTTACTTATAGAAACGTTATATACCTTCGAGAAGTGACCATAGATAAGTAACAATATAAAATAAATCCTCCTCAAAAGCTGCTGAAAGACAAAGAAAACGTACAAATCTGTACAAACATAATAAAAGGTACAGTGGAGTAGACAACGCTTTAGCCGCTTCGCCGACTCGCATCTCGAGTTTTATGGCTATCTAGCTGTCTTTGTGTACAGGCGTGGAGACAAGTGGAAATGTATTGCTATTATGGCATAAGAGTAACAGTGCGAGGGATATGAAATTTGTATGAACATAAATTAAGTACTTATAAGGATTTTAGAGTGTTGTTTAGTTAAATTGTGTTTTGTTTTCTTGTGTTGCATTTGAAATTACATATCTGAGAGAGAGACAAAGCATTGTCTAGTTAATCAACTGTCTAATAATTTTTACATGTAGGCTCTTACAGAACTTAGGATAGTGGGCTAAGTTATGAGAATAATAATAATAATAATAATAATATATAAATTATAAGTATATAACTTATAAGTATATAACTTATATATTATTATATAAATCGTTCAACACATTGGCAGGGGCAGATGTTGATATAGACTTATTTAATACATCTAAAAACAAGTTAAAACGCATGCTGACTGATAAATTCTTCTGTAACAATTATTTTTAATTTATATTTAGTTTAATGTTCTTCTGTTCCTACTTTACAACTGTTTTTTTTCTCTCACTTTCAAGCCTATAAGTGGAAACTTGTAATTTGCCATCATCTTAAATACGTGCTTTGCATGTATTTTTATATTTTTTTCTTATTATCTTGTCTAGCTGTAAGTTTTCCCAAAATTTTTCAAATAAAATAAATAACAGAAACAGAAATTCCCCACGCACCTTATTGTTTAAAGGGAAGAACTTTTCAACTAATGAGGGTAAATTCACCACGTAATGTAATCTCGTCGAAAGCTAATAATTTTTACTACTTTCGCCATGGATCGAGCAGATGCCGGGAGGTTCGAACTTGCTATTTATCTAAACTTTGATGGATGGATATCGTCTACACACATCCCCTGTATGTGTGTAGACGATATCTCCTACAGAAATATATCTGATCCAAGCTCGAAACTTCGATGGAACTAATGACAAGAGATGGCACTTGATGAATTATCTCAAACATTGTTAATTTTTTAACGTGAAAACTTCAATTGTGGATATTATGAAACTAGTTTCACTACAGACCAAGTTGACGCTGGGCCCGAATTTATTAGTTCAAATCCCGCTGGGAATGACAATTTGGGACACTGCAGTTGTAAACTTGACAATGCTTTTGCAGATTTTTCTATTTATTCTGATTATTCAATTTGTTGTTACAAATCATATTTTTATAGTTAACTTTAGTTTTATTTATTTCTTTGACATTATGATTAATTATGTATTTTATAAATTGATTATTATGAAGCTTATTATCTGTATTTTGTAAAAATGACTTATCTAAGAACATGTAATTTGTCAAAAGATGAATAAATAAAGTGAATTGAATTGAAAAGAATAACAAACTTGTACAAATAGTTTTTAACACTTTTGTAATCACCTGTACCGTGTACAGTTAAGAGGCAACAAAGGCAATGCCGCGAATTAAAAGCATCTCGTCCCCGCCTCCACCCTTTACGAGTTTCCACTATTTTTTTGTTTCTTTCTACTCACACGTAGAAGAGAAAGAACAAATACAGTACGACGACAAAAGTTATGCGCTTCAGAGGGTAGTCTGAAAGTAGCGCCAGTTACGGAAAAGTTGAGGAGTAATAGATTAGCGTGGTATGGTCATGTCATGAGGGAAGAATGTCACATTACGAGAAAGGTTTTAAGGTTTAAATATATTTATTCTCAATAAGAAAAAAAACATCACTTCCATGAGAACTATACTATCTTAAGATTCTTATTATATTGTAGGTAGTTCTAAAATAATAAGCACTTACCTATGGTAAGTGATAAGGTGTGGTGAGTACCAGTATCGAAACCTACCCATTTAACGTAGCTAAACGCAATGAAGTAGGTACTTACGTATGTCTATACTAATATTATAAAGAGGATTTTTTTTTTGTTTGTACCGAATAGGCTCCGAAACTACTAACCGATTTTAACCATTTTTTCACTAATAGAAAGCTAAATTATCAGGAAGTAACATAGGCTATAATTTATTTTCAAAAAAATAGAGATCCTTAAGGATATTGCAATAATGTAATCCAAAGTAGCAAAATGTTGCCTATAAAATTCATTATTTGGCGTGCGCTGAGGAAACTATTGATGATACATAAAAATATGTACTGCATGATTAAAGTACTCATTATTACCTACAAAAAAGTCCGCGAGGGAATATATCTAACTATCATAGTTAAGTCACAATAGCAGCTTTTGTTCTAAAATGTAATTAGATCGCCGGTAGAAACAAAAGTTGGTTACATTCGTATCATAATATTAATTCTTATTCAAATAAATAGTTTTATCATCAAGGGTATTTATGTAGCAAGAATATTTTTTTAATTAATTTGAATCGGACATTTAATTGCGAAGTTATCACGAGTATAAAATCGAAACTTACGCGGGTGACACCCCGGGGCGCAGCTAGTAATGTACAAAATAACAAATGTTGTTAATAGTGTGATGAGCAAATCTTGTTTTAAATATGTTAAGCGAGTTTAGTTTCATTGCTGGAGAAAAGAAGAGTAAGTGAGAAGAGTGTTAAATGTGTATAGAAATAAGAGCAGAGGTAGGCCAAAGAAAAGATGAATGAATTGTATGAAAGATGACATGGATAAGGAAGGAGTGAGTATTGAGATGACGGTCTATCGGCCTTACCTCTTTCGAGGAGAATGGTAGAAGAAGATAGAGATACGCAGATACATACTCAGTACGTAGATGTTTGAAGTCAAAGTCAATAGGTTTTTATTCATTGAAATCACAAGGATCATATAGAAACGTCAACTTAAAAACTATACGTGAATCTAAAATGTTAAAGTGAATTTACGGCGGTTCCTCGCGCGCGACCAAGCATAGAAGAATCAGGCAACAAACTCTGCTTGGTTATTTTTTTGATGATCCTTCATTCAGCTTTAGTGTGGTGCCAATCGAACGTAAATGAACGAGACACATTTATAGAAAAAAGTACTAGTCAGAGACTTAAATAAAGTCTAAAAAGTATCAACCTAAGTTCTTATGACAACACACTATACGCTTTATAATAGTAATGCTTAACCTATTCTTAAAAAATATGATACCACAGATATACAATTCCACAATTAAGCTAACGAAGGAGCGGAGCGACGACATCGGGCCATGCAGTTTTATCGTCAATATAGGCATTTAAGGTGTAATACGCCTTCTTTATTAGATTGTTCTTTATATAAGATTTAAATCTTCGAATAGGCAGCTCGGTTACATTTTCCGGAAGCTTATTATAGAAGCGTACAGAGTTTCCCATAAAAGACCCATTGGACTTTTCTAATCTAAATTTCGGGATGAGTAATTTATTTTTGTTTCTAGTATTAATGTTATGGACATCACCTTTTTTTATAAAACAAGCGCTATTTTTATGCGTGTACATTAAGTTTTCATAAATATACTGTGAAGTTACTGTCATAATGTTTATTTCTCTGAATCGTTCTCTCAGAGAATCACGAGGCTTCATATTATAAATGGCACGTATTGCTCTTTTTTGTAACACAAAAATTGTTTGAATATCTGCTGCCTTCCCCCACAGTAAGATACCATATGACATGACACTATGAAAGTAGCTGAAATATACTAACCTAGCTGTGGCTTCATCAGTAAGGTGTCTAATTGTTCTAACTGCATATGCAGCAGAACGAAGTCTACCTGCAAGTGCTTCTATTTGCGGACTCCATTGCAATTTTGAATCAATATGGAGTCCTAAAAATATAGTAGAATCTACCAGATCTAGTGTTTCTCCATTTAATTTAATGTCGGTGTCATACTGAATTACATTAGGCAAAGTGAATTTCATACACTTAGTTTTTTTAGCATTCAGTAGAAGATTATTGACGGTAAACCAGTCAAGAACTTTCAATAGAGATAAGTTTACATCGTCGTAATTAGCTTTATATCTATCAACTTTGAATATTATAGAAGTATCATCCGCAAATAGAACTAAATTACATAAGTTTTCCACGAAAAAGGGAAGATCATTAACGTATACCAGAAACAAAAAAGGTCCAAGTATCGAACCCTGCGGCACCCCCATGTCAATAGTAGATCCCAAAGACCTCTCACCACCGACCTCAACCCTTTGAACTCTATTGGATAAATAATAAGAAGACACCAAGAAGGGGGCAAACTGAGACACTTCCAAACATTATGTTTGACACATTACCACGTTTTTCCAATACAGTTATCATTCCACATGAAAAGTTGCAAGATGGTGCATGCCTCCAAATGCTAGGTACTTGGGCATGCCGGTTTCCTCACGATGTTTCCTTCACCGTTTTGAGCACGTGTTAAGCGCACGTAAATTGAAAAAATCTATTGTTATCTGCAACACGTGGAACGTCGCTGATGCGGCGCCAGCTCCGAAGAACCCTTTTTACATTATTTTTGAAGCGGATCTTGTTATCAGCGGAAACCCCTCAGAAAGCAGCTCATTCCACAGTTTACATGTAAGATACATATGTATGTAGTTAAGTTAGTAGGTATGGTAGGTATTGTTATATATAATTTATGTAGGTATTATGTTGTGTATAGTAAGTGCTGTGTTTGAGACGCAGAAGATTGCGGGTTCGATTCCCGTCGCGGGGCAAATGTTTGTGTGATCTGCAAATATTTGTTTCGACTCTGGGTGTTTTCTATGTAAAATATGCATGTACACTCAGCGGCACAATTAACCGCCCACCTTGATTTTTTACGATTTTGGTTAAAAAAAAATTATTGTGACAATACTTTTGAATGTTATTTTATAACGTAGGTATTTAGAAGTAAAATGAAAGATAATATTGTTTTTAATTATTACGTTTATTTATAAAAAAGTCTCAAAAACACTTTGACCGTAAATTAACAAATGTGATGAATGACTTAAAAATAAAAAAATCTGCTGATAAAATGAATTCTAATAGTGCGTATTTCCACCTCTAGCCCTCATGACTTCCATCAAACGGTTTGACATGCTGTCGATGACATCTTTGATCTGTTGTTGTGGAATGTTCTGCCACTCCTCAATCACGGATTGTTTTAATTCATCTATGGTGGTTGGAGCTGGTATGCGGCTTCGAACACGTCTTTTTAAATTGTCCCATATGTGTTCAATAGGATTTAAATCTGGACTCCGGGATGGCCATGGTAATTTTCTAATGCCGACGGTATCCAGGTACGCGGTAACAACTCTGGCAACGTGGGGGCGAGCGTTGTCCTGCATTAATAAAAAATCTTCGCCAATAAATGGAGCAAATGGCATTACATGAGGTTCCAACACTTCTGTTACATACCTCTGAGCATTTATTCCACCTCTTTCGAAGATAACCAAGTCGGTGCGTGCTTCGTAAGTAATGCCGCCCCATATCATGATAGAGCCACCTTGGTAACCTACTGTTTTCACAACAGTACATGGTGCAAACCTTTCATTCTTGCGTCTGTATACACGCTGGCGACCATCAGGACCGTGCAAGCATATTCTTGTCTCGTCAGTAAACATAACATTCTTCCATTGTTCCATATTCCATTCGGCGTGCTCTCGGGAAAAACGAAGTCTGTCTCTCCGGTGGCCTACGAGTAATTGTGGCACTCGAGATGGTCGAAAAGCTCCAAGGGCATTCTCTCCTAGTCTTCTTCTCACTGTTCTTTCACTCACTTGAACATTGCGAACCTCACGAAGTTGGTTTCGTGCCTCAACAGCTGTAGTGAACCGATTTCTTAGAACATTGGTCACAAGAAATCGGTCGTCACGAGCGGAGGTGCATCTTTTTCGGCCCTGTCCTGGTCTTCGCTCATAAGAGCCAGTTTCCCGAAACCGTTTCACTGCTTCCGCGCCACGTAACGCTGACTAAACCCTTTGTCGATAAGAGCGACGGCTCTCGCCACTGAATTAGCATCAAATGGCATGTTTGTGATGTCCAAACACTAGCTTTAAGTTACGAAACCAAAACAAACTCAAATTGTTTACTTTTAATGCCACTGGAGCAATGTAAGCAGTATGGCAACGATAACGATAATGAGACGAAGTTCGATATTTATCCTATTCACAACTTATGCGTATAAAAAACAAAGTTAAGTGGGTAGTTTGTAACTTTTTCGTCACTACATTTCTTTCACACTTGACTTATTTATGCCCCAATAACTTACAACTGCGATAACATAAAAATTTGCCACTTTAAAAGGGTGGGCGGTTAATTGTGCCGCTAAGTGTATTTACAAAAAAAAAATATAGTATAATCATCGCTAGGTATATTTAAAGCTCGTGTTAAAAACTTTTTTTTATCTGAAATAACTTTGTAACCAGTGTTCTTTTTTTATTTTTTATTTTTATTACGAAATAATATTCTTTTACTTTTTACTGTATGGTAGGTGTATATTAGTATTATTTATTATGAATATATATTTATATTTATATAGCTATATATTTTTATAGTGTGTAGTTTATTACTGTGTATGTAGGTATATGTAATTATATTTATCGAATAGTTGTATATAGCATTGCACTCTCTTCTTGTATTTATTATTACGTTCACCGCCAACCATTCTTACAATTGCATACATTCCGGTCCATCCCAAGGTTGTCTGGAAGAGATCGCTTTTAAGCGATAAGACCGCCCATTGTACTTTTAGTTATATTAAGTTTTTGTTTATTTTGTTATTTTGTAGTGTACAATAAAGTATTTTCATTCATTCATTCATTCATTCATATAATCAGTCATATCCTACTTATCCTACTTAATATTATAAACGTGAAAGTTTGTGAGGATGTTTGTTACTCTTTCACGCAAAAACTACTGAAAGGATTTTAATGAAACTTTACAGTAATATAGCTTATACATCAGAATAACACATAGGCTACTTTTTATCTGGGAACCACGCGGGCGAAGCCGTGGGCAGAAGCTAGTTGTTCCCATAACACTATTAGCTATGCTTAGTTTGGGGCTGGATGATGCTGTGTGAAAAATGTCCAGCATTATTATTATATGTCCTCTTTAGTGTGTCGCGGTACCCTATTCTAAGAACAATAAACTGCAAGGCTGTCAAATACGACTATGTCATTGGCACAATCAAACCTGTCCGAGGAATGTCACGGGACAGACAGATGCAAGCTCTTATTTGAACCAGCCTTGTTTTCTTGCCTTTCTTTCCTGGCTTGGTCGCGGAGGAACAGGCACCTAGATAAAAACCGACGTTTCAAAGTGGTCCTTGTGATTTTATTGAATAAATGAATTTTGACTTTGACTTTGACTTTGATCGTCATTATTTATCGGAAGACGTCTATACGATTGTGCTGCTAGAAAACTAAGCAGAGCTTGTATTATGGGAACCATTATGACTGATACATACATAAACACACGCCTGTTTCCCAGAGGGGTAGGCAGAGACTACGGATATCCACTTGCTACGATCCTGATATACCTCTTTTGATTCATTCACTCTCATTCCATTCTTCATGCAAGCTCGCCGGTTTTGGGTACTCTTGACCTGCCCTTTCTCCAGAACGTCTCCAATCTGGTCAGACTATGTTCGCCGGGGTCTCTGCTCACGTTTTCGCCCGCGTGGTACCCGGATAAGAAGTAGCCTATGTGTTATTCTGATGTATAAGCTATATTACTGTAAAGTTTCATCAAGATCCGTTCAGTAGTTTTTGCGTGAAAGAGTAACAAACATCCATCCTCACAAACTTTCGCGTTTATAATATTACTAGCTTCTGCCCACGGCTTCGCCCGCGCGGTACCCGGATAAAAAGTAGCCTATGTGTTATGCTGATGTATAAGCTATATTACTGTAAAGTTTCATCAAAATCCGTTTAGTAGTTTTCGCGTGAAAGAGGAACAAACATCCTCACAAACTTTCACGTTTATAATATTAGTGGGATAGGATAGGATATAGTAGGATACAAACATACATAGTGACGAATTATTCGATAAAACAAATAAAAACTCTGATTAATAACAGCAAATAGTTTTCCATTACGAGAATCCACAAGTAATAATAATAATAATAATAATAATGCTGGACATTTCCACACAGCATCATCTAGCCCCAAACTAAGCAGAGCTTGTATTATGGAAACTAAATGACTGATATACTACTTATATACATTTTTTTTGTAAATACATACATAATATACATAGAAAACACCCAGACCTGAGACAAATATTTGCAGATACAAACATTTGTTCCGTAGCGGGAATTGAACCCGCAACCTTCTGCGTCCCAGGCGGACCTTCGCCCACTGCGCCACAGAGGTCGTCAAACAAGTAACTATTACGAACAAAATTGTTTTTACAGAAGTGTGCGTAAGTAGTTCCACTAACCCTATATTTACATGTACGTTTTTACAGAAGTGTGCGTAAGTAGTTCCACTAACCCTATATTTACATGTACGTTTTTACAGAAGTGTGCGTAAGTAGTTCCACTAACCCTGTATTTACATGTACGTTTTTACAGAAGTGTGCGTAAGTAGTTCCACTAACCCTATATTTACATGTACGTTTTTACAGAAGTGTGCGTAAGTAGTTCCACTAACCCTATATTTACATGTACGTTTTTACAGAAGTGTGCGTAAGTAGTTCCACTAACCCTGTATTTACATGTACGTTTTTACAGAAGTGTGCGTAAGTAGTTCCACTAACCCTATATTTACATGTACGTTTTTACAGAAGTGTGCGTAAGTAGTTCCACTAACCCTATATTTACATGTACATAATCGAAGGCAATGGACATTATAAAACAATAACTATTCCCCACACCTGTCCATCACTATGTCAGCGCGACCAGACTAACTGGTTAGCGACAAACGTATTATAATCGTATTACTTTCGGACGCGACTTTTGGTATTTATGTATGACTAACTGGTTAGCGACAAACGTATTATAATCGTATTACTTTCGGACGCGACTTTTGGTATTTATGTATGACTAACTGGTTAGCGACAAACGTATTATAATCGTATTACTTTCGGACGCGACTTTTGGTCTTTATGTATGACTAACTGGTTAGCGACAAACGTATTATAATCGTATTACTTTCGGACGCGACTTTTGGTATTTATGTATGACTAACTGGTTAGCGACAAACGTATTATAATCGTATTACTTTCGGACGCGACTTTTGGTCTTTATGTATGACTAGCTGCGCCCCGCGGTTTCACCCGCGTAAGTTTCGATTTTATATTCGTGATAACTTCGAAAATAAATGCCCGATTCGAATGAATTCAAAATTATTTTACTACTACATAAATATCATTGATGATAAAATTATTTATTTGATAAATAATTAATACTACGATACGAATGTAACCAAATTTTGTTTCTACCCGCGATCTAATTACATTTTAGAACACAAAAGCTGCTATTGTGACTTATAGTTAGATATATTCCCTCGCGGACTTTTTTGTGGGTAATAATGAGTACTTTAATCAAGTAGTACATAATTTTTTATGTATCATCAATAGTTTTCTCAGCGCACGCCCAGTAATGAATTTTATAGGCAAAATTTTGCTACTTTGGGTTACATTATTGCAATTTTTTTAAGGATCTCTAATTTTTTGAAAATAATTTATAGCCTATGTTACTTCCTGATAATTTAGCTTTCTATTGGTGAAAAAACGGTTAAAATCGGTTCAGTAGTTTCGGAGCCTATTCGATACAAACAAACAAAATTTTTTTTTCTGTTTAAATTATTAGTATAGAAATGTATATATGTATTTAAAAAAAAGTATATTAGTAGTATATCAGTCATGTAGTTCCCATAATACCAACTCTGCTTAGTTTGGGGATAGATGATGCTGTGTGAAAAGCTGTGGTCACGGGATGACTGACCCGTAAAACTTATAATTATGTTATCTAATCGCGAAAGTAAGAAAAATACTATTTGTATGAAACTATGATAGATAGATAAACTCTTTAATGTGCTTAACACCACAGTGCAACAAACAAAAACATAATAAAACAAAAAACAAAAGAAATGCATAGTAGCCGGTCTTATCGCTGAAAGCGATAGCTTCCATGATAACCCGAGACAGAGGAGTCGCGTGAACTCATTTAATCCTACTAATATTATCCTATCCTACTAATATTATAAACGTGAAAGTTTGTGAGGGTGTTTGTTACTCTTTCACGCAAAAACTACTAAACGGATTTTGATGAAACTTTACAGTAATATAGCTTATACATCAGAATAACACATAGGCAACTTATTACCCGGGTACCATGCGGACGAAGCCGTGGGTAGAGGCTAGTTTGATATAAAGCTAGAAACGTATGAATTTAATTGATGACCACCAATTTAATTGATGTCAGTCTATTTCAGACAGTTTTTTTATTTGATTTTATCAGATACTGCTTTAAATGAGTATAATGTATTGGTGTTGTCTCATGCGCCTACGTCACGTCATCGTGTCAGTTGCAAATGAGCGGTCGGACGAAGCAGTTGTGTATTTGTGATGAGGTGTTGTTTGAGCCAAATAAAGGACGAATCGGAAAGACGATACAATGAGGAAACAGGAAGAAACCTAGATACCAGAATATAAAATATGACATAGCAAAGGTAAAAGCTACCTTAAGCTTACTCTTCCCAGAGTCACATAGTTTGGTAGCACCAAACTATGTGACTCTGGGAAGAGTATTTTTCAAACTTTCGCGATTAGATAACATAATTATTATAAGTTTAACGGGTCTTTATCGCGTTTACCTTTTTTTATTATTTTCCCGACGTTTCAACTGTATTGCAACAGCCGTGGTCACGGGATGACTGGAGTATACGGAGCTACCGTCGAGAAATAAAGGCAGTAGCCGCAACTACCCTCATTTCATCTTCGGAATCAGAAAAATCCATGTTCACATTACGGCACACTACACTAACCGTATCACCGCACTGCACAATTGGATCGCGACGCGAACACCTGTTTATCACGGGATTCCAGGACGCAGAGAGTCTATAGCCGTCTTCACGATTAAAATTTGGGTACTTCTTTATTTCAATCGCTTCACGAACCATTCTCTTACAAGAATGGTTCGTGAAGAGATTAAAAACAAAAGATATCAGTATCAAACTCGATGCCTTTGGCACCGCGACCACTCACGACAAAAAGTCTCGTCTTAAAACACGTCTATCACTGAACTGGTAAACGACAAACGATCGATGAGAGACGCACATTATTGACATGTTCATCACTATGTTTTAATAAGCTTGTTTAAGACGGGCTGGAAGCCGGATTTTAAATGCATATTTTGACGCAGATCATAACACTTTTTATTGCAAATAACATTCAAATCAGTATTCATAAAATGACAGTTACGTGATAAATTTTGTTCGATTCTTTAAATATAAAACTCTATTTAAGGAAATAAAGATTACACTTCAATTATGATACACGTAGTATAGTTTACTAATCGTTAAACATAAAAATAAGTTGAGCACCTAGCTTACATGCTGTGATACGATATTAATTTAAGGAAACCAATCCAGTATTGACACTTCTGTTTGTTCAATTACGTTATTACGATGAAAAAACCACACTATTTGGCTCACCTCGCCTTAAAATAAAAGCGTGTTTAAAAACTACTGTTACCTATATGATTTCAGTTTTGTAGACCAGTTCCATTGTTTAAGGGATTTTTCTAGCAATATTGTTGATACCACAGCCTACAGGCTAATCACAAAAAAAAAGGTTTTCCACAAAATGGAAAAAAATATAACAAAATACTATAAAGATACGGAAAAGGATAGTACTACATCGGCAGTTTTTATCCTGCGCTCGGAAAAACTGAACCTTTCATAGGAAACTTATAAATCATGGTTGGGGTAGACATACTATATTCAGCATTAAATAGGAAGATCAGAAAGAATTTTATGTAGCGTTTCTGTTACAAAAAGTGAATATGCATTATGGTTGAGAGTTGGTGTGAAATCGTTTTTAAAAACTAATAAGAAGATAGACTCACCATTCCATTATCCATTCCTCCATAAGGTGATTGGTATCCAGCCTTTTCTGTTACTGAAAGAAAAAGATCCACATGGTTAGACAAATGAAGAATAATCACCTCAAGATGTAATGAAGAGCCCATGGCGTTCCTCGAACGAAGTTGTTTCGGAAGATCGACCAAAAAGGTGTTAGGCCATTCCAAATTTTAAGCCCATGTTATTAATTTGTCGCCCAACGTGTTGCAGAATGTACTGACGTAACGTGACGTACAACGTAAAATAAAATATATTGAAGCATTACGTATAAAAAAATAAATCTCAAAATATTGCTGGCGCACAACGTGGTGCAAAATATAGCTAAATGGATGTGCCTATCAAACGTAACGTCATGCGACTTCAGTGGCAAGACGGGCGAGTAGCCCTCTGAGGCGCAAATGGTGCAGATTCGATACCCGCTGCGGGATAAACGTTAACATGTTCTGCAGATAATTTATTAGGACCTGGGTGTTCTGGTACCATAGTACTCGTAGTTTTTGAACCCGCGATACAGGGAATCTTAGGATCATGTGTATGACTGTTTAGTGTTTATTTATCATTAACCGCATTTTGAAATACGTTTAAATTTTATTGAACGGAAACTTATTTAAATAATGTTACCGTCATTGTAAAGCTCGCACGAGGCGAGTAACAAAAAAATAATTCAAATAAATCCTTGCTCAAACTTAGGGGATAATTTAATCCAATATAAAATCAAATATTGCGTAATAATAACTCTGATATTAATACTCGATAGACATTAGCTCTGAGTGGTTTTTATTCAATATACCGGTAACCCGCTTTGATTGAATGAGGACATAGAAGTAGATATACTAAACTCATGGCCGATACAGTTATACGTTACTAAATTACAATTCAGCTAAAGAGACACGCTGCTGTAAGTAGTTAACTTGTGACCATTTTGTGGTAAATGGTCACAAGTTGATGAACAAATGTCAATTTGTAGTTCTCTATAGACACAGAAATGACACTGTACTAAAATGTTTAAAGGATGGCTTCCTCAATGTGACTTGCAGGTGACAATTTCTGCCATAAAGTGCCAACTAGATAGCGTCAGGGAACCCTGCATGTTATAGTTAAAAAGAATATATTTTCGTTGACCGTTTAGAGGTCTTTTCTCATGAGCGCCGTCCACGACCACGCTCGACGGTGAGACGGGAAAATTATGATTAGACAATTGAATTTCTAACATACCTAATTGATACTTTGTTTCGTATAAAATATAATGATTAAACGCGCGCTCCTCTATCTAATACCCTAACGCACGTCAGTTAGTCAGAAAGCGAGCTAATCCAAATTATACAGCGCGACAAACGAGGGTGGAGAGGGAGCTTGTCCATTGGCGCACGACATTTTAATAAATGTTAAAAATATCGCCTTACATTTATTTAGTTTCAAATCTTCCTCATACAATGCGCAATATCAGAGTTGTTCCAGAAAACGCAGGTTTATAAGATTTGCTCGTTAAACGGTGGTCATACTTTTTGTAAGTTCATTAACAAACCATAAATTCAGTGACTGTGCATGAAGAAACCTGAATCTTAATCGTTTCACCACCTAATTCTTTCATCAACGGGTACAACATGAAGTTTTCTTCCTATCCCATAACAGAAATCAAAAGAACACGCATAAAGACTAATTATCGGAAAATTTTGATCATAGATTTCACCACCTCTTGTTTTCAAATGGTTGAATAGTTAAACTTGAGTTTATTTGCAAATTTTTCTATTATAATTATAACTGATTCAACTCTACTCATGTCTACGACCTTTTTTCATTCTAAACAGCATACCAATATTCAACGGGTTAAATTAAATCCAAACAAAAAGCCGAACCGTCAACCGAAATCGTGACAAAGCTTCGTTTTAATAATTCCCGACGCATCCCACTGCAAACAACGTTGTTATTTTGTAACTGCCACAGATTGTATAACAGCAACCATGTTATATATTGTATTGTTAGCGCCCCTTTGAATGCACTGCACTATAATCTGAATTATACGCTACCACTCACTCTAGGGTGGTTGTCCAATGGTGTCGACTGACAACAGTTTTATGTCACAGGCAAGAAATAATATTCACCTAGTTGTGACTTTGTGAAGCTTCGTTGTGTAATGGAAATTGAACGAGACCAAATTAACTTCTGACTGAAATGTTTTTTATTGATGAGAAAAGGTAGCCTAAATAAGACCGAGTGAATAATCAAATGTATCTAGTGCACGGCGCGACGCGGAAGGAGAAAGCCGTGACCACTCACCCTGATGAAGACTCTCGGAATGAGTCGAAACTTAGTCGGTGCCTTCACCGATAGTACAGTACGTGAAAATTCCCGTTTTTACAATATGAATAATCAAATGTTGTAGGGACACTTTGATTCTGTGTGATTAAACACAGAATCACAACAGATACAATTTTATTTTGACACACTATTAGACTCATAAGAGTTTTGATAAAGAAGATTATTTCAATTAACTAATAGATGATTAAAATATCTGTCTGGGGTCTGTGTGTTTTCTATGTATAATGATGTATTTACAAAAAAAAACAGTCATGTAGTTCCCACTACTCAAGCTATGCTTAGTTTGGGGCTAGATGATGCTGCGTAAAAATGTCCAACACTATTTATTTATTTATTATTAAAGATGTATTATATTATATAGGTATATTGTGTGTAATATTATATACTAGCTTCTGCCTACGGCTTCGTCCGCTTGGTACCCGGATAAAAAGTGGCTTATGAGTTATTCTGATGTATAAGTTTCATTAAAATCCGGACAGGGGTTTTTGCGTGAAAGAGTAACAAACATCCATCCTCTCAAACTTTCACGTTTATAATAGTAGTAGGATATTGAATTCATAGAAACGACAGTAAACAATTTAAAAATTTACTAAAGAGAATAAAAAAGCAAATTCTGCACAGCATCATCTAGCCCCAAAGTAAGCAAAGCTTGTGTTATGGGAACTACATGTCTGATATGACTGACATGACTTAAATTTTTTTTTGCAAATACATACACATGTTATACACTAGCTGATGCCCGCGGTTTTAATCGCATAGGGTAGGCAATTGATAAAAATATCAAAAGTATTGTATGCCTTGCACCCTAACGGGCTTTTTTTTAATATCCTGATACGTATTCAGTTCTTTTGTATTTTAAGTATTTTCCCCCTTTTAACCCCATAGGGGTAGACCCTACAATATAAGAGGAATATATCTTCCAAGTTTCATGCTTCAATAACTTATGGTTTAGGCTGTGCGATGATCGATCAGTCAGTAACGGAACAGTTTTATATATTTAGAAGAATATAAAACACCCACACCCGAGTCAAATATTTGCAGATCATACAAACATTTGTCCCGCGGCGGGAATCAAATCCGCTACCTTCTGCGTCTCAGCGGACCTTCGCACACTGTGCCACAGAGTTCACAGAAGAGGGAATAACACTAAATTGATAATAATAGATGATTCAAGTAGTATTTTATCAATGTTTTATGCTGCATTCCTCAATACTAGACAAACATTAAATACGCTGAAACCAGATAATTTAAATACATTGGAAACTAGAAATGATGAAGACAAAACAAACAAGTTAACCAACCCAAATTCCTTGTAAACTTGAAGGCACAAATACAGACTGAGGTTATTATGTAAATGAATTTTCTAATTGTCACAGTATTGTTCGCGTGAACGGCGTAAACTGCGGACATTTATTATGGAGATGATTTTAAGATGGAGACTGGGGTCTTCTTTGTTTGTTTATGTGAATTTTAAGGAGTTAACTCGATTAATTGTGATGAATTAAGATAAAGGGGTAAATGGCAAAGTGGATTTTGTGAATTGTTGTGGATAGAATTGATCAAAATAATGCTGAAAGACGTTTTTGAAGGCGAACAAGAAACGCCAGATGGAAAGGCTAAGTAGGTCAGTAATCAGTGTAGTAATCAGAATATACGTATGGGAAATAATTAGGATCTCGGATCCTTCGAAAAACAAAAAATAAAGTTTGGTAAGAAAAAAAAGGAGGTGCCTCACGCAGGAGGCTGTATACAGAGGGTGATACAGCGAGCCATGGAGTTTAAATTAAAGACAGTATAAAATGTCGAGATCCGGAGACGCACAATCAAAGATATCGACCTAAGGATTAATGGAACTGAAATGGACGGAATCATTGCAAGAAGTGGTGATGACAGGTGGAGCAGGACAGCGAATGGTGGCCGAGGAGTATTAGAAACGTAAACGTCTGATGAACCCGAGATGGGCAGACTACGTGGATGGTTAGATTAGCGCAGGATCGTGGTGAATGGCACCAATTGATGAAGGGCTATACCCACAAGTGGGTTAATTGGAATTATAGCTGATGATGACAATCAAGACAAAAAGATAGATTACCCCTTCTATACCGTTTTAAAAATAGTCGACAAAAATTACAAATTAGAAATCATTTTTAACAAATTAAATAATTTAATCGATTATAAGCGACGGACAATTGTTAAATAAAAGATCTAAAAACGTAAACTAAGGTAATATTAGATTACAGACTGGAATAATGACATACGTAAGCGGACGTAATAGCCTCATTATTAGAAACGGTCCAAGATTTAGGAGACTAGTCACAAATCATAGTACTTTCTGTGACTCCCACATTATGAGTTAGTTCGATGTTGACTAATTCCTCGTATTATGCCAAGAGGAAAGGTTTTAAACCGCCTCTATCTTCCGACTTCCTGCTAACATCTACACTATCTTCATTATATCTACACTTCTACAACATTTGTAAGTTTGTAGAAGGTAATCTTGATAACTACACGACCGATTTCATAAATCCTTCACCAATATTTAGAATGGATCTTCAGAGTGAACATAGGCTGTATATTATCCCGTTAAAATAAAGGGGATTTTCGTAGAGACCAATTTTGCAACGTAAGTCGACGAAAAAACGGTCGATCGAATGCGTTTCTTAGGAACGCTACCTTAAAGGTAAGACTTACTTTTCGCGAACAAAGCCATAAGCAGTATCTAGTATAATATATTACGTATATATTGGACCAATGCATTAAGAGGAGGTAGTCATACACTGGCTCTTTTGGTCTGTGATTTATTCCCTAGCGCCAGAAATTATAAACTTGTTTGATCTGTGTCAGTCTAGTTAGTCTTACGATTTTTTTTCTCATAACATTAATTGGATTCCTAGACTGTGACACTGCCTCAGATAAAAAAACACTCCTTGTACCGAGCTATGTACACTCACTCAAGTATAGTTTTTTTTGTGATTTTAATGAGCTTATACAATTTTTAAGTCAAACAAATGCCACAATTATAGGCATCAGAGAGTGTTGCAATACTTGCAATAATTGATGAAAAGTACGTCGGGGGTTTTCAAACTGAAGGCTAAAATGTCTGAATTTCTCTCACAGGCACTCAAGAATTCTCTCCCGTAAAGTTCGCAAAACTTCGAAAAGTTTGGATGAAGAGATCGCTTTTAAGCGATAAGGGCGGCCTTATTGTGCCTTTAATATTAATGTGTGATTGATTGTTTTTATTATTTCATAAGATATACAATAAAGTATTTTCATTCAAGCAAGATTTATAAAAACTTATTTCAAAACGCTTTCTTCTCCGCCTTAGCAAACGGAAAAATCGATAGAAAATTACCAAGAACTGCCTCAAAGGGTTATGGCAGTGGAATTAACCTCTTCATTATAGCATTACCCACCCGTCATCAGATAGCAATTAGACGAGTTTTTAAAAACAAAAAGATAAGATATCTTTTTGTTTTATATTATTAAAGCTAATTTCATGTTTTCGGGGAAAGTTGGATATTTAGTAAATAGACATTTGCTGTTAATGATTTTTTTCTTATCATTAAATATACCAGAAGCTTAATAAAATTTACTCAGCAGTGGGACGTGATTAATATAAAGAAAATATTCTAAAACGACTACGCAAACTATATTCACACGTTTAACATAACAAACTCGCCATGAAATCAGACAACAAACGCAGAACATTTGTTAAAATCGACCACAACGCCAACGTCCACTCAAAGACGCGTGGCCGACACGCGACCCAGGCTATTTGCAGTATGTCACATTTTATCATTGGTGTCAATTAATAGGCTTAACCCCGGGTTTGCTCGTGTTCAGCGGCTATACCAAGTCAGAACAGTTACTTTCAACCAGTGATCAATTTCCGAACTGCTGTGTGGCAAATGTTTGCATGTTCTGCAGATATTTGTTCCGTGGGTGGTGTGGTAGTACCCACGAAACAGGGTATCCTAATATGGAGTCAGGACTATTTAGTATTTATTTATTTAGTAGTGACTGTCGATTAAATAAGGTCTGCAGTTTTTTCCGATGATTATTGTAAAATGTAATATCTTTTTGAAATCATTTATGTTTTATTGCTCTCGGATTGATGATCACCTAACGATACTGCATCAGTGGACTCCTATAGGCTGATGATGCTAATGAAACAATAAACTTTGTCTCAGTCGGACAACCACAGTCTACATAATAAAATACTGGCTCTAGCGTCGGTCCCGCGGGTACGCCACATATCCCCATCTTTTCTTCGTGCCAATCCACCGTGAAACGGTCGAGTTGATTTATAGACTTGCTATTAGGATGATATATCACAGAATAAATAACAGTAACTCACTATAGAGGTATCACTCTGTAACACTGTTGATAACATCGTGTATCAAAGGCATAGGCTCAGTCAGTGTTCCAATAATCGGCGATAGGCGTACAACCTGCCACGTGGAATATTGTGCAAAAAAATTGTTAATATTTGGAAGTGCCTCCGACTACCACCTGCTTGGTTTCCTAACGAATCTGCGACCTAAGGATCTGAGGATTTCCATCATGGCGAATATAGTTATGAACTTTTTTTTAAAGTTTTACTGACATAGTTAGTACATTATAAATTGGAGTCTTTTTTAATATAGTTATCAGAAAAAGAACCAATGTGGTGTTGAGATTTCAAGACTCATTTCTTTTGGTTTACATTTTAAATCCGATTTCGAGTGACATAGCCTAAACATGACCATATTTTATATCATCGTCGTTGGCCCGTTATGGTCGCACTTACGTTTATTTGATAGGGGGATGAAATACGGAACTTTTTGATGTTATCTAACGCTGGACTGATTTCGATGGGGTTTTAATTAATAAAAGGGTGGTGGTTTTATTCAATTGTATTGTGTTTTGGTACATGCGAGCTGTTTTTATAGCGTTCAATGAGCTTTTTGCTATCATAATCAGATTTGAGGTTGTTTTTTTTTAAATAAATTGATATATCTTTTGGTAGATTTAGAACATGTTGTTGAGTGTGGACATATTGCTAAGTGCATATTAAAATATCATGGATGGAGAATTTTATACAAAGCCAAATGTGATCCATCTATGATCAGAGGTAAAATTTTATTAGCATTTTTAAGATCATTAGTTATAACAAACATTTAAGGATAAGACAACATTTATATTTAAACTCAAGACTTAAACATTATAGACAACTAGCTTCTGCCCACGGCTTCACCCGCGTGGTACCCGGATAAAAAATAGCCTATGTGCTACTCTGATGTATAAGCTATATTACTGTAAAATTCATCAAAATCCGTTCAGTAGTTTTTGCGTGAAAGAGGAACAAACATACTCACAAACTTTCAAGTTTATAATATTAGTAGGAATTAAGTATCTAAGTAGTGTACCTACATAGACACACCCTTTTAATAAAAAAAACCTCATACTTCCTCCCTGATGCTATATCTTAACACAGGGTTCATATGAGACACTTTTTATAAATAAAAAATACATCATGTGAAACCAATAAATGTTGAGTATTGCGTATCTCCATAGGGAGTATAATCTTAGATCACAGATGGATCAACAAAACAAAATATGGAAAATCCTTAGCAATGTATGATCGAAAACAAAAGTTTATGATGCCGTAAAATAACAGTCTTATACAGTCAGACGTCCATACAGTCGTAATTTTCAAGAATCTTTTCCCTACCTACTATTTTACTACTTTTTACAAGCTTTTACAACTTGCCTCGTAGTCTCTGATTTTTTTTTACATATGATTAGAATTAGAATTTAATTTATTTCTTTAGACGTTGCTTACACCAAAAACGCAAAACGCAACGCTTAATTGATTCCAATTAAATAAAAAACTTATTTTCCTACAGGTAGTCTAAAAATCCTACTAATATTATAAACGTGAAAGTTTATGAGGATGTTTGTTACTCTTTCACGCAAAAACTACAGAACGGATTTTGATGAAACTTTACAGTAATATAGCTTACCTCTATACATCAGAGGCTACTTTTTAACCGGGAACTACACGGGCGAATCCGGGGGCAGAAGCTAGTAAGTTTAAATATTGAATTTGAAAAACGTAATATACACCTAGCTAGTCCCTATATTTTGTCCCACAATAATTCAAAAATATAACCGTACACTACAAATTCATGCCAATCTTGATAATTACACGCTTGCGAACACACTAGCTTGCTACCCGTCTTGCTCACCCCTTACGGCGGAGCAGGGAGTGCGAAAGGGAGGGGTGTAGGAGGGTGGGATTTGCCGTTAATGTAACAAATATTGTCTACCGTGAAGTGATTATTGAGGGTGGCGGGTCGTATTCATAGTCGGCGAGTTTGAGCTTATTCAAGTGGCAATGGCCATGTATCTAGCAGAGTCCAGCAAAGAGGAATAAAGACCCGGTCAAGGAGATCAAAGGGATATGGTTCTCAAGTGGTTTTCAGAATTTGCATGACTGTTTCGATCGCCACCGCCACTGCCATGCCACCGCGTCAGTTTGACCGGCTCCTTACTCGAACTTTGACAACCATATAGAGAAAACGAAATAGTGGTTTCCTGAATATTTATTTACTTTTAATCTCTCGATCATCTGAGCAAGGCTCCAAAGTAGCTAAAATTGACATAAGATTTTTCTTAGTAGACACACTCGCTCGTAGCTAGTAACTTATTTTTAGAAATAGGCCCCAATGTCTATACATACGACAGTACAGTCACAAACATATATTACGATTAATTGCGTAGAATTTAACGGCGCGTTGCGTTTCGAGGGGCCGACAGTTTTTGCGCTCGACTGTACCCCGGTTATTGACGGGGGATTATCCTCATGATTGTACTTATTGGAAGAGGATTTGAGAAATTATTAACGAAATCGTTGAATAGAGATTTATATCAAAGAGGGTTGAGTTTACCCTTGAAGAAATGAACTGCGACCAATTTTCATTTTACTCCAAAAACTATGATAAATTTCCAAGAAGCACCACGTAGTATCTACCATCGGAGAAGGCACTAACTGTTTCGATGCATTTCGAGAGTCCTAATCAGGGTGAGTGATCGCAACACACTCCCCAAAAACTTTTTGGAAAGCTCAAAATACGAGGATCAAAGTGGGCTTTCAAGTTTATGCTACCAATTTGAAGTGGTCTTAATTTTAGAGCTCCAATCAAAACTCACGTTCCTAGCCTTGAAATACAGAAGAAAGAAAGAAAGAAAATGCATTTATTATTCCCCAAACAACACAAAAGTTAAACAGAAAAAAATATTAAGAAACACAAAACAGATATTTAACATATAATAAATAAATAAATAAATAACGACCTCTGTGGCGCAGTGGGCGAAGGTCCGCCTGAGACGCAGAAGGTTGCGGGTTCGATTCCTGTCACGAGACAAATGTTTGTAAGATCTGCAAATATTTGTCTCAGGTCTGGGTGTTTTTCTATGTATAATATGTATGTATTTACAAAAAAAAAGTATATATGTAGTATATCAGTCATGTAGTTCCCATAATACAAGCTCTGCTTAGTTTGGGGCTAGATGATGCTGTGTGAAAAATGTCCAGCATTATTTATTTATTTAATAACACAACGAAACGAAAAACAGACAAAGTAGGTACGTATTCGCGTGCTAGGAATCGGCGGCGTAAATAAACTTTCAAATTTTAAGTTCACGTAGTTTATATAAGTTAACGTTTCTATTATACTTGTGATTACATACATAAGTTCACGCCTATTTCTCGGATGAGTATGCAGAGACCAGGGATTTCCACTTTGCTACGATCCTGGCATACTTTTTTTGTGATTTCAATTAATAAAAAGCCTATTGACTTAGACTTATGAAAAATACTAGTTTTTGCCCACGGCTTCGCCCGCATGGTACCCTGCCTATGTATTATTCTGATGTATAAGCTATATTACTCTAAAGTTTCATCAAAATCCATTCAATAGTTTTTGCGTAAAAGAGTATCAAACATCCATCCTCACAAACTTTCACGTTTATAATATTAGTAGGGTATAAATGATGATCGCATCATCATCCGACTAACGTGCCTTCCGCAGTAAGGTCGCGCTCGTAAACGCCTCGTACGGAATCTCGTCATCACACTTGTTTCTTTCTCCGTATCACTAAGGCCACTAAGCCCTTCTCAGGGTCATCGTACCTTAACCTAGGCTTCTAGACAAATACCTCACGTTTTCCTTTCACGCTAACACAAATGCGCAGTCAAAACTATGCAGCAGTAACGCGTCATCTCAAAAGCTAATGTAATTTCCATACAATTCGACCTAACCGCGTGAACGCCAAAAGAAAGGATTCTTGTCTGAGAGGGTTGGTCAGATCTCTCACATAACGCGGGTAGACGAAGAAAACTTAAACGCCACTAACGGTCACCAATGCAGGTAAAAACTAATGGGAACCAAGTACATACATCAACTTGTGTTACATCCTAATAATATTATAAACGCGAAAGTTTGTGAGGATGGATGTTTGTTCCTCTTTCAAAGTGTTGAACGTAGCGGATCTGTTAAGAGCGTCTAGGCAAGCTATGTCACGAGCGATTCACTCATTTAGTTGGCAAACCACTCAATTATCCACCTTTTTAGCGTCCAAAGTTCATTTTCCAAACCACCCCTTATTTAGTTAGGTTATACAAACAGGGCGGCCGCTAAGCTATGTTTAAGAGGCAAATATTGTATTAAGGACGCGTGGTTGCCGTTTTACGTTTATTTTGTTTGACAGTCTGGTGTATGTTTTAATTTGGACAATCTGATGATATTAAATCACTTATCATCATTTTTCCATAAAAAAGTAAAAAACCACGCTTACGACTTTAGTCATCTTCAGATCTATACTCAGTACGGTCGGCGATAATACCAAGTAAAGGGTAGTCAGAGGCACGTTGTGAGTTTCGATTCCGTGGGAATATCGGGATAAAAAGTAACAGTAAAGTGTTTTACTGCTACATAAATACCCTATATTTTAGAACATATAAGCTGCTATTGTGACTTAACTATGATAGTAAGATATATTCCCTCGCGGACTTTTTTGTAGGTAATAATAAGTACTTTAATCATGTAGCACATAATTTTTATGTATCATCAATAGTTTTCTCAGCGCACGCCAAATAATGAATTTTATAGGCAAAGTTTTGCTACTTTGGGTTACATGATTGAACTTTTCTTCATTTCTAATTTTTTGGAAAATAAATTATAGCACATTTTACTTTCTGATAGCTTTCTATTGGTTAAAATCGGTTCAGTAGTTTCGGAGCCTATTCGATACAACCAGCAAACAAAAAAATCTTTCCTCTTTATAATATTAGTATAGATTAATAATAATAATAATAATAATGCTGGACAATCCACACAGCATCATCTAGCCCCAAGCTAAGCAGAGCTTGTGTTATGGGTACTAGATGACTGATATACTTAATACAATACATTACATAGATAGATATTTTTTTATTATACATAGAAAATACTCAGAACACATCGTATTTGCAGAGCGTACAAACATTTGTCCCAGGGCGGGAATCGAAACCGCAACCTCCTGTGTCGCAGGCGGACCTTCGCCCACCGCGCCACATCGGTCGTCACATTAGTAGATTACAAGCCCTCTTAATAGGAGTAAACAAATCAAAACAACGTCGCAATGTATCAAATGTATGACACACGCAATTCATCACCTACCTACCATCTAAAACTTTATGTAAATAAAAAAAAACCACCAGCATTCTAAATATACCTTGGTCCATCCCAATAAGGTCGATAATCGAAAGCAATATATTTAAACCGTTAAGGGCATGCATTAAAATATGCTTAATATCATGTGTGAAAATGTTCGCGTAAACGATCGTAGCCTTATTTGGCTGTGATTTTGTAAATAAAACTCGCACACTAAGGGTCCCGTACTAACATATAATATAAATACTAATTAAATAAATAATGCTGGACATTTTTTACACAGCATCATCTAACCCCAAAGTAAGCAGAGCTTGTGTTATGGCGTATATACTACTTAAATACATTTTTTTTTGTAAATACATACATATTATACATAGAAAACACCCAGACCCCAGAGAAATATTTGCAGAACAAACAAACATTTGCCCCGCGGCGGGAATTGAACCCGTAACCGTCTGCATCTCAGGCGGGCCTTCGCCACTGCGCCACAGTGGTCGTCCAAATTCTTTGATAAATAACGAAAACTATTTCAACGTTCTTTGTATGGTGACCCCCTTAGGTTTGTAACTAGTTTTGGCTTGTTTTTTGCCCGTGACGTAAGGCGCCATCCACAAACATTCATCCTCACAAACTTTCGCGTTTATAATATTAATGGGATAATTATAAGTTTAAAGGGTCTTTATCGCGATTTCCTTTCTTATTATTTTCCCGACGTTATTTATAACTGCAAGGTTATCTGGAAGAGGTCGCTTTTAAGCGATAAGACCGCCCATTGTGCTTTGAGTTATATTAAGTTTTTATTTATTTTGTTATCTTGTTGTGTACAATAAAGTATTTTCATTAATTCCCCATCCCCTTGAATTCAAAATCGTATACCGTATTTTATTCCAAAAACTATCGTGAACTTGACTATTCATATTGTAATAACGGGAATTTTCACGTACCGCACTATCAGTGAAGGCACCGTGCGCTGCGCACGGCGCGACGCGAAAGGAGAAAGTAGCAACCACTCACCCTGATGAAGACTCTCGGAATGAGTCGAAACTTAGTCGGTGCCTTCACCGATAGTGCAGTACGTGAAAATTAACGTATACCGTACATTGTCAGGGTGGCTTATAAGAACTGACACCTAAAATCTCAGAGGAGCCTTCGCCCACTGCGCCGCAGATGAGGACGAGGTCTATTTTGTAAAAGGAACATTAAAAAGAATAACCAGCCTTGTTTTTTTGCCTTTCTTTCCTGGCTTGGTCGCGGAGGAACAGGCAGTAGATAAAATTGACATTTCAAATTGATCCTTGGTATTTTAATGAAAAAATTAACTTTGACTTTGATAGAGAGTACAGTTGTAAGCGTGTTTTTTTAATATAATTTTGTTTCTTATAAATTCAAACAAAGCAAATTTAAAAGCTAATCGCGGAAGTACAATGGGCGGTATTATCGCTAGTAGCGATTTCCCAGACAAACTTTTGATAGACATAAGCCTCCATCAAAGAGTGCCATGACGAACGATCTTGAGCCACATCTATTTACCTTCTCCCCGCCACCTTTATGGTTTGAGTACACCAACAAAATAAACGGACGATAAGTATAATCATCGATTACGATGACATATTCCTATGAAAAAATGTGTCAAAAAGCTTTGATTAGGCCTAAACGCACGTAAATAATTTGGTGAACTCGGGCCTAACATGTGAAACCGTAGTGGGGCAGATTACACTGCAAAATTTAAGCCATTCCACTTTGCCCCACCAGTGGATCGCCTTGGTGGGGCAAATTGCATCGTGTGCCTGTGATAAATATTTTCCATTTATCACGAGATAAACTGGTTTCAGTGACAATTGAAACGATACGCGACGGACCTCCCGTCGAGATATTGATGACGTAATTTAATAACTGTTTCAAATAGTAACATTACCTGACTATGACAAGGGAGACGAAATCAATAAGAAAATAAAGAAAAATTGTTTATTCCACGAAAAAGACTCGTTAAAACCTACAATCATGGTATCTGCTTAAGACTTGGCATGTACAATAAATTGCCCTTACAAGTAACGCAGCTTCCCTTTACCCAGTTTAAACTTTAAATAAAATATTTTTCCATGTAACAGAATATTTAATTTGTTCATTTTCTGATTTGCATGTGTTGTACCTAGTTTTAAGTGTGAATGTATGTATATCCCTCTGACATGCCAATGTTATATGTTATAACGAAATGGTCAATAAATAAATCTGAATCTGAATCTGAAATCTTACTAATATTATTAACGCGAAAGTTTGTGAGGATGGATGTTTGTTATTCTTTCACGCAAAAACTACTGAACGGATTTTAATGAAACTTTACAGTAATATAGCTTATACATCAGAATAACACATATACTACTTTTTATCCGAGTACCACGTGGGCGAAGCCGTGGGCAGAAGCTGGTTGATTATATCACGACGAAAGGTGACTGTTGAAAATTGTTATTAAAAAAAAGATTTCTATAACGGACGGATAACGATTTTTTTTTCTTCGTTTTCCTTTTTGTTTTATGTTATGTTTTTGTGTGTTTATTATTATTTAAATACAGCTTTGGGACAAATTCAATTCACTTTATTCATTAATTATTGGATCATTTTGTTAGTACCAATTTTACCAATTACCAATTTCTTTACGTGTTAAATTATCACTTCAATAGCCTAAAATAAAAAAAAAACTCTCTACCTTTACCTTAATGGCCATTTCAGGATTTTCACATAATATCAGAATAAATGAATTTTCTTTTTTTTCTTTCAATTTTCATGAAAGGAAACTTTAAATTTCGAATTCAACAATGATTGGCCGACTAGCGCCGACCAATGGGGGCGCGTCGTGTGCGCAGCTGAACAAATAATTTCACTCGTACAATCGACATTAAATAATTTTAACGTGTCACTGACGCACCGATCGGTGGTGTAGGAAAACACTGAATAAAAGAGTAGTAGAGTACTAGACTTAAAATTAGGCCGTTGAGGTATGTACCTCTAAACAGACACGAAACGTGCGTTGACGAAAGAATAATAAAGTACGTGGTATAGTCATTTATATTTTTTTTTATTACTAAAGCAGTAAAGTATGGAACCTGAGCCCACCACAATGTGGGATAAAAAGCTTGGAAGAAAGATCATACAGACAAATGTCTGTATGATCTGCAAATATTTGTCTCGGGTCTGGGTATTTTCTATGTATAATATGTAGGTATTTACAAAAAAGTATATAAGTAATATATCAGTCATTTAGTTCCCATAATACAAGCTCTGCTTAGTTTGGGGCTAAATGATGCTGTGTGTAAAATGTCCAGCATTATTTATTTATTTATTTTTAAGAGTTTTGGAAAACTATTCAGTCGTGTTATATGAACGAGTATTTAAAAAAAGTCTTGTCGAACTGTAGCGATTTATTTAGCAATAAGACCGCCCATTGTATAACATAATAAAATAGTTTAGATACATAATAACTAAGTTGAAATAGAAGAAAACAATAAATAAATATGAAATAATATTACCCTTGGGGATATTTACCTTGAGTATAGCTAAGGACGGCTTTATATATATATATATAACTAGCTTCTGCCCACGGCTTCGCCCGCGTGGTACCCGGACAAAAAATAGCCTAAGTGTTATTCTGATGTATAAGCTACATAACTGTAAAGTTTCATCAAAATCCGTTCAGTAGTTTTTGCGTGAAGGAGGAACAAACATCCATCCTCAGAAACTTTTATACATACATAAGATCTAAATATGTTATTCTCGGCATAATCGATCTATATTTGCAAACGTTACGAATACTACAGATTACAGTAGGTATCTGCAGTACCTACCAGATAAGTGATATAATGATAACCCCGGGGTTACTACGTCTATAACTGATGTTAGGTCATAGAGCCACAAGATAAGGGAGTACAGTATACGACACTTCAAAGGGCACGCGTGGAAAATAAAGACTGCATGATTCATTTATTTTCATATGTCATTTATTCATGCTCAAATGTACATCAGCTTAAATCTTACATCAAAATAGCTGTGGGGAAGTACATAGACCCTGTCAGAAGATTTAGTCAATTTTTAAAAAGAAAATCCTTTTATATTATAAACGTGAAAGTTTGCGAGGATGGATGTTTGTTAATCTTTCACGCAAAAACTACTGAACGGATCTTGATGAAACTTTACAGTAATATAGCTTATACATCAGAATAACACATAGGCTACTTTTTATCCGGGTACAACGCGGGCGAAGCCGTGGGCAGAAGCTAGTTATAAATGTTTATTAGGTTTTTTAAAGTGTTAATCCACACTTAAGTGGCCTGTAACGATCTTCCTTAACGAATTTCGCTGGTTGCGAAGTGGTTTGAGACCCCGAATTGAATTTCCCCGGGTTGAATTTTCGAGATTAATCAAATCACAATTGCAGTTTGGCAATTTTAGAATGAAAGCCAAATCACATATTGTGCGATTCTTTTGGTTTTAATGAGTAAGATACTTATTACTTTGGACTCTAACTCTGACTGCTTTTGAATCCGAGTGGCGAGTGCAAGCTTTAGTAACGCGTACTGTACAATCGGTAATCAATAGTATTACTGTCTGTTTTCTGCATTTCTTGTGTCGTAGTGATTGACGTGACGTGAATAAGATTGCAATAATGACGTGTGCTAGTAAAATACGTAGTTAGAATTATATAACAGGCCCAAATTGATCGTCAAAACGAATCATATGAGCCCTATCTCGAGGAGTTTACTAGTAGCCACTGAAGCTGAAGAGTTCCACTATCCATCTACTGGCTCCATCATCAGATCAGCTCCAAGATACCAAATTATAGTATTGTCATCCGAACTACAAAGTTTCATTTCGATACGACCAAATTAGAAGTAGGTTAATCCAAGATTCGATTACATTTAGTTAGTTACAATTTGAAGCTAATATTAATCGTGTTAAAAATAAAGTCAAATGTCACAGTTATCTGCACCACGAGTCACCTCGGTAATATTTCAATTACACATTAAATCGTAGCAATAACAATTAGTTTATAAAATTCTGATTGCACTATCGCTCAATGTTGTTGTGATTAACTGTGCGAGAGGTATATGTGGTGTAACTTTGAGTGATAGAATGAGGAACTGCGTGTTAAGAGAGCAGTGTGGGATGAAAGAAGATGTAGTAACGAGAGAAAGGTATGTTGGTTTGGGCATATAGAAAGGATGGACGAGAGTAGATTAACAAAACAAGTATACAACGCGTGAATGGGATAGTTCGAAGAGGAAGGCCTCCGCGAACGTACTCTGACCGAATTGGAGACATTCTAGAAAAAGGCCAGGTAAGAAGTACACTAAACCGCCGAGCTTGTATGAAGAATGTGATGAGGATGAATGAAGCGAAAGAGATATGCCAGGATCGTAGCAAGTGGAAATCCTTGGTCTCTGCCTACCCCTCCGGGAAACATGCGTGACTATACGTATGTTTGTATGTAGGTGATATTTTACAAGCTTTTATTTAACTTGAAATATTTGTATATTAGTTTGTTTTAAGGTCTAACCTCTTTCTCTTAGCCTACGGAGTGTAATTTTTATATGTTCAGTTCCGATGACAATGCATTTTTATGGTAAGCATGACCTGAATCGACATACAGGATTAGCTCCAGAGAAAGGAACTCTTCAACGGTCAACAGCACAGACACGAAATTTTGTGAAAGCATTTATTATGATAGCTGGTTTTAAGTCTTGCCATGGCATGGTTGTTTCGCTCAGGGTTAAAAGCTTGATTTTAAAAATGTTTTTACTATTTTTTTAATTAGAGTGTAATTAGACTTTTCTATTCGGACTCAAAGTTGGTCCATTACACGTGTTTTTAATTAGTAGAAAAGTAAAGTAAAATATATATTTTTTATATATAATATAATATATAATATAATAATGCTGGACATTTTCACACAGCATCATCTAGCCCCAAACTAAGCAGAGCTTGTATTATGGGAACTACACGACTGATATACTACTTATACACATTTTTTTTCGTAAATACATACATAATATACATAGAAAACACCCAGACCTGAGACAAATATTTGCAGATACAAACATTTGTCCCGTGGCGGGAATTGAACCCGCAACCTTCTGCGTCCCAGGCGGACCTTCGCCCACCGCGCCACAGAGGTCGTCAATTTTTATTCGACATATTTCATGCTCGAATTGATCAACGTTTCTGAGATACTTCTAAAATAACTCACTAATAACTCAGAAAAACATTCTTGTATTTAACTTAGTTTGACTTGATATACATAAAAATAAATGAAGGTATTAATAATTTGAGTTACACATATCTGAAGCATTTATGTTGCCTAATATATAAATAAATAATAATGCATTTTCACATAGCATCATCGAGCCCCAAACTTAAACAGAGCTTGTGGTATGGGTCATGTAATATGACTGATATACTTTTTTTGTAAATACATACATATCATACATAGAAAACACCCAGACTCGAGACAAATATTTGCAGATCTTTTGCCCCGCGGCGGAAAAAAAACTACCTATAAACACCATCTATGTACCTACCATGTGAAAATAATAAATGTATGGAGTATAGAACTGAACTCGGGCGAAGTCGCTGGCATTCACTAGTTTCTATATATTTCTATAACAATTTATCCTTCAATATCGATTGGGTGTCCTCGTTCGCATTTTTATACCCGTTTCTAAGATATTATAGTCACGTATTAGTTATAAATTAATCGCTTTATATACTAACACTGTATTTAATGTAGTGTCAGAGTTAAGCACATTTCGTTGTGCTTAAGTGAGATAGGAACAGAATATTTCTTACAAAAACTATCGTGAACTTGACTATTCATATTGTAAAAACGGCAATTTTCACGTACCGCACTATCGGTGAAGGCACCGACTAAGTTTCGACTCATTCCGAGAGTCTTCATCAGGGTGACTGATCGCGACTTTCTCCCTCCGCGTCGCGTCGTGATTACGCCTTCAAGTGATGATCTTTCATACATGAGACCTTTGATTTTTATTTATATAAGGTTAGAGTCATATGCAGAAGAAACGGTAAAAACCAAACTACTTAAATTGCACGGCGAACAAGAAGCCGGCTGTCTACAAAATCTATCAAAATATGTGTACATAAATAAAACGTGAAGTAGGTATCGCGCCTATTTGTGTTTTTCTTTTCATAATAGCAATTCTGCAAATCTTGAGTCCCGTTAGGGCCTGTGGTCATTGGACATTCCTTGAGTGATCCTCACCTATTTGCGTACTGAGTACGAATCCGATTTCCTTTTACGAAAAATACAATCGTGCGCATGTTTTTTTCTCAACTCGTTTCAACGAAAATCAGTTCAAAGAGGACAGGAGATGCTTAAAATTTCGCAAAACTGAGCTTGCATCATATTAATCTGCAGTCCTCATCATGACAAATTATTAAAAGCTTAGGTATAATAATAAAAACGTTTCGTGACTGACTGACTATAGACCCGAAAGGTACGTCCCTGTATATATGAAACATATTATTCTCAATTCAAGTTGCACTAAGGATATACCAATATGAAACCCCCAAAGGTTGCAGCGGGAAATGAAGTTAGTTTAGAGAAAATTCAACGCGGACAAAGTCGCGAGCGTTTCACTAGTCAGTTCGGACTTCAGATGCAATCGTGACACTCCATACTCGGTGAGGTCACTACAGGATGTTTGTAAAATTCTGGTATTTTTGGCAATAATCTTATCAAAATTGTGCAACAAAAGTTCAGAACAATGGTCAGAATCAAGCAATCAAAAGTAATATTATAAAGAATGCAATCCATCTCCTAAAGTACCTACTTTGACTACCTACAATGAAAATAAAACCTCGCCGTACCCAAATACACAGTTCATTTGAGAGACTTAACTTTATTTACTGTAGATATTAATAACTAGTTTATTTACGCAAAACCTCGTCCTGCCTACCTATCTGTTGCTATACCCTTAGACAGGGTTCACGTGAGATACCTACCTATAAATACCATCTATGTACCTACCATGTGAAAGCAATAAATGTATTGAGTATTAATCTTCGTAACTACTAATCCCATTTCAAAAATCTGTCACCGATATTCAGAATGGGCATATGCTGATTTAAGCCTGAATTCATAGTCGGGGGTTGAACAGTCCCCCAAAATCCATCATTCAGCATTCGCCTTATGGATGGGTGCATAAAGGTTGAATTCGCACTTGAATTTTTACTTAGCGCCTGAACAGTCCCCTAAGGGAGCCTCTATTTAACTATGAATTCGGGCCTTAATCATCCCGTTAAAATAAAACGGCTTTTCGTGAAGACAAAAAAACGGTTAACGCGTATGCTTTTCTTACGAACGCTGCCTTTTTCTCACGGTACCGTCCGAAGCCGTGTGCAGTAGCTAGTACTCAATGAAGGCACTGTTAAACAAAGTAAAATTCGTGTCAAATTGTGATGCTGAGCTTCTCAACTGAGCTTTTATATTTCGCATCACCCTGTATCCAACAGTACACAGCGTATCAGTAATGTGGTCAACATTAAAATGGTACAGATTCAAAACGCGTCAGCACTCTGTCCAGTCCATTGTAAAAAGTTGTGAGACAAGTTATGATCGCAAGCGATAAAAATAAATTATAATTTAGGTCATCTTAATATACCTCTTACCTTAGTAAGAGTGACCTACATCTTCTAGACTTTTATGCACCATAGTCGGCCATGTTTTCTATGTATAATATGTATGTATTTACAAAAAAGTATATATAAGTAGTATATCAGTCATGTAGTTCCCATACTACAAACTCTGCTTAGTTTGGGGCTAGATGATGCTGTGTGATAATGTCCTGTATTATTTATTTATTTTTATATCATCACTTACTATCAGATGAGATTATAGTCAAAATAAAATCTATTTAAAAATTTAAAAAACGAGCTTTGGAATACGTTCCGAAAATAAGGATTAGGTAAAGTCAAGAAAAAGGTGTTTAAAATAACCCTGCCAAGCTGCTATCTCGAAGTAATCTTTCTTTTTATGTTATTTTTGTCCTTGTTTACCCCCATGTATGACCCATCCACTCGAATGATGGTGCTGACGGCTATAAACTCCTGGTCTAAATGAAAATGTCAGAGGTACATTCAAGAAAACTTTGACATGGACTTGACAAATACAATCTGAGTATTTTCAAGGTAAGAGTGAATAGTACCTTCTAGACCTTTATGCTCCATCGTCGGCCATATCATCACTAACCATCAGGTGAGATTACGGCAAAACGAAGAACTATTCTTGATTAAAAAAAACCTTTCTCTTTGACCTCCACCGCGTCAGTTAGACCTGTGGATCGATCACGCTAACCCATGGATATAGAGATGGCAATCAATTTTTAAACTAGTTCCCCATTTGAATGGCTCATCCATCAAATTGCGATAGCACTAATTCCCCATCGCTTGATTCCCATATTACCCAGAGTAAACTGAAGGCCATAAACCGTCCATGAACGAACAAAACTTGTGATTTTGAAAAGTAATCTAATCACGCCAATGCCGTGCATCCAGCTCGATAGCCATGGAAATTAATGTGATCGCCCCGCGGGCCCTTAGTACGCTATCCGCTCCGCCCATCGTTCCGCTTACAACTTGGACCGGAGCCTAAGTACCGGGCAATCATAACTTGTACCAAATGTGATAGTTCAATGACGACGTCGCAGCGTAAGTAACAGTACCATGGCAGAGATTGATTGATAGGATTGCTAGCTTTTTATGACAGGTTACAGGTTTTTAGGTTATGGTTGGAATCGTGTTTACATGGATTTTTATACACGGTGTAAATCGAAGAGTAGATCGTCATTGGCAGGCCGATAAGGGACCTCAATGCCCATGGATTTAACCCCCTTTTAAAGATAATTGCCCAAGAACCACAAATTCGAAGGTATGTACCATCGGTTAGTGTTCCGATAAGCGCGATGGTCTTGCAACCTATCAGATGGAATGCTAAATCGTGCCTGGAAGAAATCGCTCTCAGCGATAAGGCCACGCAGTAGAAACAGATATGGTGGAAGTACTACCCCGCATGAGCTCTTCACAAGGAGCTCTACTACTTATTAAAAATAAAAAGCTGATGCATTATATGTTGTGTAAGATCGATCACTACCCAGTTCATTGAAACGCCTGTACCACTTACATTTTTTTTAATATGTTCAATCAGAACTTTTGAAAACGAAACGGTAAATTTAATATCGAATTAGGTATGTAGGTAATTACTATGCCGGGCTTCAAATAGTGGCTATCGCGTCGGGCAACCATAAATCAACTTTTACGCGATTGGCTAACGTAAAAATCTTACCCGTTAAATGTTATAATGCCCTGTCCTAGTATGTAGGTAGGGCTGGCACTATTTAATTCATGATGCTTGGTTCCTACTGGTACGGTTTTTAGGGTTCTGTAGCAAAATGGCCCAAACGGAACTCTTGTGTCATCCTCCACCATAAACACCAACAGCCGCGCGTTGTTTATTTAATCAACAGTTTAATTAATAATCTTTATCAGTAGGTAAAGCGGTTAGCAATAACGAGCGGTTAGCTCCTAATCAAAGGTTTTTGACACATATTTTCATACGAATCTGTCATCATAATCGATAGTTAGACTGGACCGTCCGTTTATTTTTTTGGTTAACTCAAGGCCCTAGGCTTCATAGTTCGAATCATCATTATTTTCTTGTCCTTATCCCACATTAACTGGGGTCGGCACAACATGTTTTCTTCATCCACTCTCCTCTATCAGCCGTCATTTCAGTACTCACTCCTTTCTTAACCATGTCATCCTTCACACAATCCATCCATCTTTTCTTTAACATACCTCTGCTTTATTTCCATCCACATTCAAATTTAACAATCTTCTCGTAATCTGACATTCTTTCCTCCTCATGATATGCCCATACCATGCGAACCTAACACTCCTCAAGTTTTCCGTCACGGGTGCTACTTTCAAACTTCCTCTGATATACTTATTTTGTCCATTATAGTAACTCCACACATCCATCTCAACATCCATTTGGCTGCCCAACACTCCGATCCATACAATACATAGATCATAGTTGGGATCATCAAACCGAAATGGTTTTTGTTTTTAGATGAAAAATATTAACGAACTAACAATTTTATTTTTAACTACCAGACAAAGTACGTAGTGTTTACTTATGTGGCATCCCTAGCTGTCTAAAACGTGGATTTATTTTATCGACAAGATAGCAGAAACAATAAAGTTTCATACTAGGTAGGTAGAAATTTATTTTGGAATCTAAACCATTATATTCAATCGAAATGAAGCTATAATATAAGAGTGGGCGAAAATCATTTCATAGTTAAATACAAATTTTATTTGTTTGATACATAGGTTGATGTAGTTTCATGTTTAGATTAGCACCAAGGTTAGCTGGAAGAAAATGCTAATTAGCATTATTTTTCCGTATGAACTTGTTTTATCTTGTGCAATATATCATTTTGTATCAATCTATCTATGTTTTGCCTTACTTCAGCCATTTAGGGTATATTGATTTTTTTTTATTCTTTTTACTTTTTATACCTGCTCGGCGGAGCCCGTCTGCCGCCGAACAAGCTGTATTATGATGAAGAGCTTTTAAAATAAGATTGAAACTTCTGCAAAATCGACAAAATAAAAAACAATGGTACTAAAAACAGATTTAACTTTTAACAAAGGTCTAAAACGAATCATAGATTCACCACGATGGTACTTTCATTATCGGTAATAACTCACAACGCCAAATTATATTAAAAAATAGAAGAGGTTAAACTACGTACAATTACGTATTATAACTAGCGCCGATGATTAATAACTCTTTAGCTTAAACGTTAAACTCGACCGTTGCAAAATTGATCTCCACGAGAAGCCTTCTATTTCAACGGGATCATATACAGCAGCCTATGTCCACCCTGGAAGGCCCATTCTAAATATTAATGAGAGAATAGTATTTTACAAACTTTCGCGATTAATAATATAAACGCGAAAGTTTGTGAGGATGGATGTTTGTTTCACTAGCTTATAGGTACATCAGAATAACACATAGGCTGCTTTTTATCCAGGTACCACGCGAGCGAAGCAGAAGCAGAAGCTAGTAACTTATAATTAATAGAAGATTTTTTGAAATCGGATCAGTAGTTTCGAGGATTTCCTCCTACATCTAAACTTACAAACCTTACCCCTGTATAATATTATTGTATACTCAGATATGATGTAAAATTTCCTCCTAAATTTAAACCTAGCGTCTTAAACCCACAACGCAACTTCGCCAGTCTAACTGGCAGCGTCGAAAACAAGGCTTTAACCAAATCTATATAATTCTGCATAACAATAACGTTACAATTGTGTAAATATTGTAATAGCGTAAATATGGAGCGTCGATTACTTAGTTACGTTTAGTTCAGAGAGAATATATAAAACGCTTCATTCGTAGTGTCATCTAGGATCTTTCTTGGTCAGCGTTAGGTCAGTGACAGTTGAGGTATAGGGGATTTGGGGCCCTGCAAAGGAGTGATTCCTCTTGTGATCTTTGATGAGTGATCCTTATTCTTGTTTGATCCTTGATTTCCATAACTTACTTTCTGGTAGATCTGTTAGACCTATGGGATCATTACGGCTAGTGATGTAACCACATTGGTGAAAGAATTCAGTGCCCTGTTTCATTCATATTGGATCTAAAATTATGATTGAGTGCACGTAATATTAGCACACGTTTTTTTACTCCTATAAAAAACTCCTATAGAAAAAAACCGGCATTCGAACTCGCAACTTTGGGATCGTAAGCCGAAATAAATTGGCACTAACTACACTGACGGTAAAGTAGGATGAGGATATGTTATATAAATTAATGTTCGTGTCCAGACACGCCATGTTAGGGTGCCACATCCTACTAATATTATAAACATGAAAGTTTGTGAGGATGGATGTTTGTTGCTCTTTCACGCAAAAACTACTGAACGGATTTTGATGAAATTTTACTCCTAAAGTTATTATGGGAAATTGTTCAAACTTATTTGCGTTAGTAGTTTTTATCAAAAGCTACTCGCTATTACTTTATTTCATACTAGCTTCTGCCCACAGCTTCGCCCGCGTGGTACCCGGATAAAAAGTAGTCTATGTGTTAATCTGGCATATAAGCTATATTACTGTAAAGTTTCAACAAAATCCGTTCAGTAGTTTTTGCGTGGAAGAGTAACAAAGATCAATCCTTACAAACTTTCGCGTTTATAATATTAGTAGGATAGGACTTCTAGATTAAAAAGCTTGAGGCGCGAAGACTACTTTAGCTACTTTAAAGCCTTATTTTTCCTGGATGGAACGAACCTACTAAGATCTACCTACGCAGAAGTTTGCGGGTTCGATTCTCGCCGCGGGACAAACGTTTGTATGATCTACAAATATTTGTCTCGGGTCTTGGTGTTTTCTATGTAAATAGTATTATCTATGTAGTATATCAGTCATGTAGTTCCCATTTATTTATTTATTTATAAACACTTTATTGCACATTTAAAAAAAAGTGAACAATAGGCGGACTTAATGCTAAAGCTTTTTCTATCAGCCAACCCAATTTGTATTGATTGGCGGTAAGCGTGCTACAAAATTTTAACTACAATATTATATTATACTTATAACACAAGCTCTGCTTACTTGGGGCTAGATGATGCTGTGTGAAAAAGTGTCCAGCATTTTTTATTATTATTGTGTTCTACAGTATATCTGCTCAGCTTCGAAGTAACTGGGATGCACGGGCCTAAGCCAAGTGTACCTCAGTAGGTCGAGCTTCATTTGGAGGTTCAGTTTGTAGGAATTTCCTGATGATTCGACATGTGTTTAGGATAGCCGCTTTTTGTAAAAGAATAAATGTGTGCTTTGGGAGATCTAAATGGGTTAACGATTGAAAAAGCTGCTTTGGGATAACATCGGTTGTTGACAAGACTATTATCATTATTATCATGTTTGAGATGCTAGTCAATCAATACAATTTATTATGGCAAAAGAGTAGTAGAGCTTCTGTGGAAGGGCTCGTCCGGGGAAGTGCTACCACCATGCCTAATTCTGCCGCCAAGCAGTAATATTCTCATTGCTGTGTTTCTGTTTGAAGGCTATGGTTGACAGTGAAATTACAGGCTCATCGAGATCTTCATCTTGATATCTCAAGGATCATGATATATCAATTCCATTGGCTACGGTAACCGCAGGTGGGCCGTCAGTTTGTTTGCATATTTAGTAGTAAAAAAAAATAGCCTTGCAATGCACAGAGATGTATGGCTTTTATGATATAGTTGACAAGTTAAACTAACTTTGGGAATATATGGATAGGATATCAATAAGTGCCAAGTGTGATTAACATTTTGAGATTGACAGTTAGGAGCTGAGAAGATAAAAAACCGATGTTTCAAAGTGGATTTTGACTTTTGACTTGACTTTTAAGAGATCAGTTTCTCCCAAGATCAAGATAATCTGAATCTGAATTATTGTATGAGCTACAGTGCAAAGTATTAAGAAGAAATTAAACTCACAAATAATGATAAATGTGCTTTTTTTGTTTAATTATTAAAATTGGACAGCCAGAAAGATGTGCCCTTGCGCAAAAGACAGAAAAATATGACATGTATATCATTTTGTCTTTTGTAAGTGTGCATTTGTGTGTAATGAATAAAAAAGAAAGAATGTATGAATAATGTAAATTATGCATGAATAATGTGATAAGAGTAGGTATATGAAGCCAGAGGTATAACAGGATTGTAGCATGGGTAAATCTGGGCCACCTAATCCTCCAGGAAACAGGCATGATTTTTTTGTATGTAGTTACATATACAAATATCTCATGGAAAACTTGCAAACCTTCCTGGAAAGAGCATATATTTGTTTAAGCCAGTCATCTTAGAGTAGTCTTAGATTACTTGCAAGACCTACAAATAGTAGGTACCTAGTAATACTATCTATCCAGAAGTATCATGACATCCCATCCCAAGTGTGACAAAACAAATAAATTGTATGTATAGGATGCAAGGTTTCTGTCACTCATGTATTGATTGGAACATGATTGGAACAGATACTGAAGAAGGCAGGTTCACAACAGGTTGACAGTCAGAGCCACTAGGCCCATAACCTTTTAAAACTGACTGATAATGACATGGTGGTTAGTTTGAAAAAAATAATAAAATGCATGTAAAGGATGTAAGGTTTCTCTCGCTCATGTAATATTCTTGATTGGAACAGATATTGAAGAAGGCAGGTTCACAACAGGTTGGCAATCATAGCAAATAGGCCTGTAACCTTTTAAAACCAACTGACAGTGACAGACAAAGGACATTCCATGCATTATCAGGATTAATAGTCTTATATAGCTGCAACAATAAATTAAGTATTTTATGAATTTCAGTAAACATCTAATACTTAGGACTTGTTCGTTTTATTATTCTACTCTAGTAATGTGAGAATTAATGCCTGTAAGCTTGTAGGTAGGTATGTATGGACATACTTCGCACATACGTCCGCGCTATGTACATAGACAGTGTAAATAAACAATTTTCTGTAAACATTAGACACAAAAAGAACATAAAAAGCGATTACTCGCCATTTTAGCCCGCGTCTTTAGCCAAACCCTAGCGGGATAAAATGTGTTCATTCGACACTCGTAAGAACACTGAAAAAAAATATGTTCTACCACACGTATATTAAACGAATGTGTGATAAAAACTCAATTTTCAATTGATACAACGATCGGATTACCTGATTACAGTGTCAATGAGGACGTCAGAGTAAATAAATCCAATGAAACAATTCAGTATCGCCTCGAACAGCACAATGGTAAAGCCACATTGATATCTGCAGCCCGATCATAACATAGCCTTTTTATTCTATTTGGCTGGTAATACAAGATATTTAATGCATAGAATACATGCACTCGACTTCGTAGAACTCGTTTACAGGCGTATCTTACACGTAGGGCAATTAATTTGGGCGTATTTAGAAAAAATGCTGTTGCTTTTCACATTGGAATGGCATAACACGCAAACACTTTGGCCGATTTTCACTATGAAACACTTCACAACACCGCGATAGTTTGTTCGAGGAACGCGAGACGGGCCACGGTATGCATTTTCTCACTCACCTTGTTGTTTATTAGCTATTTTATTGAAACAGTTTTGAAAAACTTCATATAAATGCATAGGCTCGTCATCGCTTGTCGCCATTTTGGATTTTACTGTCCAAATAAGCATAGACAACGTAGAACACAAACTCGCCAGAAGGTGTTCAGAGACTCATGTCCAAAACTTTGTTATTATAATATTTAAGAGGAATTAAAGTGTCAATGACTACAAAGCTCGTAAATTATGTAAACACAAATAATAAATCCTCAAAAATATATAAATAAATAGGTTTTAATTAAACTGCATGAACTGTGCATGTAATTTATAAGAAACAATGCTATTGATTATAACATTTTATTCTGAACACAAGTTCCGAACACACTTGTCATAGAGTGTGAGTGTTCAATCAAATTCTTCTTAGCTAGTGAAGTCTGCAGCTCATTGTCAATCGATTCTCTAATCATAAGATCAGATGAGCATTAGAGCATAGCAAACAGCCTATCAAAGAATTAAATTGAACGGATTTTTAAATAAAAAGCGTGATCTTTTCACCCCATTAAAAAAAAATACTTGCTAACTGGCAAGACTGCTATAGCAGATAAATCCAGTAGAGTAACCAAAAAATTCTACAAAATCAAAATCTTCAAAATCATTGTTAAGTCCATCCCTGTGAACGAAAGAGATCACACTTTTTATTCCACTACCCGACTGTAGTAGGCCTTCTTCAACTCCAACATCCTAATTGTAGGTTTTCTTCGAACATTCTTGTTGTGTAGTTAAGTGAGAAGCGACTAGTTAGGGCTCCAAAATCCCTTATTACCCTGGCATCAACTTGCAAAGAAGACTGTCTCTCAGTCGCAGACTGACAGTAGCATAATTCATATAGCTACAATAAGGCTTAATTCCACTGTCAAACTGTCAAAGTTTAGTTAGTCTTACAAAACCTCTCTCCAGAAGCCATAATTAAGAAGTTGAAGTTGAACTAGATATGGGCGTTTTCATTTTTTACCACACGGTTATGAAACCGATATATAGTTTGCATATCGATATAGAAAACGGTTTTCAGATATCAATATAAGTCGCAGGAGTTTTTAGATAGGTACCTAGGCAAACTAACAACGAAACGACAAACGCAAACTTGTTCAGTTATTTATCAGTTTAGCAACTTGTAACTACGCCGATTTCCCTTCATGCTTTGCGTGAAAACATGGACCAAAAAGAGTTACAATAGAAAGTAAACCATATTGCCAGCTATCTATAATACATTTTTACTGACGCCATTATCTTGCAATCATGGCTAATGTTACGTCATATTCGCTCCATATGATGTTTCGTTTGGTTTTTGGTTTGTGAAGTTTTCGTTTTGTTCGTGTCTGTAACAGTTAAGGTTTTGATAAATTTTCATGATCTCAGTTATGTGGATTTAAATATCAATAAGGTATCGATTTCTAACCCATATCCGATATCAGTTACGTTTCGATATATCGAACTCATGTCTAAGTTGACCTCTCTCATTAGGTAATAGATGTAATAGTTAACGTGTTACTAAATGGTGATGTAATGTAAAATCGATTTTGAATCGCTTTCAGTACATCCTTAGAAACTTTTTTTTTCTACAAAAGTTACGTTTGACGTAAAGCCTACAAAATTTTCGAGTGCACATCAAATAAAATAATAAAAACACAGGTCATCTACATGTAACATGTTCTCACTGAACTCTCTAAACAGTCAAAACCAGGTAAATCTAAGCAAATACGTACATTCCGTGCTTCTAATTAGAATAAACGAAATTATGAATCGTCATTCAACATAACCTTTGTGTCATTGCAGATTTTAGTTAGTTTTAGTCAGTTATCTACGAGATATTCAAGTTTATTCAAGCAACGAAAGCAAAGTGTAGGCAGAAATAGCTATGTGAGGGGAAAAGAAGGGTTTGCCGCAACTCAGGACGCGACAATCTGTCGTGAAAGTCTGGACGAGAGTTTACGGAATTTTGACAAAAATGTCATAGCTGAGATGCGAGCCGTGGATTTGAGGAGCCTTGTGGCGCTCCCAGCGGCGTCCAGGCGGCCTCTGAACCGGCTATCAGAACTGTCATCCGTCAGAAAGGTCTCCTACCTGTCTTCCGATTCATTTGACAAGAACAAGAATGGTTGGACTGAACCCCCCACCGTTACTGTTGATCTCCGTAAGAAAAAAAACCGGTAAGATGATTTAAATTTTATGTAAAAATTGCATCACATTTCCAATTGCATTACATCACATTTTTGACCACCTCTGTTGCGCAGTGGGCGCTGAGAAGCTGAAGGTCGCAGGTTCAATTCCTGCTATGAGATAAATGTTAGTATAGTTTTAAAATATTTATCTCAGGTCTGTCTTTTCTATGCATAATAATGTATGTATTTACAAAAATAATAATAAGTTGTATATCAGTTATGTAGTGCCCATAGTGTACAAGCTCTGCTTACTTTCGGGCTAGATGATGCTGTGTGAAATGAAAACGTCGAGCATTATCATTTTTTTTTTAATCACTAGTAGTTAACTACTTCTATACCTATTCCTAATTTCATCTAAATCAGTTAATCTGTTATGGCATCCTGAGCAAAACATTAAAACATCAAAGTTTCACATCCTACTACTATTAAATCATTATAAATGTGAAAGTGCAAATGAATTGATGCATTTTTATTCCAAAAACTATTGTGAACTTGACTATTCATATTGTAAAAACGGGAATCACTGCACTATCGGTGAAGGCACCGACTAAGTTTCAACTCATTCCGAGAGTCCTCGTCAGGGTGAGTGGTCGAGATTTTCTCCTTTCGCGTCATGTATTGCACGACGCATCGGTGCCTTCACGGATAGTGCAGTACATGAAAATTCCCATTATTACAATATGAATTGATGCATGTTTATTGCTTTTTCATGCAAAAACTATTTTGATGGATTTGGATGAAACTTTCCAGTAATATAGCTTATACATCAGGAAAACCCATAGGCTATAAATTGTAATGATATTGTGTGATTTAGCCATGGTAATTATTATCTTAAACATCAAGTAAGTCGGAAAAAATCATGCCCTCTGAGAGCTTTAAGAAAGAAGGTAGGTAGGTTGTAGGTATAGGATGTATTTTTAAGTAAAAAGTAGATAGATTTGTTTTACTTTTATGTTGTTTGAAGCCTGGTTGTATGCTACTTTTATCAACATATAATATTTGTAAGATTTTGATTTGTGGTGTACCTACTTTACTTCTAAAGTAGAATAAAGAGATTTGTGCATTAAACATCAAATTAATATCAAAACCCAGTTAGTTCCAATAGTTCTGGTACTTTGTTCACAAAAATCCATGTAACAGATTTATTTACCATTGATGGCAAGAGCTAATATATGTGTTTCATGCCTATGCCATAACAGATTGTGTATCTGTTACTATATATCTCCGAAAGAAGCTTATTGGAAGAAATGTTTATTTTTTCAATTTGTATGTATTTAAGGATGGTTTTTTTTTTTTTTTTTAAGAAGCTTATTGGAAGAAATGTTTATTTTTTCAATTTGTATGTATTTAAGGATGGTTTTTATATAGGCTTTGTCACCTTAAGTCACTGGGGGTGATGTACACAGTTGAACATGTCATTAAAAAAAAAACACATGCATACCCCTCACCCCACACTAGGTCAAAGTCTTGGATGTGTATGTTTGGACGTGCCACTGACTACACTCTACTTGGTTTCCTCAAAGATTTACGCGTTCGGCATAACTACGCTCACGACTATTCCGATGAGCTATTGCTTTATTTATTGACTAGCTTCTGCTCACGGCTTCGCCCGCGTGGTACCCGGATAAAAAGTAGCCTATATGTTATTCTGATGTATAAGCTATACATCAAAAATATTACTGTAAAGTTTCTTCAAAGTTCGTTCAGTAGTTTTTGCATGAAAGAGTAACAAACATCCATCCTCACAAACTTTAGTGTTTACTAGCTTCTGCTCACGGCTTCGCCCGTGGTAACCGGATAAAAAGTAGCCTATATGTTATTCTGATGTATAAGCTACCTACATTACTGTAAAGTTTCATCGAAATCCGTTCAGTAGTTTTTGCGTTTATAATATTAATTAGTTTGATTAAACATACATAACTAAAGAAATTTTAATTTTTTGTCATGCTTTGTTTCATGCCAACCTCATCTTAATTTCAGGTTAAGCTTAACAGATAACTTCGTCGGCCTACTGGCCAACAGCATCCAAGCCAGCTCCTTCAAATACAACATCCAAGTCCGCGGCTTCAAGACTGAGCGCAGCATCCATGCCGATCTCAAGAGGAATCCCAACATTATGAACAGACTGCGTAAGTTCTTCGGTTAGTATGTAGTCGCTTTGAATCGTAGCTCAGACCATCAAGCTCTTGGGGTCATGCGTGACCCCACATGGTATGGGGTCATGTTTGACCCCCTACATGGCATGGGGTTCTATATGACCCATGTGATATGGGCTCAGAAATAATTTGAGGTCTTGAAGACTACTTTAAGAGACAGTGGTAGTTCGTGGGTCACAGGGGTGGGGCCTATTCGTAAGCCTATAAGGGCCTATAAGTACGAATCAACGCTGTAATTGTCAATGACACTCAATACAATTTGTTATGAGTAATAAGTTGAGTAATGGAAACCATGAAATGGCACGAGGTCACACATAACCCCACATAACTCAAGACATTGTTGAATGAGTGAATCACAATAGGACATGTGAATTGCACAAGACATGGGGCTATGCGGGGCCCCACATAATAGGGGTCATAAGTGATACCGCATGGCATTAAGTCAAAGTGAATCCCTGATTGAGTAACATGAACAGAGTGTAAGTGGAGGTTACTTTTTACAAAAAAAAAATGTAAAACAGAAATTATAATGAATAAAGACTGGCTTTTCAGATAGTATGTTTTATAATCATAGTTGCCTATGTTCAATCCTATTAATATTATAAACGCGAAAGTTTGTGAGGATGGATGTTTGTTACCTTTTCACGAAAAAGCTACTGAACGGATTTTCATGAAACTTTACAGTAATATTTACTAATATTATAAAGAGGAAAGATTTTTTGTTTGTTTGTACCGAATAGGCTCCGAAGCTACTGGACCGTTTTTTTTTTTCACTAATAGAAAGCTAAATTATCAGGAATTAACATAGGCAATAATTTATTTAAAAAAAATTAGAGATCCTTACGTAAATTGCAATAATGTAACCCAAGGTAGCAAAATTTTGCCTATAAAATTTATTGTTTGGCCTAGGCCTAGGTCTGAAAGAAACATTATTTATGAGTGTTATCTTTCAGGGCTTAGCGCTGAGAGCTCGGATAAACAGGCCCCGCTCGGCAGCGACGCTGCTCCGAGATTGGAGAGGTTGCTCGGGGACGAGGCCGCGCATCTGACGCATCAGCAGAAAGACAAGATTAAAATCGCATTCGCTGAGGGATATCTAGCTGGTGAGTTTTTTTACTGTACACGGAAATCTATATCTATACTAATATTATAAAGAGGAAAGATTTTTTTGTTTGCTTGTTTGTTTGTATCGAATAGGGTCTGGTTTTAACAATTTTTTCAGCAAATGAAAGCTAAATTATCAGGAAGTAACATAGGCTATAATTTATTTTCAAAAAAAATAGAGATCCTTAAGAAAATTGCAATAATGTAACCCAAAGTAGCAAAATTTTGCATATAAAATTTATTATTTGGCGTGCGCTGAGAAAACTATTGATGATACATAAAAATTATGTGCTACATGATTAAAGTACTGATTATTACCTACGAAAAAGTCCGTGAGGGAATATATCTTACTATCATAGTTAAGTCACAATAGCAGCTTTTGTGTTCTAAAATTTAATTAGATCGCCGATATTCGCACGGAATCAAAACTTACGCGTGTGAAACCGTGGGGCGCAGCTAGTAACACATAAATATAAAACAAAATATTAGGTGAGGCATGTTCAAAGGCGAGCCTAACCCTAAAAAGAGTTTTCTTCCAGCAAACCTTTCAGGAGAGATAGAGAAGTGATAAAGTTGGTATGTGTACAAAGTTAGGAAAACCTATTACTATTTATAAACGAAGTTTGTGATGATGGATGTTTGTTACTCTTTCACGCAAAAACTACAGAACGGATTTTGATGAAACTTTACAGTAATATAGCTTATGTATCAGAGTAACACTTTTCATTCGGGTACCACACGGGCGAAGCCGCGGGTAGAAGCTAGTCTAAGATAATTCTATGACAATCTAGCAAGTGTCTGGCGCAGCCGTACCGAAAGAAGATCAAACCGAGACTGATGTACTCTTGATCATCAACCAAAACTCATACATTGAGAATGCTGGCTAGATGGAAATATGGGCAGTAACAGCATTATCAGGTATATGCTCAGGGTATAACAGTTCGCCGTGGCCTTCCTCGCTCCTAAGTTTCCAGATACTTTGCAAGCGGCGGCACCAGGCGAAAACAAACAGTTCTCAATAAATAAAGCTTCCAGTGACGGTCTAGTCTTCGTTTTACCTAAAATAAAATGCATATTAATATACCCACCTCACTGGAAGTCTTTCATTTTAATTTCTGCCCGAACTGAGCCAATGAGTAAAAGATGGCGCGGTACATTTTATGAAACAAAATTGCGCGCGGCCGCCGCCAGATGTCGCCGCTGGACCGGAAACAAAGGAATAAAAGTACGGAAAATGCCCGGAAACGACGGAAACGGATATGCCCTCCTTCCTTCCTCTTCCAACTACTTCTTAGTACTGTCTTCTAAAGTGACGACGACCTTTGTGGCGCAGTGGGCGAAGACCTTCCTGAGACGCAGAAAGTATATGCAAATATTTGTCTCGGGTCTGAGTTTTTTCTATGTATAATATGTTTGTATTTACAAAAAAGTATATAAGTAGTATATTAGTCATGTAGTTCACATAAGACAAGCTCTGCTTAGTTTGGGGCTAGATGATGCTGTGTGAAAAATGACCTTTTTTTGTAAGTAAAATATTATATGACTCTTTGTGTATGCTTCCAGGATCGCACCCTGAGAACGCGCGAGGCACCAAGGCCTCCAAATACCTGAAGCTGGTACAGCAACTCCTCACCATCGTTCTGTTCCTGGCCATCTTCATCAGCCTCATGGCGTCCGTCAGCGGCACCGTGTTCCGGTAACTATCTATCGAGGGAAACGTACTCGAAATCTGTTCAGCCCGGCTCTATGAGCACAAGTTATAAAGTCCTGTGATGTACATCCTCGGATACATACTCAGTCATCTTTGAGGATACTTATTTGGCCCATGCCTGCTTTTTAGAAGTTAGTATTCCACGTGACAGGTTGCAAGCCCATCGTCTCTTAGAACACTATCCGATATCACATGCCTCAGATTTTTTAACTTTAAGGCATGCCGCTTTCCTCACGAGAAAATCGTGAGTTGAACGGTAAGAGATAGTTTTTATCCGGGTATCACGCGGGTGAAGCCGTTGGCTATAGTCAATAGTCATTTATTTATTAAGAGTATTACATATCGCAGATCAAGTTCTTAAATACAATTTTATACTAGATAGTACAGATTTAAATATAAAAGATTATTAAACTGGTGTAAAATAAATTTAACTACTTATATTACAGTAGCTAGTCCTAAATCATATATCTATATTAAAAATAAAGCTGTTTTTTTTTTATGTTTGAACGCACTAATCTCTGGAACTATAATAATAATAATAATAACGTGGCGACACCGCGGAGCACCACGTGGCGACACCACGTGGAGCCCCATTACTCCCTGGGGTCGACGGAGACCCCTGACCCTCGGCTTGCCTTAGCCGGCCGGTCGGAGGTGGAGGCGCAAGAGCGGAACCTATGCTCCAAGGGTGGAAGTGTTAAAGGCATAAAGCCGGGAGTAGCGTTTAGTGAAACTGCAGCACACCTCTCCACACCCTTTAGCCGTTCACACCAACGTTGCCTCTACGCTGTCTATCGTTGGCGGCACTTATGGAGCCCGTTTAGTGGACGGCAACTCATCACCTGCCTATGATTTGAATTGGAGTCAGAATTGGCAGGTGCCGTTTCATCCTACATAGCCCAGCAACCATTCCTTAAGCATTTACTCCTGCAATAGTCCAGATTATCACACAATATATCCAATAGTTTCATCATTCACCATCCACGAAAACCCGTTTTTTATATATTGTATTGTACAAAAGGCCTCTTAGTGTTAGCTTCGGCTCCACTAATGCATATAAAGGCTCCAGGTATAAGCCTGAAATTAAAAATAAATAAAGAGGAATAATAATAATCATATCAATTATTTGCCTGAATGCGGCAGTACAAAGCTATTTGTTATATTATAGGGAGTTCACATTCCCCAATATCTGGGATGCAAATTTACTTAAATATCTAATCTAATTTGGAGTTAACATCCCCATTTTTTAATATATATATATGTATTATAGATAACGGCAACTAGCAGGCGGATTTGAAAAAATATTTTTGCATATTATAGCCCAGTTCATGAGGAAGGCTATGGGCTATTTAAGATCACGCTACGACTCTTAGGAGATGAGAAAGAAGTAATAGCGCGGGAGCGTGATGCGACGCGGTGGTGACGGCCAAGGGCGACCGTGGCATAGCGAGTATAATTCGCCTGAAACACAGGATTACCTAGTTCAGGCAAAAAATATTATACCAAGCTATATTTAAGCCTAAGCAGAAGGTTGCGGGTTCGATTCCCGCCGCGGGACAAATGTTTGTATTTACAAATATTTTTTTCGGGGCTGGGGTTTTTTTTCTATGCATAATATGTATGTATTTACAAAAAAAAAATATAAGTAGTATATCAGTCATGTAGTTCTCATAATACAAGCTCTGCTTAGTTTGGGGCTAGATGATGCTGTGTGAAAATATCCTGCATTATATATATATTTATTTATTTAGTGCACTTATGTTTTGTATAATTACGAGTTTCTTTGAATGAAATTTTATTTTATTTATAATATATATATATATAGATAGATAGATAGATAGATAACTCTTTATTGCATACACCAGGATAAAAAACACTTTACATAAGATATATATAATGATATATATATATATATATATATATATATATCTATATATATCATTAATTCCCAATAACCAGTGTATTTTTCTTCCTAACATGCGCAGGATTCAGCTCGGAAACCAGACAGAGGTGGACCCCGAGGACATTGCCGTCACCTTCGACGATGTGAAGGGCGCTGACGAAGCCAAGCAGGAGCTTAAAGACATTGTAAGTCTATATAACTTACTATGTATAATATTTATGTATTAACAAAAAAAAAGATATGTAACCAGTAGTCATGTAGTTCCCATAACACAAGCTCTGTATACTTTTAGATGATGCTGTGTGAAAAATGTCCAGCAATATTTATTTATTGACTAGCTTCTGCCAACGGCTTCGCACGCGTGGTACCCGGATAAAAAGCAGCCTATGTGTTATTCTAATGTATAAGCTATATTACTGTAAAGTTTCATCAAAATCCGTTCAGTAGTTTTTGCGTGAAAGAGTAACAAACATCCATCCTCACAAACTTTCAAGTTTATAATATTAGTAGGATACTGCAGTATCCCACCATTGTCTAAGACAATGATCAGACATACTTCATCTTAAAAATGTGGCAATGGTCTGATGTACAACATCCTTATGAATTAACGCAAAACCTTAAAATAGTTTGTTCAGACTCGATAGTAGAATCGTAGCTAATTTTTAGGGTAGTTTTTTTTTCAAATTAAAAAATAAAGCCGTGTCTAAAAATAAAAAAAAAACATCGTGACTGTTCATAAGATTCGAAGAGTTATAAATCAGGGCTACCCTTGACACTCGATACAATCGCAATTCAATTCTAATCCAATACAGTTTCGTTTTTTTTTTTCATTTTTCCAGCCTGTGACTTTTCTATAGAAAACTCTAATCCAATCTCGAATGTCAGTGTCAAAATCACATCAAAGGTACCTAGGTACCACTAAATAGCTTAGTAGATTTTTCCAAATCGCGCATATGTTAAAAATCAGTGATTTATTATATAAACAAGACATTAGTTCCTACATTATGTTATAATTTCGATACCAAAATATATGAAAAATACTTTTTTTTTTATAAATTAAAATGTAAGGGCCCCCAGCCCTTAGCTTAATATAAGCAATGTTTAATGTTATATCTAAAGCTAATTCTGAGACAGAATTAGAGTTTTTATGTGAATTATGTATCATAACTTAAAAAATGTACACTAAAGAATATCTCGGTATATTTCAGGTGGAATTCCTAAAGGACCCTGAGAAGTTCGCGAGCCTGGGTGGCAAGCTGCCGAAGGGTGTGCTACTGGTGGGTCCGCCCGGCACCGGGAAGACGCTGCTGGCGCGAGCGGTGGCGGGCGAGGCAAGGGTGCCGTTCTACCACGCCGCGGGACCGGAGTTCGATGAAATACTCGTCGGACAGGGCGCTAGGAGAGTCAGAGACCTATTCAGTAAGTGTCACTGCAAGAGCAGGGGGCTAGGAGAGTCAGGGACCTATTCAGTAAGTGTCACTGCAAGAGCAGGGGGCTAGGAGAGTCAGGGACCTATTCAGTAAGTGTCACTGCAAGAGCAGGGGGCTAGGAGAGTCAGAGACCTATTCAGTAAGTGTCACTGCAAGAGCAGGGGGCTAGGAGAGTCAGGGACCTATTCAGTAAGTGTCACTGCAAGAGCAGGGGGCTAGGAGAGTCAGGGACCTATTCAGTAAGTGTCACTGCAAGAGCAGGGGGCTAGGAGAGTCAGGGACCTATTCAGTAAGTGTTACTGCAAGAGCAGGGGGCTAGGAGAGTCAGGGACCTATTCAGTAAGTGTCACTGCAAGAGCAGGGGGCTAGGAGAGTCAGGGACCTATTCAGTAAGTGTCACTGCAAGAGCAGGGGGCTAGGAGAGTCAGGGACCTATTCAGTAAGTGTCACTGCAAGAGCAGGGGGCTAGGAGAGTCAGAGACCTATTCAGTAAGTGTCACTGCAAGAGCAGGGGGCTAGGAGAGTCAGGGACCTATTCAGTAAGTGTCACTGCAAGAGCAGGGGGCTAGGAGAGTCAGGGACCTATTCAGTAAGTGTCACTACAAGAGCAGGGGGCTAGGAGAGTCAGGGACCTATTCAGTAAGTGTCACTGCAAGAGCAGGGGGCTAGGAGAGTCAGAGACCTATTCAGTAAGTGTCACTGCAAGAGCAGGGGGCTAGGAGAGTCAGAGACCTATTCAATAAGTGTCACTGCAAGAGCAGGGGGCTAGGAGAGTCAGGGACCTATTCAGTAAGTGTTACTGCAAGAGCAGGGGGCTAGGAGAGTCAGGGACCTATTCAGTAAGTGTCACTGCAAGAGCAGGGGGCTAGGAGAGTCAGGGATCTATTCAGTAAGTGTCACTGCAAGAGCAGGGGGCTAGGAGAGTCAGGGACCTATTCAGTAAGTGTCACTGCAAGAGCAGGGGGCTAGGAGAGTCAGGGACCTATTCAGTAAGTGTCACTACAAGAGCAGGGGGCTAGGAGAGTCAGGGACCTATTCAGTAAGTGTCACTGCAAGAGCAGGGGGCTAGGAGAGTCAGGGACCTATTCAGTAAGTGTCACTGCAAGAGCAGGGGGCTAGGAGAGTCAGGGACCTATTCAGTAAGTGTCACTGCAAGAGCAGGGGGCTAGGAGAGTCAGAAACCTATTCAGTAAGTGTCACTGCAAGAGCTGGGGGCTAGGAGAGTCAGGGACCTATTCAGTAAGTGTCACTGCAAGAGCAGGGGGCTAGGAGAGTCAGGGACCTATTCAGTAAGTTTCACTGCAAGAGCAGGGGGCTAGGAGAGTCAGGGACCTATTCAGTAAGTGTCACTGCAAGAGCAGGGGGCTAGGAGAGTCAGAGACCTATTCAGTAAGTGTTACTGCAAGAGCAGGGGGCTAGGAGAGTCAGAGACCTATTCAATAAGTGTCACTGCAAGAGCAGGGGGCTAGGAGAGTCAGGGACCTATTCAGTAAGTGTTACTGCAAGAGCAGGGGGCTAGGAGAGTCAGGGACCTATTCAGTAAGTGTCACTGCAAGAGCAGGGGGCTAGGAGAGTCAGGGATCTATTCAGTAAGTGTCACTGCAAGAGCAGGGGGCTAGGAGAGTCAGGGACCTATTCAGTAAGTGTCACTGCAAGAGCAGGGGGCTAGGAGAGTCAGGGACCTATTCAGTAAGTGTCACTACAAGAGCAGGGGGCTAGGAGAGTCAGGGACCTATTCAGTAAGTGTCACTGCAAGAGCAGGGGGCTAGGAGAGTCAGGGACCTATTCAGTAAGTGTCACTGCAAGAGCAGGGGGCTAGGAGAGTCAGGGACCTATTCAGTAAGTGTCACTGCAAGAGCAGGGGGCTAGGAGAGTCAGAAACCTATTCAGTAAGTGTCACTGCAAGAGCTGGGGGCTAGGAGAGTCAGGGACCTATTCAGTAAGTGTCACTGCAAGAGCAGGGGGCTAGGAGAGTCAGGGACCTATTCAGTAAGTTTCACTGCAAGAGCAGGGGGCTAGGAGAGTCAGGGACCTATTCAGTAAGTGTCACTACAAGAGCAGGGGGCTAGGAGAGTCAGGGACCTATTCAGTAAGTGTCACTGCAAGAGCAGGGGGCTAGGAGAGTCAGAGACCTTTTCAGTAAGTGTCACTGCAAGAGCAGGGGGCTAGGAGAGTCAGGGACCTATTCAGTAAGTGTCACTGCAAGAGCAGGGGGCTAGGAGAGTCAGAGACCTATTCAGTAAGTGTTACTGCAAGAGCAGGGGGCTAGGAGAGTCAGAGACCTATTCAGTAAGTGTTACTGCAAGAGCAGGGGGCTAGGAGAGTCAGAGACCTATTCAGTAAGTGTTAGGGGGCTTAAATAGGGCGGTAAAGTTTCTATGAAAAAAAAATTTTTGATTCAATCAAAACTCTGTACAAATAAACTTTAAAGTAAATAATGAAACACATATTTTTTGTTTTTTCAAAACTACCCTTTGTGGGTGTGCAATTGAGTTCTAAACTTTGTATAAATTGTAATCCTTGGTTTGATTCATTCAAAAGTTGGTGGACATAGTTTGAAGCCTGGAGACGGTCATATGCTACTTTTATTAACATACCACGCGGGCGAAGCTGCGGGCAACAACTAGTTAATTGAATATGCTGGTAATTTTTTCACACAGCATCATCTAACTCCAAACTAAGCGAAGCTTATATTATGGGAACTACAAGACTGATATAATACCTACTTATTTTTTGTAAATACAATCATTCTATGTATACATAGAAAATACTTAGACCTGAGAAAAATATTTGCAGGTCACACAAACATTATGAATGACATTTATATTTTAATTTTGGTTATTAGTACATAATTTTATTTTATTTTTATCGCTCAGGTTTATTAATAGGTAAATTAATGGCATGCGATGATTATAGGTTTTTATGGTTAATTTCTTACAAATGTTTAGATTTTAAGACAATATTTGCATTCTTTAAAGCTTTTTATAAATAAATAGTACTGGACATTTTTTTTATGGTGATTCCAAAAATTTCTAGAAATTTATCATCCTTGTACCCAGTGCGAACCGCGAATTCTGTGACGACCTCTGTGGCGCAGTGGGCGAAGGTCCGACTGAGACGCAGAAAGTTGCGGGTTCGATTCCTATCATGGGACAAATGTTTGTAAGATCTGCAAATATTTGTTCCATGTATTTCTATGTATATTAAGTATGTATTTACAAAAAAAAGTATATGAGTAGTATATCAGTCATGTAGTTCCCATAACACAGGCTCTGCTTAGTTTGTGGCTAGATGATGCTGTGTGAAAAATATCTAGCATTTATGTATTATTTAATTAACTTCCTACCAGAATTACTTCTTCTTAATTAATCTCTGTCTTCAGAGAAATACATCCAAAGTAAAAAGCTCCTTTCTTGACAAGAGTGCTTCACCGCAGACCACAGCATTGATTAATATATGAGACAAACTGTGATCAAATGCGAATAATTAGTCTACAGGGATGGCAATCGCGAAAGAAGTCGCGGTTACAGCTAGTTCTTAATAAATCTTTTGATATATTGGCCTCGATTCTGTAGTTCACTAACTAAACTAAATTGTAACTGTCGCTTTCTTTCACTGATAGTGCAAGCAAGAAAGAGATAATCAGTCAGATTTAAGTTTTCCATGCAAATTTAATCGTCATTTCGAAACATGCTGACTATAAATACAAAGAAAAGTGGCACGTAAACTGATTTGACAGCACTAAAATTGTAGCTATCTCTTTCTTGCTTGCACTATCAGTGAAAGAGAGCGATAGTTTAAATTTAGTTTAGTTAGTGTAGTACAGAATCGAGGCAATTATCTTAGTATTTGCGTGATACAGAAGCGGCTAAGGAACGCGCGCCTTGCGTTATCTTCATCGACGAGATCGACTCCGTCGGCGCCAAGCGGACCAACAGCGTACTGCACCCTTACGCCAATCAGGTAAATTCATGTTATTACTAGCTTCTGCACACGGCTTCGCCCGCATGGTACCCGGATTAAAAGTAGCCTATCTGTTATTCTGATGTATAAGCTATATTACTGTAATGTTTCATGAAAATTCGTTTAGTAGTTTTTGCGTGAAAGAGTAACGAAAATTCATCCTAAAATTTCACGTTTATGATATTAGTAGGATGTATTATATATTTTGCAGTAGTATGTTTATGAAACAAGAAGTAATCGAGTGAATGAAAGAATGAATGAATGAAAATATTTTATTGTACACCTTAGCAAAAAACATAATAACAAAATCTTATTCTAGAGAAAGTACAATGAACGGTCTTATTGCTTAGAAGCGATCTCTTCCAGACAATCTTTGGATGGAAAGGATAGTAAGAGATTGATTGATTGATGACGATAGTAGAGATGAGGTACTCAGCAGTGGATGTTACCGGCTAATTAGATAGATGCTTTATGCATAATATTATTTAATACCATGTTCTTCACGTTCTTATTCCCTACAATCTGAATGATTAATGATTTTGAATGAATGAAAAAGCATATAAGTAAACTACTTATCAGTCATGTAGTTCCCATAATACAAGCTCTGCTTAGTTCGGGGCTAGATGATGCTGTGTGAAAAATGTCCAGTATTATATATTTTATTAATCTTGCTGAATGTTTTTCAATTAATAATAATAATGCTGCACATTTTCACACAGCATCATCTAGCCCCAAACTAAGCAGAGCTTGTATTATGGGAACTACATGACTGATATACTACTTACTTATATATATATATATATTTGTAAATACATAAAGGTTGCCTGGAAGAGATCGCTCTCAGCGATAAGGCCGCCCATTGTATCACCACAACCTAGTTTTAAGATCTTATGTAAAGTTTTTTTTATCCTGGTGTATGCAATAAAGAGTTATCTATCTATCTATCTATCTATATACATATTATACATAGAAAAACCCCAGGCCCAAACATCAATTTGATTATGTTTTGTAACCAGGACACCTAAAATTTAATTATTTAGTAGTATTTTGTAACACGCATCTTCATGATTGAACTGTCTATTTAATGTATTACTTAAGACCTATACAAACGATGTTATGTGAATGAACGTTATTAATAAATAAAAAAAAAAAAAAAAAAAAAACCTATGGTATCCTGTGTGTGCGAATCTTACTCGTGCTTGGCCGGTTTTATTTAAGCTTGTTCATTCTAGAGAACAACTTCAAAGAAAGTCTTGTTTGTCTTTCTATTATATTATTTAATTTGGCTTTAAAATACAGTTTTTAGGGTTTTACGTGTCCACGTATGCGTTTAGGTTAGATTTTTCTTTCTGGATGTAAAATGGCCGCAGTCCAGTCTTCCGGGATGCGTGGTTGCAGTGTTGCCAATGAAATAAACCATTTGCAGAATGAGTTGGCGTAGACAAAGCTATATGTTCTCTATTTCAGACTATCAACCAATTGCTGTCGGAAATGGACGGTTTCCATCAGAACGAAGGAGTGATTGTGCTCGGAGCTACCAACAGGAGAGACGACTTGGACCAAGCGTTACTTCGACCGGGGAGATTCGACGTTGAGGTTTGTCGATCTTTTTGTACGCTTGCAGTCCGATCTTTGTTCCCATTGTGTTCGTTCGTCGTGGCACAGGCTCTCTTCACCCTGTCTCAGTGAGTCTAATTAGAGACCCTAATTACACTAGCGGAATGACTTGACCGGGTTTTTTTTTCTTGTTCAGCTCCGAGGCGGTATACACGAATTCATGCCTAGGCGCGGCGACTTCGCTTACCGTGCACAAGCGGCCTAAAACATTGACTTTGACTTTGTCAGGTGAACGTGCCAACGCCAGACTACGGAGGCCGGAAGGACATCCTCGATCTGTACCTGCAGCGGGTGCGGCACGCAGATGTGAACGTGGAGTTGCTGGCTCGAGGCACCACCGGCTTCACCGGAGCGGATCTCGAAAATATGGTCAACCAGGCCGCACTCAAGTATGTACCTGCCTTAAAAGTACGGCTATTATATAGACAAACTGACAGATTGTCTGACTGACTAACTGACTGAACTTATGGTCAACCAGGCCGCACTCAAGTACAGCTAACAGAGACAAATAAACAAACTGGCAGACTATACATGGTCAACTTACCTAACTTCAAGGTTGAAAATACGGCTATTTATAAATATGTAGATAAATAGATAAACATACAGAATGTCTGACTGACTGACAAATAGATGGACGGACAGACAGACCGGCTGACTGAAATATAGTCAACCACGCTGCACTCAAGTACGATATTTATAGATAGATCGATATATGTATAGACAGACTGATTTTCTGTCTGACGACTGACTAACTGATTGTCTGTCTGTCTGCGTTACTGTGCAAAATAACATGTGTAAAATAACAGCATTTTACAGTACAACATACAAAAACATTGATAGATAAATGTACATACATTCAATCATATTGTAAAAACGGGAATTTTCACGTACTGCACTATCGGTGAAGACACCGACTAAGTTTCGACTCATTCCGAGAGTCTTCATCAGGGGTGGTTACGTCTTTCTCTTTCCGAGTCGATAGTTTTTGGAATAAAACATACATTCATGTTAATGAATTTTTAGATGACATTAATTAAATAGTAATTAAAATTACGATGAAAAAAAAATTCTCTAGGGCGGCGATAGACGGTGCCAAAACTGTGACAATGAAATATCTAGAGGACGCGAGGGACAAGGTGCTGATGGGTCCGGAGCGGCGCTCCCGGCTGCCCGACGAGGAAGCCAACACCATCACCGCTTATCACGAAGGAGGACACGCTGTAGTGGCTTATTATACCAAGGTAATTTCAAATGATAGCAAGGTAGTCATAATATACCAAGGTAATGCCATATTATACCAAGATTATGTCATATTATGCCAAAGTAATGTCATATTATACCGAGGTTATGTCATATTATGCCAAAGTAATGTCATATTATGCCAAGGTAATGTCATATTATGAGAATATTAAGTATGTACGTGAAATGAGAGGTCCTAAGGTTGCTAAAAAACTGCACAACTGAAATTCTACAAATACAGGCGTGGAAAATTTACATATGTTTGTATCTACATATATTTATTCCGGGCTTGGGTGCTGTGATACCACGGTGCTCATAGTTCCTGATACCCACGAGACAGGGTATCCTAGTGTAGGGTCAGAACTGTGTATGTAACCGAGCAGAGTTTGTCGTCTGATTCTTGTAGGCTTTATTTATAATCCGGCTCGAAGGACCATTTATTGAAACGGGAAAATGTTGATGAGCCGCGAGTATGATGTGGACTGACGCTATGCACGGAAATTCAGATATTGCAATACTGTACGTTATTGGAACCGTACAATGATGTTCTTGTATTTTTATGTTTCAGGATTCCCATCCGTTACATAAAGTGACGATTATGCCACGCGGCCCTTCGTTAGGCCATACAGCGTACATACCCGCTAAAGAAAGGTACTGCTGTAAATACATATTGCTAGAGGGGTAGGCAGGTAGCTAGCTACTAGTATTTAAGTTATCAACATTTCACTATCAGTTATCATATTCAGTTAAAAGATTTTTTATTTCTCAAAGAACATTATTATAGTTCACTTATTATATGAGAAAACAAAACTTTAAGTACCTACTTATGAGTAGGTATCTACCTAAATATATATCTTAGCACGAGTGTGCTTACCTACCTGCTACTATAATTTACTTAAGTATCAACTAAGAAAACAAAGGAAAAAACAACAGGAAAAATAGAGAAAACAAAACAACTTAATCCAACACAACACAAAGTAGGTACCTAGGAACAAGACGTACCCATTCGGTATTTTTATATATTTATAAGTTTTATACGGGTAAAATAATAAACGGTTTTTTCTAACGGGACTTCATGAGGATATCATAATGTGGACATGCCTTACAAGTCCCGGGAATTGAATGAAAATTATAGTAATACTACGTAAATCTGATTAGCTGTTGCGGAAAGTATAATAAAATTAAAAGTATAATGAAAAAAATGTTTTTTTTTATCTGAAATTTGTCCCGTCATATTTTTTTGTAGTAATATTAAGGTAAAAGTCAGCTTATAAAATGCATTTAAGTTATTGAAAATGGTAGTTACCGCATTAAGTATTATATATATTGCTAATCCCGGAATCCTGGGGGTGTATCCATACTATTTATAATGTTTGAGGTCATCAACCCTTGCACTACCGATGCCTATCTCGGCTCATGACCAAAAATAACATAACATGACATAAAATAAATAATAAATAATGCTGGACAATCCACACAGCATCATCTACCTCGTGTGTTCATAAGTTTTGAGACGAACTTATTTATTAATTTAAAAAGAAAGTAATTCATGCAACCTTTTTTAAACTTTTAAAATTTTAAATTTCGAATGTTTTGAATCAGAAAAAATATACATTTGAATATTTGTTTCATTCTCCGTGAAAATGGCGCCAACAAAAGATTTGCGTGCGACTGTAATTTCACTGTTTCAAGCAGGAAAAAAACCAATGCAAGTTTTTAGTGAAATCCAAAGTTTGGGATGTAGTCGGAACTTTGTGTATTATACCATAAAGAGGTACAAGGAGACCGGCTCTTTAGAAGACCGTGGAAGATGTGGCCGCCCGCGGTCTGTAAGGACGCCCGCCAACATCAAAGTAATCAGAGAGCGAATTCGTCGCAACCCTTGCCGGACTCAAAAGAAATTAGCTCTGCAGACCAACATTTCGCGAATATCGGTGAACAGGATACTTAAATATGATCTTAAACTAAAGGCCTACAGTCGAAGGAAAGTGCATTATTTAAACGAGCGTCTTCGTAAATTGCGACTGGAACGATGTCGGAACCTATTGAAGAGACACGATCCAAAAAATATCCTGTTTACCGATGAAAAGATCTTCACGGTGGAAGAAAAGTTTAACCGGCAGAACAATAAGGTTTACGCCAGAAGTTCAAAGGACGTCCAGCCATCTGTACGCAATGTCCAGCGCACTCATCATCCAGCAAGTGTGATGGTTTGGTGGGGTGTTTCCTACGAGGGGGTCACTTCGCTTCATTTTTGCCAGCAAGGCGTCAAGGTGAAGGCACAAAATTACCAAACCGACATATTGGAAGCGGTGGTTAAACCATTAAATGATACGCTATTCGCTGGAAAATACTGGGTTTTCCAACAGGACTCTGCTCCCTCCCATAAAGCTAAGACTACCCAACGTTGGCTGGAGGCCAATTTGCCAGGCTTCATTCGGAGCGAAGATTGGCCCTCGTCAAGCCCTGACTCGAATCCTTTGGATTATTCTTTATGGACGGAATTGGAGCTGAGGGCATGCAGAAAGTCTCACCCAAACCTGGATTCTCTCAAGCGAGCCCTTATTAAAGAATCGAAACGGATTCCCATTGAAAAGATTCGTGCCGCCATAGATGAATGGCGCACGCGTTTGAAGGCCTGCATTGAATGCAAAGGCGGCCATTTTGAATGATTTATTTTTAAATACAGATCTAGATGTCAGTAGTTTTAATTTTAATATCCAATAAATGAATACTCAACTTAGCTCCAAAAATATTTTAGTTTTACTGTGTCTCAAGACTTATGAACACACGAGGTAGCCCCAAGCTAAGCAGAGCTTGTGTTATGGGTACTAGATGACTGATATACTTAATACAATACATTACATAGATAGATATTTTTTTTATTATACATAGAAAATACCCAGAACACCCGGAACAAATATTTGCAGATCGTACAAACATTTGTCCAAGGGCGGGAATCGAACCCGCAACCTCCTGTGTCGCAGGCGGACCTTCGCCCACCGCGCCACATCGGTCGTCAAAAAGTTAAAACGCGATAAAGACCCGTTAAACTTATAATTGTATCAAATATTTATTCTTACTATATGTTTATGTAAAATACTGTTCATAAACATATAGTAAGAATAAATATTTGAATATTATTATTATTAAATATTACATAAATATTATTTCGCAGATACCATGTAACAAAACAACAGTTACTCGCAATGATGGACACAATGATGGGAGGCCGAGCAGCCGAGGAACTCATATTCGGACCAGAGAAGATCACATCAGGTTAACAGACATAGCTCTCAGCATAGATTAAAAGTCAAAATTCATTAAAATCACAAGGATCATTTTGAAACGTCGGTTTTGTCTACTGCCTGTTCTTTCGCGATTAAGTAAGGAAAGAAAGGCAAAAAAGTGAACCGACTGCCGCTGTGAGATCGGTTCTCGAATGGCGACGAACCGGAAGATGCGGTCTATAAAAGCTACGATCTCCGATCTGAAAGTTTAATTCAAAATGGATGAGAATTTTTTTTTCTGAAATTAATAGTAAAATTTGCCAAGACGTGTCAAGGCTAATTTAAGGTCTAGAAATTATTATTCCGTGGATATACCCCATTTCTGCTAAATCCTATTACTAGAGGACGGATGTTTGTTAGTCTTTCACGCAAAAACTACTGAACGGATTTTGATGAAACTTTACAGTAATATAGCTTATACATCAGAATAAAACATAGGCTATTTTTTATCCGGGTACCACGCGGGCAAAGACGTGGGCAGAGCGGCTAGTTTAACATAAAACGTTTTATTTACAGACATAATAATAAAACTACTTTAAAAACATTAAAATCATCCTACTAATATAAATGCGAATTCGCTCAAAAAAAACTTTAAAGTAAATAATGAAACACGTATTTTTTATTGCAATTGAGTTCTAAACTTTGTATAAATTCTAATCCTTGGTTTGATTCATTCAAAAGTTGATGGACATAGTTTGAAGCCTGGAGACGGTCATATGCTACTTTTATAAACATACCACGCGGGCGAAGCCGCGGGCAACAACTAGTATAAACTAGTTTTAAGACGGCTGGTTTCTACCTGTAGTGATAGGCAAGGTACCCAAAAGGCTGGTGGCATTACCGCGTTGAATGGCAATGCTAATTCTCTGATCGTGGTAAAATCAATTAACATTGGACTTCTTTCATTTTAGGTGCGTCATCCGATTTGAAGCAAGCCACGTCCATAGCTTGCCACATGGTTCGGGAATGGGGGATGAGCGAGAAGGTACACGCTATTTTGAATCAGACGCGTTTGACTCATCATACTTTTTTCGTTTTCAGTCACTCAGAAACATTAATGAATCCCATGTATAACGGTCGCGAAACGTAGTTGTTAATCACTTAGACAAGCTTTCAGTCACTTGGCATGAGACATTAATAAATCCCATGAATTAGCGGTCGCGAAACGTTACGTTGTAAGTCACTTAGACAAGCTTTCAGTCACTTGGCATGAGTCATTAATAAATCTCATGAATTAGCGGTCGCGAAACGTAAAGTTATTAGTCACTTAGACAAGCTCTCAGTCACTTGGCATGAGTCATTAATAAATCCCATGAATTAGCGGTCGCGAAACGTAAAGTTGTTAGTCACTTAGACAAGCTTTCAGTCACTTGGCATGAGTCATTAATAAATCTCATGAATTAGCGGTCGCGAAACGTAAAGTTATTAGTCACTTAGACAAGCTCTCAGTCACTTGGCATGAGTCATTAATAAATCCCATGAATTAGCGGTCGCGAAACGTAAAGTTGTTAGTCACTTAGACAAGCTTTCAGTCACTTGGCATGAGTCATTAATAAATCTCATGTATTAGCGGTCGCGAAACGTAAAGTTATTAGTCACTTAGACAAGCTCTCAGTCACTTGGCATGAGTCATTAATAAATCCCATGAATTAGCGGTCGCGAAACGTAAAGTTGTTAGTCACTTAGACAAGCTTTCAGTCACTTGGCATGAGTCATTAATAAATCTCATGAATTAGCGGTCGCGAAACGTAAAGTTATTAGTCACTTAGACAAGCTCTCAGTCACTTGGCATGAGTCATTAATAAATCCCATGAATTAGCGGTCGCGAAACGTAAAGTTGTTAGTCACTTAGACAAGCTTTCAGTCACTTGGCATGAGTCATTAATAAATCTCATGAATTAGCGGTCGCGAAACGTAAAGTTATTAGTCACTTAGACAAGCTCTCAGTCACTTGGCATGAGTCATTAATAAATCCCATGTATTAGCGGTCGCGAAACGTAAAGTTATTAGTCACTTAGACAAGCTCTCAGTCACTTGGCATGAGTCATTAATAAATCCCATGAATTAGCGGTCGCGAAACGTAAAGTTGTTAGTCACTTAGACAAGCTTTCAGTGACTTGGCATGAGTCATTAATAAATCTCATGTATTAGCGGTCGCGAAACGTAAAGTTATTAGTCACTTAGACAAGCTCTCAGTCATTTGGCATGAGTCATTAATAAATCTCATGAATTAGCGGTCGTGAAACGTAAAGTTGTTAGTCACTTAGACAAGCTTTCAGTGACTTGGCATGAGTCATTAATAAATCTCATGTATTAGCGGTCGCGAAACGTAAAGTTATTAGTCACTTAGACAAGCTCTCAGTCACTTGGCATGAGTCATTAATAAATCCCATGAATTAGAGGTCGTGAAACGTAAAGTTGTTAGTCACTTAGACAAGCTCTCAGTCACTTGGCATGAGTCATAATTAAATCCCATGAATTAGCGGTCGCGAAACGTTACATTGTTAGTCACTTAGACAAGCTTTCAGTCACTTGGCATGAGTCATTAATAAATCCCATGAATTAGAGGTCGTGAAACGTAAAGTTGTTAGTCACTTAGACAAGCTCTCAGTCACTTGGCATGAGTCATTAATAAATCCCATGAATTAGCGGTCGCGAAACGTAAAGTAGTTAGTCGCTTAGACAAGTTTTCAGTCACTTGGCATGAGACATTAATAAATCCCATGAATTAGCGGTCGCGAAATGTAAAGTTGTTAGTCACTTAGACAAGCTCTCAGTCACTTGGCATGAGTCATTAATAAATCTCATGAATTAGCGGTCGCGAAACTTAAAGTAGTTAGTCGCTTAGACAAGTTTTCAGTCACTTGGCATGAGACATTAATAAATCCCATGAGTCACTTAGACAAGATTTCAGTTTTGGCATGAGTCATTAATAAATCCTATCAGTCATTTAGACAAGCTTTCAGTCACTTGGTATGAGTTATTTATAAATCCCATGAGTCACTTAGATAAGTATTCAGTCACTTGGCATGAGTCATTAATAAATCCCATGAATTATCGGTAAAAGTCAAAGTCAAAATTCATTTATTCATTAAAATCACAAGGTTCACTTTGAAACGTCGGTTTTATCTACTGCCTGTTCCTCCGCGACCAAGCCAGGAAAGAAAGGCAAGAAAACAAGGCTGGTTATTCTTTTTAATTATCCTTTTACAAAACAATAGGTTCCTAATTTTTTTTTGAGTTGGAGCATTTTCAATCCCAAAAGTTTTTAGCCACAAATCACTATATACGATTATATAAATTAATACGACAGTGTTTTTAAACCATTTCTGACTGTTGCTGCTGATGTAGGTACCTGATAGTCTCGAACCGTTTTTTTTTTAAATTTGACTTCGGCTTGACGTTTGCCTTCTCTGTAAAAAAAAAACAAAAAAAAAATTGTGTCAATTTTGTAATAATTTACTTATAGGTCGGTCTACGCGCTTTGGAGCAATCGAAAAACTCATTCGGTCAGGGCGAGCAGCTTGGACCTTACACCAATGAGCTGGTAATTAAATATATTTATTTAAAAAAAAAACACAACTATAAATAATAAATAAATAATAATAATAATGTGCACACTGCATATATTCTTTCTAGTGGAAAAGTCTGGGTAAAGTAGGTTTAAAATATCATTAGTGGAAACTGCTGGCTTTCTATAAACTCCATATTATTGATAAATATATTAATAAACCATATTTATAATAAACTTATCGACTTAAGTTGGCGCCTTAAAGAGTAGTTTTCATAGAATATCTGTTTCCAGGTGGACGGTGAGATTAAGAAGATTCTGTCGGAGAGCTACGAGCGGGCGAAGGCGATCCTGCGCGCGCACGCGAAAGAACACAAGGCTTTAGCGGAAGCCTTGCTCAAGTACGTTACGAAAGAACTCAAGGCTTTAGTGGAATCCTTGCTCAAGTATGTTACGAAAGAACACAAGGCTTTTGCGGAAGCCTTGCTCAAGTACGTTACGAAATAACACAAGACTTTAGCGGAAGCCTTGCTCAAGTACTTTACTAAAGAACACAAGGCTTTAGCGGAAGCCTTGCTCAAGTACGTTACGAAAGAACTCAAGGCTTTAGTGGAATCCTTGCTCAAGTATGTTACGAAAGAACACAAGGCTTTTGCGGAAGCCTTGCTCAAGTACGTTACGAAATAACACAAGACTTTAGCGGAAGCCTTGCTCAAGTTCTTTACTAAAGAACACAAGGCTTTAGGGGAAGCCTTGCTCAAGTACTTTACTAAAGAACACAAGGCTTTGGCGGAAGCCTTGCTCAAGTACGTTACGAAAGAACACAAGGCTTTGGCGGAAGCCTTGCTCAAGTACGTTACGAAAGAACACAAGGCTTTAGCAGAAGCCTTGCTCAAGTACGTTACAGTCCGCGCGCAAAGCGTATTATATACGCGCTGTGGACGCGCGTGCGACGCGTTTTAAGGGAATAATAAAATATGAAGAAAAAAAAACGCTTTTATCACGCACTAAAAATTATAAAAATTAATTTCACCATCCACCTCCTGGCTTCATCATCAGATTATCGACACCAAGCCCAATCTACTGAAGAATTCCACTATCCACCTCCTGGCTCCATCATCAGATCAGCTCCAAGATACCAAATTAAAGTATTGTCATCCGAACAACATATACATGCAAAGTTTCATTTCGATCCGACAATTAGAAGTAGGTTAAAATCGACTTCCAAGATTTTATTACATTGTTATTTAAGTTGAACTTAATATAAGCGTGTTAAAGATGAATCATTAAAAAGATATTGCGTAACATACAGACGAAAGGAAACCCTAATTTTTTGTAGTCTTTTGATAAATACGCGAAATGCACAGAGATTCGACCATTTTCCATACCGAATGTATCGTGACCTGCACAGCTCGCTAATAACGGTACGCTAGCGCCATCTCTTATCGAATAGTCGCACTACTTGTTCTAACTCTACGATGATATGAAAAGCGTGTTTTATGTAACTACCTACTTATTATTTATGTGTAGGGTATACTTCAATCCCACCCCAAAAGGTGAACAAATAGGGGATGACATCATATTGAACTTTTAATCAACTTCTGGTTATTTGAAGTCTGTTTTCGTTCATCAGATACGAGACACTCGACGCCGAGGATATAAAGGCCATAATGGCCGGTGATAAACTGAAGCTGGAGCGTTCCGGACGCGCCGCCAAGGAGGCCGCGGGGGCCGCCAGCGCGGCTCCCTCCGCGCCGCCCGCGCCGCTGCTGAGCCCGGCGCCGCAGCCCGTGCCCGCTTAGACAATATTATAGGTAAACTATTATAGGACGACCTCTGTGGCGCAGTGGGCGAAGGTCCGCCTGAGACGCAGAAGGCTGCGGGTTCGATTCCTGTCACGGGACAAATGTTTGTAAGATCTGCAAATATTTGAATCGGGTCTGGGTGTTTTTCTATGTATGATATGTATGTTTTTAGAGAAAAAAAAATGTATATAAGTAGTATATCAGTCATGTAGTTCCCATAATACAAGCTGTGCTTAGTTTGGGGCTAGATGATGCTGTGTGAAAATGTCCAGCATTATATATTTTATTTTTTATTTAAACTACTCTTATCCATTAAAAAAAACACCATAGTTTAGTCTGAACTACCGTCATATGTAGATAGGTAGATAGAAATGCTTTATTGCACAAGATAAAACAAGTATATAGGTGAAGTTAATGCTAATTAGCGAATCATTTTTAATGTGAATTCTTAATTTTCAGGTAAAATTGGAAACTCACCATGGATATAGCAGAGTAATATAGACAAACAGAAATCAGTGCAAATATAGATTTTATTACGCAGTGTCATTGAAAATTTTGCAGGCCGCGATAAAAAATTAAAAATTATTTTATTTAAATAAAAATAAGTAAAATTCCTATTAACATCGTTTTCTTTGATAGATAGATAAATCATTTATTTGTAACTACTTATTAATTAAGTATATAACTAAGATGGTTGGACTGCTGATGAGTGAAGTAGCTACAAATTGGCACTCCCTTGAAAAACGTCGAAATCAGCTAGATCTTATATTTATGTATAAAATTTTGAATAACAAAATTAACTGCCCTCCTCTTTTAGGAAAAATTCGCTTCAATGTCCTTCGTAGAATTGCTCCTCGACCCACCACCCCGCTCAACAGTCCTAGGCAGAAACTCACCCATTCCCAGGATCAGCAAGGCATTTAACAATCATTGCGCTGAGGTTGATATTATTTCAATAAAGCTACCGCTGTTCCGTAAGTTCTTATCTGAGAACTTGACAAGTTCTAAATAAGTCACTCAATAGAATATGTAAGCCAAGTAATCATTTAAGTAATTTAAAATTTAGAGTCTGTGTGCCAACTTCACCACCGCCAAGTTGTAAAAACTGTAAAATTAATTTCGTATTTTTATTCACTAAAGGTAACATTATCTTGCTTGTAGGTGGTAAATTTTCACTAAGATCGTCATTTCTATAATGTTATCCTGTTATTATTTCATAGCATGCCGGTCCACTTATAACTGGTTGTGCAATCACTTACCATAGTAATGCTCGTTATTTAGATAGTATCATTGTAACGCCCACAAGTAGACCAAATAAATAAATAAATAAAGCGCCGCAGCGCCGCGCTTTCCGCGGGCGTTAACGTCAACAGAAAGTGGTATTTGTCTAGACCCCTGGGGCCTACCCATCAAGTCTTATTACGGTTCAATGCAGTCAAAGATTTCAACTTCAACTTTGCGAATGACATTGCTCTGACAGCGCCATACCGTCCTCAATTGCAAAGCGGAAAGTGTACTCCTGTATTTCTGTCTTAACTTAGGATTAAGGACCACTCGATGTGTGAATGTGGCCTGGATGAAGGAAACGTGGATCACATATTTTTCAGCTGTCCCAAACTACGTTGTTCCCTTTATGATATTCTTCCTCTTGATGTCCCCCGTCCTACATCCTTCAAATGCATTTTATGTCTTACTTTCTCTCCTTTAATTAATTTTATTCTATGTAAATTTGTAAATATGAATAACATAAAATTGTAAAATATGTCTACATTTAGAATAAGTAACCCTTTTATTATGTACATAGTCTTTAGTTTTTAAGTATCATAATTTTTGTAAAATCATCTTGTAAGTCAAAAAATCTTGTTGATTCTCCCAATTTTTGTAACCAATTTTAATTTTCTTAGTAATCACATATCTCCAAAAGTTTATGACACTAACATGATACGGACATTGGCAGAATTGTGACAAATAGTTACAAAAGCCATAATCAAAAAGTGAAGTGAAGTGAAGCGGAAAGTGACGTCTTTGCCTGAACTGAATCGCTATAAGACTTCATGGTTTAGTCTCTGGTGTTAGGTAAGTAGCGCGCTTATACTCCATCAGATAGTTTTAATATAAGAGTTTCTTAAACAGATCCTACTAATATTATAAACGCGAAAGTTTGTGAGGATGGATGTTTGTTACTCTTTCACGCAAAAACTACTGAACGGATTTTGATGAAACTTTACAATAATATAGCTTATACATCAGAATAACACATAGGCTACTTTTTATCTGGGTACCACGCGAGCGAAGCCGTGGGCAGAGACTAGTACTTATATAAGCTTACAGAAAAATCGTTCAATACATTTATTTACTTATTCTTTATAGCTGTTAGTAAAAAAACTGCAGTTTTTTTAACAAACAAACACGTTCACAACTTTATTCTCAATGATGGACATCCTCAGATACATACATTGATCTTTAAGGATACCAAAGAGTAGTTATTTGGCACATGCCCACGTTTTGCAAGTAGTATGTATCCCATGTGACAGATTGCAAGGATAACAAGTAGGGGGTAGTTATTTGGCACATGCCCACGTTTTGCAAGTAGTATGTATTCCATGTGACATATTGCAAGCCCATCGCCGCTAATCGGAACTCTCTGACAGGACATGCCTTCAAAATTTTGGTTCTAGAGTATGTCGGTTTCCCCATGATGTTTTTAATCACCGTTCAGGGCTTCACTGTTTAAAAAATGTTGCTAATCTTAACCTTATTTGGTATAAATGCCAAAGGTCACGATTTGGATAATATAGACCGTATATAGGCTAATTTACCAGGTACCAAGCAAGCAAAGCCATGTGAAACAGGTAGTATTTTATTCTATAAATAAGGGAAGAATAAACGTAAGATTTTTACGTTTTAATAAAACACAGAAAATTCATGTTTTAATTTGTTATTTACAATGTGTATCCAAAATTTTGGTAAATAAATAAGATTTTATAACCCAGGTGGATCTCGAACCCGCGACCTTCCTCTTTTAAAGGGGTGTGCTACCGCTGTGCCCTAATTACACTAGCAAAATGGGAAAGCATGTTTTGCGTGTTTCAGATACACACAGACAAAAAAATTTGGCTTCAGTATCGAATATAGAGTGTCATTCATACAAGCATTAGTCCCGCGGTGGGAATCAAACCCGCAACCTTCTGCGTCTCAGGCGGGCTTTCGCCCACAGCGCCAAATAAAAAAAAAGGATTACCAAATGGACTGGTAGTTCCAGAGTTTAGTGCGTTCTAAACAAACAACAAACTCTTCAGCTTTATATATTAGTATAGATTACAATTATATAAAATCATAAGGATGACTTTGAAAAAAAAAAACTTTTTTTTTAATAAATTTATATTTAACAAAATCACACAGCTCTCAAGGAATGATAACTATAACCGATAAAAACTTTTCTTACAGCCAATTAAGGATTTACATTTTATGAACTTAACCAATAAATTGACGACATTTACTAAACTAGAAGATATATCTACTGCCTGTTCCTCCGCGACCAAGCCAGGAAAGAAAGGCAAGAAAACAAGCCTGGTTATTCTTTTTAACTAGCTTCTGCCCACGGCTTCGCCCGCGTAAAAAGGAGCCCATGTGTTATTCCGATGTATAAGCTATATTACTGTAAAGTTACATCGAAACCCGTTCAGTAGTTTTTGCGTGAAAGAGTTACAAATATCCATCCTCACAAACTTTCGCGTTTATAATAGTAGTAGGATTTTTGTGCCTTGATATCTGCGCCAATTGTTAACCGATTTTGATGATTCTTTAATTGTTGTATAGAGAATGATCCCGAAGAGGTCCTATAAAAGTTTTATTCTTGAGAGATTGCTACTTTTCGCGTGAAACTCAAAAAACATCATCATCTCATGGAATCACGACTAGCCGAAACATTTTTTGTGGGCTATTTTACTTTTTTTTTTATTCGAATTGTGTGTCCCGAGTGAGCAAAATAACGTAAGCACGTGACCAAGTAAATCTTTTGACATTTAATGTCTTAATTATTAATCATCATCATCATTATCAGCCTATATTAGTCCACTGCTGGACATAGGCCTCCCCTAATGAGCGCCATAGCGCCCTGTCTTCAGCTTGTCGCATCCAGCATCTGGCTGCAGTGTTTCGCAGATCGTCATCCCACCTGGCCGGAGGGCGTCCTACACTACGTTTGCCGAGTCGCGGTCTCCGCTCAAGAACACGTTTACCCCAGCGGTTATCGGTTCTTCGCGAGATATGACCGGCCCATAATGACATTTACTCATGTCTAATGAGAAGCTGGCTGATAGAGCTTGGGCCGATCTCTTGCCTGCTCTCCAAACGGTTGCATTAAGTAGGTAATTTATAATTCATATAAAATTTATTTAATTTAATTTACTAACATAGTTATAGGTACCTTATATATGTAATACTAACTCAATATGGACCTTGGTATAAAATAAAAACCCACAACAAATAATAACAAATAAAATAACAATAAAATAAAAAAATTATTATGTACTTATCATTAATTGAAATAATAACTATCTAAGTCAGTAGGTACATAATATTTTATTCCCATACCATCCTATTTATAAAAATAGATTAGCTTCAGTTTAGCCTTTGTTTCTTGTTCTAAAATGACAAATTGCTATATTTTTGTTTTGCTGTTTTCAAAATTTTCTACTTTTTACTGGTACATTTAACTTAAATATTAGTTTTAAAAAAACTAATATTTATATGCAATTAGAATGAGATGTAAGTAAAAAAGAAAACAAAAATCATCAACTATAATCCTCATGATATAGATCCTCAGATCCATGCTCAGTATGCAGATCTGTGAGGATGTAGAGGGTAGTCAGAGACACATCCAAATGTTATAGTTGGCACCAATCTTTTGTATAGTAGCATTCCACATTAACTAACAACAGAGAGCTGGCTCTTATCTGGGTTAACGCATTAGCATTCCCATTTAGCATGGCATTTGTGTATTTTGGGAACACTTCCATCTGGTAGTGATCTGGATCAGTTGCGCTATCTATAGATCGATTGCAACGGTATTTAGCTAGCTGTTTCATCTGTATTTTTTGTATATACCATAAACAATGTATATATAGTTGTATGAATAGATATTTACTAACAACTTCTATGTACAACTTTAGTCCAACTGTCATTTATTATCTGTCACTTTCTGCTTTCACAACACTATTGGAGCTCGGAACAGATTTCATTGGTCGACCGGGCCGACCCGGCCTTCTCCCTTGAAGCATTTGCGTCTTCCACTCCAGCAACTGTTTGGTTTCAGTGTGAATCATCACCTCACCCGTGCTCGGATCGATTGGATACATTCCCTCAGGAGTATGTTTCTTTTTCGATGTATCCTGATTATGTTTACGTTTCATATGCTTGTTATAATTCGACCAATTTGAGAAGTCTCGTTGACATGCCTCGCACGAATAGGGTTTGACTCCAGTATGCAATCGTACATGGTTATTTAGTATTGTTTTAAATCGGAAACGCTTTTCACAGTGCGGGCATTGGTAGGGCAGTGAGTCTGTGTGAATTATACTATGATTCTTAAGTTGTTTCAGCAGTCTGAAACAACGACCACACTGGTCACAGGAGAATGGCTTGTCATTATTATGTACACCGATATGATGTCTTAACTGTGTGCTCGTTTTGAACCTGAGCTTGCAGATTTGACATTTGTGCGGTCTTTCATCGGAGTGCATCAGTAAGTGACATGCTAAATTGTGCTTCTGGTAAAAGCATTTTCCGCACACTTCACAAATATGTTCACGTTTCCTATCAGTATGTGTTAAAAGGTGTGTATTTAGACTATTCCTGCTTTTAAAAGTCTTCGAGCAATCCATACAAGTTAAACCTTTACCGAGTAGCTGTGGCAAATCTCTCATATATTTAACTTTTAAGAATGAATCTTTGTGTACTTTTAGATCATCGCTGTTGTTGAATGACATGTTACATCCTGGACAGCCAAATTCATTATTCACATGCACTACACTGTGTTTCCGAGCCAACGGTATGGTCTTAAACTTCTTTAAGCATTTATAGCATGAGTATTTGAGGTTTTTACTATGCCGTTGCACATGTACCAAGAATTTGTTTAAGCATTCCTTCCGAACTTTGCAATTGGTGCATCGGTATGGATTGCAGCTGCTATGGACAGCCATCGAATGTGACTGCAATTCATCTATTGTTGGGAACAAAGTCTCACAAAAGGTACATAGCCAGTTATAGTTAGCCCATGTCTCTTTAAGTTTTGATAAAGGGATAGAGTCTAATGAACTGCTTTTCTTAATCTTATTTGGAGTTTTTAACTTCTTAGGCTTATCGAAATCGTCGATTTCGGTCTCTGTTTTGATCTGAATGTCATTAACAGCATCGATGGATACATCGTCGTCAGAGTAAGTTTCCTGCTTCACGTTTCGACGGTAGAATAGGTCGTAAAGAACGTTTTGAGCGCACTCTATGTTGACTACAAAGTCGAAGCATCTATTCAGAGTGCAAACACAATCCAAACACACAGTGCAAGGCAGCTTTGTGTCGATAAATTCTATGGTAGCGTTCAACCGTGACAATTTCTCGATTATCTCGTCGCGTTTCTCAGATTCGTACTGGAGATCTACTTGCTTATTGCTAGGCTTCGCCTCAGCGCAAAGTCGGCAGAAAATATTGCCGGAGTTCATCGTATAAGCCACAAAATGTGCAATACACTAAGCGTAGTGGTTAGTTCGTCTGCGATAGCGTAGCGTTACATTCTCTTTGGTCTGCGACACACTACCACGACGTAGTGGTAATTTTATCTAAGCACATAACAATCACAAATCATACGCACGCACGTAAACAACCATTCCAATTTCCAACAACAGATTTTTTTTGTTCCAACACTAGTTACAGAGCATCACAGAGTACTATTTTAATAACACTAGTATTGTAGGTAGATATAATCACAGACTTGGAAATACGTATATAACAGGTATCTAGGTTCAAACCCTCTAGTCTGGTAGTATAATCTTTGGCCGAGGATATACAGAACTCTATTATGTTCTCCTCACCCTCCGGGCCTCTTGAGTATTGTTATTTATGCTCCGGGCCTCCTAATAAGATTCTTCCTTCGCGAGGCGTTACATTCTGTTTGGATCCTTCGTGTTGTTTAGTTTGTAGAGTGACCCAATATCTTTGACAAACTAGGCTTTTGTTACTGCTTAATATTCTCATATATGGGTAGTAAAGTAAGGCTGTGGTAGGGAGATAGGAGGCATTCGCTACTTATAGCGAGGTAGTTGTGCGTAGTAACATAGGTATCTAGAACATCAAAATATGAGAGACTTTCTCAAAAAATATTGTTTACCTACCTACTTCAGGCATGAATATCTTTGGGATTACGGTAGAATTGACTACCGGAACTCAGAATTGACTTCCTTTAGATATGAAAATATATGATCTACAGTGTACATTTTTGTACCTATGATCCCATTACCTGGTTTCACAAATATTCGATTAATGAATGTGAGCCACTGTGTTGATGACGGCACCATTGGTAGCGCGTTCGATATTCGTTTTAATTTATAAAGAAACTCAGATTCCTTCCCTCATGGTGTTTTCGTTTTGCACTCTATTGAGTCGCAGCCAATAATTGTAGCAATCCTTTATCTGCAATCTTTTATTGCCTTTGATGTTTAGATTTGCAGGAGCAAAAAAATTTTTATCTGTGGTTTAGATGTCTATTGCTCAATATCTACATAGTGCACAGATTAAAAATGTGGCTCGAAACAATTTAAAACATGTAGGTATAGTATAGGACCTAGAATAAAAAAATCCAGGTATGGTACCTGGAGAAATGATAGATTTTACCTTAAATTTGAATTCACTTTCAAATTTTAAATTCACGTAGTTTTTAAGTAGACTTTTCTATATGATCGTTGTGATTTCAATGAATAAAAACCTATTTACTTTGACTTCGACCATACAGGCACGTAATAAAACAACTTTAAAACAGTGAAATAATATATTATTTATAGCTCATCAACCAACACAGCTTTTTTTCTCGCTGTATCTTGATTGTGACGACATATCATATGCTTATTGTAGTTTCCCCAGCTTGTGAAGTGTTGCTGGCACGGCTCACATGAATACGGCTTCTCACCCGTATGTTGAAGTAAATGGTTTGTCAGATATTGCTTACGTTGAAATCGTTTATTGCAATAATTGCATTGGAATGGGAGTTGGTCCGTGTGAATCACACTATGTTTTGCCAAGTGCTTTTTCAGTCGGAAACTCTTCCCACACTTGTCACAGGCTAGGGGTTTCTCATTAAAGTGTCTGCCAACATGATCTTTCAGGCTTTTGGTTGTTTTGAAGCTCAGTTTGCATATCTGGCATTTGTGCGGTCGGTAATCTGTATGGACAAACAGCATATGTTGGGCATGGTTGAACTTATCGTGGAACGCTTTGCCGCATACATCGCAAATGTGTTCCGGTTTCCTTTCCATGTGCATTCGTAGGATGTGTATCTTGACATTGCCTCTGTTTTGGAATGTTTTTGAACATATCAAACAGGTTTTACCATTGAATGCTTGTGAATCAATTTTCCGTTTCATTTTAAAGTCATAGAATGTTTCTTTGTGTTGTTTCAGTTCATCACTTGTTTCAAATGAGGCATTGCACCCTGGGCAGTTAAAATCTGACTTGATATGGGACTGACGGTGTTTTTGAGCACTGCTTACGGTTGAAAACTCTTTGAAACATTGATAGCATGAGCGCCGCAGTTTTGTGTTGTGCTTTTGAACATGAATAAGAAACTGGTCCAAGATTTGCTTACGGATTTTGCAATCAGCACACCGGTATGGATTGCAAATGCTGTGGACAGCCATAGAATGAACTTGCAAATCACCAATTTTTGGGAACAGTGTGTCACAGCGGGTGCATCGCCATTTGTAGTCCATCCACGTCTGCTTTTGTTTCAACTGCGATAGAGGAACAGAGTCTAAGGAGTCACTTTTTTTTATTTTCTTTGCTTTAGTTGGACTTTTTTGGATTTCATTATCTTCCGAATCCTCTTTGACCTCAATTTTGACATCAACTTCAACCTCTCTACTTTCGCGAGTCGCCAACGCCAAGGCATCGCTTTCAGAATGCTCGTCCGTTTCTAGTTCTTCATCTCGGTGTTCAGTTTTCACATTTTGCTTGACGGATATTAATTCTGATAAAGTGTTCTGAGCGCTTTCTATACCAACTACGAACTCGAAGCATCTATCTAACTTACGTAAGCACTCCAAACAAACCGTGCTCGGCAATTTACTGTCGATAAATTCTGTTGGGGCGTTGATTCGGATCAATTTACCGATGACTTCGAGTCGTTTTTCTGTGTCGGACTGAAGATCCACTTGCTTGCGGCTGTGCTTCCATTCTGCGCATAGTCGGCAGTAAATATTATCGTAATTCATTCCTAGGATTTGAATTTCATTTTTCACCACAAACTTTGCACTAGTTACAATTTACAAAATAGCTGGCAAAAACAAAACATTGAAACAAAAGCAAGATGGATGGCTGGCAGATTTGGGAGAGCCTGAGAGCCAAGCAAACCAGCAACTTTTTGTATCTACTATTTCCACGTACCTACGACTGTACGAATACCTACGAGCGAAGAGATTTTACTACGTTATTACTAAGAATACTCTGTGGTAACTACTTCGTAGGTAGGTCTTCTCTACGTGAAGTGAAAGGGGTGAATTGTCTTTGGTTTTAGTTTTGCACCCATTGAATACCCAAACTTGATCGCTCGCACCTGGATTATTTAATTTTGTGGCTCGCACCTAAAACGGTACACGGCATCTCGCGCATTTACTAGTGAATTGAACAATTAAAAAAATATCAGGTTAATTACCCAATTTACTAGTCTGATATACTGGGTAAAAGGGGGATGCCTCTTTAGCGAAAGTTGGCGTATGATTAAATTCAGCATGCGCTCATCATAGACTTACGAGAGGTCGTATCTCTAACTAGTCTATGCTTACTAGGGATACTAACGCAGCAGAGCTATGTTATGTAGCAGAGAGCGGAAATACTTAAATGCATTTTGCACGGGCATGACGATTGACGCTTTACGTAGAAATATAAAATAAGAGTCGTGCGCTCCATTATAAAACCTGGCCGCGCGTGCGTGATACGATGCCCATACAATACGTAGAATCCCTAAATTAATCTGTGGTAGTGAACAAGTGGTTATTTTCTTTAAGGTTGAAGCAGAGTTGTTTCGTGTGCACTATGCTGTGTTAGCTTAAACATCGTATCCTTAACTAATGTGTAGTTAGAATAACATCCTAGTAGTGTGTGCTGAGTTGCGGAATCGACTTCCGTAACGCAGACAGACTACTACGATGCGATGGTATGGTCCTACGACTATAGCCTAACCCAAAAGGGTAAACAAATAGCGTGTACAGCACAGGCCACAGATTAAAAATTTTTGCTTGGCTGTTTGTTTTGCTTACGATTTTCGATTTTGCTTTAGCCAGCAATGAACCAAGAAAGAAAAATTTACTGCCACTTATGCGCCGCTTTGAAGCCAGTCGAGTTGCAAGTGGATCTTAAATCTGATACAGAAGAACGAGAAGAAGTGATGCGAAAACTTTCACGAATAAATTCTACCGTCGAAGTCGTCGACCAAATGTCTCTAACGGTATGTTTGGAGTGTTTACGCTCTCTGGCGAAAGCCTATGACTTCGTAGTCGGCGTTGAAGCTACTCAAAAGGTGATCTGTGATCTTTTATGTCTGCAAAATGTGAAAATAGAAGACACAATAAAGCGCGAAAAAAACATCGAAATCCATGGAATTTCTATTAACTCTGATTCAAATAGCGATGATGAAGTTGAAGAGGCTAGTATTTCTGTGGAAACTCCAAAGGATAGGAAGAAAACTCTACTAGAACTGCCGTTATCACAGCAAAAGTCGACATGGGCCGAGGTTCCTTGGCAGTGTTCTTGTTGTGATTTATCATTCAGGCACGTAGATGACCTAAAGATACATTCTATGTCTTCACACAATGCCTGTAATGCATACCGTTGCACCGACTGCAACTACATATGCGGAATCTTGGATAAATTCCTCGATCATATGAAAAAACACCACCTACTTTTACCCTATTCATGTTACAAATGCTATGAGAAGTTCATTACTATTAAAGGAACCCGAAAACATGAGCAAGAACATTTGGAAAGACATGTCTGTCAAGGTTGCAACATTGGTTTCAAAGACAAAGAAGATCAACATCAACACCAAGAGACATACTTCAAAATTAAAGTTAGAAACGATATGCTGAAACTCAAAGAGTATAAATGCGATATTTGCTCTAAAATACTTAAAGGTCCCAAAGGCTTGATAGCACATAAGTTACTGCACACAGAAAGAAAACCGTCATATAAATGTGAAGAGTGCGGAAAAGGGTTTTTTGAGAGGTCCAAGTTAGCAAGACACAGCATAACTCACAGCGATAACCGACCTTACCAATGCGATAAATGCGACATGAGCTTTAAAACAAACCAACAATTACAAAAACATGTCACAATCCATAGTAATGAAAAACCATTTATCTGTCTTATGTGTGATCAGCGCTTTCGACATTCCAATCTATTATCGGCACATAAAAAAGTACACACAGAAGTAAAATTAAACCAATGTCCGTATTGCAAGAAGTGCTTTAAGTACAAACGAGCCTTGAATGTACATATTGGTACACATAAACAGTTAAATGAATACATACCCATTGAATCGGTTGAAGTTACTATCGATGAAGATGACCTCAATGGTGTGGGGGATGAGTAGCCAGCTACGACACAAGAGGTGCGTCTTTGATTCCCGCTGCAGGGCAAATGTTTGTATGTTCTGCAGATATTTGTTCCTAATCTGAGTGTTGTAGTACCATGGTACACGTAGTTCCAGAAACCTATGACACAGGGAATTCTAGTGTGGGGTCAGGGCTATGCATGGGTCTATTGAGTTTTTATTTATTATTATTTAAAGAGGCTCTCATTGTATGATAATAAGGAATACATTGGCCTCGATTCTGTAGTACACTAACTAAACTAAACTAAATTTAAACTGTCACTCTCTTTTACTGATAGTGTACACAAGAAAGAGATGGCAAGAATTTTACTGCTGTGTGCTGCTGTCAAATCAGTTTACGTGCCGCTTTTCTTCATGTTTAAAGTCAGCATGTTTTGAAATCATGACTAAATTTGTATGGAAAACTTAAATCTGACTAATTTGACAGCTTGCACTATCAGTAAAAGAGAGTGACTAAATTTAAACTGAATTTAGTTTAGTTAGGTACTACAGAATCGAGGCCATTGTCATATTGTATTGAACAGCTAAAATAATAGAACAACTAAAGTAGTATTTTTTTATTTATGGCGATTTTTTTTTACTATGCGAATAAGACTGATCTTTATTTATTTATTTGTTGATAATTTAAGATATTGGCGTGAATTTTATGTATTTACGAAATATTTAAATAATAAATGATTGTGTACGAACTATTTTTATTTGTAAGCCACTAGTGCCAAAGCTCTAGGTGAAATCGTATCATCTAAAATTTTCTTATAGCGACACCTCTCGATTCCGTTTTCTCTTAAAAACATTAACCTATCGAACAAAATCAAGTTTTCCACTAATTCTTGTATAGCATTTTGTAAAACAATTAAAATTCCCGCCTTTTTAACAATCAAAGAATTTGTGATTTGCCGCCATATTGTTCTCAGCTCATCCAATTCAAATTGTGCCACTTCTTCAGATTGGTCATTTTTGATCAGTGTGAATCCTTGACATGCATTTTGAATGTAATTTTCAAAGTTATTTCCCATTGACTTCGTTTTCACAGCTTTCCTTTTGTTTCTCTTTATTTTGCAGTTATCTGAAGAAACAAGATAAAATATGACTGTAGGTAGGTAGATATAGGTACAAAAGGCGCAGTGAAAACCGACCGCCCATCTAAGTGAATGGAGCCTATAGTACAAATAATGCTGGACATTTAGCCCCAAACTAAGCAAAGCTTGTATTATGGGAACTAAATGACTGATATACTACTTATATACTTTTTTTTTGTAAATACTTACAAATTATACATAGAAAATACCCAGACCCGAGACAAATATTTGCAGATCATACAGACATTTGTCCCGCGGCGGGAATCGAACCCGCAACCTTCTGCGTCTCAGGCGGGCTTTCATCCACTGCGCCACAGAGGTCGCCACCAGTAACGCGGACTGCTTGGTTAGCAAAGAGAGCTGGGGCCTAACCATGAGGTCTTGCAGCGATTCAGTTTAGGCAAAAGTGACACTTTCTGCTTTGCAATTGAAGACGCTATGGCGTTGTAAAAGGTTTGTCATTCGCAAAGCGGGATGTCAAAGTCAAATCTTTGCTTGAATTGAATCGCAATAAGAGTTGATGGTTAGGCCTCAGGTAGTATATGAACGAAACAAACTTACTCAAGTATTACAAATGAGCAAAGCAAGCCGTGCATATTGAGTAATAAGAAAGGTCTGACAAAGTATCACGCTCATCAGCAGAAAAAAAACACTGTTGGACAAAGACTTCTTAAGTATGCGTCAGTTTGTTATCGGTTTTTTGTAAAAGAAAATTAGCTTAGATATTAAAAAAGAGAATACTCACGCGTGTGTGCGTAAAGCTGTAACACAGCTCTTGACAGCAAATTGAAAACTAAGTTTTCCAAACTTTCGCCTACTTTCTTTGGTTGGGCGCCCAATCTTAGAAATGGTACTGACATGAACTCCCACGCTTCATATTTCTCAAAGATACCGGTCATGCAGTTACTCAGGGGAAAGTTTTTAAATCTGCCATTCACTTCCTGCATTTTGTGATAGCAGCACGGCATTAAAATCAATGCTTTTGCATCCTCCATTTTTAGAAATATATTCAGCGCGTCTATTGTAAGATCCGCGCAAGAGTGGAGGCCAGTTATGCAAAATGCTTCTTTGCCGAACTTATCTTCTAAGTAATTGTTTATATTTATATTGGATTCTGAAGTTATTGTGTGTTTAATAAATTTGACTTTTTCCAAAGAGTTGTCGTGGTACTTCCTTTGCCGTTTTTTGGCTGTGACGTAGTGACTTTCATTGCATTCTAAGCCCAATACTTTGTACGAAGTTGTTTCGAAGATTCTCTGGTCCAAATATCCCTGAAATAGTAAAAACAAATATAACTAGGTAGGAACTTGCAATATAATTAATGGAAGGATTTGGTCGCATGCTGAGAAATCGAAACCATCAATGCCAAAGCAGTAGAACCAAGAAACGAGAAGACAAACTACTTGTAACTACATTAGTAAGTAAGCTAATGTAGTTACAAGTAGGAAGTACCTAAGTTGGTTTAAGTTTGGCCTGTTGGCACTTTACTGACGAAACGTGGTTGTTAAGGCCAAAAGCCTAGAGCTAGTCGAGGGGAGCAGACCATTCGGTTTGAGAACAGCTGGAACGTTAATGCTAGTAAAAGTCCAGTGTACCTCAGTAATAATATCATTGAGGGATTGAGGCTAGCGTAGCGGAAGATTACCGGTCGGTGGCCCTGGTACACGAATACATACTGTACCTAAATATATGCCACCGAACTCCCTGTCGCAGTGGATTACCTATCTAACACGAGAGTTAAGGAAGGCCTAAAACAACTTACCAATCCAGATCCAAAATCCACAACAGTACTACACCCTATTTTATCACACAAAATCATGATTTCTTTGGCTAAATAAACTATTTCATGTTTTTTCTTGGGGCCCAGTGGAACACTGAAAGTATTATTATTCTCCAAAACGTTATTCTTCTTGTAGCCTTCGCAATAAGCGTGAATCTTACTCGCTTTGCGATAGAATTCACTCAAAAATATATTATCTTCTGTTGCAAGGGCTCTCAAGTCTTTGTCAAAAATGTTGATATTTTCCAAATCTTCGACGTGTATCTCGTCTAAAATATTATTCAACAAGACATCGGTATTCGGAAAGTTGTATAAGAACTGAAATTGCTTGAAGAATTCGATGCTCGTTTCGAAATAATCTTCCGCCCTTTTGAAGCCTTTAGGTAAGCTCATTTTATAGTCAACCAGTCTGAAAATGCATGAAATAGTCACATATACCTACAGCAATTAAAGAATGTCTAAAAGAGCCTGAGACACGAAGGTGATGACGATTTCTAAAGCAAGGAAACAAAATAGTTGACCACACGCTACCCATACCAAACATCCGCTTGGCAAGGGCCAAAAACGCAAAGACAGCGAATAGTAAAAGGATGAATCAGGGGACAGCGGCAATAACCCACAAATTTCCAGCAGTAGCTAGATTAGATGTAGCCATATCTAATCTAGCTACTGCTGGAAACAGAACAGAAATATTACAGGGTATATTTCTGTTCTGACTACTAGGTACTACTATATATATATCAGTTCTTTAATTGATTGTTTTCAATATTTCAAGTCCATCATAAGTCGTCCGACCACCAAAATAAATTATAAAAACAAATGTATACGTTAAAATAATGTTTATTCACTAGAACAGTCTCAACAGTTCGACTCAGAAATAAATAATTTGTCGATCTTTCAAAAATGTAGCAACCTACGTATCTTTATATCGCTTAATGCGTAAATACCAAAGCAACAAGCATTATATTTTATAACAAGAATGCACCGAACAAAGGTATTATAATTTCTATAACAAACAAAGCTATTCCTGATTGCACCAATCGAATAATGAACTCTTTTATACACACGTATACCTGACACATATATAGATGACCTACATACACTAGGTTGGTAAAATATTGATGGTGTAAGAGTAACATTACATTATAATTTTCGACAATTTTATTGTGTAAAGTTATGGAGGTTTCATGAGAATAACACATTTACGTCCGCGATATCTATGTTATTTTAGACTTCACAAGTTCTTAACAAAAGTACAACGTAGTACCTACTCTAAGATTGTATTACAAGCCGCAGTGTCGTCCCATCATAACATTAGTAGCAAACTGTTTGCATGAACGATTGTCTACGTACGTATGCGACTAACAAAGTGAGCTCTCTCAAATTTACAAGATTTAATTAAAGGAACACAATACACGATCAACAGCGTTGAATAGTATAATCTGTATTAAGGAGGATAATTTATCGTTATCGCTTTCGACAGTTTCGTTTGAGAGTAGCGTCGCTTGCTAACTCTTGTCCTGTAAAATAGAGTCTCGATTCGGTTGCCATTTACGTTTTCGCGAGCTGGGAGCTTTATTTCACACTTAAAAAGCCTTGAGCTTGTCATGTTAATTACTGCTGAGGTCCACTAATCTTCTCCCAAACCTCACTTCCTTTATTCACTTCCTGCCCTTTTCCTTCTCCGATGACACATTTCCCAGCCCACTTGTCATTCGTCAGATACTTCTCGCAGACTTCCAGCAAGTCTTCATTCTTCACCGCCAAAACACGCTCTCTCTGCGTCTTCCAAATGTCGTAAGACAGACCATAGAGGAAAAGATCGACCCCCTTCATGTATTCAGCGATAGGTTGGTCCATCTGCTGAAGGATGGATAGTTTAGCCTCGAACAGATTCTGATCGTCGACTAGATTCGCATTCTGTGCCATCCAGTTAGCTGTCTCGTCGAAAACGTCTAAAGTAACGCGGGAATTGGGATCCCTGTACGAATAAAAGTTCCAAATTCCGTCCAGAGTGAGCATAGCGCCTCCTCCGTAGGCGCCATTTTGTTCTCTAACGATAGGGTGTAGATACTTCGACGTCAAGAACCTCGACAGTACGCGTAGTTTAGGATAATCCGGGTCTGTGTAAGGCACGGCAGGGATAACCTTAGCGCAGAAATTGACGGGTATGTTCATAGCAATTTGGAGACCACGGTTTTCTTTAGGCATTTTCTCATTATCTGTCCAGTTGATCCGGTTGATTTCTTTGTTCTCATCACCTCTACATAGCTCTTGACAGAATTGGTCAACGGTACTGTGGATATCTTGGTTCGTATTGCAGTAGTGGAAAGTCCCCCTCAAGTTGCTGCCTGTCAGGATCTGTTTTCCGATTCCGTGCACGATTGAAGTGACTTGATCGATGTTATAGTTTTTCTGGACGTCTTGCATGTTCATGACATGATGCAGCCCTAATAGATTCTCTTTGCAATTGTCCACAGACGAAATTAGTGATCGGGCGGCTTGCATGGCGTACGTGTGTCCACTATCAATGACACCGTTAGTCAGCGATGAGCAGTAATTGTTCAAAAGCATGGTCATTCGTTCTTTATTGTCGAAATTAGGTTTGCTGAAGATTTCGATCCAGATATCGAGCATTTTTGGCAGGTTTTCGTCAAGACAGTGGCTCGCAATCAAGATTCCTTGCTCGTACTGTCCAGGTAGATCGATATGCTCCGTTACATGCGTGATGACTGTTAATCCCGAGGTGGTTTTGCTGACGTGTTTGTCAAAATCCCTGTAGTTGAAGGACTTTGTGTCAAATTTGTCAAGAACATAGTTGAAAAATGGTAGCAGCTGTCTTTGCTTGTCGTCCAAACTCTCAGTTCCGAGAACACCTTTGAAATACGTAACTCCATTCGTGTTAGCTTCGCACAATTGCAAAGGGATGGTCTCTGAAACCGTGTGCTTCAAAGGCGGTGCGGTTTTATTTAGCGTGATCTCGTCGATTTTCAAACATGGCAAAGATTCTAAGCTTTCCACTTTCTTTTGGGCTTTGGATAACTCTAGACCTTCAAGATATACAGACTCTTTTTGCTGAGGAGTTAAAGCACTAACTTTTGATTTCAGCAGTTTGGCTTCAGCGTCGTTAAAGGCATCGTCGAACTTCAGATCTGGTTTCATAGTCATGATCAACTTGTGGTTGTTCTGTATAAAGTACTTATCAATGACTTCCTTAATGTAGCTAGGATTCATAAGGTTTCCCTTCAATTGAGCAAGCAAATCGTTGACTTTAAGAGCATTTAAGATGGGTCCATCATGATTCCAAAGGGGCATTAGATTGAAGAGCAAATTCAGTCCAAATTTTGGTGATTGGTGCTTGATGGAAAGCTCAAATCCGTGTAAGACACTCTCAATATGGTCTTTATCAAAGCCTTTTTTGAAAATCTCCTCAATAGTTTGATTAGCAATCTTTTCTACTGTTTCGAACTTCGACTCTTCTATATCTCTAAGCCCGACAACAAATAGTGTATCTCTGATTTGGTTATCGTACCCTGTCAAAGAATTGTACCCTCCAGATATGTTCTTTTCGATGAGACTTTTGTAGAAGGCTGAATTCGGTCCAATCACCATTAGTTCTGCCAACGCCATGATCATGAAAGTCTCGTAAATGTCTGTTATATCTGACATAACATAGCCAATCGCTATCTGATTCTGTTTTTCAATCGGTCCTCCATACTGGTCAAGCCTACAAGATATTTGGGCCCTTTGAGGTGTACTCCATCGTTCTTGCTGAGACACAATTGTATTAGTTGGGTCCAGCAACTGGTACTGACTCAAGTATGCTTCATTCACAAACTTTAAGTTGGCTTCGAGGGGAAAGTTGCCATAGGAGTATATTCTAGCATTACTAGGGTGATAGTAGGTAGCGTGGAAATTCTTTAAGTAGCTGTGAGTCAGCTGTGGAATGTGCAATGGATCTCCGCCTGAGACATACCCGTAAGTGCCTTTAGGCAGTATTTTGTTGATGAATTTCTGGCCAAATAGCGAGCTAGTCTCTGAAAAGGCACCCTTCATTTCATTGTAGACCACCCCTTTAAAAACCAACTCCGAATTCTTGTCTTCTAAATTAGAATGCTCTAATCTCCAACCTTCTTGCAAGAAATCTAACCTAGATAAATTTGGTTTGAAAACAGCATCTAAGTAAACTTTTTGTAGGTTTCTGTAGTCAACTTCATTCTGTGAAGAGAATGGGTAGAAAGTGTAGTCTGGCCCGGTCAAGGCATTCATGAAGGTAGCCAAGGACCGATTCAGCATTTTGAAGAATGGATCCCTGACTGGGTACTTTTCCGAGCCACATAGTACTGTGTGCTCAAGAATATGTGGGGTGCCCATTGAGTCAAGTGGCGTAGTACGGAATCCAACAGAGAAAACATTGTTTGAATCATCTCTTTCTAAATGCAAGTAGTCGGTTTTAGTCTTTTCATGTGTGAGGAGATAAGCAGTCATGTTGTACTCTTTTATGTGTTCAACTTCTGTGCAAAGGAATCCATGGATGGTTTTACCGGGTTGTATGACCTTGGAAACGTTTTCTTTCTTTTTCAGAATCCCGTTGCTATAGCCTCTGTGCCCGATTCGGTGGTGAATCCCCGTCCAGAGGCAATTGAACCTTGAATACATTTTCTATTTTTGGTTTTGGGTCCACTTTTATCCTGCAACGATACACACCACTTTTCACTAATTGCACATTGTATTTCAATGGTATTAAGCCGATTTACGTTCGGAAATCGCGAGAAAATTAGTCAATACCGTGAAAAAACAAAAGAAAAATACGAATACGTAAAATGATGCAATACAGAAAAACTTACACAAAATGTCGGGTTGAGTAACGAATGTCTTTGTAGAGGTATAATTACTGTTCTTTTCTATGCGGAATGTAATGTTTTCAGTTCAATATTTCTCATAGCTTAGCGAATTAATAATTTTCTAACCTCGACAGACAGCCGGCCATCGGTTGGTCGGTCGGCCATTAATTTGACATTCACTGACAGTTTATTTTCGGGCTACAAAAAACCTGAAAAAGTTTCTAAAATAATAAAGTTGGACGAGAAAACTGTAACATCAAGCAGCCTGAGGAAATTAAACGTATTTATGAAAACTACTGATTAGTTTGTGATTTTTTAAATTTTGTGTTAAATTTGAAATACCCAATAAATAAAGTTAATAATAACAATAATGTTGATAAAATAAAATGGAAGATTTGGAATTAATTTTCCTAGCAACACTGTAAATGCATTCTGAATGTGTTGTTGGATAATTAGTAAAAAGTAAAGTATTGAATGACTGATTAGTTCATAATTTACATTTAAAAATTCAAATAATCCATAAAAAGACCATTTCTTGTATTGATTTGTAGGAAACTACATTTTAAATGTCTTTTTTTCATCAAATAATGTTAGAGCCGATGCCAGCTATAGAGACATATTACTAGCTATGAAAATATTCCGAACGCGTTTGTTTTGACTTTTCTTTCTTTCATAACACGTGTTTACGTGTTGAGCTCGCGCGAGCTCATTTCCTCAATAAATGTAATAAAAACAACACAAGATGAGCCTGTACAACTTCAAAAAGATCGCTGTGGTCCCCACAGCTAAGGTGAGTACCTAAAAATAACATTCAAACTAAAATCACAATGTTATTTCCAAAAATTTTATGTAACCTCTAAAACGGGTTTTTTTTTATATTTCAGGACTTTATTGATATAATACTATCTAAGACTCAGAGGAAGACACCTACAGTGGTGCATAAACACTACAAAATATCGAGGATACGTGCGTTTTACATGAGAAAAGTAAAATATACACAGCAGAACTTCCACGATCGTTTATCCAGGATTATTCAGGTAAATACGGTATATCTCCTAGCTTAGTTATTGCCTTAAGCTTCCCTCATAAGAATATTTCCAAATTAAGGCAGGCATAGAAATAACTATTGATTGAAAATGGTTTGTATACAATCTTGTCTCAAATTCTCATCCATTGCCCAGGGGGTCTAGACAAATACCACTTCCTGTTGTCGTTAACGCCTGCGGAAAGATTAATTTGTATGGAAATGTCACATGACAGCATGAAGTTTTACCTTGACAAATTTGCGTTAGTGTAAAAGCAAAAGTAAGCATGAGGTATTTGTCTAGCACCCAGGATTATTCAAGTAAATACCGTCTATTTCTTAGTTAGCTATAACCCGAGGTTACATTTGTAAGAATATTGCCAAAATTAGGCATTTATCTGAAGAATTATTCATGAAAAATGGTTTGTAAACAAACTTGTCTTAAGTTCTCACCTATGTCAACATACAAATTGAATGCCTCCGTAAACAAGTCTAAATAATGGTCTAACCAACTTTCTATGATAATTAGACACATTTTAACAGATCATTCTAAGCAAAAAGTAATTTCATAATCATTGCACAATATTAATTTATTTTAAGTCAATAGGTTATTCATTGAAATCACAAGGATATAGTAACATCAATTTATAACTGCTATAATTATAATCAGCTCTTTCAAATAAATAATGAATTATACTAGACATTTTCACAGAGCATCATCTAGCCCCAAAGTAAGCAGAGCTTGTGTTATGGGAACTAAATGACTGAAATACTACTTACATACATTTTTTTACGTCACAACACAGACCTACCAAAAAAACCCACTACACTACACACTAGGATCCCCTGTGTCGCATAGTCCTGACCCCACACTAGGATCCCTGTGTCGCATAGTCCTGACCCCACACTAGGATCAAATTTTTGTTAAAATTTACTTTTAATATAGAGAATAAAAATACTCTATCCCACACATAACTGTTTTAGACAGGAAGGCAGCACAACACCCAGAACCAGAGGTTTATCTAATAAATAAAATTTAAAAAAACAAGACTTTTGAACACTGTATGATATAGATATATCGGCAAAAGCTGCTATATATAATAAAAAAAATAAATAATGTTATTTAAGAATTTTAAAGATGGCTAATTACCACTTATTTTAGTCGAAGTTTCGTAGCTTTAGGAGCTCTACATCATGAGACAGTTCTCATATGGACAATACCATATTTTAAATATGTAAACCACTATGCCAGTATAGTTTAAATTCCGTAATCTAATGTCATTTTCAGGAATTCCCAAAACTGGATGACGTGCATCCATTCTATGCGGATCTAATGAATGTGCTGTATGATAAAGATCATTACAAGCTCGGCTTGGGACAGCTGAACACAGCGAGACATCTTATTGACAAGTAAGTATTACAAGTTGACTTTTGAGTGTGACGTGACAATGAACTCTTGTGACGTCACACTCAAAAGTCAACTAAACAACTGTTTAGTTGATTTTAGGGATGTGCTAAGAGCAGGTAGTATGGAAACTTTGATGGTCATTTCATGAATGAAAAACATGGAGATTCAAAAAGTCGTAGAACAAACACCGTGGTGTAATTGACACCACGGTGTCAATGAACTCCTTCCGGCATTATATACACATTCCGGGACATCCTGTATGTATATACTAATTATAACGCTGAAGAGTTTGTTTTTCTGTTTGAAAGCGCTAATCTGTGGATGTACCAGTTGGATTGCATTTTATAGTCTAATTCTTGGAAGGGAAGGAAGGGTCTAGGCTATATAGTTTAACACCACGCTACCTTAGCCGAGCCGAGCAAAAAGAAAAAAGTCCGAAAGGACGCTTAGCGAAAACTGGCGGGCGACGCGTAGCGTAGGTCGGGGGAAGAGGGCGGCCGTGTCACTGCTTACTAGCACTTACTGCTTACTCAGTATTTTTTTTAATACTCATTTTTATTTATACTTCCTACTAATCCTACTAATATTTATAAACGCGAAAGTTTGTGAGGATGGATATTTGTTACTCTTTAACGCAAAAACTACTGAACGGATTTTGATGAAACTTTACAATAATAGGAAAGAAAAAGGAGAGACCTTTGCACAGCAGTGGGAGCAGTGTATAGGTTAATTAAAAAAAAATACAAACATTTGTTCCGCGGCTATAGAACTGACATCGTCTAAAATGGATGTTCTAAAAATAGTAGAATAATAAAAGACTTGATCCAACACTATGACATCAGCGAAACTACTCGTCTATAATTCAATTAATTGAAATTATCATTATTAAATAAATGAATAAGTCGAAATTGCAATTATTATTGCTATAAATTAACAAAAAAATAAAAATAAAAGACTTTTGATCCAACACTGTATGACATAGACATATCAGAGAAAGCTTAAAATTCATTATTATTTAATAATCATAATTTCAATTTATTAAATTCAATAAATTGAAATTATGATTATTAAATAAATAAATAAAGAAGTCGAAATTGCAATTATTGCTATAAATTTCCAGTGTTGCGAGAGACTACTGCCAGCTCCTCAAGTGTCTTAAATTCAATAAATTGATATTATGATTATTAAGTACATAAAAAAGTTGAAATAATTCAATAAATAAGATAAAGTTTATTCGGTAACAGACGTCACAAATAGAACAAATTGTACAACAGTTTTGGTACTTAATTAATACTATTCCTGATTGGGACAACATAGGTATCCAAACTAGGTAAAGACCTGTGCGATGGTATACCTATGCCCTCCGCCGGAAATTGAAATTATTATTATTAAATAAATGAATAAATAAGTTGAAATTGCAATTATTGCTATAAATTTCCAGTGTTGCGAAGGACTACTGCCGGCTCCTCAAGTGTCTTAAATTCAATCAATTGAAATTATGATTATAAATAAAAAAGTTGAAATAATTCAATAAATTGAAATTATTATTATTAAATAAATAAATAAAGAAGTTGAAATTGCAATTATTGCTATAAATTTCGAGTGTTACGAAGGACTGCTGCCGGCTCCTCAAGTGTCTTAAATTCAATAAATTGAAATTATGATTATAAATAAAAAAGTTGAAATAATTCAATAAATTGAAATTATTATTATGAAATAAATAAGTTGAAATTGCAATAATTGCTATAAATTTCCAGTGTTGCGAAGGACTACTGCCGGCTCCTCAAGTGTCTTAAATTCAATCAATTGAAATTATGATTATAAATAAAAAAGTTGAAATAATTCAATAAATTGAAATTATTATTATGAAATAAATAAGTTGAAATTGCAATAATTGCTATAAATTTCCAGTGTTGCGAGAGATTACTGCCAGTTTCTCAAGTGTCTTAAATTCAATAAATTGAAATTATGATTATAAATAAAAAAGTTGAAATAATTCAATAAATTGAAATTATTATTATGAAATAAATAAGTTGAAATTGCAATAATTGCTATAAATTTCCAGTGTTGCGAAGGACTACTGCCGGCTCCTCAAGTATGGAGACTCACTGTACAGATGCAAGCAGCTGAAACGGGCTGCGCTCGGTCGCATGGCCACCATCATGAAACGCCAAGCTGCCAACTTGACCTACTTGGAGCAGGTATGTAGCCCACAAGTCAAAGTCAAAATTCACAGAGGACGACCTGTTGCCCAGTGGGCGAAGGCCCGCCTGAGACGCAAAAGGTTGCGGGTTCGTTTCCCGCCGCGCGACCAATGTTTGTATGATCTGCAAATATTTGTCTCGGGTTTGGGTGTTTTCTATGTATATTATATATGTATTTACAAAAAAAAAATTATATGTAGTATGTCAGTAATGTAGTTCCCATAATACAAGCTCTGCTTAGTTTGGAGCTAGATGATGCTGTGTGAAAATGTTCAGCATTATCTATTTATTAATTCATTAAAATCACAAGGGTCACTTTGAGAAGTCGATTTTATCTACTGCCTGTTCCTCCGCGACCAGGGGGCTAGACAAATACATGACGCTTAGTTTTCCTTTCACGCTAACGTAAATTTGTCTTGGTAAAACTTGGCAGCAGTCACGTGACATTTCCGCAGCTAATGTCATTTCCATACAATTCGATGTTTCCGCAGGCGTTAACGCTAATAGAAAGTGGTATTTGTCTAGACACCCAGGAATGAAAGGCAAAAAAGAAGGCAGGTTATTCTTTTCAATGATCCTTTTACAAAACAATAGTTACCTATATTCTTTATTGAGTTGGAGCATTTTAAATCCCAAGAGTTTTTATCATATAATTAATCTGATATTTTAAAGTATGCCTTTTTATAAAGTTTTTGTTTAATTACGTTTTTAAATTTGTTAAAAATCTAATTAGGGAAGATTTTGTTTAGCCCACAACATTTTGTGTAGTAGATTATATATGTAGCCTATATGGTTTCTAGTTGAGTGTGTGTATTCCACAAGATTATGTGTAGCCTACAGAGTTTCCTGTATCTAGTTTTTGTAGGTAAATTTAGTGTAGCCCACAAGATTATATGTAGCTCAGAAAGCTTCCTATAGATTTTAATAACCCATCCTTTTATAAACCATAGTACTAGATTCCCAATAAGCTCTTCAAAATGGTCTTATTTTCAAATAAGTTCCAAACCTTATTGTTTAAAAGTTAAGTTACATTTTAGAACAACAATGACTACGACATTTATTATCGACATTATCATTTATTGCTTACTAGCTTCTGTCCACGGCTTCGCCCGCGTTCAACCCGGATAAAAAGTAGCCTGTATTCCACAAGATTATGTGTACCTACAGAGTTTCCTGTATCTAGTTTTTGTAGGTAAATTTAGTGTAGCCCACAAGATTATATGTAGCTCAGAAAGCTTACTATAGATTTTAATGACCCATCCTTTGATAAACCATAGTACTAGATTCCCAATAAGCTCTTCAAAATGGTCTTATTTTCAAATAAGTTCCAAACCTTATTGTTTAAAAGTTAAGTTACATTTTAGAACAACAATGACTACGACATTTATTATCGACATTATCATTTATTGCTTACTAGCTTCTGCTCACGGCTTCGCCCGCGTTATACCCGGATAAAAAGTAGCCTATGTGTTATTCTGATGTATCCTACTTCTTACTACTATTATAAACGCGAAAGTTTGTGAGGATGGATGTTTGTTACTCTTTCACGCAAAAACTATTTAATGAATTTGGGTGAAACTTTACAGTAATATAGCTTATACAGAATAACACATTGGCTACATTTTATCCGGGTACCACGCGGGCAGAGCCGTGGACAGAAGCTAGTAAGCTATATTACTGTTAAGTTTCATCAAAATCCGTTCAGTAGTTTTTGCATGAAAGAGTAACAAACATCCATCCTCACAAACTTTCGCGTTTATATTAGTATATAGTAGGATAACTTTGAAAAGGTAATTCAACAGAATGTTGAGTTTTTTTTCTACATTTCGTACTGAGAACTAAGAGTATATATTTGTAAATGTGGCCACTTGAGCGACCTGTTTTTGTTCCTGATCCTATATTTAGGTACTATGGTTGTTCTAAGATCCCATCCTAATAGCTTGTATGGAGTCCACAATAAATGTGTTTCAAAACTGGAGAGTCCATGCCAATTTGTTTTTTATTATTTAACAGGTCCGTCAGCACTTGGCTCGTCTGCCGTCCATCGACCCGTACACTCGCACTATCATCATTTGCGGCTTCCCTAATGTGGGCAAGTCCAGCTTTATCAACAAGGTAAATATACAGTTCATAAAAAAATATGCTCTGATCCGATAAATACTTATTCCTACTTCATTTAGAAGCCCTGGAACAATATTTCAAAGATAAATGCATATTCCTACTTCATTAAGAAGCCCTGGAACAATATTTCAAATATAAATGCATTATCCTACTTCATTAAGAAGCCCTGGAACAATATTTCAAAGATAAATACATATTCCTACTTCATTTAGAAGCCCTGGAACAATATTTCAAAGATAAATACATATTCCTACTTCATTAAGAAGCCCTGGAACAATATTACAAAGATAAATACATATTCCTACTTCATTAAGAAGCCCTGGAACAATATTTCAAAGATAAATACATATTCCTACTTCATTTAGAAGCCCTGGAACAATATTTCAGAGATAAATACATATTCCTACTTCATTAAGAAGCCCTGGAACAATATTTCAAAGATAAATACATATTCCTACTTCATTAAGAAGCCCTGGAACAATATTTCAAAGATAAATGCATTATCCTACTTCATTAAGAAGCCCTGGAACAATATTTCAAAGATAAATACATATTCCTACTTCATTAAGAAGCCCTGGAACAATATTACAAAGTTAAATACGTATTCCTATTTCATTAAGAAGCCCTGGAACAATATTTTAAAGATAAATACATATTCCTACTTCATTTAGAAGCCCTGGAACAATATTTCAAAGATAAATACATATTCCTACTTCATTAAGAAGCCCTGGAACAATATTTCAAAGATAAATACATATTCCTACTTCATTAAGAAGCCCTAGAACAATATTTCAGAGATAAATACATATTCCTACTTCATTAAGAAGCCCTGGAACAATATTTCAAAGATAAATACATATTCCTACTTTATTAAGAAGCCCTGGAACAAAATTTCAAAGATCTAATGTTATCAAATATGTCAATTAATATAGGTGTACAAACGTGATATTTACGATAATATTTTTATAAAGTTTTAAGTAAAAATTCGTATTCCCCATGAGGGACACCCTGAGATCTACACTCAGTGAGTAGATCTTTGATGGTACCAAGCAGGGGATAGTCAGAGACAAATGCTAATATTACATTTAGCACACGCCTGCGTTTTGCAAGCAGTTACTATACCACGTCACAGGTTGCAAGCCCATAAAAAATACATTGAATGTATATACATAATTTCCTACTTAAGGATCCGGCGAAAGCATCTCGCAACTTCAATTTGAGGAGCGTCCAAAACTTTCGCTTTTTGGCTGATGCAGGCCAAATTTGTTATAAATTTGGTGATGTTCCGTAATACCAAAAATGATGACTGAAAACGTATTGTATTTTTCAGATTGTGTTATTCTGTAACTAGATAATATAAGCTATGTACCTAACCAAACAATACGTAATATAATGTTGTTTTTAATAAGAAACAAATGAAGACATGAAGATGAAGACATGTATTAAATGACGTAAAAATATCCAAAATGCGATTCGTTTACATTTCATTTAATGTATTTAAAAAAAATATTTAAAAAGATACCTAGATGAATAAATAATAAATAATAAATAATGCTGGACAATCCACACAGCATCATCTAGCCCCAAGCTAAGCAGAGCTTGTGTTATGGGTACTAGATGACTGATATACTTAATACAATACATTATATAAAAATATTTATATATTTTTTTATTATAAAAAAATGAAAGAAAATACCCAGAACACCCGGAACAAATATTTGCAGATCGTACAAATATTTGTCCCAGGGCGGGAATCGAACCCGCAACCTCCTGTGTAGCAGGCGGACCTACGCCCACCGCGCCACATCGGTCGTCAAATACAAATAATAACATAATATGGTGGAAATAAGATCTAATTACAAATGATTTTGCAATTACGTTTGTATGGACAATTCATCCTCCGCAGGCCTCTTAAATTAGCTGCCAAGCTGTTTGCGGCCACATGTATCTAGCCGCCTAGCTGCCTGCAGTGCGGCCGCGATCTTACCGTTGACGTGTTTTTATTCCAGATAACACGCGCTGATGTGGAAGTGCAGCCTTATGCATTCACAACAAAGAGTTTGTACGTGGGACACACCGACTATAAATACTTGAGGTGGCAGGTATGTTACATCCTACTAATATAATAAATGCGAAAGTCTGTGTGTGTGAATGTTTGTTACCACGTATCTCCGTAACTAAACCGATTTTGATGAAATTTGGAATGTAGATAGTTTAGGATCTGGAATAACACATAGGCTAATCTAATTTTCGAAAATCGACCCCTAAGGCGGTTAAATAGGGCGGTAAAGTTTCTATGAAAAAAAATAATTGTTTGATTCGCTCAAAACTCTGTACAAATAAACTTTAAAGTAAATAATGAAACAAGTATTTTTTATTTTTTCAAAACTAATCTTTGTGGGTGTGCAATTGAGTTCTAAACTTTGTATAAATTGTAATCCTTGGTTCGATTCATTCAAAAGTTGGTGGACATAGTTTGAATCCTGGAGACGGTCATATGCTACTTTTATTAACATACCAAGGCGAAACCGCGGGCAACAACTAGTTTACAATAAAAAAAAATACTGCTCTTTTTAATAACAGCGTCTTCTGTATGAAACAACGGATATACGATAATTTACCCAAATGTGTTTTAGAAATAGGCCAAATTCATAATTTTAAATTAAAATTTAATAAATCCTATTAATATTATAAACGCGAAAGTTTGTGAGGATGGATGTTTGTTACTCTTTCACGCAGAAACTACTGAACGCTTTTTGATGAAACTTTACAGTAATATAGCTTGTACATCAGAATAACACAGGCTTTTTATCCGGGTACGGAGGAAGACGTGGGCAGAAGCTAGTTAGTCATACAGAAGGCTCACTATCATGTTGACAACTTCTGTGGCGCAGTGGGCGAAAGCCCGCCTGCGGCGCAAAGGTTGTGGGTTCGATTCCCGCAGTGGGTCAAATGTTTGTATAATTTGAAAATATTTGTCTCGGGTCTGGTTGTTAATTATCTAAAATATGAAGGCCGGAATCACGCTAGCACTTGTCCGTTTTACAGTACTGAACCCTGAAGGCCGGAATCACGCTAGCACTTGTCCGTTTTACAGTACTGAACCCTGAAGGCCGGAATCACGCTAGCACTTATCCATTTTTTCTCCAGGTAATCGACACTCCCGGAATCTTGGATCATCCTCTGGAGGAGCGGAATGTGATTGAGATGCAAGCTGTGACCGCGCTGGCGCATCTCAGAGCGGCCGTTTTATACTTCATCGATATATCCGAACAGTGCGGACACACTATTGAAGAACAGGTTACAATAATATTTTAGTATAAAAAAAAGGACTTTAAATAATTAGTTTTGATTTTCTACGAACAAAATATTCCTTTTATGTTTCTACCAAAAAAAAGGGTTCATTGTCTGAGATATATGCGAACAGTTCGGGCACACTATTGAAGAACAGGTTATGATAATATTTAGGTGTAAAATGAGGAAAAAATAAATAAAACCAACTTCATATAATTAGTTTTGAGTTTCTACCAACAAAATGGACTTATTTATCTGATTTTATTTATGTAACTTGTTTTTTTCCAGATATCTCTCTTCGAGAGCATCAAACCGCTTTTCTCCAACAAGCCTCTGATAGTGGTTCTGAACAAGATGGACGTGATGACTCCTGAGGACCTGACGCCCAGCAAACGGGCTCTCGTCGACAAATTGGAACAGGACTGCGCTAAGGGCAACCTCGTCAAGTAAGCTTATAACTCTTTAAATCAAATCAAGAACTGTCTATTAAAAAAATTAAAAATTGTTTATTTCAAGCAGCTCATATAAAATTAAATTACTAAAATGACATACAAATGAATTAAAATAAACACACCCAGAGACAACACAGATAATATGCATGCAATTACCGAATAAATAAATAAATGTATACTAACTAGCCTCTGCCCACGGCTTCGCCCGCATGGTACCCGGATAAAAAGTAGCCTATGTGTTATTCTGATGTATAAGCTATATAACTGTAAAGTTTCATCAAAATCCGTTCAGGAGTTTTGCGTGAAAGAGTAACAAACATCCATCCTCACGAACTTTCGCGTTAATAATATTAGAAGGAAGTAGCATATTATAAAAAAAAATGCTGGTAATTTTTCACACAGCATCATCTAGCCCCAAACTAAGCAGAGATTATGTTATGAGAACTACATGACTGATGTACTACTTATATGCATTTTTTTAATACATCCCATTATACATAAAAAAACACTCAGACAAATGTTTGCAGATTATACAAACATAATTAAACAGTGAACAGTAACATACATACAATAGGATAACCTGTGTCTTGGGTACCAGGAACTATGAGTATCATGGTCCACAAGTATTTTGTATTTGTATTTATTTATTCCAATATTAACAAAGATATATTGTATGCGGAATGTTACATAAGGATTACATTATTACACATAGGTACACAAATCATTTAAAACTACACAATAAGAGAGACAGAACCAATAACGAAAAAAAAAAACAATAGGTAATAATATAAGATGAAATGTCAGATGTTAGTAGTCCACAACAACCGGACCCAGAACAAACATCTGCAGAACACATGTGCTGTATATATCAGCCATGTAGTTCCCATAACACAAGCTCTGCTTACTCAGCGGCTCGATGATGCTGTGTGAAGAATGTCCAGTATTATTATTATATATTATTATAGATAAAAACCGACGTTTCAAAGTGGTCCTTGTGATTTTATTGAATAAATGAATTTTGACTTTGACTTTGACTTTGATAATAATAATTGCAAGCTGTATGACTATGTAACTCCCTTCCTTTTTCTATTAGATCATAAAATCTCTCGCTATTTTTAAAGTTATGGTATACAACTATTTCCTTTCCATGTTTCATAGCTGCTAGATAATCGTTTTTTTATATTATTACATACCATATTATATAGTATATGTTATTTATATAGGTATTTATTAATTAATATTATATAGCTACTAGCTTTGCCCACGTGGCACCCGGATAAAAAATATCCTTTGTGTTAATATATAAATATCCTGATTAAGCTATATTACAGTAAAGTTTCATCTGAATCCATTCAGTAGTTTTTTCGTGAATGAGTAACAAACATCCATCCTCACAAACTTTCACGTTTATAATATTAGTAGGATATTACTGCAAAATTTCACTAAAATCCATTCAGTAGTTTTTGCGTGAAAAATAACAAACATCTATCCATCCTCACAAACTGTCGCATTTTCCAGTGCCGAAGGTAATTCTGGTCTCAGCGTGGTACCCGTGATGCGAACATCCACCGTCACAGAGGAAGGTGTTCAGGAGGTGAAGATTCAAGCGTGCGAGACGCTCCTCGGACACAGAGTCACGGAGAAAATGAGGACTAAAAAGGTACGTAGCCTCTAGTCAGAAGTAGTGGCGACCTCTGTGGCGCAGTGAGCTAAGGCCCGCCTCAGACGCAGAAGGTTGCGGGCTCGATTCCCGCAGTGGGATAAATTTTTGTATAAAAAAAAACAGTAATTTAGTTCACATAATACAAGCTCTGCTTAGTTTGGGGCTAGATGATGCTGATAAAAAAAAGTAGAGCTTATAAAGGTGTTCTGGATTGAAGGGTATGTGTGCCGGTGAAATTGACCGCTAACTGGACGACGCAGTATTAAAAGGCCCCCCACCCGATGGACTTTCAAAGGTCACAAAGATGCTTCTAAGATCTCTATTTTATGTACCTTAAAAACTGACAAAATCCAATATTTGTAAATATTTTCGTTAAATCATAGTCGCAAAGTTACATGAATAATTGATGCACGACCGGCTTCGAACCCACGACTCCCTCCGGATCGGAATTTGGAAGTTTGAGTAAAAGGGCAACACGGCTCACATACATTATATATGTTTGATGAATACTTTACAGCTATCCAAGCCGAATATTTTCCATATTCCAGGTATCTTAAACCGTCTGGCAGTGATCATCCCTGCAATAGAGTACCCACGTTCATAATATAATATGCGTTTCCTAGTATCCAAGCCGGCTGCGCCAGTTTTTCAAAATGCTTTGATCTTCCTAGGTGGATGGCATCTTGAACCGACTGCACGTGGCTACCCCCGCGCCGCGCGATGGCAAGTCCCGCCCGCCCTGCATCCCGCCCAACGTGCTCGCCAAGAAACAAGCTATGGCTGACAAGGAGAGCCGAAAACGGAAGCTGGAGAGAGAGATCGAGCTGGAGGAAGGAGACGACTATGTGCTTGGTAAGTGGTTAGATACCGGTGTACCGGGAAACTAGGAAAATTATGGTTTAATAGGTAAATAGGAAGATGTTACTGTACTTGACGTCTATGTACTTGGAATATTGGAAGATGCCACTGTACACGACGCCTATGTACTTGGAAAATAGAAAGTTGTAGGGTGTACTTGGAAACTAGGAAGATGATGGTGTACTTGGAAACTAGGAAGATTATAGTGTACTTGGAATATAGGAAGATGCCGCTGTACACGACGTCTATGTACTTGGAAAGTAGAAAAATGTGGGTGAACTTGGAAACTAGGAAGATATAGTGTACTTGGAAATATAGGAAGTATCCACTGTACACGAGGCCTATGTACTTGGAAAGTAGAAAAATGTGGATGAACTTGGAAACTAGGAAGATATAGTGTAATTGGAATATATGAGGATTCCACTGTACACGAGGCCTATGTACTTGGAAAGTAGAAAGATGCTGGTGTACTTGAAAACTAGGAAGATGATAGTGTACTTGGAATATAGGAAGATGTCACTGTACACGACGCCTATACACTTGGAAAATAGAAAAATGTGGGTGTACATGGAAACTAGGAAGATGATAGTGTACTTGAAATATAGGAAGATTCCACTGTACACGAGGTCTATGTACTTGGAAAGTAGAAAGATCTGGTGTAAGAGATACCAGCGTGCTCGCCAAGAGCTATAGCTGAGTACGTGGACCGGAAACGGAAGCTGGAGAGAGAGATCGAGCTGGAGGAAAGAGACTACTGTATACTTCGTAACTTTATTGTAGAGCCAGCGTCTTATATAGGTTTTCTTTTTTAGAATATTATTACGACTTTACCACGTACTTGGTATAAGCTCGGTGTAACATTGTGTTATTTGATTTGCAGATCTACAGAAGAATTACGCGGAAATACCAGAGGAAGAGAGACACGACCCGATCCCAGAGTTCTGGGAGGGACACAATGTCGCGGATTACATCGACCCGGATATATTTGACGTGAGTTTTATTATAGCTACATAGTTATATTATAGAAGATATCGAAAGGAGAGTGGATGCTGGAAAACAAGTGAATAGGACACTTCATTCCTTCATGAGCAGCTGGAAATTGTCTAAAACGGCACGACTAACCGTGCATAAAGGAGTGTTAGTGCCGACACTAATGTATGGAAGTGAAAGTAGGGTATGGCAGAAGAAACATCAAAGTCGAGTGAATGCAGTGGAGATGAGAGCTTTGAGAAGTATGTGTGGTGTAAGTTTGAGTGATAGAGTGAGGAACAGCGTGTTAAGAGAGCAGTGAGAAATGAATGAAGATGTAGTAACGAGTGTTGAGGAAGGTATGTTGAGATGGTTTGGGCATATAGAAAGGATGGACGAAAGTAGATTAACAAAACAAGTATACAAGGCGAGCGTGAATGGGATAGTTGGAAGAGGAAGGCCTCCGCGAACGTAATCTGACCAAATTGGAGACATTCTAGAGAAAGGCCAGGTCAGAAATACACTAAACCGCCGAGCTTATATGAAGAATGTGATGAGGATGAATGAAGCGAAAGAGGTATGCCAGTTGTAACAAGTGGAAAGCCTTGCTCTGCCTACCCCTCCGGGAAACAGGCGTGACTATATGTATGTAAAATCAAGGCATTTATCACAATAATTTAAATGTTTTATACATTTTGTGTACTTTAGCAGCCGTGCTAGATCATACTTGTGTTACGGACTTAAGTTCGGAATAAATTTTGATTGTAAACCTAAATGTAATAACAGACCTAGTAGGCAGATGATTGGACACTAACTGTGCCACGGCCGAGACCCACCGTGCTATTACTTCCTTTGCCTGTCTCCTCACTGTCCTAGCGTCATCTTTATGCGTCATCGCCACCGCCCCGCTATGCTAGAGCTGCCCAACTGTAGGACCAATCTACTTAAGTTTGCCCCCATGTCACTCGCTATCTATCTGCTCAATATCTTGTCTGCGAACAGTGTGGATATTTTTTACAATAAACTGCCGAAACTCCTAAAATTAGCACAGATAGTTATAGAAGTAATAGATTAGTATACCTATCTTATATTATATACCTGCTTACATATAGCATCTCTTTAGGGTAAAAAAAAACCTGTAATGATGTTATAATGTATGTAATGTAAATAAATAATAAACTGCTTTAAGAATTGGGCTATCAAGTGCTCAAAGATTTTTTCAAATCCGACTGGCTGTTCCAGAGATTAGAGCGATCAAACAAAGAAACAAAAAAAAAACTTTAGGTTTATTATTAGTATAGATTTCTTGTGTACAGAGTCTAGACCGAGACAAGTGGAAAGGGTTGGAGGAGACTTGCCAGTGGGCTCACAGATTGGCATTAACGATGCTTAAACAAAAAAAAAACTGAAAAAAGGCTATAAATAAAAAAAGAAATAGCTTATTGGTATAAAAATTTATTATAATAAAAATAATTTGGGGTATCTGGAGGTTTTGCTTTATTTTATCGAGACCCTGTCTATCTTTGACGTGTCGTTTAATAGTCTTACCAAATAAATGACAATCTTACCAAATAATTGACTATCTTACCAAATAAAGGACTATCTTACCAAATAAAGGACTATCTTACCAAATAAATGACTATATTACCCAATAAATGACTATATTGCCAAATAAATGACTATCTTACCAAATAAATGACTATTGAATATTTACGCTGATGCAATTTCGATGGTGTTTCCAGAAACTGGCGGAGCTGGAGAAGGACGAGGAGCTGCGGGATGCCGGCGGCTTGTACGCGGTGCCCAAGATTGAATACGACGAAACTATGCGCGAGATACGCGCATTGGCTGTGCAGATACGGTATGTATCCGGTATGCTCACAAACGGTGACGGAAAACATCGTAAGGTATTCTTAATCAATCATAGTGCTCTCAAAAAAATGTTTGTTTTTGCAAATATTTGCCTCGGGTCTGGGTGTTTTCTATGTATAGTATGTATGTATTTACAAAAAAAAAATATGTATGTAAGTAGTATATCAGCCATTTAATTCCCTTAACAAAAACAATGCTGGAAGAAATCGCTTTCAGCGATAAGACCGCCCATTGAGCATTTCTTTTTTTGTTGTTCTTTTATTATGTTTCTGTGTTTATACTGTAAATTGGTGTTATGCACAATAAAGAGTTCATATAATCTATCTAATGCTGGACATATTTCACACAGCATCATCTAGCTCGAAAGTAAGCAGAGCTTGTGTTATGGGAACTACATGTCTGATATACTACTTATATACATTTTATTTGTAATTACACACATACTATACATAGAAAACACCCAGACCCGAGACAAGTATTTGTCCCGCGGCGGGAATCAAACCCGCAACTCGTATCAGGTGGCCCACTGCGCCACAGAGGTCTCCCTAGTGGTTCTATAATGCTGACTCGTTAAATTCTTGATTCCAGCAACAAGAAGGCTATTCTGAAGGACGAGTCTCGTCTCACGAAGCAGTCCACGAAGCCGGTGATGCCGCGGAACTCCCGCGCCCGAGCCAAGGATCGCACCACGGGGAAACTCAGAGACGAGATGGAAAAACTCGGTACATATATATTATTACTAGCTTCTGCGCACGGCTTCGCCCGCGTGGTACCAGGATCAAAAGTAGCCTATGTTTTATTCTGATGTATAAGTTATATTACTGTAAATTTTCATCAAAATCCGTTCAGTAGTTTTTGCGTGAAAGAGTAACAAACATCCATCCTTATAAAATTTCGCGTTTATAATAGTATACTAGCTGTGCCCCGCGGTTTCACCCACACAAGTTTCGATTCCGTGGGAATATCGGGATAAAAAGTAACAGTAAAGTATTTTGCTGCTGCATAAATACCCTTGATGATGAAACTATTTATTTGAGTAAGAATTGATACTACGAATGTAACCAACTTTTGTTTCTACCCGCGATCTAATTACATTATAGAACACAAAAGCTGCTATTGTGACTTAACTATGATAGTCAGATATATTCCCTCGAGGACTCTTTTATAGGTAATAATGAGTACTTTCATCATGTAGTACATAATTTTTATGTATCATCAATAGTTTTCTCAGCGCACGCCAAATAAAAAATGTTATAGGCAAAAATTTTCTACTTTGGGTTACATTACTGCAGTTTTCATAAGGATCTCTAATTTTTTTGAAAATAAATTTTAGCCTATTTTACTTCCTGATAATTTAGCTTTATATTGGTGAAATGGTTTAAATCGGTCCAGTAGATTCGGAGCCTATTCGGTACAAACAAACAAACAAAAAAAAAACCTCTTTTTAATATTAGTATATATATAGATTAGGATAATGTGTATAATAAAGTATTTTCAAAAATTCAAAATGTTAAATTGTCGTTTCCAGGCGTGGACATGTCGGAAACGAAGGAGGCTCACTTCACCCGCTCCCGCTCCCGCTCGCGCTCGCAGTCCGTCCTCGCCAAGAAGCCGCGCCTCGACGCCTCGCGCTCCCGCTCCGTGTCGCGCCCCGCCCGCGACGAGCAGGGCGTCAAGGACGTCGCTGTACGTCCTTATTACTTCCTATTCTTCCTGTCATCGGATATATCTTGGTCACCCTACTTTGGTTCCAGATATCAAGCTCTGCTTAGTTTGGGGCTAGATGATGCTGCGTGAAAAATGGCCAGCATTATTTATTTATAATTTGAATATTTACCATGGCGCTTATTTAAAGTAACGCCTCCTTCCCGAAGGGGTAGGCAGAGATTAATTAATAAATGAATAATACTGGAAATTTTCACACAGCATCATCTAGCCCCAATGTAAGCAGAACTTGTATTATGGGAACTGATAATACTACTTATACACATTTTATTTGTAATTACATACATATTATACATAGAAAACACCCAGACCCGAGACAAATATTTGCAGATCATACAAATATTTGTCCTGCGGCGGGAATCAAACCCGTTACCTTCTGCTCACGCTCAGGCCTTCGCTAAATGCGCTACAGAGGCCGTCAACTGATTCAACTTGCTACGAACTTGCATAAAAGCCCCCCCCCCCCCCCCCCCCCAACCGTCCTTGTCACATCTATAACCCTCTCCCTACTAAATGTTTTCGCTAGAGTTGGAGATGTTGTCCAACTTTGTCGACCCCCTCCCCCCACCCCTTAGCCTGTGACGTAATCTATGGATGACCCCTTAAGCTATGTACTAAATTAGTTATGCAGATAAACTCTTTATTGTACATAACACCATTTTACAATACAACATACAAGATTATACAAAAAAAATGCACAATCTTAAAAAATATTTTTTATTTTCAGATGCAACGCCGTGCCAAGAATATGGCGCACGTTGCTATCGCGCGGAAGACCAAAAAGATGGGTCTCAAGGGCGAGGCGGATCGCTTCATCGGAACGAAGATGCCGAAACATCTGTTTGCGGGAAAACGTGGTGTCGGCAAGACGGACAGACGATAGGGAACTTTATGTTAAAATGTATATGGTCTATCATATTTATCGCTGTGTACAAAACATGCGCGTTTTTGTCATCTTTGAAATGCGGGGTTTTGCAATCAAACTCATTCATCTGCCGAGTTTGTATGAAAAAAAGAAAAGCGCAACAGTTCTTATTTTTTATAATTTAAAACATACAATATGTATTCTGTTGAGTATTGTAAATAAGTGCAAACATAATAAAGAATCGTATATAACTTGGATGTTTTTTTTTCAAGACACAAACTAATAGAGTATGTAGTTGCGAGGTGCCACTTTCGAATTCCACAAAAAAAATGCGCCATAACGCTTTTAGAATTCAGTTTTTTTATTTTACACAATTTCCCTTTGTAATTATCTTTGTTCATTCTTAAAAAGTTTCCCGCGCTCCAAGGCTATTTCACAGATAATATATCACCATCTGTGGTGATCTGTGGCTCACTACATGCTAATATCATTCTGTCAAACTCCAAGTAGGTTTTTAGAAAAGAGGGTAACCATTTTAGCGGCGACAGCAGTCCAAGACCTCTCGGCAGACTGTTTTGCCTCCGGATGATTTGAAATGAGAAATCATTTTATTGAGGAACACAATGTAAGTACGTCCTACAAATGGTGGTCTTATCGCTGACAGCGATCTCTTCTAGGCAACCGTGCATTATTGCTACCAAAACTATACCTAACTTTTCCAGCAAACAGTGCCAGCTAGAGGTCATTACCCGCAGCTCGAAGGAAAAAAAAAACAAGAAAATATCATGGTTTTTAACATAATTTTTACTAAAAAACGTGATATTTACCATGATTTGTGAATGATTTGTCAATCAAGTGCTAATTCATGCTAACAGAAAATAATACTCGATTACTAAAGAAAGAAATAGGTTTAGGCTATAATATATAATAGCTGGGTCCAATATCTTAAACCCGACAGGATACAAAACACGAAGTAGTCAGGGGCAAGTACCTACTATAAGATTCAATTTCTTCTTCGTCTTTTGATTCAATTTTATCATGTCCATACAAAGGTTGCCTGGAAGAGGTCGCTTTTAGCGATAAGACCGTCCATTGTACCTTTTATGTTTATGAATTTATGTGTTTTATATTTTGCTTCGGTGTGCAATAAAGAGTTTAATCTATTTATCTTTAAGGCTTATATTCTTGTATCTGGTGGACCCTTGGCGCTTCAAGGCGAAACATCTCAATAATTTCGATTAGACTGGTAACATATAGTGGCTTAGTTGGTATAGCCCTCGCGTACCAAGCGGGAGGTTACATGTTCGAGTGCCGCCGAGGTTTAACTTTTGGGATATTATAAAATCTTATATTTTGATTTGAAGTTTCGTTAAATAAAACATGAGATTATAGGCTAAAATCTTTAATACATATTAACAATGATATACTCTACAAGTTACAATATACTTTTATTAAAATTAAAACACTACTAATTACTTTTTCTGACATATTAAATAAATAAATAAACACCCAACGGACACATAGTCCTGACCCCACATTAGGATTACCTGATGTGTCGTGGGTATCAAGAACTACGAGTACCATGGTACCACAACACCTAGAACGAATATCTGCAAAACATGCAAACATTTGCCCCGCAGCGGTAATAAAACCCACACCTCGTACATCGTATCTGGCTACTCGCCCATCACGCCATTGAGGTCGAATATTATTCACTTATTTCGGTAGAATTACTTCAAAAAGTAGCACTGATTTTGTACAAGAGAAATTACAATTTACATATTGCTGTTAACTATTTTAGTGTAATATATAACCAAAGTTATATTAAAACGTTTTCACTATAACGGGGCGCCTGCATAAATACGTCAGTCAATGGAGGTTTTCTTTTTGATCTGCGGTCATTTAATATCTCTATAAAATCACGGATAGAAGATACAAGAGAAGGCTATTTAGAAGATAACCTACCAGTTACCCGCTCTAGCTGATACCCACGAGAACAGCGATTATGAAGTCTAGGTACTTAGTGCTTTTACATACATAAAGTCACGCCTGTCTCCCGGAGGGGTAGGCAGAGACCGCGAAATCCACTTGTTACTATACTGACCTCTTTCGCTCTCATCAAATTATACAAGCTCGTCGGTTTAGTGTAGGTATTCCTGACTTGGCCTTTCCCCAGAACGTCTTCGATTAGGCCAGAGTACGTTCGCCGAGGCCTTCCCTATCCAACTAACCAATTCATGCTTGTGCTTTTAGTTATATTATAAGTCTAGTTTAGTTATCTAGTGGCCTGGGGTCTAGACAAATACCTCACACTTAGTTTTCCTTTTACGCTAAAGCAAATTTGTCAATCTAGACAAATACCACTTTCTGTTGACGTTAACGCCTGCGGAAAGATAAAATTGTATTTTTTCTTTTCTTGTATGGAAATGACATTCGCAGCAAATGTCATTTCCATACAAGGTAATACTGGCAGCAGTCACGTGACATTTCCACAGCTAATGTAATTTCCATACAATTTAATCTTTAGGGGGCTAGACCAATACCACGAACGGCTATACAAATATGGAAATGACATTTGCTGCGGAAATGTCATGTGACATATACATATAATTTTATCTTTCCGCAGGCGTTAACGCCAACAGAGAGTGGTATATGTCTAGACTCCAGGTCACAGTGGTCTCTGTAAACCGTGTAAAAAATAAACTATTTTATTTTTTAGTCTCTTCTTTAGAATGAAAGTATGACTGTTTAAATTAGGAGTTTCCTTTATGTTCTGTGGCAGCTTAGTTTGACAGTCTGAGACCTTTTTTTGTATACAAATTGATTTCTCAAACTTTCATATGTATTATACATAGAGTGAATGAGGCAAAAGAGGTGTCAGGATCAGTTGGAAATCCGTGTTCTCTGCCTACTACTCCGGGATACAGGCGTGAGTTTATTTATGTATGTGCTGCCATAAGCTGCCATAGAACGGAAAGAAAATTATTGTACTATTTTTTTTTCATACCTTTTTGGGACTGGCAGGTCAAGAAAACATGGAGATTTTGGACTCCACTACGCTAGAAAGCTGTGTAGATTATGAACGCATTTTCTATCATTTTGGATTTGCTTTTTACAACAGTGCCATCTAGTTAGACGTCAGGGAACTAAGCTAGCCACAGATAAAAAAAAACCCTCATTGGCATACGCGTGCAAGCAGCAGTTTACGGGTTAGTGTTTCAATACAGTCTATGCGTTTTATACAATTAAGTGGCACTGGATCGCTAAAAGGTAGCACTGGAAACACTTGCTCCGAGGAATCAGGCCTTACGTCAGTTCCGCATCAAATCCGTGCTACTTTATTAACTTCCGTTTTGCCTTTCACATAAAGACTAAAATGGAGTTCAGTCACTTTCGGGTGTATCAGCGGCCAATTAAAGACCTCTCGATTCGGCCCGACTGTCATCTATTTCAAGAGTTTAAACTATTCTTCGATTTATAGTACTGTTTCGGTATCAGCCGAACCGAGAGGTCCGGAATCGGGTGACGATTAGTGTACTTATAAAAAGGTACTTATATTAAACAATTTGATTTGTTTAACGTCTAGCATTCGCCTCGCAATCGATATAGCCATTTGTCTAGACGCGCTGTTTTTTTTCAATGCTGGTACAAATTTATTTCTACTTTAGTTTATTTAGTCGGTAACAGTTATCGATAGAAAATAACTTATAACGTAGATCCTACTACTATTATAAACGGGAAAGTTTGTGAGGATGTATGTTTGTTACTCATTCACGCAAAAACTATCTACTGAACGGATTCTGATGCAACTTTACAGTAATATAGCTTATACATCAGAATAACATATAGGCTACTTTTTATCCAGGTACACGGGCGAAGCCGTGGGCAGAAGCTAGTTATAAATAAGAGGTTAGATTCGTGACATTTCTATTACTGTATATATAATGTTTGCAATACAAAATACCTACTCTTTTAAGTTTTAAACTAGCTCAAACATAACAGAAAAACTAAAAGTAACGAACTTAAATCTACAGAAAAAGGACCCAAACTCAGAACGGTAAACTTAAAATGTTACTATAGAGCTATAACCTACGCTGCATAGTGGTAACATGGACCATATTATATCATCTGTCAAAAGATAAAAATCCTTAAATATCTTATGTAATTTTAAATTGACTACACATCATGGGAATATTAATATTAAAATGTTACAAAAAAATCCGATTCAACATCACTCGGACTCATGGCGGAATTGGTCAGCACATTACTGATCAAAGGTTCTAAGTATGATCATCCCTTTCTACCGGGTAATGACGTCGATTCTCTTGTACACTAAACAACTTAATTATACCGGGTGTAATAAGACTACTCCCGAAAACTTCGGGGAGTGAAAGTACAACTTTTCAATATGAAAAAATCTGCTGTTCCATACATTTCAGCCAAGTAGGTATTGAACTTTAGTATGGAAAAGCTTTTTTTTTTTCGCGTTCACAGTGTTGGTTCCTCAGTAAAAGTTGTTCGTATTAATGGGTATTTTCACCTCCCGAAGTTTTCGGGAGTAGTCTTATTACACCCTGTATATAAAGAAAGAGAACAAAAACATATATTTAGCACGACATAAAAAAAAATGAAACAAAGTTAGGATGGTGGGATAAGTTATGAAAAAATATATAAGGAAAATACGCTTCCGTCTGGCAATGATCTGGATCAGTTGAGCTATCTATAGATCGTTTGCAACGGTCCTTAGATAGCTAGATGTTTCATCTGTATTTTTTGTATATACCTACTTGTATATAGTTGTATGAATAATGGTATTATATATCAGAAAAAATATATAAATATATCAGACTTTCTGTTTCAGTTATACATTTAAGTAGGTTATACTCAACTCAGTTTGGCATTTATAATTATTAAATGTGGGGAATTTCTAGATATTATTTTTTTCAATTCCAATTTTCCTCCTAAGGGGTATTTCCAATGGAGAATTCTAGACTTCTTTTTTTTTAAGATATCACTTTTCCCCCCACTTTTTTCACTTTTTTTTAAGATATCACTTTTCCCCCCTAAGGGTAGATTTTCAAGGGGAAAAAGTGGAATATTTTTTTTAGATTCCAGTTTCCTCCCTTAAGGGGGATTTGTGGAATAACCCAAAAGTATGACTGAAACAGAAAATCCCCACGCATCTTGACAGACAGACCAACACAGTTCAATGTCGCACTAAAACGTATATCTATCGCTCTCTTTCCCTAACAGTTACAAAAGAAAGAGATGGCAACAATCTTAGTGCTGTCAAATTAGTCATATTTAAGTGTTCATGATTTCAAAACATGCTGACTTTAAACACGAAGAAGGGCGTAAAATAATTTGACAGGAGTGAAATTAAATAAATAAATAATGCTGGACATTTTTCACACAGCATCATCTAGCCCCAAACTAAGCAGAGCTTGTATTATGGGAACTAAATGACTGATATACTACTTATATAAATTCTTGGCATCTCTTTCTTGCACTACCAGTGAAAGAGAGCGACAGTTTAATAATAATAATTGATTTTATTTCGGATAACATGATCCATATGTGTTAGTAAGACTTAGGCTAAGTTAGACATAAAAAAAATAAAAAAATAAGTATTAATTCACTTCTTATATTTTGTGTAAAATTAAGTTAAGTTAGTGTATTAGAGAATCGACCCTATGTAACAGTGACAGAGGTAATTTTAAATTGCTTTTAAGCGTTCATGAAGAAGGCCCTTAAGGTAAAAGAAATGACTAGTCAAGTTTGTTGAGATCTTTTCATTCAGTTTAGACAAACGGACGTGACTATAATATAGTTATATAAATTAATCTATACTAATAATAAAGCTGAAGTTTTTTTTCGTTTGAAAAAAAAAACTTTCTCTGGAAATAACAGTCGGATTTGAAAAAAATATTTTTGCATTCGAAAACCCAATTCATGAGGAAGGTTATAGGCTAACATCACGCTACGACCTTAGGAGCCGAGCAAAAGAAGTAATAGCACGGACGGGCGATGCGACGCGTATAATCCGAGGGCGGCCGTGGCACACAAATAACACACACATAGTCCCGACTACTAAGTTTCCCTGTGTCGTTTGTATCAGGGACTACGAGCACCGTGGTAACACAACAACCGGACCCGGAACAGATATCTGCAGATTTGTCCCGCAGCGGGAAGGGAACGCGCACCACTTGCGTCACAGCCGGCGTCTCCACCGCCGCGCCATCGAGGTTTTGTAGATTCGTTAAAGTCGCACGCGCGTACACTAATGGGTCCTTATATTATACACTGTATTGTCATGCTGTCTGTCTGTCTGTTCGTCTGTTTGTTCAGTAGCGACGTCCATTGCGACTGTCCGGGTGCGGTCGCCGCGGGTGAGTCATGCCTGCAATCAATAGGTACTGTTCAATACAGATAAAGATAAAGATAAGATAAGAAAAAGAAAAAGAAAAAGAAAAAGAAAAAGAAAAAGAAAAAGAAAAAGAAAAAGAAAAAGAAAAAGAAAAAGAAAAAGAAAAAGAAAAAGAAAAAGAAAAAGAAAAAGAAAAAGAAAAAGAATAAGAAAAATTAACAGTTTATTTTGTGTCACATAAAGGAATGTGCAATGTGCATGTCATGAGTCAATAAAAAAAATGTGATTGACAACAAAAATGGCCGCCACTCAGCACTTTGTAATAATAAATAAATACCAATATACGTTACATAGCCATGGGACTCCGCGATTCTGTGTCGTGGGTATCAGGAACTGCGGGTACCGTGGTACCACGACACCCGGACCCGGAACATATATCAAAGTTCGCAAGTTCAAAGGACGCGGGTGGCCTAGTGATCGTTATCCCGACTTCCGATAAGGAGGCCGTGGGTTCGAACTCGGTCAGGCGCCAATGGATTTTCCAATCGAAGAATATTGTGCGCATTAACACGTGCTCTAAACGTTGAAGGAAAACAATCGAAGCCGTATGTTAGTGTTCCAATAAGCGGCGATAGACTTGAAACTAACTACTTGCAAAACGCGGGCTCATGCCAAATGTAATGTTTGGACGTGCCTCTGACTACCCCCTACTTGGCAACCTCAAAGATTTACCGCATACGGGGATGTGCATCAGCAATAAAGTTGTGTTCGTGTTTGTTTTTGATTTAGTAGATAATTACCCGGATGAATGGGCGCCGGCGACCGTCTGCACCAAGCACCCGGATTCATCTGTCAAGTGAAATACATAATGAAACATACAGATAGGTATATAAAAATAAATGGATCAGAGGATTTCTTGAACTCTTGTCCAGAAATCCCCTTTGAATACCGGTAGGGGATAAGGGGATTTCTGGAGTTAGCCGAATTATGTATTAAAAAAAACTAAAAAAACCATGCTTTTATCACGCACTAAAAATTATAACAAATAATTCCACTATCCACCTCCTGGCTCCATCATCAGACCCTCGCTACCAAGCCTGATTAGCCTGATCTATTGGACTCGTCAAAACGAATCATATGAGCCCAAACTCGAGGGGTTAACTAGTAGCCACTGAAGAGTTCCACTATCCAGCTCCTGGCTCCATCATCAGACCCTCGCTACCAAGCCTGATCTATTGGACTCGTCAAAACAAAACATACGATCCCAAACTCGAGGGGTTTACTAGTAGCCACTGAAGAGTTCCACTATCCACCTCCTGACTCCATCATCAGACCCCCGCTTCAAAATATTAAAATATCATTAATGTACAGAATATGACCTTTTTTTTTATAGTATAGATTTTTACGGAAGTTTTAACGCAACAAATCAATATGGGGACAAAAAATTACTTCAATAATAAATCTTTACCTGTCTAAATAGATATGGCGGTCTGTATTGGAACTGGCCTGGGTTCACCCCCTGGTGCCTGGGTCCGAACTTCCTCTCCTGCCAGGGCCTGTCCTGCGCGTTACCTCTGTCCTGGTAGTTACCCCTGTCTTGATAGTTACCCCTGTCTTGATAATTACGATCTTGGCCATTATTTCTGTAAGAAAGTAGTCTTTTAGTAGCATTTTGTTTTTAATCTACAGACATACATACATACAGACAGACATAAATATGCCAGACCCTGTACTAGCGTCTCTTGTGTCATGGGTATCAGGAACTACGAGTACCGTGGTACCCGCAACAGGCATACCAGGCACTAGTATCTGCCTAACATTTGCCACGCAACGGGAATCGAACCATTACTCTTGCCACAATAATCTTTCTGAAAGTGCAATTCAAAGACGTATGTTTTCCCCAGTGTTACCATGAAACAAAAATAAAACGAAAAGATAAAAGGTAAACTCACCTGTCATGATAATTACTCCTATCTGGTACACTTCTCTCTTGTGTCCTTTCCTGTGCGTTACTTTGAATAGTCCTGTCCTGAACGTTATTTTCAACTGTCCGGTCCTGAACGTTACTTTGAATAGTCCGGTCCTGTGCGTTATTTTGTATAGTCCTATCCTGTAAATTACTTTGAATTGATCTATCTTGAACAGTACTTTGAATAGTTCTGTCCTGTACGTTGCTTTGAACAGTCCTGTCCGGTGCGTTACTTCCTTGAACAGAAATATCCTGTACATTGCTTTGCCTTTCTTGTACACTCTTCTGTTTCTCCTGTACGGCTTTATCTGGACTCACGCCTTGTGTGTTATTGCTTTTGTCCTGATTGTTACTATTATCTTGACCGTAATTGTTACTTCTGTCCTGCGCGTTACTACCCTGAGAAAAGCTCTTATCTTGATAGCTATTATGCCTATACGGGGTATAGCCTCGGTCCTGATAGTTACTATTCTTTTCCGGATTGTTACTATTCCTTTGCGAATTGTTACTATTCTTGTCAAGATTGTTACTATTCCTTTCCGTATTGTTACTATTCCTGTCAGGATTGTTGCTATTCCTGTCCTGAGCGTTACCGCTCTTATCGTTGTAGTTATTCTTGTCATTGTGTCCAGTGGCTCTGTCCACAGTGTTACCGTCCCCCCGCCCGTTTATATCGCCTCTGTCTTCATAGCGACGTCGATAATCGGTCCTTTCATGGTAACGCTGATAATTACTGTATTCATAGCGTCTCTCTTGATGATGATCTGTGAGGGGAAAAGAATAGGGGAACGTTATTTGACAAATCTTTGTATGCTTTGCAAATATTTGTCTCGGGTCTTGGTGTTTTCTATGTATTTACAAAAAAAAAGTATATAAGTAGTATATCAGTCATGTAGTTCCCATAACACAAGCTCTGCTTAGTTTGGGGCTAGATGATGCTGTGTGAAAAATGTTCAGCATTATTTATTATTTGTTAGATTTTTAAATCGTTAAAGGAAAAAAAATATATACTAGAATATACTAGCTTCTGCGCACGGCTTCGCCCGCGCGGTACCCCGATAAAAAGTAGCCTATGTGTTATTTTGATGTATAAGTTATATTACGATAAAGTTTCATCAAAATCCGTTCAGTGGTTTTTGCGTGAAAGAGTAACAAACATCCATCCTCACAAACTTTCGCGTTTATAATATTAGTAGGATGTTTAATATACTGACATGTATTCTTGGCCTGCATATGCCGTATTGAGTTGACGATAGCGCGCGCCGCCGTAGACAACTGCACATTCTCGATACCCCTGTAAAAATAGTTAGAAGTACAGAAAGAAAAGAAAGAAAGAAAGAGTATTTTTATTGTATACAGTTAGTTATCAATTATAACTTTTATAAAGATCAAAAGAGTTTGACATATTCATATTATAAACAACTAGCTGCGCCCCGCGGTTTCACACGCGTAAGTTTCGATTCCGTGGGAATATCGGCGATCTAATTAAATTTTAGGACACAAAAGCTGCTATTGTGACTTAACTATGATAGTTAGATATATTCCCTCACGGACTTATTTGTAGGTAATAATGAGTACTTTAATCATGTAGTACATCATTTATATGTATCATCAATAGTTTTCTCAGCGCACGCCAAATAATTAATTTTATAGGCAAAATTTTGCTACTTTGGGTTACATTATTACAATTTTCTTAGGGATCTCTATTTTAAAAAAAAATAAATTATAGCTTATGTTACTTCCTGATTATTAAGCTTTCAATTAGTGAAAAAATGGTTAAAATCGGTCAGTAGTTTCGGAGCCTATTCGATACAAACAAACAAAAGATCCTTACCTCTTTATAATATTAGTATACAAAAACAAAACAAACATGCTCACGACTGTATACCTCATGATGAGCATCCTCAGATATATACTCAGTGTGTAGATCTTTGAGGATACCAATTAGGGGTTAGTCAGAGGCACGTCCAAACGTTACATTTGGCACATGCCCGCGTTTTGCAAGTAGTTAGCATTCCACGTGACAGGTTGCAAGCCCATCGCCGCTTATTGGAACACTAACTTTTGGCACATGTTCCCGAATTTTCGGGAATTCATATTCATATTCAGCTAAAATATACATTCGTAGTCTGGGCGCCGCACTAGGATTCCCTGTGCCGTGGGTATCAGGAACTGCGAGTACCAGCAACGGGAATCGAACCCGTTAATTGTTACTGTATTAACTCCCCAATATCCCATTTCTGATATTGCTCTTCCAATCATCCCCTTCTAAAAACTTACCCGGCAATCCTCCCATTGAAGATGTTGACCGGATAACTCCCCAATATCCCGCTCCTGCTATTCCTCTTCCAATCATCCCCTTCTAAAAACTTACCCGGAAACCCTCTCATTGAAGTTGATAATCGGATAACTTCCCAATATCCCGTACCCGCTATTCCTCTTCCAATCATCCCCTTCTAAAAACTTACCCGGCAATCCTCCCATTATAGCTGTTGACCGGATGACTCCCCAATATCCCGTTCTCGCTATTCCTCTGCCAATCATCCCCTTCTAAAAACTTACCCGGCAATCCTCCCATTGAAGCTGTTGACCGGATAACTCCCCAATATCCCGTTCCCACTACTGCTCTTCCCATCATCCCCTTCTAAAAACTTATCCGGCAATCCTCCCATTGTAGCTGTTGACCGGATAACTCCCTAATATCCCGTTCCCACTACTGCTCTTCCCATCATCCCCTTCTAAAAACTTACCCGGCAATCCTCCCATTGAAGGTGTTGACCGGATAACTCCCCAATATCCCGTTCCCACTACTGCTCTTCCCATCATCCCCTTCTAAAAACTTACCCGGCAATCCTCCCATTGAAGCTGTTGACCGGATAACTCCCCAATATCCCGTTCCCACTACTGCTCTTCCCATCATCCCCTTCTAAAAACTTACCCGGCAATCCTCCCATTGTAGCTGTTGACCGGATAACTCCCCACTATCCCGTTCCCACTACTGCTCTTCCAATCATCCCCTTCTAAAAACTTACCCGGCAATCCTCCCATTGAAGGTGTTGACCGGATAACTCCCCAATATCCCGTTCCCGCTATTCCTCTTCCAATCATCCCTCTTCCAATTCATCATCCCTTCTTTGATCTGGTTTATTTTAGCTGCGACCTCCGCATTCTGCCTGTCGAACTTTTCATAGGGTTTCTCCTCAGGGGTGGTGATCGGGGTGGCGCGGGATGAAGGCAGCGAGTTCCGTTTCCGGTTGAGAACTGGGTAGATCGGCTGACAGATCGGGTAGGGTTGGGGTAGGACCTAGAAAAAAAAAACAGTGGAAATTTCAGTGGAGATGAGAGCTTTGAGGTGCATTAAGTATTTGGGAACAGAAATCTTACAAAAAAATATTATTTTAGTTTTTTTTATAAATTGATTGTGACTTGGAAAATTGGAGTATGTATGGAGTAACATTGAGATAGTAACATATTTTTTGCAGTATGAAAGTTTTTGTTTTTTGATATGTTGAAATAATATTATATAACGAATTGTACAGAATAAAAACATACAATTATATTATAATGAATTAAAATCAATTATTATCAATAGGCGATTAGGAATAATATTTATTTATGTACGTAAATTCACGCCTGTTTTTTTTCTAATTTTGAAAATAGCATTTGATTTTGAAGAGGATTAATTTCATATACAAACTTTTTCTAAATAGCAGATAGTTTTTATGCAAATCATTTCTAAATGAAATATCCTTAGACAATGTTAGTAGGATTAATAAGTAGCTACAAATAAATGATTTATCTATCTATCTATCTATAATGCGGAAGATAGAAATCACAATTGATACATATTCACGTAGATATTGCTCAGATATAATAACATGGAAGTTAGGTAACCTTAATCACATGCATAGCCTGAATAACATATTGTACCTTGTACAATAATAATAGACACAAAACAGATACTTAGCATATAATAACGAAACGTAACGAAAAACAGACAAACTAAGTACGTAATTTTGTGTTGCGTGTGCACCGCTCACGACAAAATAAGTACGTCATTTTGTGTTGCGTGTGCACCGCTCACGACAAAATAAGTACCGTCATTTTGTGTTGCGTGTGCACCGCTCACGACAAAATAAGTACGTCATTTTGTGTTGCGTGTGCACCGCTCACGACAAAATAAGTACGTCATTTTGTGTTGCGTGTGCACCGCTCACGACAAAATAAGTACCGTCATTTTGTGTTGCGTGTGCACCGCTCACGACAAAATAAGTACGTCATTTTGTGTTGCGTGTGCACCGCTCACGACAAAATAAGTACGTCATTTTGTGTTGCGTGTGCACCGCTCACGACAAAATAAGTACGTCATTTTGTGTTGCGTGTGCACCGCTCACGACAAAATAAGTACCGTCATTTTGTGTTGCGTGTGCACCGCTCACGACAAAATAAGTACGTCATTTTGTGTTGCGTGTGCACCGCTCACGACAAAATAAGTACGTCATTTTGTGTTGCGTGTGCACCGCTCACGACAAAATAAGTACGCTCACCTGCGGGTAGACTATGTTGTAATGTGCGTAATGTTGCGGGTAGACCACGGGGCACATGGCTTGCGGCGCCTGCAACGGCGTCCATTGCAACGCCTCCTGGTATGTAACCTGCGTAACAGAATCTCACATTAAATACGACGACCTCGATACCCGTGGTACCACAACATTTAGATCCGTAACAGCTCATTGAAAAGGCATACTATACCGTTGACGAATTCTTGAAGGATATTATTTTTTTTATACTATAATGCATTATGCATGTAATATGATCATTTTAATTGTTTATTCTTTATCTGTTGTTATTTTAATTTATAAGTTACACGGTCTCTGTTTTTTTTTCTCTATAGATTTTGTAGACCCTCTGGTATAGTGGTGGGTTTTCATCACGTGTGGCACCACTTTTGTAGCTACACACTTTCTCGAAATGAGGCCTCACTCTTTTCGTTTGAAAGAAAGAAAGAAAGAAAATACATTTATTAACCACAAACACAACACAACAGGTGACAAAATACAACACAAATAAATACTAACACAGAAAGGTTTCATTAAAATACTATAAAAAAAAAAAAAAATGTGTTGTGTGGGGTCAAAAGGTCCCTATCTCAGCATTATGCTGCACCAAACCTAAGAAAGGTGCAGCGCTGATTTTCAGACAGGGCCATCGATCGTGATGTCACGAACAACGGGGAGCAAACGTAAACAGGAAAGAATAAGAAGATAGATAATAGATAAAATAAGTATTATGTACAATAGATAAATATATTATTAATGTAATATTATAATATAAATAGAATATGGACGAGCTAGCACACCTGCACAACACAGTTGCACAATCGTGCTAGTCGCGAGACGCGAGGCGCGAGCCGAGCCGCGAGGAAAGATCGTGTTGTCTCGCACATACCACTCCACTCCATTACCGCACCACACAACACGCACAGCGCACACTGTGCTCCCAAGACTGCCTCACTCAACTACGTTCAGAAACTGCCTCGCTGCCTCGCCTTAATCGTGGTACCACAGTGTGCTGGCTCAGTTGTAAAACCCCTCGCACGATCCTCGTTTACAAACAGTGTGCTACCCATGACTACTCTGGTAGCTGGACGAATGTCAACATGCCAACACCTTTATCTGCGTTATAAAAGTGTTAGCATGTTGACAGCTACCACAGAAAATAAAATATTGTTACGAGCTAGGGTAGAAACTACCGGCTTTTACTAACGCGGTTAGTGCCAGTCGATGGCGGTACAAGTAGTGCGTCCATTTGATAAGAGATGGCGCTAGCGTACCGTAGTTAGCTAGGCCGCGCTCGTCACAATACATTTCATTTCATTTCATAGAAAATAAAATATATTTCATTTCATTTCATAGAAAATAAAATATATTTCATTTCATTTCTTATTTCATTTCACAAATAACCGCAGAACATCTATTTATTTCTTTACTTGCTTCTGCCCACGGCTTCGCCCGCGTTGTACCCGGATAAGAAGTAGCCTATGTACTATTCTGACGTATAAGCTATATTACCGTAAAGTTTCATCAAAATCCGTTCAGTAGTTTTTGCGCGAAAGAGTAACAAACATCCATCCTCACAAACTTTCACGTTTACAATATTAGTAGGATTTATAATTCAGATTGAGTCTTCTTACCGGATATTGTATGAGCTGCGGCGGGATGACATTGCCTAGCGGGTAGACGGGCGGCATCGCACTCGGTATAGCAGCCAGTTCAGCCGGATTGTACGGCACGCTGTAACTGAAACGAACGAACGAACTGAACACCGCGGGATGTGAATCAGTGACCGACTCAATGGCACAGCGAGTCGAATGAGACGCGACAGTTGCGGGTTCGATTCCCGAATTTCTGTGTCTTGGTGTTGTGGTACCACGGTACTCGTAGTTCCTGATACCCACGACACCGGGGAATCCTATTGTTGGATCAGGACTTTTTATGTCTTTCGGTTTATTTATTCGTTTAGTCTCTTTGTACTTTAACTTTGTGGCAACCTCGATGGCACGGCGGTCGAGTAGCCAGCTAAGACACAAGTGGTGTGGGTTCAATTCAAACGAGACTAAGTCTGTGTCTACGTTTGTATAAAGACTAAGTCTCTTCGACAACTTATCAATGTGAGGACCCCATTGAAACTTATTATCTAGGGTGATACCTAAGAATACGATGGTGTCCACAAGAACCAACTGTTCATCTTTGATTTTAATATTTGCTTTAACTTGTGTAACATTAGGTAGTATAAATCTAATACACTTTGTTTTCTTTTCATTTAGTAGAAGATTGTTTACATCGAACCATTTTACAACCTTAGATGTTGCATTGTTTACATCGTCAAAATCTGACGTGCTATCTGCAAACAATATAATCTCATGATTTTCCCTTATCAGATGGGGTAGATCATTCATGTATACTAAGAATAAAAATGGTCCAAGAATTGATCCCTGCGGTACACCCATAGTAACCAGAGACCCAGGAGAACGTTTTCCATTCACATCAACTCTGTACTCTGTCATTTAAATAGGAAGTGAGAAAGTCTACAGCAACGCCCCTAATACCATAATGGTGTAGTTTCCTGATCAATGTGTCATGGTCTAGGCAATCAAATGCCTTGGATAAATCACAAAATTAGTTAGCGTGTTCGTTTTTGTGAGTTACCTTCTCTGTGGTAGTGGTTGTGGTTGGGTCTGGATCGGCGCTGGGTCGACGTAAGCCGCCGTATAGTCGACGGGCGCGTATGGATAGCTCGAGTCTGAAAACATACACACACGTATTAAGGACCATATTAAGATAAGATAGGGGGATTATCTCCTAAGAAAGGGGCCACAGAGAGGGGCCACGGGGGCCAGTGGACTTTGTCTAAGTTGTCTCCAGGATGAAGAGACTGCGGAGCAAGTGGTAATACACTGCACCGCCACAAATGAAGTCAGGACGAAAACGGGACTGCAAGAACTTATCAATACATGCTGATCCATTGACTGACAGGAGATGGGATCCCTTCCAGTATCCCTGAGGGACTAACTGGGAGCTAGTACAGCCTATGCCCACCCTGAAGTATCATCTATCTATACTATAATAAGAATGTAACAGGTCAAATTCTATATATTGAAGATATTTTGAAATCTTTTTTTGGAGGGCACTCTATAATCGACACTGAAGCCAAAAACGTAATTTTTTCATTTTTTTCTGTCTGTCAGAATCTGGGCCGCGCATAACGCTGAAAACTACTGAATGAATTCGAATGAAACTTAGCATGATTTGAGATAATACTACGGGGTAAGACATAGTATATTTTTAATTCCGAAATTCAGCACGGTTCCCTTGGGACAGGGAATGACATTAGTCTGCAGGAATGGCAATCGCGAACCAAGTCGCGGGTACAGCAGTAAATAAGTCAGCTTACCGATTCTAAAAGTGTTCTCAGCGGTTTGTTGAGGCGGTGTCTGTATCTTCTGCTCCTCGATCTGCTGTTGCTGTAACATCGGCTGGTACAACTGTTGCTGCGACGGCTCCTGGAAACGATTCTGCTTTTTTAAATCTTTAAAATCCAAAGTAAATAGGTTTTTATTCATTGAAATCACAAGGATCGTATAATAACGTAAACTTAAAAACTACATGAATTTAAAATTTGAAAGTGAATTTACGCCGATTCCACGCGCGCGACCAAGCCTAGAAAATAAATATTTTTTTCGTGGAATAAAGCATATAACAAAGTGGTAGTGCACGGCGCGACGCGGAGGGAGCAAGTCGCGTTCACTCACCCTGATGAAGACTCTCGGAATGAGTCGAAACTTAGTCGGTGCCTCCACCTATAGTGCAGTACGTGAAAATTTCCGTTTTTACAATATGAATAGTCAAGTTCACAATAGTTTTTTGGATAAAATAGCAAAGTGAACGATGAATGTATTAAAAAAAAAATGGTTTAGCAAATAAATGTTGTTCTACATATAGTAGTTTAAATGAAAAACAGCAAAAAAAATCACACATTTGACACACGGACGCCATTAAAATATTATAAAATTTACTCTCGTTTGGTTGAATCTACTCATAGGCCCGAATCCATAGTCGAATAGGGGCTCTCCTAGGGGACTGTTCAGGCGCTATGTGAAAATTCAAACGCGAATTCAACCTTTATGCACCCAGACATAAGGAATGATGAATGATGGATTTTGGGGGACTGTTCAACCCCCGACTATGAATTCAGGCTTAGACATCTAAACATTTTTTTTTAAATTACGATTAAAAAATAAGTGTTTCGATTGATTTAACAATCTAGCCTAACCACTCGTACGTGAATACCAGCTACCTAAATTTTATTTTACAAATAAAACTTCTTTAGTTTTTACAAATAAAATAAAGCATCGAGGTATCTTTTCCCTGGATGTACGTTTACTAATAAATAAAAGTGGGGGATTACTGGACGTTAATTCCAGTTTTCCTCTTTAAGGGGGAAAAATGGAATTGAAAAAATTGGGAGATTAAAGGGGTCATTCTAGTCTACCTTTTTAGAGTCCACTTTTCCCCCCTAAGGGGGATTTGTGGAATAATCCGTACTGCGTATTGTAAGGATGTTGGTATATAAATACTTACTATTCTGCATTGGCTCGGTATAAACTGATATCCCGGCGGCACGTTAGCGGGGTACACCACGTTGGCTAGCGACATAGGCCCTGGAATACCACAACCGTTTTTTTACGAACAACATTTCAAGTGTGAATTTATAAAAGGCCATTCTGTACTTTAGCAAGAATCCATTATGCAAGATATTATCAAAGATTGATATTTATTTATTTTTGAAACATGGGTTACAGTGTGTGGTCAAAAATAAAGTAGGTACATCCATGATCAGCTTAAAGTATGCAAAATTAATAAATGTCAGGTCATCTCAGAATGAATAAAAAAAGGATTTTAATATGTCATGCAAATGAATAAAACTAAATATAAAATAAACATAGAATATCACAATTACAATAATTATCAATTAAAAAAAAAGTGTTAATAATTTATGTAATTATTTTAAATGTCATTACGATATTCTTCAAAATAATAGTAAGCCTTCCATAGGAGTAATTTACTAAGTTTCAATTGAAAATAATCAAATAATTTGGATATAGATAATAATAATTATTATGTATCAAGTTATCTGCATAAATAATAATAATTATTTATCAATTTATCTGCATAAATAATAATAATAAATTATTAACTTATCTGCATAGATAATTATTATTATTTATCAAGTTATCTGCATAGATAATTCACTATAATTATATTTTTTCTTGCATAAAATATTAACGAAATAAAATATATACGAAACCGGATATCACCCTGTGCACTTACTAATATTAGGATCTTGCAGAATTGGCGCCACTTTCGCCTGCGATATCATGTTCTGTACATTCGTCATATCCGGTTGTAAGTACTGAGTCATCTGTGGCGGAGATTGAACCTGAAAAAAACAGTGAATATAATTTTCACTAATTGTTGAAAACGATTAGTTTGATTATGCAATTAACATAATTTGGTGCACAATAAGTGTTCCCTTTTTATATATCTACCATGTGGTCTACAATAGAGTTATATATCCCAGTGTGGTACTCAATAAATGTTGCCTATCTATCTCAGGTGTACCATAATAATAAAATAATAAATAAGCCATTTATTTCAGATACAAAAAAATATTAACAATTTTCATTAATTTAAATTAAATTTATATTTTATTTTTTTATCAAAATTATCTACCTACCCTTTAAATTATTTGCGATCTATGTGCTCTTCAGCATGCCTGAGGTGTACCATAAGTGTTATCTAAATATTATAATTTGGTGTACAATAAGTGTTGTTAACATCTATCGTAAAGTGGAGCACAATAAGTGTCATCTATCTATCATACTATGGTGCACAATGAGTGTTATCTATCTATCATAGTGTGGTGCACAATATGTGCTATCTATCATACTGTGGTGTACTAAAAGTGTAATCTATCTATTTTACTGAGGTGCACAATAAGTGTTTTCTAGCTATAATACTGTGGTGTACTAAAAGTGTTATATATCTATTTTACTGAGGTGCACAATAAGTGTTTTCTAACTTAATACTATGATGTACTATAAGTGTTATCTATTTATTATACTGTGGTGCACAATAAGTGTGATTTATCTCACCTCTTCACTATATCCCTGGTTTAAGTTAGCATACGGTC